>OY728138.1:693078434-694340470 GCA_963277665.1 Viscum album | reverse complement strand
TAATTATGTTTATGTTGGGATATTTGTATATATGGTCTTATTTCTATAGTTATTTGACACGTATAAGGTTAATTTTGATATATTATAGTTTTTTGATTTTAAATTGGAGCTTGTATTAATGTTATTGTACTATTCTTATCTATATTTATCTTTATTTCATTATATTTTAGTTATTTGTTTCCCTATAGTATGAGGTTATAATATCCCCACCATACCACGTTAGACCCAACTGATTAATTGGTAGCCTCTAGCATATAGGTAGGTGCACATGATGATAATTGGAGGACTCTAGCCTAGTACCAATAAATAGTTATGGACTGGAAGATAGAGAAAATTGGTATCATAGATTTTTATTTTTTTCTAACATTTTTAGTAATGGTATATAGAAGATATGTACCTATTAGAATAGTGTATGGAACGTGTTTCTTGGAATATCCAACCCACACATGATGGAAGTCCTTATTTCCAAGTATGGGTTTGATTTTGATGATTTTCATTTTTAAGGAGACATATTTCACCTTTAGTGATACACACAATTATGAGGTTATTAATTTATGTGATTTTAAATTTCGATAAAAATGAAAATAGGAGGTTTCTATGTATCATATTAAGAACATTAGATTCACATGTCATTTGACTGATTTCATGTGGTGGTTTAACATGTCTTTGACATGGGTTTGTTATTTAAAGTGTTTGTAACCTTTTATATTGTTTCTCACATATAATTGTATGGTATAATCATACATAAATAATTTCAATTTGAAAAAAAGTAATCTTATGTAATGACATGGCTAGGTTATTTCATTGCCTCAGCTGAATAAAATGTTAATTAAAACATACAAAGAAGTTTACCATATAATTAATAATTGAAATTTCATTAATATAACCATCAATTTTGAAAAATTTAAGATAATCCAAATGATGAAAACCATTTTTAATGATAATGTGTTTAAATTTTTTATTTAAATCATCTTTAATAATATTTTAATTTAAAATTATAAATTGTTCTCCTATAAAAATTTTAATTAATATCTCATTTACATAGCCCATATCATGAACTAATTGTTAAATTATAGATGAACAACATGATGATATGGATCCCATATATGTATGTTGTGTACCTTGTGTGTATATTATTATTGAAATTATGTATGGGTAGTTGTGGTTATTGAGAGTACCCAAGTTGTGAGATCCATAATATACGAGATGTAAACGATAATATGGGATTATTCCTATTATCACTTCCCTTAGGCTTCGATATTAAGATTTTTCATTTTAAAATATGATCTGATATGGGTCATTGTTTTGTGTGACCGGATCTTGAAAAGGGACAAATGGTTCTAAAGAGAATTCATATGTTGTGAGACCCTTATGTTTTTGGTTTAAATGATAGTGGGATTTTATACCTCTTATGACAATGGGTAGAATGGTGACTTTGAAAAAAAAAACATGTAGTGACTATATATGACCCTTGTGGGTTTATTCCTAACAAAAGAGTAGGTAAAGTAGATTAGAAATGAACTAGTATGTGAGAAGATTATTTTATAGAGATTAAGCATAGAAGTGATAAATGTTTTCTACCCCTACTATTCCTCTATTCAGTAGGAATTTGAGTTACTGGTAACCCTAGACTGGGTAGTGGAATTCATTGTGGGATGCTTGAGATATATGTGTATGAGAAACCAAGATAGGGTGTGTAAACCTATGTAATACCCCATAATGTTGAGATATGGATAAATATATTGGTTGGTTGAGCATTGTAGTTGAGTATCATGACATTTTTCTACTATTTCTAAAGATAGATGTAATGTGTGAGGGTAACCTAAAGAGAGGGTCATCCTAGGCTTTCAGATGAATAAGAAACAAGTATCATGATAGATTCTTTACATTATGATCAATACATGGGAAGCGGTAATAAATTCTTGGATAGGCATGAAGGAACCATGCTCATTGTGGATGAATATACTTGCCCATGATGTTGTGGTATATTTTTGGTTTTCAAAGGGAATGATTGGTTAAATGTTTGACAATATTTTCATGGTGGCTATTAATGTATAAATTGCGAATTAGTGGACTATCCCTAAAATATTTTTATTTTGTATTGATTTCACGGTGTTTGGTGATCATGTAGTTGGACATGGAATGAATGATATACCATAGGATCATTAGGAAGAAAAAATGGAGTGATATGTTTTTTTTCTAGATGTGTTGACATACAGTGTCCATGGTCAGCTTGATTATTTGGAATTTAGGTTAAGGTGTGATGGGATTTTTATCAATATGGTTAATAAAAATATTGTAGTAAGTTGACAATATGATTTGTGTTTTCTGGGATTTATTGGTAAAAACTTTACTAGTTGAGTCTCATTGTGAAATGATAATATAGATACCCTTTAACATATACAGTGTGAGTTGGATTTTTTTAATCTAATAGTTAGGTGGGTTAGGGAAGCGAACCATACACTTATAGAGGTCGGCTTGGTTTTCGAAATTATGTGGATAGATTTGGTTGGATTGTGAGAGACAAATTGATGTGTGGTTTTTTAGGAATAATTCAAATTTGAGGTTTTAGTTGTGTAAGTTACCTTACTTCTACGGTATGGTCATTAAAATGAATGAAAATTTATACAGATTATTTTTATGATGTTTGGGAATATATGAATTATGGTGTAATTGATGTTTTTAATGACATGTTAATATAGGAAAGTTGATTATCCTTGGGTTCAAGAGGACCATGCTTCTTTAGGGATTATATGATCATTTGAGATATGAGTTATGACATTTTGTGGATATATGTGAGAAATAAGGTATTTATTATTAGGTTTTATGAAATGATGAGTGCCTCAGCATGTTGGAAAATTAATTAAATAGTTACATAGATATAATGATTTGAAATATAGTATGAACGTCAGTCATTGGACCATCTAGATGGGAATCATAGATGGTTGCAATATGATAGTTGTGTGTTGGTGAGAAAGGTTATATAACTTGAGTAAGAACTGTTAAGAATAATTGTATAGTGGTGGTTGGTTTCTTGATATGGAAGGAGGCTTTATAGGTAACACATATTTTTTAAAAGTCATGAGTTGGGATCTATTTTAGAACTCATATATGTAACTCTAGTGGTGAAAGAGAGTCTCAATGATTAGTATATAATTGGAATTATGTAGGATGGTGCTAAGTGATCAGTAATATCGATTTCATATGGTGGTGAGCAGAACATAGAACATTAAAGTGGGTGGATATAATAGAGACATGAACATATAATATATATATATATATATTAAATATTATTTGAGGAATATTTTTTACATAACATAATGATTCAATCCAGAATCATTTAGGTCTTGTGTGTTTGGAAACATGGAGACATAAACAATAGTTTCATAGGTGAACTACACAATATTCTATTAATTTCACCATAACTGGATCCCTTCTTAGATATATTATACAAAATACATTTCATCATAACCTAGGGAATGAAACAAAATAACAGTTGATATTAGATGAATATTAAGGTAAAAAAAGATATGAATGATAATATAGGAATAACATGATCATAAGGGTATGAAAACGTGATCTTAACATTTGAAAACCATATCTTGCATATCATTGATCATAAACATGAATCATGGAATAAATCATGGTATTTTATAAGAAATATATAAAAAAGGAATCAAATTACATAATCCTTGAGATCCTAACATGGAAATAATAAATAGATTTATTGAATATAGATAATATTATAAAATTTTAAACATCTAAAAAAAAAATTCCCTCATTAATTAAAGGACATGAAATCAGGCCCTTGTATAAAGTTATGGATATTAATATTGAACCATGAATGTCATTATAAACATGAAATAACTTCTGTGCATAAAATTATAGAAATGAATATAGGTACATGTATAACATATTGAACATGAAATATGGTTCAGGATTTATATAATTAACTCATGAGATATCCATCATCACCCAATGTATTGTAGGGAGAGATAATCCTCACCTATCATATTATTCATATATTTGTCTTCCAAACGATCCTAAAATATTCAACATATCATAAACTGTAAAAATAAAATAGTTTTCCTTATCTAATTATCGTCATAAACATAAATCAACAAGAGAAGGAAATAGGATGGTGTAATTAGATTTTCCCCCCATGAAAGCTCAATTAACATCAAATTTTTGATGGAAATGATTTTGAGATAACACTTTGAACATTTCATATGTAAAATTAACTTCTCACTTTGAAAATAATTTTAACAAAACTAAAAGTTAAAAAACATTTTGAAAATACTTTTATTGGAAAATTACCTTGAAAAATAAAAAGGATGATTAAAAAATAAGTCTTCAATATGGAAATAAATTTTTTTCATGTTTTACACGTTAAAATAAAGATTCCCTTATCATTTTTGGTATAATAAAAATGGGCTTTCATTGGAAAAAATGTAAAAGATTAATTTTAAAACATGTTTTCAAAAGTCAAAAAATGTAAAAATTACATTTCAAAGTCAAAAAATAACATTAAAACATTCCTTAAAATATTTTTTAAAATCCAGTATATGGATGAAAAATGAGATTTGATCAAAGAGATGTATAAATTCAGTTTTCATTAAAAAATATATTTTGGAATCTTGATTACATTGAGAGTGGAAAATGAATGAAAAACATTTATTATAAATAAATACTCATATGAGAAAAAAATTATTGAATTTATTGGGAAATATATAATAATTTATCATCATTGGAAACTTATTCCTAAATAGTCTTGATAAAAAAATTGGTTGTAACATAAAACATTTACAACCTGGGTATCTTCTAATTAATAATCCCTATAAAAAATTAAATTTGTTCAAAAATTTACCTATCAGGATAATAAATGAATTCATGATATAAAATGGAATTTGGGTTTTATATACACCTCTGAACAGAATATAGGTTCATAACATAACATATGAACCAATGAAGAAAATAGGAGAAAAAACTTATTTACCTTATGTATCCAATTACTTCATAATTGTTTGAACCTATTGTATAATAAATATATGTTTATTATAAATATATTATAAAACCATACATATATATATACCAGACAATATATTATTTACTTATAAAATTTTATTACACATTTATTATCAAAATCACATTCCGGGTAATATTTGCTTTGTTTTTCATGTATTCTTTGTTTTTTTCTTTTAAATTTATCATGTTTACATGATATCAAGAATTTTAAGGATGATATAAATATTACATAGTTTATGTATATATTTAATTATATTAATATATATAAGTTGTAGATATAAAAATAAATACACTGCCTTTGGAGATAGTATGTACACATGAACGATGCTACAATTTTCATGACAGATGAAAAATAAAGATATTACGTTTATAGAGTCATTAATATTTTATATATATCACATATAGTAATTAAATTTATCCTTATTAATTTCCATGTGATGTGTATGTGGAAAACAAATCACATCACATTGTGTGGTGGTAATCCGTCGTACACACAATTGATGTTATCAGATTCCCACAGAATGGAATGTAAGAAGGTATATATGATATTATAATTAAAAAATTATACTAATTTCATACGTAAAATATAAGAACATAAAATACCTAATTATATCTAGTCAATATAGGATTAAATGGAAAAACATTACATCAGTTTGTGAGGTGGTAGTCCGCTTGACAGTAGATCGACTTTTTCATTCCCCATTTAATGGAGGTGGAGATTAATATAGGTTATTGCCTCAAAATAATAACAGAATATTATATTTTAGATATTTTTGTAATTTTATTATAATTATTAATACATTAATTAATTTGGAAATAGGATGAGATAAAGATAAAGATAATTGTTAAGACAATTACCTTCAATTAAAACAACTTCATTTGGATCACTTATTATCATCCCTAGTGTTAGTATTTTGTGAAGACCATAAGATCTAAAACATATATTTACATTATTGGGAGATTTTTTTAGGTGTTTAATTTATCCAAAAGGCTTTATATATGTGAATAAATTAGGGGAGGAAGTTCCCTTTTATTATTGAGGATGAGTGGTATTTTTGTAAATACTGAAAACTATTCAATAGTTTAGAGTCACCATCAACCCAAATGCCTAAACAATTGGTAAAAACACGGAGTGTTCGTATTATATGGTCGAGACACAACACCACCACACAGAAAAAAATTCTATTCATTTTTCCCTTAACTTCTAATTTTGTTTTCATTTACCATTTTAGTTTTCACTATGGTAACAAACATTTTTATTTAGGTAATCTATCATTATAAATAGAAATAATTTTATCGGTATTTTATAATTTTTTTCCCATGTTATAAATATGAAATAAATTTTACTTAATAAAAATACTATACTTTTGCATATTAATTTTAACCTAAGGGAATGAGACTTGCAAAACCCCATTTTACCCTTTACTATGGTAATAACATCTTTACTATTTAAGGGTGAATATAATAATAAGTGAAGGAATAGTGGCCCATTAATGGAATATGGTTGATAATTTTAAACATATACCAGTAACATGGTAGTGTATAGTATTTTTCGTAATTTTAAATAATCAAATAAAAAATTAATTTTTTGTAAAATAACATTAATGTCAATTTTGACACTATTCATTTTATTTCTCATTACAAATTAAATAAAATCGTGGAAATAAAGTATATAATTTTTTCACTTATATATCAGGTTATATTTATCAATAAAGTTCATTAAATTCAATAATTCACTCGATTTATATTAATTTAAATTTTAGTAGTATCATTTATTTTATTTCTCAATTAATTAAATAATTATTGTGTTAGTGTTTCTTAAGAATTTAAATTAATTATATTATTATTAAAAATGTAGAATAAAATTAACTTCATTAATTTAATTTCATTACTATAAAAATTAAAATTAATCTTACAAGATATCTTAATTTTACCCATATAGTAACTCATAATTAAAATTTAAAACTAAGAGCGTATACTTTTGTCTTGTTCTTTACTTTAATTTTTAAATAGGCCACTTTCATGGAAATGTGTCAAAAAAATATAAGTATTGACAATAAGGTAATAAGGTTATAAAGATGGATATAGAGTAGAAATATTATAATTTTTTTGGTCATTTCAACCCTTATCATTTTAGTTTAACCCACCTTAAGTAAATTTGTTTTAACCTTACCTATGGTAATTAATTATTACTATTTTTACTATTAGTTTTGACCAAAAATTAAGATGAAATTTTTATATATTATTAAATATGATTATTATAAATATTCAATAAATTTTACAATATTCTGTTCATATTAGGAGAAAATACTAATCTAAAATTAAACCTGGAGACGCGATAAAAAAGGTTTTCCGAAGTGAATTTTTTTTATAATTATAGAAGGCTTTTATATAAAAAATCAATATTACATTTTTCCCAAGGATACAAATTTTATTAAAAAGTGTTGATTTTTTTACTTTAAATTTTTTTTAACACAATATGAAACAAAGTAAATTCTTTACACAAAAAGGTAGTTTTTTATAAAATAATATATATTTTTCACTATTAACCAAATAATTAATATTTTTAGTGAATTATAAAAAAATCACACATATGTAATTTAGAAATGTTTATTAAAAAATTAATGATATTAATAAAAAGTAAATTTTATAAAATTGGAAAAAATTTGTTTTTTGTTCGTTCCAAAAAATTAATAAAAGTAATTTTTTAGAAAAATGTATTTTCCAACATAAATAGACTTTACTAATAATTAAGTATTTTCTATAAATATATTTTCTTTGTCTGAATGCTTTTTAAATAATTTTAAAATTTTTATTATTATTATTCAAACTAAAAAAATCAACATCTAGGTTATAATGGTCATGTTTAAATTTTAGTATTAATTGAATATCATGATTTGTTAAAAACCAGTATTACCTGTAATGAAAGCTATAAAAGAAATGAAATATATTTCAAAAAATCATAAAATTATGAGGTGTTACATTATATCCCCTTATATAAATTACATCCTCTAAATTTGATCTTGATCTCAATTATCAACGTTTTTTCATATGAAAATTCCTTTTTTGAGATCCCACGTTATATAAAGTTTTAATAAATCATTCTCTTTATAAGAGAAAATGAAAATTTATGAATTCCATCAATAAAAAAACAATAAAAGGTTTCCATGTTTTAAGATATTAATGAGAAGTAAAAATATACACATGGATGTGAAAAATAACTCCCAAGGAATATTGGAGAGTGATATATAATATACTCTGGATAATGTTAATAACCATAACGCCATAAATCCATAATGAGCTAAAATAGAATTTACTTATAAGAAATGAAAATAATAAGACAACATTTTTTTCTCAAAATCCTTTTTTTCAATGGTTTAAATAATTTTTACTATCATGAAATAGAAAATTTTAAAAATAAACATACCTGATTTATTTCCATTTCCTAAGATAAATATCATCCTTCGGATTTTCTTTGATCAATTTCAACTTCTTGACATACTCCGTGAAATGAAGATGAATGTTTTTATGCCTGAACAACTAACAGATCATAATATCTATAATGGAATGATATAGAATTCCATATATCTCTTGTTATCATAAAAATATGAATTTTATTAATATCTTATCCCATATGGATAAATCCTCATATGATGAAATAACAAATTAATCTATAAAATCTTATAAAAGGTTCAAATAAAACCATTACATAAACAATTACACTAAAGAACCTTCAATATATAAAAAATTTATACAAAAGATCACTAAATTTCCATAATTAACCGATCATTAGTCCCCAAAAATATCATAAAGTAGCACATATTTGTCACATACCAAAAATTTGAATACATTGGTCATGAATTATCCTAAAAATAGTAATAGCCAAAATTACCATAAAATATCAATGAAAACATACATTCTATCAAAAATTAACTCTTTCCTCCTTCAAATAGAATATCATATTAATGAATATATTTCATAAGCAAGAAAAAGATTCTAAACACCATCAATTTTAACATAAAATTATTTTTCATATAGTCATTAATTTTTTTCGTGGTAATCATTTCTATTTAATTTAATTTATCCATATTAATGATCACTTTATACCTACATCATTATGTTAAAATCAGAATCATATTAAGGATCATATTTACATTAATCAGTTGTTTTCCATATCATATCACATTTCCATTAAATAACATTTCTAGTTCATCGGTACCATGCAACATATTCTAAAAATCCAAAATGAGAAAATTGTATAGAGATTTTCATATAAATTTCATAATTATTGAATTACAATACAGAAACACATTAATCATTTCCCTTTATTCATATACTGTTAACTAGTCTTCTTTATATTATTCCTTAATTCCTCATTCCTTTCATATGTTATATTTTGTCACTACATCATCAAAATAAATAACATTACTCATAAAAACTTTTTGGTCATCTTATTATGCTTTCCCCCTAGTACATCAATTTAGATAATTTCCATAATTTCCACATTTAAAGCATTGAACCATTAATGATACCTTTGGGAAACCATTATTTTCATTTATTTTGTTAACTTAAATTTTCATATTTATTTCGAAATTACTTTATCTCTTCCCCTCTTATCCACATAGAAAATATATTCTAGTTCCACTGAGACATTCCTATGAGTTTTTATTCCCAAGTTCTCAACATATAGAAAATTGAACTTCCTTTCTTCTATGGTCTCCACAACACAAATAGTCATCGAACTATATACTTATCATTTTTGGTGAGTCGAAGAGTTGGTTGTAGTTCATGTTGATTGGCATATATCCCAAAAATTTATTTTGTATAATCACAATGTCCAAAAATCAAGTAATCAGCCCCTTTGGTTTCCCTTCAACACATTCTCTATCACATTCAACATTAACCGGGTTCTTTTTTGGTTCCCTCCAATGACTAAATCTAAGAAACATACTCTTTGACACAATATTCATAGTGTAAACCCCATAAACATGATAACTAATTTATATGATTACTAAATCAAGACTCTTTATTTCCCTTCAATGTCACCTTATAATTAAACTAGGTCATCTGTGGTTATCAACTATTAAAAATAATCAAAACAATTTATAAATAAAATGTGGATTAAATAATTTATAACCCATGATATTTTCAAACCAGGTGAATTGTAAGGGAACACTCTCTATGCACAAGAATTATAGCGTAGATATACTCAACAAACTATTTATCACAAGTGTTTCAACTATATACATTAATGAAAAAACCATGTCAACATGTATTCTCAAGATGGGAATTTATTTGTAGTAAACCCACATCGTCATTTTCATAAAAAAACATTTTGATGTCATATTAAACATAGACTCATACAATAGTTTATTTACTAAAGTTATCTCATCTTAGTTTTGAAGAGTTATATAAGCCTTTTATATTATTCCAACTATAAAATCACCAACTTCTAAATCATATATTCTTAACATACTAATATTCATTACATAATACGAATATCAACATTGTAGTCATTTTGGTCTAATACCTTGGGAAACGTGGAAATAGAAAAAGTCTATTTCATGTGTGAACATATCCCACTATATTCTTCATAACAAGAACCCTTCTTAGACTTATCATACATAACAACATTCTTTATAACCTTGGGAATTAAACATAATAAATGGTAAACTCAGATTCATAGAAAGGTTAAAAATGGAAATATAAATGTTTATATATGAATAACATGAGAATATGTGTATGAAAACAAAATATTAACATCTCAAAACCATACACTATGCATCACAGATCATAAACTTGATTCATGGAATAAATATTGAAAGGTTATAAGACATGAATCATAATTTAATTAATGTGAATCATCCACGAGAGCACGACATTGGAATAATATATAGATTTCTGGTATACACATAAGCTTATAATATTGTGAATATGTATAAATAGAAATAGGTTCACTCATTAATTTATGTACATGAAATTAGGCCCTCACATAAACTAATGGACATAAAATGAGGTCAATTCATGATATTACAAACATGAATTCTAGTTTCTTCACAGACATGAAATAAAGTCCATGAATAACTTCTCGAACATGAAATATATATCACACATTAAAAAATTAACTCATTAGTTATCCATCATTACTCGCTTCATTGGAGAGAGATAAAGGTCCTTCCCTTCACATAATTTATACATTTTTGTGCAATGCGATCATAAAAAATTCATCATATCATAACCCCTGAAAAAAATTGGTTTTGTAAAACTCTTGTCTTAATAAAGATTATTCATCCAAAATAATAATAATTATGGTATAATTGGATCATATCCCCATTAAAGTTCAAGTAATATGAACGGATTTCACATTAAATTGAAAAATATTTTGAATGACAGCAGGGAACATTTATTGAATAAAATATACATTTTTACATTGAAAATTTTCATTTTAAAACATAAAGTTCACAAACAAGTTTATAAATACATTTCTTTGAAAATAAACATTGAAACTTATTTCTTAAGTCCATAAAATATTGAGTATTTATTATTTTGTGAATTTTTTTTCATTTCGTATACGTTAAAATGAATATTCCTTTCATGTTTTCAGAAAAACCAAAAGAACATTACTTGAAAAAAGACACGAAAATTAATTTTATTTCTTTAAAATTAAAACATGATTAAAAAATGATTTTTAATAATCATATAGAAACATTAAATCATTCATTAAATCATTTTTGGAAAATATGGATATAGAAGAAAAATGAGTTTTTACCGAAGATGCGAATAAAGTCGGTTTTCTTTAAAAATATTCTTTTGGAATCATGAGTACATTAATAGAGGAAAAAGAAGGGAAAACTTTAATTATAAATAAATGACCATTGTATATGAAAATATAATGAAATTATTGGGAAATATATAATAATATTTCTTCATTGGAAACATAATCTTAAATAATCTTGATAAATAATGATGTTGTAACATTAAACATTTACCACTTGAGAATCATCTAAATCACAATCCCAATGAATGAATAACTATAAGTGATGTATTAAATATAATAATAGTAAATAAATTCATGATATTAAATTTTATAGTGTGTGTGTATATATATCTCACAAAATAATATAGTTGTATAACATAACAATTGTCCTAAAGAATATAATTTGAGATGATCTTCTCTTACCTTAAGTCTTCAATTCCTTCATACATGTATGAAAATCCATTATAATAAGTATAAGTTTATAAAAAACATTTTAAAAAACCATAATTATATATATAATAGCTTATATAATTTACTTATGACCATTTATTATGTTTTTATTAACAATTCTTTGTTTAAATAAGATTTCGAGTGATAACTACTTTGTTTTTCTTGTAAATTTTAATTTTGAATTTTTAGTCATTTTAATTTAATTATGGGTCTATAATCTCTATAATTTTTAAAATTATATAAATATAATACACATTCATTAAATATATATTTATATAAATCCCTTAAAGTTAGAGACATTAAATGAAATACACTATTTATGGAGATGGTTGGCGGTACATACGCTTGAACGTTGTTTCTATTTTATTTAATGATGAAATTAAAAAATGTTAAATAATATATCAAATTTAAAAATAATTAGTAATTAATATATGTGACATATATTCATGAAATTTATCCTCATTTAATTTTATATAAACTGTAAGTTAAAAAACAATCATATCACTTTGTGTGGTGTTATTCAGTCACACACACAGGAGAAGATATCGTATTCCCTTATAATGGAAATTATAATTGTATATGTGATATTATAATTATAAAAGTATAAAAAATACTGTAAATATAAAATATTAATATGAAATTCATCATTATATTCATTTTTGAGTGTGGTGATTGAATAAAAATTACATTTCCTCGTGAGGCGGTAGTCTTCCATACACCCAATCAACAGTTTCATTCCCTATTTGACAGAAGAGAAGATATATAAATGTTATTACATCAAAATAATGAAATATAACAATATGGCATAGAAATTATTATTATATTTTATTTATTAATACATTAATGAAGGTGGTAAGAGGAGGAGTAAAAAGAAAGAGATTAGTGAAGACAATTACTTTTGATTAGAATTACCTTATTTGAATAACTTATTAAGTACTCTAGGGATGGAAATTTTCTAACAGAGTAAGACATATAAAATTTATAAATACCTGGGATATATAATATTGATGGTTTGGTCAACTGAAATGGATTTAGAGTTTTGAATAAGTGAGTGGTGAAAATAGCCTTTTATAATTGAGGAGGTGTGGTATTTTTGTAAATACAAAAAACTATTCAGTAATAGGGAGTTTTCCACATCCCAAATTAATATAACATTGATAAATAATGGAATTAATTAAAAATATGGTCAAAAAATCCAAAACACACAAAAAAATATTTATTAAACATGTTGATCGACAACTTCTTAGTTTCCCTAATTTTACCATTTTAGTTTTCACAATGGTAATAAGACTTTTAATTTATGTAATTTATCATCCAAGAATAGAAATTAAAAGAGCCTTATTAGATAATTTGTATATAATGGTTTTACATATGAAATATAAATAATAATATTAAATTCTTATGAGTGTGGAAAATTTATTTTAACAAAAGTGCGTGAAATGAGAAAAACCACATTTTAACCATTATCATGGTAAAATGTTTTTAATATATATAGGTCAATATAATTTTTATACGAGGAAAAATGGTTCAAGAATGGAATCTAGTTGATATTATTAAATGAATAATAATAACAAGGTAGTATATATTATTTTTTTTAAATTTTAAATCATCAACTAAAAAAAAAATTTATTATAAAATTACACAGATTTCAATTTTGATATTATTCATTTAAATTGAATTTAAAAAAATGAATAAAAGGATATAATTATAATATATAATTCTAAAACCAATATATATTGTTATATCTATGTTCTAAATTCATATAATCTAATAATTCATTCAATTTATACTACTTTTAATATTTATATAATCATTTAATTTATTTTTCTATTAATTAAATAATTATCATGTTGGGATTTCTTATATATTTAATGTTGTTAAATAAATTTTAAACATAAAAATAAAATACCCTTATAAAATTAATATCATTATTCTCCAAATTTTCCTTAATATTAATTCACAACATTCTTTTATCCCAATGTTATAAGATAAATTAATCTTAAAAGTAAGAGGGTTAGATTTTGTCATCTTCTTTACATAAATCAATAAGTTCTTCTATTTCAAGATATTTTGTCCCAAAAGGACTTAAAAATATATCATATGGTCATAAGTGTCTATATATGGTCATAAAATAGGAATTGGTGAAGTTTATAGGACATTTTACTCGTATCACTTTAGTTTATCCCTCGATAAACTCGTTTAAACCTGAATCACGGTAATTTATGTTTACTATTTATACTAATCATTTTGACTGAAAGTTATGTTTCAATTATTTAATATTATAAATTATTATAATTCAAAAGACTGAATCATTTTTTTGAAATTTCATTTTTATGTGTAAAATTTATTAATTTAAAATAAAACCTATAGACACAATGAAGAAATGGTTTTCTAGTAAGAACATTTTCATAATTATAGAATTTTCACATTTCAAAATTCTATATGAAATTTATTAAAATGATCTTAATTTGATTAATAAATATATAAATTAAATAATTATTCTTTTTTAATATTTCAAAATAAAATGAAACTATGAATATTCTTCAGACAAAAAGGATGTTTTAAATAAAAAATCAGTATATTTCACTATTCCCTAAAAAATAATATTTCTAGAAAATTTTAAAAAATTCACATGAAGGAAATTTTGATTCATTTATTCCAAAAATGATGTTATTTTATCAAATAATTTTTTTGTTAAAGTTTTAACATATAAATTTATTATATGTTAACAAAAAGAAATAAACTTCTTTTTCTTAGAAAAAGGTATTATCAATGCATAAACTGAATTTATAAAAATTAAGTCTTTATTTGTAAATATATTTTTCGAATATAAAACATTCATACATGATTTTCAAAAGGTTTTTATTCTTATTCATACCCCCAAATTTAATCATTATGTTAAATGATCTTGATTATATAATAATATTAATAGTATATCATGATTTTTTAAAACATGATGTTGCTTGTAATGCATGCTATCAAATATATTAAACATGTTTGAAAAAAAACAAAAAATATATAGGTGTTACAGTGATTCTTTGAGTTTTTTTCAATTAACATTAGTCGTAACATGTTCCTAAAACCAACTCAAATATAGTTATAGGATTCTAATGATGCATTGGCATAAGCAGAAGAGTTACAAAAAAATATAAAGTACCCAAATTTGTATATTGGTTAATTTGAGTTAATGGTATTGATGTGATCAATGTTTTATAGAAATTATATATTAGTTTATGGTCAGGTGGTACAATCGTGTTATATTTTCAAAATTCGTATAACGAGAGATCATTTTTTTGGGACTTTGGTTTTTAGGAGTAAAATTATGAAATGGAAAAAAGTGCCTTATATTATAAGTTGTCTTGGGAAGGAGTTTTTGGGTTTTGATTATAATAATCATGTGATAAATGGACTATTTTAGATTGTTAGAAAGAATACAATTAGGTGTGTTATGTATATTGTTCTAGTTGATGAATGTCATTGTATGTGAGGCATCATGTTCATGATGGTATAAATAAATGATGTCATTATGAGTGGGTAGGTGAGGTATTTAGCAGTGGATTTGGTGTAGGTATTATGTTGGTGTTAATGTAACTATAAGGGGTAGATAGTTTGATTCATTCATCATGGTATGGTGAATAATATGGTCCATGAAATATTCATGAGTTATTTTTTTGTGAGAGTTATAAATGATGATAGATACATATGTGATTTTTAGCACTCCCTTTTTTTCTACTGACTGAGGTACAGTCTGAGTGGATGTTTTGGTTCATGAAGACATAATTAGATTATGTATCCTCATTTTTTGTGTTTTTTGGGTAAACCAATTAGATTATTGTCTTCCAAATATATTTTGGTTGATGTCCGTAGAGTTTCTAGTGATCAGGATAAATCTCATTCAGGATACATTAGGGCCTATAAAGTTGATCTAGAAATAAATAGTGTTTTCCTTGAGTAGGAAACTATCATTTGTTGATTTTTTTTAAATATATTGTGATTCATCATGAAATTTTTGGTGTGAAATTTTTCATCGCAACATTTGGTTTGTAAACCATGTATCAAAACACAGTGAAACTGTCAGACGGAGCACCAGATCTTAATGAAGAGAGGTATGTTGGTATCATGAATCATAAGTATGATTTGGAACATTTGTGCGCGGTTGATAGTAAAAGGATATGTTTTTTGTGGTCATGTTCTTGGATAATTGTCTTGGTTTTTTATCATGATAATAGTAAAAATTATATTTATGATATAAATATTTCATTATTGTGAGTACGGTAGAAACATTACCATATCCCAAAAGGTACATGAGAATGGGAGTCATACATGCTAACATAGTGTTCAAAGATGTTCTTCAGTAAGTTATAGTGAAATTTCTGAATGTAACATGAGGAAACACGTCTCTATGGATGGTACGTTGTAAAACCAAAATCATTATTTCTGAGTACAACTTGAGGAAGATCTACTCCAATTTGGGGAGGCTTCAACATTCCTAGTTTATTTATTGTGGTTTGTTCTTATTTTAATTATGCCCGAAAATAATTCTTTTATTTTTTTCAAATTTGATAGATGTTTTTAGAAAGGTTATAAATTCTTTTAATGGGAATCAAGATATGGAGGGTCTTGAAGTATGAAATTTTGTGTTATGGTAATGTAAGGTACTAAAGGGGCCAAAATACCCTGGGAGGGGGGTGAATCGGGATATGGATATTCTTTTGAAATTCTTCATACCCACTAGATCTAGACCACTTTATTACAAGGGTTATTTCTTATGCACATTAATGTCAATGTAGAACATATCCTTTCCAATTTTAACTGATGATAATGCACTGAACATAAAAAATTAAAGAAAGAACAATGACAAAAATATTTATTTATGGTTTACCCTCATCGTGCAGCATTCATGGACCATAAAATGGTAATGTTCTAATTGTACCAAATTCACTAATGCTCACTTCTAAAAATTATGTTTGGTCTAGATCACTTCTATTCCCAGGCTCATTTCCTTTACAAGGTTTAGTGTCTTCTCACAACATTCCCAAGGGTTATGCCTTCTGTCTATTTCTTGGGATCACTTTCAATGAAAAGGATCAAAATATTCATTTTCATTTTCATAATACTCTGAGAAGGAATCCACTTATAGTTTATGGACATGTAGGTCTATTCATTTGAAAGATAGCACATGTCCTTGGCTATAGGTAGATTCTCTATTGAAGTCTCATTTTCACCTATAGATTAAATCCAAATTTCCATGTACGGTTAGTTTCCAGATATTAATTTTGTGAATTAATCATATCTTTAGTAACCACCTTCTCCCTTCACCCACTATTCTACAATTTTTTGTGCGTATTCTTCTCATATCACCTCTTCTATGTACAACCTTCATGTACTACTTCCATGTACTACCACTGCTTCTGCGAAATTCTTTCATTTTTGTAATTCTTCTTCTACGGACAACTTCTTCTCCATAGACCATTATTCTTTTGTGGGATACATTCCCCCGTAAACCACCTTTCATGAACCATTCTAGCAAACCAATTAACCCTTCCTAGAATCCTCCTCTCAAGCCTCTTCTAATTCCTAGACTCTCCTATAAGCACTTTCAGACATAGTCAATTTTTATCCTAGAGTGATATTATTATAAAATGAAAATCACTTAGTACATAATGATGGGATTAAAGGTATTTATATAGTCAAATAGATTCACAAAATCTACAAAGCCGAGATTTACCAAATCTTTTATGTGGTAAAACCTTCACTATGTACTGATCATATTCCACGAACCGTTCTTCCCTACATAGTCTGTACACTACCACACATCCTACACAGATTTCCTTCTCTTCTACTAGCTAAACCCTTTGAGGATCCACAAATAACAACCTCACTTCCACCAACTATGAGTGATCCTGCATACAACCATACTTCTATGAACCATTTTCCTCCTGATAATTGATTTCTCTATGTTATCTGCTTACTACGCTTCATGATATGCTTTACGCACTTCACGATCCGCATAAAACTACTGTTAATAATAAATTCCTTTTCATATTTCCTCTTCTATTCCACATACCATCTTTCACATTCTGAAAAATTTACTTCACAGTCAACGTACTACTCAATCCTACAAAGAAATCTTTCATTTACAATAATAAACTCTCAATTTTGAGGCCCGAATGTTTGGAAAACTCTTGAAAACTGCATCTCCTTAAAAACATGTTTCAGCAAACATAGACCATTATCACTTGTGGTCATCTAAATTTGTAAAAAAACATAAACACACCTAAAAAACCATGATTATTCCTTGAAGGATTCATTCACAAAAATCTTCCCCAAATGGTTTGTTGAAAAAACATTAAATACTTGATATATTGTTAAAGCTTCATCCATATTCTACCAACTTTCTATTATTATGATTAATATAGAGATTGTGGATTTACTCAACATGTAATCTATGTCCACATGATCCATTCTTGATGCGAGAAACAAGAGTATAATGTAAATATCATTAGTGAATAACTACATTCCATACCAAAACCATTCTTCTTATTTCGTGATGAACCTCCTCTAACATGATATGTATCCTTTGATCGATCACATATAGCCTCATCAAAATTAATAATCCCCTTACGTCACTTCTCCCCCTAGAAGATTCAACACCCCTTATCATTCTTCTCCAATTAATTTATTCTCTCCTTTTCTTGATCTATAATTTTCCCCCTTTTAATATCCACAATTTATCCCCCTTTTTCAATGAACCCAAAGGGAACTTCATTATTTTCTGCAATAGGGTAATGAAAAAAACACCATATAATTTAAGAAAAAAACATACAATATCTCAGGGATAGGGAGCCCCAAAACTACACTTTTTTAAGTGCAGGGAGTGGATTTAATTTCAACAACTATTAAATTTCATTAAATTGATTCTTTGGAAAATGTATTTGTCTTAATTTCTGCAAACAGTAGTTCTACAGGCACATACTCCAACATCAAAACCCCTTTATCCACCTTCTCCTTGATCAAATGATTCTTTATTTCAATTTAACTTTTCCTTGAGCGATGGAATGGATTTTTTCAAAGATTTATAGCACTTGAACTATCACAATAGATTCTAATCAGAGACATCACTTCAATTCCCATATCCTCATGTTGCTACTTCATCCACAACAACACTGTTTTACTTTTTTTTAGTCACAATATATTAATATTCTACGGTTCTCATTGAAATAAAAGATTGTTTATTGATTATCTTATAAATACATAGTTCTCCAAGTTATAAATCATGACTTCATAATGGTTTTATATCATCCACTGAATGTCATGACCCATCCTCGGGGCCCGTGTCGTGACTACACCAAGCCCGCCTTCCATAGGCCATGGGCTGGTGACTAGCACCTAAGGCGTAAATCCCGAAAGAAAGGAAAGGCATCGCCTATATAAAGTAAACGAACACCACATCGTACACAAAATAAAGTAAACACTATGTAAACTGAGTACAAAAGTATGTTCTGTAAAGTAAATGGGCCAGAATACAAACCCAACTGAAGGTAAAGAACAACTGAAAAGAAAGTACAGCAGTAGAAATGTAAAGCAGCAACATCGAGTCGTCCACTGGAAATCCCACCAAAAGGGTGGGTACAGATATTCTCCTCAGCTCCTTGGCTCCAGATGTCCACTCTGTGTACGTCCCATCCAGTGATCCACCTCTATGTACTATCCAGCTCTACGAGCCTCCACCTTGATCAATGTTGTCTGTCGTCTGCATCCAACACAACGTAGTGCAGGCATAGCCTGTGTAGTGGTGAGTATACGATACTCAGTAGGGACCCCGAGACCCCTGAAGGTCTCTCAGAATCCACGAAGGATAAACCATAATGGAAAGATACAACCACGAAGTATCAATAACACTACTTAGGTATATTCACATACATATACCTAAGTCATAAGTAACAGTTTGACTCCAGCTCCCAAGCCCAAGCAAAACCCAGTCCACAAAAGAAAGCACAACCCAGACCACAGAAGAAAACACAACCCAGTCCACATAGGAAAGCACAACCCAGTCCACATAGGAATGCACAACCCAGTCCACATAGGAAAGCACAACCACATCAATGATAATGATTGAGAATCAAGACTCAGCTCACACATGTATACTACTCACGAATAAGGGTGGAGATGATAGATGTATCCTCTAAATCATCTCCTCTACTAATCGCACATAGGAAACAAGTACAGAAGTTGTTGCTGCCGAACCCACGGAGGATCCAAGTATAGTAGTCATCGCTGCCAAACCCTCGGAGGATCCAAGTACAGAATTCATCTTCGTCGAACCCACGGAGGATCCCAGCATGGTAGTCATCGTCGTCAAACCCACAGAGGATCCCAGTAAATTAGAAATCGTCGTCGAACCCACAGAGGATCCCAGTACGGTAGTCTTCCTCGTCGAACCCACTGAGGATCCTTGTATGGAATTCGTCCGCATTGAACCCCTTGGGATCCTTGTACGGAAGTCGTCATCTTCGTCGCAGCCAGCTCTAGGGTTCCCGCACACAGCAAGCTCGATTCCGGGAGGGTTCGCTCCATGAGCCAAGGGGTAGATACATCAACCATCACAAAGTCCAGAGTTGATGTATCACAAAGATCCGTCTCGTCAAAAAGAAACTCAACACAATAGACGGCGTGTCAATCAAACGCCCGGTCTGAGAGATGTTGGCTTTTCCGTCCCAGGGGCCCGGTTGGTTTTTAAGCTAAAACCAACTTGACCATACTCCAACTGCATCCAAACCTCGAGTGGAGTAATCCAAAATAAACGTCTCACTAAGAGGAAACCAACAAAGACGACGGCACATCAATCGGACGTCCGAAACTCGAGTTATAAGCATTTCTGCTCCGAGGGCCCCGTTGGTTTTGTGTTCGAACCAACCCGGCCATACTGAAAGTTCATTAAAACCTTGACTGTAATAAACTTAAACGACGGTCTCGATCCAAGGATCCCAACGCAACTTACGGTGTGTCAATCGGAGGTCTGTAGCCCATGTTACAGGAAAATGACTTAAAACGGTCCAAAGTGGGGGGGTCTGGGCCCGACCCAACCCCCCTGGGTCGGCCTGAACTGGGTATACCCGACCCGGGTCCGAATCTGGTCGACCCGAACCGGGTCCGGGTACGGCCCGGTAGGGCACGGCCCAGCTCGGCGGGGCACGGCCTGGCCCGGTCCGCGCGACCCGCCCCGCCCCGACCGGGGGGCCGCGCTGGCTCAACCACCGGGATGAGCAGGGGGGATGCAGTCCCCCCTCCTTTGCGCTCCACGGACATGACTGTGGGATCCGGCGCCTTCCGTCGCAGCTTCAGCCAGGGCGGCTTCTGCCCGCGCCGCAGCGGGGCGCCGCCGCAAATTTCCACGGGCCACCGGAGTCATTCCGGTGGTCCGTTCTTGCTCCCGTCTATGCCTGCGGTCGCCCCGGGCCTCGTAGATTACTGTGAAGGCCTCCAATCGCCATTACAGCCTCGCTTCGCTTTCTCCAATTGCTCCTCACAACAAGAACAAGGTATCGGTGATTCGGGCTTGTTTGTTAACCCACACCCATCGCGTCAAATGTTTTAAGCACCCCCAACAAATTAATACCAAGAATGGTGGTATAATTCTCATGAGAAAGAACATAAAAATTCCAAAATCCCCTACCTCAACTAGGAAGACGAGCATCGACGTCGCGGTACGCGGCGTCGCGGAGAAGAGGTTCGTAGGCATCATCGAGGCGCGCCGAGGAGGAAGCGGCATCTCCTCTCTGGCCACGGGGAAGAGGATTGGTGGCGCGTCCTCGATCTCTGAGGAAACGGCGTTCTTTGTAGTTCTTTGTCGAGGGTCGGCATTCTTCATTGTTCTTCATCGTTTTTCTTTGGGGGTCAGCATTCTTCATTATTCTTCATCGTTCTTCATCTGGGTTCGGCGTTCTTTGTCGCATAGCGAACTTCTCCTGCTTAATAAAATACTAGGTCCCACCTATTATTCTATTATTCAGGCCAACAAACTCTCCCAAAATAACTCACCACATTAAATAAAACATGGTGAAAATTAAGTAAGTAATAGAGGGAGAAGATTCCCCCATTATTGAACGCGTTGGAGGTTTAATTAAAAAAGAGAAAGATGAAGGTTCTACATTAAATTATCAGTTGACATAATTTAATGGATTTAGGTTCCATGAAAAAGGAGGTTTTTCAAATTAATGGGGGGTTTACGAATGGGTTTATAGGGAATTAAATGGTCGGGGTCGTGTGGACCCCACCTCTCTAACACCCAAACTTGGTTAGTTAAGAGGATGCAGGCCCCACCCTTAACTACCCATGAGGGGGAGTAACCTCCCTTAGTAATAAAAATTGTTCCGACAATGTTTATTTATTTTGTAAACAATGCCCCAAAAGTTATCTTCTCCTATTTTGAGAACTCAACTACAGTAAGTGCCCCCTTAAACAATTACTGGCACTACGAGTTCATCATTTCCCTATGATTTTGATTCCAAGCACCGGTTCAAAAGTTAGAAAAACCCGCTCATTCGTTCACTGAACATACCCAAGCTAAACATTAAAAATTGATTTCGTGCACACCGGGCCTTGGAATCAAACACCGTCAAAAAACTGCGTACTCGTAAAATCTCAAAGAATTTATGAAAAAAATCCTTGAAATTTTCAGGTCTTTACATTACTCCCACCTCAGGGCTTTACTTCCCCATAAAGCTACATCATAAACTAGAGAAACAAATGAGGGTATTGAGCACGCATCTGAGCCTCCCGCTCCCATGTGCTCTCCTGGAGGTTCTCGTGCTCCCACCTAATGCGCACAAGAGGAATCGACCGTCCACGTAGGACCCACTCCTATAGTTCCTCAATCTCTATCGGGACCTCCGCAAAAGTCGACTCGTCATCGATGTCCAGCACCCCATGATCGATGATATGCGTTGGGTCGTGCACGTATCACCTCAGTTGAGATACGTGGAAGACGTCGTGCACCCGGTTCAATTGAGGTGGAAGAGCTAGGTGATAAGCCACCTTGCCTATTCTGCTGAGAACCTGGAATGGTCCAATGAGGCGCGAAGATAACTTTCTGCCTCGGCCAAATCTCTGTAATCCAAGTCAAGGTGAGACCCGTAAGAAAACATGGTCACCATCCTAGAACTCCAGTGGTCTCTACATCCTACCAGCATAGGACTTATGTCTCTTGTGAGTAGTCCTCATCCGCTCCTGGATGATCTACACCTTTTCCGCCATGGCCTGGACCATCTCTGGCCCTACTAGTGCTGACTCCCCAGGGTCTGTCCAGCACAGAGGTGATCTACAAGGTCCATTGTACAAGGCCTCATATGGTTCCATCCCGATGGTGGAGTGGTAGTTGTTTTTGTATGAAAACTCCACCATGGTTATGTGATCCTCCCAACTATGACCAAAGTCGAGGACACATGCACAGAGCATGTCCTTGAGTGTCTAAATGGTCCTCTCCGTCTGACCATCCGTCAGTGGGTGAAAGGCGGTGCTCATGCATAGCTTCATCCCAAACTCCTCTTGCAACGCCTTCCAAAGCCGGTAAGTAAAGTGAGCATCTCGATCAAAGAAGATAGATGATTGTACACCATGAAGCCGTACGATCTCCTGAATGTATAGGCATCCCAATATCTCCACTGAGCCTTGCTCTCTGATAGGGATGCAGTGGGCCGACTTGATGAGTCGGTATACAATCACCCGAATGGAGTCGTTTCCTCTGGAAGTACGTGGATGCCCCATCACGAAATCCATGGATATCCCATCCCACATCCACTTCGAGAAATATAAGGGTTTTACCAAGCCTACAGGTACCGGGTGCTCTGCCTTCACTTGCTGACAAGTGAGGTATCGAGAAACGAATCCTGCCACAGCCTTCTTCATACCTTGCCACTAGTACGGTCGTCTGAGGTCCTGATACACATTCTCAACTACATGATGTACCTCTAGAGGGGATGTGTGGAACTCCCTCATCACCTCCTCCTGTAGTGTAACTGGTACCATGGTACGTCCCCTAAAAAGGATGACGTGCTCTCCTCCTACAGAAAATCCAGCAAGTGCATGTCCTGAGGATATCTATGCATATCGCGTCTCACAGTCCACGTCCCTGTGTTGTGCCTCTCTGACCCGCTGATGTAGTGGAGGAGTGACTGTGAGGGACTGAAGATAGGTTGCCCCATCTCTATCCACGAAGGATATCTATAAAGAGACTAACTATTGTCTCGCAACACCTAACACCTGAATACCTGATCTTCTACTAAGATCATCTGGTACAACGTTCCCCTTCCCAGGAGTATAAACTGTAGCGATTTCATTGTCCTAGAGGAACTCAGGCCATCACCGCAATATCAGGTTCATGTTCTTCTGAGAAATGATTCACCTGAGACTATTAAGTTGGTGAGAACTTTAAACCGTTTGCTCGATGAAAAATGGGTGAGACTAGTCATTTGTAAGAACCCAAATCCACCCTTCTTTGTCTATGATCTACAAGAGATGCTGAGATTCCTCCTCTACTGAAAAGGGAAATCTGGTCTCATCCCCTGGATGAACCACATCCTTTTCCTAATATAGTCAATACTGACATGAATGCTACTATTTCATGCCATGGACGACGTTGTATGTCCTCGACGCTACTACCAAGAGATCCAACTGTTACTCTCGCCTCCAAGGGTCAATTCATGCTGTCGGCAGCACTGTGTGGTCACTAGGTCTCCTCCAGTAGGAATTTATAATGTGAGGGTCAAGTCAACTGTTTTAACCAGAACCTCTCAGTTTCAACTACATAAAAAAGGATGGAAAGAAAAAGTCACAAGAATAAGTGTCTTTTATTACTGTAGATCAAGGTACAAAGACAGAAAGCATCCACACAAAAAAACATCAACAAATCTAGAAGCATCGTGAACAAAATCCACCATGTCTGGAGCTAGTCCTGCTCCTTCCCATCTGCTCCCAGATCTCTGTAGTCATAGGCCTCAACTGCCTGAAGTTGAGCTCTCCCATGTCCACCTGTTTCCTGCGGTCGGGGTGGTCTTCCTGGTTGTGGTGGTGGTAGGGTCTCAAATCGTCAACCAGCACCCACTGCTCGGCCAGCTCCTCTTCCTCGTCCGCCTGTTCCCCGCGGACCTCCACGGTCGAACCTCTACTTGGGAGGTCCCTCTACCACCTACTGCTCATCTGTAGGGAGGGTTGGGCAGTCTCGAGCCATGTGACCCTACCCGCCACATGCATAGCACTGTCTGCTCCTCGTTTGGTTGGCTCTGCTTCATGTGCCCCGCACAACCGAGCCTGTTTCCTGATATTGTTCATCTGAAGGTCTAGCCCACTTGGCCCTCTACATCATCTGTCTACATCTAGATACAGAAGACTCTGTTGCAGGTCATCCTGCGGAGGGTCTCGCCGCTGGTGACTGCTCAGCGTGAAAACTCTCTACTAGAAGGGCTCTCTCCAACACCCCCGCCTGAGTCAGGATGTTTAGTGAGATCATCGAAGCCCTGATCTCATGCCTCAGTCCCTGCTAGAAGGTCTGGTCCCTAAAGAATGGGTCATGTACCATGTCCATGGAGAAGCGCGAGAGGTTGGTAAATCTCGCCGAGTACTGGGCTACTGACATGCTGCCCTGCCACAGCTGGAGTAACTCCTGGATGCGCACTGCACAGAGGGTGTCTGGAATGAACTCTGAGTGGAAGAGGCTCTCACAGTCCATCAAAATAAGAGATTCATCATCATGCACCTTGAGCATCAGGCTCCACCATCTACCTGATACTACTTGCAGGAGACTCGTGGAAAGGATCAACATGAGGTCTGTTGGCGTCCCTACAAACCTGAAGTCTCTAACGATAGCCTCCAACCAATCCTCGTCTACCTGAGTATCCATCTCTCCGTGGATCCTAGGCTGCCTCTGCCTCGGAAACTCGTGCAATGCGCTAATGCGGCGTGTACTCTCTGCCGCTGGGGCGGGTGGCATCGGTGGCTCAGCGGGTAGAGGTATCGTCGGTGACTCCGCGGTAATGGGCCCCTACATTGAGGCCTTATCACTCGGTGGGATGTCATCTCGCACAAAGCTCGGAACCCTAGCTGGCTGCCGTCGTGGGGCCATCCTGGAAAGAAACAGGTGTGCCACGTTTAATACATTATACCTGGTGAGCTGACACAAAGTAATCACAAAGAAAACTTTTGAAACACACATGCAATAAATGTTTTCATGTACTGAGTCGGAAATTAGATGTCAGGGTCCTGGTGTATGGATACGTCTACCGCTGCACCAACACTGGACTCCCTGGACTAATAACCACCCTCATTACTCTAAACATTATTTCCTCACAGAGATAAATTATCAGATTCCTAGGATCTGCGGTAGAACCGACTCCTTTTATACCAATTTGTCACGACCCGTCCTCGGGGTTCGTGCTGTGACTACCCCAAGCCCGCCTTCCATAGGCCAGGGGCTGGCGACTAGCACCTAAGGCGTAAATCCCAAAATAAAGGGAATGAATTGCCTTTATAAAGTAAACGAACACCACATAGTACACAAACTGAAGTAAACACCAAGTAAACCAAATACAAAAGTAAGTGCTAGAATGTAAATGGTCCAGAATACATACCCAACTGAAGATAAAGTACAAATGAAAAGAAAGTACATCATCAGAAAAGTAAAGCAGCAACACCGAGTCGTCCACTGGAAATCCCACATGAAGGGTCAGTATAGATAGTATCCTCAGCTCCTCGGCTTCAGCTATCCACTCCGTGTATGCCCGATCCAGTGATCCACCTCCAGGTACCGTCCAGCTCTATAATACTCCACCTCGATCAGCGATGTCCATCGTCTGCATCCAGCACAATTTAGTGCGGGCATAGACCATACAGCGGTGAGTATACGATACTTAGAAGGGACCCCGAGACCCCCGAAGGTCTCTCATAATTCATGAAGGATAAACCACAAAGGAATGATATAACCACAAAGTATCAATAACACTACATAGGCATATCCCAATACATATACCTAAGTCATCTGTTACAGTTTGGCTCTAGCTCCTAAGCCCATGCACAACCCAGTCCACAGAGGAAATCACAACCCAGTCCACATAGGAAAACAAAAACCATTCCACATATAAAGCACAACCCAGTCCACATAGGAAATCACAACCACATCAATGATAATGTTTGAGAATGAAGACTCAACTCACATAGGTATACTACTCACGAAGAGGGGTGGAGATGATAGATGTAGCCTCTGATTCATATCCTCTACCGAACCCACGTAGGATCCAAGTAAAGAATTCGTTGCTACCGAACCCACTGAGGATCCAAGTATAGTAGTCATTATTTCCGAACCCACAGAGGATCCAAGTACAGAATTCATCGTCGTCGAACCCACGGAGGATCCCAGCAAGGTAGTCATCATCATCGAACCCACGGACGATCCCAGTACGGTAGACGTCATCTTCGAACCCACGGAGGATCCCAGTATGGTAGTTATCCTCATCGAACCCACTGAGGATCCTTGTATGGAAGTCATCCTCGTCCAACCCACTGAGAATCCTTGTACGGAAGTCGTCATCTTCGTCGCAGCCAGCTCTAGGGTTCCTGCACAAAGCATGCTTGATTCTGGGAGGGTCCTCTCCATGAGCCAAGGGGTTGATACATCAACTGTCACAAAGTCTAGATTTGATGCATCACAAAGTTTCGTCTCGTCAAAAGGAACTCAACGCAATAGACGACGCGTCAATCAGATGCCCAGTCTGAGAGATATTGGTTTTTCTGTCCCAGGGGCCCAGTTGGTTTTTAAGCTAAAACCAACCCGACCGTACTCCAGCTACGTCCAAACCTCAAGAATAGTAATCCAAATGAACCGTCTCATTAAGAGGAAACCAACAAAGTCAATGACATGTCAATCAGACGTCTGTAGCTCGAGTTATAAGTTTTTCCGCTCCGAGGGCCCGGTTAGTTTCATGTTGAAACCAACCCAGTCGTACCTAATGTTCTCCGAAACCTTTAGTGTAATATACTGAAATGACCGTCTCAATCCAAGGATCCCAACTCAACTGATGGTGCTTCAATCAGTGGTATGTATCCCATGTAATGGGAAAATGACTTAAAACAGTTTGAAGTGGGGGTCTGGGCTCGGCTCGGCCCGGCCCAACCCCCCCATGGGTCGGCCTGAACTGGGTCGACCCGCCCCGGGTCCGAGTCCGGCCCGGTCGGCCACGGCCCGGCCCGGCCGGTGGGGAGCACTGGCCTGGGTAGTGGGACGAGCAGGGGGGGATGCGGTCCCCCCTCCTTTGTTCTCCACGGACGCGGCGGGCGCCGCGTCCTTCTCCGGATCCAGCCCGGCCGCGGGATCCGACATTCTGCCACCGCGGCTTCAGCCGCGGAGGCCACTACCGATGGCGCGCCGGGGCACTGCCGCCTCCGGTAGCTGGTGCTGCCGCACCGGCAACCTGCGCCGTTGGAAATTTCTACCGGCCACCGGAGTCATTCCGGTGGTCTGTTCTTGCTCCCGTTTGATCCTGCGGTTTCCCCGGGACCCGTAGATTACTACGAAGGCCTCCAATCACCATTACGACCTCTCTTTGTCATCTCCAATTGTTCTACACAACTAGAACAATGTAGCAGTGAGTTGGGCTTGTTTGTTAACCCACACCCACCGCATCAGAGGTTTAAAGAACCACTAACAAATTAATACCAAGAATGAGGGTATATTTCTCATGAGAAAGAACATACAATTTCCAAAATCCCATACCTCAACCAAGAAGACGATCGTTGGCGTCACAGTACACGACATCATGGAGAAGAGGTTCGTAGGCATCGTCGAGGTGCTCCAAGGAGGAAGCGGCGTCTCCTCTCTGGCTGTGAGGAAGAGGATTGGTGGCGCGTCATCGATCTACGAGGAACCGGCGTTCTTCGTCGTTCTTTGTCGAGGGTAGACGCTATTCGCTTTTCTTATTCATTCTTAGTCAGGGGTCGGTGTTCTTCATTGTTCTTCGTCATTCTTCGCCAGGGGTCGGCGTTCTTCGTCGCACAGAAAACATCTCCTCCTTAATAAAATAATAGGTTCCACCTATTATTCTATTATTAAGGCCAAGAAACTCTCCCAAAATAACTCTTCAAATTAAATAAAACGCGGTGACAATTAAGTAAGGAAGAAAGGGAGAAGTTTCCCCCATTATTGAACACCTTCCCAGTTAAATTAAAAAGGGGAAATATGAAGGTTCCACATTAAATTAGGAGTTGACATAATTTAATGGATTTAGGTGCCATTAAAAAGGAGGTTTTTCAAAATAATGGGAGGTTTAATAATGGTTTTAGAGGGAATTAAATGGTGGGGGTCATGCGGACCCCACCTCTCTAACACCCACACTTGGGTAGTTAAGTGGCTGAAGGCCCCACCCTTAACTACCCATGGGAGGGAGTAACCTCCCATAGTAAGAAAAAAATTTATGACAATTTTTATTTATTTCTTAAACAAACCCCCAAAAATTATCTTCTCCTCTTTTCTGAATGCAACTACGGTAAGTTCCCCTTAAGAAATTATCGGCGCTGTGAGTCCATCAGTTCCCTCAGATTTTTATTCTAAGCACCGGTTGAAAACTTATAAAAACCTGCTCGTTTGTTCACTGAACGTACCCGATCTAAACTTCGAAATTTGATTCCAGGCACACCGGGCCTCGAAATCAAACACCACTAGAAACTGCGTACTCATAAAATCTAAAGAAATTTAAGAAAAAAAAATTTCCTTGAAATTTATAGGTCTTTACACTAAACAAGCCCAATCTCTATATGTTTTTCCCAATAAATCTTCTTGAGATTTGTAATTATACATCAAAATTAATTCCACCCTTCCCTTAATAAAATAATATATTATTTTAACAGAATGAATGAATATTTCCTTGGGATTTCTTTGATATGTTATCACTTAGAATGTAGGAAATACAATATTAGGTCATGTAACTTTCAATAACAACAAACTACTAATGATTTACATGTATTTTATGATATTGAATGCATTTCCTTCATCATCCTATGAAAGATTCATCAATGTAGCCACTAGAGTTTTCATCTCCTTATAATTATCCATTCCAAATTTTTCAGAACATATGTATCATATTTGTTTTATAAATGAATGTTACATTTATTTCTTATGTCACTTTTAAACCAAGTAAAAACATATGTTCACAAATCATTGTCATTTCAAACTCACATTTCATGAATTTGGAAAAAAATAGTACTATGCTTAATCTAAAACACTAAATATTATTTTCAATGACATATACCAACACCATCGTCCTTTGATCACTTTCATTATTGAAATATAGATTGTAATAAACTCCACCACACAAGAAATCAATATTATTTAGAAATTGATCATGCCTTGAATACCATGTTCTTTATGGTCACACCAAAATATATAACAAATTTTCATGCCTAAAAACTCTTTTATCATCTATATGAATGATTAAACCATTTTTATTCTCAATGTAAACTTCTTCTTCAATAACTCTGTTCTAGAATGCTGACTTAATATCCATCTATAAATCCATGAACTATCTTAGCACTTTAATGGTCAAGAATATTCTTCTTGTCTCTAACCTTGCAACTAGTGATTAAGTTTCATCAATACCGATACCCTCTATCTAATAGTTCCATTTTTACACTAGTCATTCTTTATTTGGAATCACTACACAATGTTCATTAATCTTGTTAAAAAAGACTCATTTAGTCCCGATGACATCTTTATTTGTTGGCCTCAAAACAATCTCTAATGTGTGATTCTTATCAATATGGTTAATCTCTTCATTCATAGCCTGAAACAAATTATCATCTCTAGCTACTTAATTAAAACATTTAGGCTCTACCTATGATAAGTTTGATTTCTTTTCTAGTGTTATCGTCATCCATGTCTGCACTAGAGCTATCTGATCACAAATTATGTTCTGTCTTTCAATTTTGGCTCTTACCTTATGGCTTTGTGTATATATTGAATTGTGATCATTATTTTAACTATATAAATCTCATTCTAAATCATTCTCTATAATTTTATCATCTCCTGATCTACTTATCTCTTCATTAATGTCATCCTGAGACTAATCACTATGTTGTTAATGATTTAGATCATTATCAACTACATTGACGCCATTTCTTTCAACAACTTTCATAACCTCTTGTTGAACCATTTTGAATATTCCCTCATAGTTTAATTAGTATCCTGAAAACCGTCAGCTAATAATACATTATTAGAGAAAAATAAATAATATTGGGACATATGAATGTTGCAGCTTGTCCATCAATAAGTCTTCGTGTACATTACCTTCAATCCTTTCTATACAACTGAGAACCAAAATCTGATTATGAGACAGAATTATCCTTATATCATATGGAACTCTTAATTTTTTTAGGTTTTCTATTTAAAACTAGATAAATTTTTATTCTCCATCATAATTTCTTCAAAGGTTACTGTAGGTTTTCGAAAATTCTTCAAATAAATATAATCTTCCAGTTGTAGCTGTCTTCAATGATATTTTCATTATGTTATTTTACAACATTTCTATGAGCCATCCAAAAAAATACTAAGCTTACTGAGTGGAAATTTGGTATTGGAAACAATAGGTAAATATAATAACTCCTGCACTATCCATTTCACTCGGTTATATTCACATATATCATGAAATAATAGAACATTAAATCTTTTCTTGTAATTATTATATATTTCTTATTCACCTCTGGTAACTGATTGGAATCCTATGACATTGTGGTGCACATCACATCACTATGTTGCATCTTATGATTCTACTTCCCCTTGGATCATGTATCCCCTTGAACCTGAAGTATTTAATCCTAAATTAATAGAATTTATACACATTAAGAGAGATAAAACTCTATAATTCTGAAGTAGTTGATCCTAAATTAATAGAATATATACTTTCTAGATGTTTCTAGTTTTTTTTATTATTTTTACTATTTTTTCACTCTGATATGTGGGTACAATATCCTAACCTTACCACCTTAGACCCACCAAGCTATTAAGCAGTCTCAAGATTATAAAGAGGAATGTCTGAGGTCATGTAGTGATCTTTGGTCCATAACTGATTGGTGTTCATAGATTGGGGAACATTATCGTGCATCTATATATAATTAGAATGGTAGAAGATGGGAGAATAAATAGATTCTATGAATTTTATATTTTCATAGAAATATGTGTCTTCCAACCACTGAACTAGAGGAAGATGGAGAAACATATTAGATCAACTACTATGAAGAAGGATCAGTTTTGTGTGAAACTATTTATAAAAATGAAGAAGAGATGATTTCATGTTCTTTTCTAGGTAAGATAAGAAAGAAAAGGTTATGTACACACATAAATAAATTATATAATTTTAAATTGGTGATGAATTGTTTAGTTTCTACCCAAATCATATATCATTTTAGTTATGGGATGAAATTATGTGAAATATAAACCAAATCACTATCAAGAAACATGATAACATGATTTTCAAGGATAATATCTATTTTTTGTAGAAAATATCTTTATAATCAAGGGTCATTATCATGGATGATTCTGTCCCACACCATGGACTAGCCTTTGGATTTTAAATTCAAGCTTGTTATGTCATTGTGTCTTTTTCTTGAGTGTGTTCAGATGTATTTTATGAAATAATAAAGGTGAGAAGAGAGAAGAAAAGAATAAATCACCAAGACAAGTGAATGAGATAAAGGGAAAAGGGAGTAAAAGTATATGTGTTTTAAATAATTCTAAAAAATATTCAGCCCCACCTTCAATTTTCAATACATTCCTAACTGGTCCTCTTATGATTGAAATTTTCATCGTCTTTAATCATTCAGACTCATGGTGGTGGATTTATCTGCTATATATCGCTCAATATATAGTTTTCTCCTTTTTTTAACTCACTATGAATGGATAAATATCTTTTCCAAATAATTTTAGAGGTCTATTCAAGATAACCTAAATAACATTGAATATTCTATACCATCTGCAATTCATATCCCCCAGAAATAGTTTTGATCTTGAATTAAATGAATGTATATATTTTCCATCCTTGAGATCCATCATATATACCATCTTATTATGAAATGAATTAACATTCCTCGTCACAATTTAGTAATTCTTATAAAATTAAATTCTGAACTCCTCCAAAACATTAAAATGAAAATTTTTAGTCAAAAATTTCTTTATGAATTCGTCATTCCATTTGTTTTGGAAATAATAAACTAGTTATTAAATAATTTATAACTAATATTTTATGTCCAAATTGTTTTTGTAATTTTTTTGATGAATAAATATACATTTTACCAAACTCGGAATTATTTATAATTTATTCATGAATTTATATAGAAATTCTTCATTACGATTATTGTAATGAGTATGGAACTGATTACAATCGAATTCACCTTTAATAGGTCATACATAAAACATTATATATTTTATTTCATACTAAATTTTCTTTATAATTGTAAAAATATCGAAACTGATAAACATCAGATCCACATTCATAAATATCATCAAGTTTAAATACGTAAGGAAATCCTTTGGATTGACTAAGGATTAAATTTTTGAATATTGAAAACTATTTTCTATCATATTGGAAAATATTTCCCACTTTGATGGTGTAATAAAATACAATTTTGAAAATTCCATTATTCCAAAAAAAGTATGAGTTGTTGAATATCAAGTTCCTTTGTCCTTGTGGAAAATTTGGAGAAAATATAGTCTTTGGATACTCAAGATAACCACTGTAAGGTCACCTATAAATACCCGACCATTAAAAGAGTTTAGAGATGAATATTGTTTTCAATATAGTTTGAAAAAATCTCATTGTGTGAGATATATTATGATTACAACGATTGGATGGATTATTACTAGTATTTTGTAATTATTTTAGTGTTTTTATTCTTAAGGGTTCCTTGTCTAGTTTTCCCCATAAGAATGATTTTTTGTTGTAAATCATTTTTCTGATATGTGATTATGATTGAGGGATTTTGGAGATTGAAATATGGATAATCAAATCATCATATTTATTGGATGATTACATGGATAATAAGATAGAGTTGATCCATCCAATCGAGGGATATCATGGATAGGGTGATAGATCAAAGTCGATATTCATATCATGGTCTTCCCTTGCTAAAAAATAATGAATTTCTTGTAAGTATAAAAGAAGGGATACATTTATCCATGTTTTTGTGTCTACTTTAATGATAAGTTTAAAAGAGATAAATCCTTTTAAATATCTATGTTATTATTATTTTTTCTATTTTCTAACATCTTTCTTATATGTTCTTAGTTCTGCTACACATGTATTCTTATTAATTTATCATAATAACATTGAAAATGATAAACATAATTTGTATTAATTATCATATCTACCATTAATCTGAGACATATTAATATAATCATATCCATTTCTAATACAATTTTTTTTAATATTATTTAATTATATACATTGTGATTATGATTATTTTAAACATTTTGATCATATACACTATAATTATGATTTAATCAAATTATTTATGATTTTAATTTTTTTAACCAGATATATCAAAGGAACTCTAATTATGATACTTTGGTAATCAGACAGAGGGGAAAGTATGAATATTATTCTTTTACATAAAGAGGTTCGTGACTTTTTTTTAAATTTAAACTCATTTAAACTAAAATTTTCAAAAATAAAATTCACCCCTATTATAATAGAGGCATTATAAAATATTTAATTTTGATCCTAATCAATATACATAAATTATAATTATCCATTAATTGGTATCATGGAAGGATTCCACTACTCAAATAATTACTGAACATATGTTTCCTTACAATTTCACATTTTTTAAATTTTTCTTCTACTCCTTTGGTTTATAAATTTTTTTACACTAACATGTTTGTGGAAATGAATGATTTTCAATTAATATGGATGATTTGAATATCATATCCATAGATAATCTAAATCCCAATAAACCACCAATTTATTATGGTGCTGATTATTAATAATAAAGATATAGAATGAAGAAATTTATTATCAACAAAGGAGCTGTTAACTTTTCCATGATCACTATAAATTACAATATTTCTATTTCAGAAGTCATTACCTTTACAAATAATGAGAATCAAGTGTATCAAAACAATTATAGAGTTAGACACACTTTACTATATTCTTTGACAAGAATATTAAACAGTCAAATATCATCTTTTGAATAAGCTAACTGTATTTGGAAGAAGTTAGGGGTTACTCATTTTTGTACATCAAAAGTTGATGAAACTAGAAGAGCTATGATAAGATATGATTTTCACGATTTTGAATTCTTACTGGGTGAATCAATTTAAAAGATGCATTAAATATTAATGAAAATTATTAATAGTCTTAAATAAATTTGTAAAAATGTTTAGAGGATATGATTCTTATTGAAAAAATAATAGATATGATGTCCAACGAATGGGAGTCTTAACAGAAAACATTTTATAAAACAAATAAGATTATTAATATTACTCTTGATGAATTTTTTGGAACCATTATGCAATAAAAATGTATTATCAAGAGAGATTCTAAAACAGATGAGAAAAATATTAGTGGAGTTGATTTTATTACAAATATTATCCTTACTAAAGATCAAACTCTTCAAAAACTAGTTTGATCTTCATGAATGGTGAAAGTTAATATCCAATATGATTCATGTGTAACTAAGCATTCAATACATGAATTAGACAATATTGCTTGAATTATGACCATGATAGTTGATAAGAATGATTTTAATGTATTTTTATAAGAAAGTTAGCAAGGAATGGAATGATATGAAAGATTATGAAGTTAAATGTTATGAATGTAAAAAATGATAGATATATCAGAGCGGATTGTCTAAACCGCAAGGAAAATATAAGAAATATAGAAATTCAAATAAAAAATAAAACAATATTACATGTCCAAGAACAAGAAATTTATTAAATAAAATAATTCTTGGAGTGTAAGGGGAAGATATTCCCGAGATAATACTTTTGATCAAGAATTTTCCAAGAAAGATGAAAATTGGTCTTTTATCCAGAATACCAAAAGAAAACTATAGTTTAATGGACATCGTACATAATATTAAAAACATTAAAAATTAATATTTAAATAAAAATTATCTTGAAACAGATAATGAGAAGAAATTTAAATTTTTTGATAAATAATATTCCTTATAAGAGGATAATACTCTTCCTTATTATAAAAAATATTCTCATTTTTCAAATCTTATAGAAAATTAAAATTGTAATGTTTTAAAGAAAAATGATAAGAAAAATTAAAGAATAAATATTTAAACAAATAATTAATCATATCTTTGTAATGGTGTTTATATGTAAGTTACTGAAAAATAATATTTTAAAAAAGTTATATAAAATGTAATTTCTGAAAAGAATAGTATATAAATAATTTTTAATAAACTCAATTCCCAAACTATTACTCAATCGAATAAGGGTTTTTTATTATAACATAAGTATTAAATTTCTTCTCTAAATAAAATTATATCAAACCCTACAACAGGAGATGAAAAATTTTATAATATGTGAAAACTAATAAGACATCATTGTACTAGCTCAGAAAGGGGTTATATAAATCAAAACCTATCTTTGAGAAGAATTATTTTGTTCTAAAGAAGTCACACTTTGTTAATAAATGTCAAACTTGTGGCCATTAGAAAATTAATTTTTCTATTAATAAAGTACTATACCTAGGTTTCAAAAAATATTATTTCTCAAAAAAATATATGGATTTCAAAAGTTTTATTTGCTAATATTTTTAGACCCAAGATGGTTTGGGTGCCGAAAAACTAATCATTTTTTTTTCAGGAAAAAAAATAATGTACCGACAACAGGAATACTAGTTATATGGATTGTGAATGTTACCATTTTATGAATTTTAAAAAAAGCTTCTTTGAAGATATCATCAAGATAAAAGGAAGAATGGTTACCTATGGAGATAATTCTCTATGAGAGATTATCTATATAGGTAACATAGTTCTTTTTGATAAAGAATTAATTTGAAATGTTTTATTTGTTAAAGGACTTATGAAAAACTTTATAAACATAAGTAAATTATCTGATGAAATTTACCTTGTGAATTTTATAAATGATAAGTGCTTAGAACACAATTCAAATGTTGAATTTATTCTTTTTGCCAAATGGTATGATAATATTTATACACTTAACTATGAAGGAATTCGGATTCAAGGAATACCTTTACTTAGTGAAATATAAGATCAGCCTAGGCTATGGAATAGAATATACCGACACTATAACCTTAGAGAACAAATTTAAGTTGAATAAAAAAAATACTTGTTAAGAACCTTATAGAAATTAGGTTTGATTCTTAAAATGATTGTTACCCTTCTAAATATGGAAAGAAACATAATTCTTGTTTCAAATCAATTATTGAAGTCTAAACTATTGATTATTTATAGTTAGTACACATTGACCTATTCAACTCCAAAAAAAATGGATGTATTGGAAGAAAATACAATGTATATATATGGTTTGATGATTATACTAGATATGGATGTGTCTATTTTCTCTCATTCAAATATGAAGAATTTTGTTATTTCAAAAAAAAAATTCACCAATGATAAAATGACAAAACCTATGCCTTGATAACTATTCTTAGGGATCATGGTGGAGAATCTGTAAATTATTATTTAGAAACATTTTGTAGTAATAATGGTATAAGACATAACTTTTCATCTCCTGTAACTCATCATCAAAATGGTGTTATAGAAATAAGAAATTGTATTCATAAAGAAATACAAGAAACATGTTGGGTCAATACTCAATTGATAATCATTTATGGGATGAAGAGATTAGTATTGTCTGTAATACTATATATCCAGTTTTGATAAGACCTTTGCTTAATAAAACACCATATGAGTTATGGACTAGTCAAAAACAAAAAATTTCTTACATTAGAGTATTTGGAAGTAAATTATTCATCTTGAATATGAAATATAATTTTCTAAAATTGTGACCAAAAGCTGATGAAGGAATATGTTTAGGTTATTCCACTACATATATGGATTATATATTTTTTTAATAAAAATTATTGTACTTTTCATGAACTAGTAAATGTTAAATTCGATGAAACAAATCCTTTTTTAAAAAAACATCAACCAACATCCTCCATGGATGTGATTTCAAAAACTGATCATCAACCTCTGAAAGAAAATTATTATAATACAGAAAATACCCAATAAGTTGTTTTTGAAGTATTTAATCAAGAATAATTTCTACCTTATGTATACGAATAGATTTTATGTAACCAAAGAATTCGGTTGACACTTAGAAGTCATCTTAGTGATAATATCATTGGTTATATTGATCAACCTATTATAACATTACGTTCTTTAAGAAATTAATTTTATCATCTATAATTACATTCCCAATTTGAACCTAGAGATAATTATGATTCATTAGGTGATGAGGATTACCTTAAGGCTATGCAATATTAACTCAATAAATATGAAAATAAAAAACTCTGGACCCTGGTTGAACACCCTAATGAAACTTCTACAACATGAGTAAATTTTGTTTTTAGAAAAAAAAAATTTATGAAATTTGAATAATTGTTAGAAATAAACAAATACATGTTTAAAAAGGTAATAACCAACAAAAAGGAAAGAAAATGAAATAACTTATACACTATTAGCTGGATTAGAATCTATTCTTATTCTTCTAGCCTTTATAACATTCTGCAATTTCAAAATAAAATATGGATGTGACGTTTTCTTTTCTTAATGGATATGTATATGGGGATGTTTTTATTGAAAAACCCCCTATTTTATACATGAAAAACATCTGGAATATGATTATAAACATACCAAATCCTTATATATCCTTAAACATTCCCCTTGAGCCTAGTATGATAGATTAACAAGATTTTTCATAAAAAATAATGCTATTAAGGGATTTGTGGATTAAAGAATTTTAATAAAATAAGTTATAAATACATTATTATTTATTTAATATATGTTGATGAAATTATATTTGGAACAAATGAATAATCTTTAATAGATTTCTTTGTGAATCTTATGAAATCTGATTTTGATATGAGTATGATGGGTAGTTAATATTTTTTTTGGATTTAAAATTTCTCAAAATATATAAGTAATATATATATTTCAATATAAGTATATTAATGATATTCATAAAATTTTTGGATATAAAAAAACAAAAGGAATTATTAATCTCATCGGTACCTCAAACACACTCGATCTTGATGAGTCTGGACAACTAGTAGATCAAATAACATTTATAGGTATCAAAGGAATCCAACTATAATTAAATAATAGCCAACCAGACTTAAAATTTTCATTTTTATTAAATGAAATATATCAAGATAATACAAAGTAATCAATATAAAATTTCATTAATTTTTTTTATTTAACTTGGTCTATAGATTTAGAAATTTTCAATTCTTCTAGAGATAATTTTTTTAAAATTTTTTTTCATATGCTCACTTTAGTGGTTGTAAAATGGATAGATAATGTTTTTCCTTAACTTTATTTTATTGGTATACTCATTGGTATATTCATATTATAAGAGAAAACACTCGTTAGCACTTTCTACTTTTACAGTTTAATATGTGACAGCTGGATGTTGTACTCAAGTGTTGTGGATACAAAACACACATGCTGATTGTGGCATTAGGTATACTAAAACTCAAATACTATGTGATAATACTTCTGGCAATGCTTTAAGTAAGAACCATGGAAATCACTCCAATTAAAAATACCTAGATATTAGTTAATACTTTCTTAGGGATCACATACTTAATAGGGAAATAATTTTATAATTCATTTGAAAATAAGAATAACATGTTGATATTTTTACAACACCATTCTCTTCTGATAGATTTTAATTCATTTAACCAATTCTAGGAAGTATTACTATAAAATTATCTTTCATATCCCCTACTTGTTTACCCATATCCTTATATTAGTTTACTCATTTTTATAGGTGGTACATTTGTTTGTTGTTTTCCTAAAAAATATTATTTTTAAAATTTTTGTTTATCATAGAAAACCTATAATGAATATTTATTCAAAATCATATTTTCTTATAATTTTTTTGGAGTTACTATACTCAAATGAATTATCAGACTTATAAAATCATAAAAATATTTCATACTCTTATTAAAAAAAATTGGATTTTAGAAAATATTTCATAATGAGTTTTAATATTCAATTCAATTCTAAAAACTATTTAAAATATTAGTATTTTTATTTAATTTAATACAAACAATTACATTCAATCTTTTAAAAATATTATATCCTAATTAGTTTAGAAAAATTTCATGAAGAACAATATTATCTATACAATTGACACCTTCCAACTCCGAAATGTATTCGTCTTAACATTTTAATTTCTTTACTATTTCATTATAATTTTTTTATCTTTGTTGATGTAATATATTTAATTTTTAAATTTTTTTAAATCATATTTGGATACAATTTGATAATATATTTTAAAACCTCAATATTTTATAAAATCTTATATCCTTCTTTGGATCATTCTAAACCATTATATTAGTTTAGATGAAATATCAACTATTGGATTTGATTGGAAATACGAACCATTACATAAAATCAATTATATAAAGGGGGGACCCCCGTACCCCACATAAGAATCTTTTAGGATCTATACCTTGAACTATTTCCAAATTCAAAACGATCAAGTCCGAATCTCAAAATTCTTCATTCCAAATTTATGAATTGACTATTTCTTCACTAAATACAATTCTTGTAGGTAAATATTTTGATAGGTGATTTATTTTCATAGAAATATTAGTGGATAAATATTTTATGATAAGTATATTTATATTTTAAGTAAATTAATTGAATTTAAAGGATTCGAATACTTGGGTTTATCCAAAACTGATGATTTTCAATATTTAGTATACCTTGAAATAGTCCAAGATTTCTATAAATCAGTGAAGTTTAAAATTGATAATGGAAAAAAAATATTTATTTCACTGTTCAGGATAAAGATTATTATATAACTTATAGAAAAGTTTATTTTTTCAATAGATTATTTTCAGAATGATAATATTTTTTTTCCTCCTCATAAAGTGTTTTTTAACCTTGGTTCTTTTAATAAAAAGAATGAATTAGATTCTATTTTTGATCATTACAAGAAGTTTAGGAAAGTCCATCACCTAATAGTGGATAATAGAATAGTTGTAGTATGGATGCAAGGTTTCTTGGTACCAAAAAAGATGATCATGACCCATTGAAGGTCATTGATGTTTTTATATTGGACATCCATGTGATCCTGAGAAAGATATATCACATCAAATATATCTTTATCACAATCACAAAATTATGTTTTGGTTCCATAAAATCTCATATCATGTTTTTTTGGCACAGATATCAATGTATTTTATTGAATGTATTAAATTATTCAATATTTAAAAGAATAATAAGATGAGGAATATGAAAATATATTTTATCATTGATAATACCCTCAATAGAATGATATTAGTTTTTGAGGAATAGTCTTTTTTTTTGAAAAATCAGATGGTACATCCCTAGAATCAAAATCTTCATTGAATCTGAATTAATCTATTTAAAATAGGAATAAGAATGTTAATCAGGAAGAGGATGAAAAAAAAGAAACGTAAAAACTTGGAGCCTCAAAAAACCAAGAAACAAAAATAATGGTTCATATGATGTTTTTGAATAATTCAGGAGAAAAATGAATAAAATAAAGAAGGAGAAACAATTATCAGAATTGATCCACTAGATGCACTTGCATTAAAAATAAATGGTTCAAAAGTTATATAAAAACAAGAAAAATAGATGAAACAAAAGAAGAAAAAACAAGGATTGATAATTATAGATTCTTTGATGAGGGATGTAGAAGAGGATTCTCTATTGATTTGTATTATGTCAGAGAAAATAATTCTAGATGCTAGATTAGTTTTACAAGAAATATTTGTATTCAATACTAATGTTCAATAAGTTGTAGATAATGGAAAATAAACTACTATTGACTAATCATCACCTCCTAAAGTACTAGAGAAATCATTTGTAGTGAAACTATCGGGTAAAGATGATTTAAGAAATTAATAATAGCTTTATAAAATGTTTATTAAATAAATGGAAGAATATTCAGCTACTATTGATAGGTTAGATGAAGGAAGAGAATATTCAAAATATGAAAGTGACTTTAAATAATTTTTGGATGATGATGTCAATAAAGAAGGTTAAGACAAAGAAGGAGAAAATGAACAAGATGAATCTGAAGATGTGTATGAGTATAATGAAAAAAATAAAGAAATATAATAATTTTTTTAGTTCGAGAAGTTCTCTATGGGAAAATCATAGTCTCCAAAATCTGAATTATTGTCCATAATTGATCAGAATAAAAAATCCAAAATTCCGGAAAATAAAAAATCACTCTTAATAAAAAAAAGTCGAATATTCATCTAAGAATGATTAGAAAAGTAAAAAAACAAAAAATGAAGGATATAGAGACCATTACAAAAATTTAAATGATGATGATGATATCATCCATATTTTGGATGGAATGACAGTTGGAAAAAGAATCGAAAAGTCAGTATTAATGAGATATGATAAATGAAAAAAATAAAACAATTGGATGTCAGAACCTCTAATCCATAACCTCTTGAGAATGAAATATTAGATTCAGTTAATACAATAAATGTTCAAGAAGTTAATTATATTTTTTTATAATTTACATATAATTTAAGAAAAAAAATTTAATTTCTTAGATTAGAATCAAAGGTTGATTTAGTTCATGAGAATTATATTTTGAAATCATAATCAGTCAAACTAATTTATGATAGAGTTTTTTGGAATGAGGTTGATCTTAGAATAATTCAAGAATATTCTCAAGGTCAAAATAATTCTTGTAATTTTTTTAAATAGTCTCAAAATATTGTTATTGAAATCAAGATGCATGAATAATCCATTGAATATTTGAATAAATAAATGAATTAATCCTTAGAATCCTTTAATGATATATGTAAATTTATATTATAAATTGTAATGTTTATTGATATGTTCCAGAATATAGCTAATATCCAGACTCAAGAAGATAAATAAATTAATGTGAAGATTATATAATTGCATAAAAATATATCAAGGCTTCAAAATGTGAAATTTGAGATCAAAAGTATAAATAATCATAATGTATTTTTTGGATGAAAGACATCATATATTGTAAGAGAAACACGAGTCCCAAGCACAAATAATCGCATGTCTTCTAAAAAAATAAAAGAGTTTAATAATATGATGAACATCATGATATCCATGATAAAGATGAAATTATAAAACTTTTCTCTTTGAACTCTATTTTATATTTCATTTGTAAAATAATTTATCAATAAATGACTTTTTTACCTCATTATAAATTATTTGAATGTTTTCTAATTCTGAAATGGAGTAATATTCTTTCACTTCTTGTGAATGATAATTTGTGAATTATATTGTTTGATATATTTTTTTCTTTAAAAATTTTCAAGAAACTCAAAACTTATCCCCATTCTTTATTAAAGTCCCAATAGGGGAGAAATAATTCAAAGGGGGGAAATAATTTTATTTGGATAAAACATTATTTCCTTAATGAAATACTTATATAATAGGGGGAAATATTCTTAAAAATGAGAATAAAATTGTTATGGGGGATTCGTATCCTAAGGGGGAGTGATTAATTTCAAATTATATGTGGATGAGTTTCTAAAACTCAGGGAGAGATATTTTTTTATCTGAATACAATGTACATAAAAAATATTGGGCATAAGTTTTTAAAAGTTATTTTCTATTTATTTTTTGTGTTTTTGATTTCAAAAAAGGTGGATATTGTTTTGTAAAAAGATTCATTATGACATTACCATTCCTTTTATTTTGGATATCACAAACTCCTTCATAAATAATTTATTAATTAACATTTATTTCAAAATAGTTTTTATAATGTTTTTGTAGAAAACATATACATACTACTATATGTATAATTTGATCTAAAGTATTCATTAATTTTTATCAACATTATTAATTGTGATTATCATAATTAGAATAGAACCAACAATTATGGATTCAACATTATAAGATTAGATATTAATCTTTTTGTCTTGTCTTTCATACTAACAAAGTATTTATAATCAGACATATATCGAAACTGATAAGAATAAAATCCAAATTCATAAATATCATCACAATGAAACATGTAAGCAAATCCATTGGATTGAAAAGAAGATTAAATGTTAAATATGGTAATCTATTTTCTATTATATTGGAACATCTTTTACACTATGATAATATAATATAATACAACATTAGAGATTCTATTATTCCAATGAATTATGAGCTTTAAAATGCATGGCGTCCAACTCCATGTTACATACATTGAGAAAATATGTCAATTATAGGGTCAATATGACATTTAGAAGCTCACCTATAAATGCCTGGTCATTCAAAGTGTTTGGAGATGAAAATTTTAATCAATATCATTTGAAAAAATATCATTGCTTGAGAAATGTGATGATTAAAAAGTGTGAATGGATTTTTCCTTGTATTTTGTAATTGTTTTAGTGTTTTATCTTATTAAGGTAATTTTTTCTAGTTGTTCCCTAATGGATTATATTTTGTTTGAAATCATCTATCTGATCTATTATTATGATCGGGGGATTGTGGGAAAATAAATACAGAGAATTTGAATATCATATTGATTGAGGTCTTGAAGGTATAGAAAGACATATTAGATCCATAAGATCAAGGTATTTCAGTGAATGAAATACATATCAATGACGATATTCATATTAAGGGATTTACTTTCTAAGAAAAGGAAGATATACTTATAAGTATTAGTAAGGGATACTTTTTGCCAAGTTTTTGTGTCTACCATACTCTTAATGTTAATAGAGGTTAATCTTTTTAAAATGGTAATTAATTCTTATTGTTTCTATTAGTTTTCTGTTTTTATTAAGAGTTCTTAATTCGGTTATGCATGTATGCTTATTATTTTAGTGAAATAACATTGAATCTGATAAGCATAATCTATATTACTATTCTAATCTACTATAAATTTGAGGAATATTCATATAATCATATCAATTTCAAATACAATACGTTTAGTCTGATGTAATCATAAACTTTGGTATTATGATTACTTTACACTATTTTAATTGTATCCACATTAATTATGATTTATTCATATTTTAATGATTGTAATTTTTTTACTCTAATGTATTGAAATCACTCTTATTACCACACTTTGTCAATTGTATTGCGGTCCAAGTCTAAATCCTATTAATTTACATAAAGTGGTTTATGAATTTTTTTTATTTTAAACTATCATAAACTAATGTTTTCAAAACTACAAGTCACACCCCTCTTGTAATAGATCCATCTTAGAATACTTTATTTTTATCCTAATCAGAATACTTATTATATACTCACCCAACATAGACCATATTTTCCCTATTATTTTCATGTAATAATTGTTTACCATCATCATGGCCCACAACTCTTTATACTCAATCTCAACTTACAGATATCCTTATTTTACAAATACCAATGTACAAGGGTATATACCAATTGATGTTTTATATATGATTCAATATGGCTAAAGTTTATCTTCTCATTTGTAATTCTAATATTTTCTTATGTTTGACACTATCTTTTCAAATATATATATTAAATCCTTGTTTTAATATCAAACTATCCACTATTCCATTAATTATAGATAGTCTTAGTCTTATGATTGTATGTCAAATTTCATGTAATGTGTGGTATTACGGTAAAAGATTCCATAATAGTTACACTTCTCATTATTTACATGGATTCTAGAGATAGTATTTTCAAATTTCATTTGAAATTTTACAAAATATATATTAACATCATTAGTCACACTCTCATTATTAGAAACAACCCAACTTTCTTTGGTTTCATTTGTTGAGAGTTTTCATATAGATTATAGTATAAATTTTTGAGCTACTTTAATATTTTTTAATCGTAGTGACCTCCAGTTATAGATACAACAATTTTTTATCATGTTGTATTAAAACATTCATAAAATAATTTAATCCACCGATATTTTTGTAATTAATAATGATGGTACTTTTGATAATATACCTTATATATTTCTCATTCATCGGGAAATGATTCTAGATCTAACTATATAAATGTTTAAATTTTAGTCATCAAATCTATTTTCTCTATGTGAGGTAACATCTTATAATAAATTATTGTACCCATTCTACCATGTTTTGAATGAGTTTTCTTTTATTTCATCATCATTGTTTAATCCTTACCCTTCTTATATTAAGTGAATCACATTTGAGTTCATCTTCAGGTACGTTATATCATGTAGAATATTAGACTATGGGTTTAAAATACTTTATAAATGCCAATTAAAATTTAGATGGAATTTCATTAAACATAGGAAGATACTTATAATGGTGACTACTGTGAACATAGTTCATTTAATATTGAGGTATTCTGATACAATAATAGTTTCTAAATATCATTGGGACTTAAAAGTGCTTTAATCATGCTGTAAATTTCCCATTCTACACAATTGAATCCAAAAAACAACTTTTCTTCCTGTCTTGGTAGAATTCATATAGGATATACATCATCTATATATTTTATGCTTCTCTACTTATATATAAATGACATTCATTCTCTAATATGAGAGAAAATATGTTTCCACTAAGACATTGCATATTCTTCATGCACATACAAACCAATTAAATATACCAACAAGTAAACATTGAAGATTAAATATTAGAATTTGGGAAAAATATTGTGAATATATAATCTATTTTCTAATTTTTTTATATGAAATTTTAATATAAAATAAAAAAATGAAACTATGACTATTCATGAAATCATGCTAAATTATCTTGAAATAAAAACAATGTAATACAACTACATTAATCCCATGTATGTTCATAGGGTGATACAATACATCAAATGGGAGTTTTTCAAACCAATATCCTCCCTGAAAATCTTAGTAATTTTTATAATTAAATATAAATAGGTGAAAAAATGGGAAAATAGGGAATGAATGAGTGAGTGCATGTGATTGAAATGGTTTTTGTGATATAGTATTTAAGAATAAAGATTGTGTGAGTTTCATTACAATTTTAGTAACTAAAGAGAAATCTAAAATAATTATAGGAGGTGAGTGTATAAGAAATAATGTGGTGTTTTAGTCTATCAATTATAAAAATGTGAAGGTAATGGGGTCATTTTAATTATTTAATAATGATTATTACTAAACATATTAAATTAGCTATATTCATAACAATTTAATCATATAGATACAATCTCAATAGACTTTTTAACTCCTTTTTATTACTATTGATCCACATATGGTTTCCTATGCTGGCTATTCTAAGTGGATTTGGTTTTGAAATTCTATGATTACAACTTTTCATTAACATCATATGGGATTATCATTATTTTATGAACTATTTCCCTACTTTTGTTCAAAGGTTGTACTTCAATTTTTTTTACCTTTATCTAAACCTCTATAATTTTATATTGGGTGATCTAACAAAGGATGTTTTAATATTAAGAGAAGAAGCTGAAAAGAAATAGCATCATTATGAATTCACATCAATCCCCAATTACATGTCACCTGAAATCCTCAATGAAACTACCTATGAAAACATATACTAATATAAAAAAAATAAAAAAACATTTATGAAAATCGTCTCTATAGTGGTTCTCAACCCTTAGTTAAAACTCCTCTATAATATATTGTGTATCTAAAACAATCAACAAACCTATCTAAATTATATAACTCATTATTCTAAATCTTTCTAATTTTTTATAACTTTCCTACACGCGTTATATGGCATCTCCCTTCAGTACATCATCTTCATTTCAATGATCAATCCATATATATAAAACGATGTTTGGATCAAACAATATGAATAACATCTTGAAATTACCTTAAATAGGCTCCACTAAACATTCCCATTTGGATTGGTTTCTTTATACAAAATATTTTTCTCCATTTGAAAAACAGTTTAGTCTATTGAAAATTTTAGCTAAATAAGACTGTATGAGGATACATTTTATCCCTACAAGTTATGTATGTACTCTATATGACTCTACAATAGACCAGGGTATCTCATTACTCATTCTATATTTCATCCTTCAAAATTTATCATTTATATTAATTATCTATTTTTATGTTTTCCCAAAACACATAAACAACATATCTAGTTTCAAAAATGGTATATGATCAATAATTATACAAATCAAATCCCTAAGAAAATTATTCTTGGAATATATTTTATGTATGATCCTCCAATTACATTATGTAGGATTAATAGTATTAAACCCACTATGATCATCAAATAAATAGGGTTAGAAATCAAATTTTAAGTATTGTGATAAATATATAAGTGTATGTTAGTTTCTGAAAATGGAAAATTATAAGTGAAAATGTGTAATCATGTAATGAATTTTACACTAACACAACTACTTAAACTTTTATAAGATCAAGACACTATGGAACACATATTATAAATAATTATGTCTTTGTCCATAACAAATTTATCCAATAAAAAATGAGGATGACCCCATCATGAAACTACTAATTATTCTATGACAAGGTTTTGAGGAACTAATCAAGTAGGACTATTTCTTCTGAGTTGTCAGGGAATTTTTCAATGTGAAACATGATTATATGGAATTTATAGTATCAATAAATATTTTCAATATATTATAATAAGGGTGATTAAATAATAAATATGGTTTGGATGTATCCATAGGTTTCACATGAAAATACCAAAACATTCAAAATATTCCATTCGATGGTTATTTTTACACTAACCACAGCACTTGAACACACACACACAAAACCAGTTCTATTCCTACACACTTATGCCTATAAATACCATAGAGGTTAATTATTTAGAAAAGAATTTAACTTCCTGATTTGGATCCATAGGGATAATGGTAGACACTCCCAAGGCCAAAAACTCCCTATTCTATTGAATAAAATTTTGTGATCTTGCCGAAGAAAAACTATGAAATCCCATGAATTTACCAATATTTAATAAATCCCCTATAATAATCCTAAAGAAAAAATCCATATAAAACACATAGTATAAGTCTCCCACATGTTATGTATATTCAAAACCTTCTTGAGGATGAATTAAAACACTTACAATCAAGGTTACTAATGGGTAATTTAACTCCACACATTTATATGTGATTCCCTATAGTAAATCAATTGATGAGTATAAGTTCAATGCATCACATCCATTAACCAAGGATTGATAGAACATAAACACAATTCTATCATCATCAATGAGGTCTATGTGTGTATTTTTGGAATAAGGAGTGTTACCTTTCCAAATAATTCCCAACTTCTACACCATGATGCTCAACTTATGAACATTAAGTTTTATCATTTTACAAATGGAATGTAGATAAATCCCAATTTTTCATACCACGTAGACATTGGAATTACTGGGATCAATTTTGCGTATGTTACAAACCATTCCATGAACCTATTGTTAGTTCAAGAATTCACATCCCCTATGTAAACCTCATCCCTTTATGCTATCTATGTAGGTCAAATTGAATCTTTTTATCCCAGTGAATCAAAATAATTATTTTATGTCCCTTTTCTTTTATAAAACACATAATTTCCCATTCCATCAATGATTTATCCATAACCACATGATAGACATGATCAAGTCATATACCACATTAATGTGGCCTTTTTGTCATGTTTTAACATGATAATGGGGATCAGTAATTTTATATAAGATTTACCACATCATGTCCTCCAGGACTAATAAGATCTTTGGGGTTCATTAAATCATGTAATCCATTAATAATAATACCATGTATCCATATGTGACATGTTTAAATAATCCTTTATCAAGACCCTTATCCTAGTCACTCTAAGTCACCATCCGAAGATCAAAATCATGTGTTTGACCTCTTTCATACAATAAATGTAAAATAGATTCCATGTGATATTGATATAAGGTAACCCCAAATCATCATGCTGAATGGTTTTCATCATCCATGTATCTAGCCATACATCTATCTTTTCTAGGTACCAACTTATAGTGAATGGAATGAATCATTTTTCAACAAAATGAGATGCCCATAATTTTTCTTCTATCAGTTTACATGACCCATCCATCCATTGACCCATCCATCTTCTCAGGTTACCAATAAATAAGAGAAAAATACAATGTGATGGTAAACCAAAATAAGTAATAAACATTTTCATTACTATTTTTCATGGACTAGTGGCAAAAACATTCATCCATCCAATATAGTCACCATCAAATAAGATATGAAAAAATTAGGATGATAATAAAATATAAGACCAAGATTGTTTCTTCTACTGACATTTAAGAACCATGTGTCTGTTCATCCATGAATCCTGTATAGTTAAAAATAGATATAAGAATGATCATAATTATTTAATTGTCGGACAAAATCTCCTAACATTTTCTTCTACAGGTTCACATGACCCATGCATCAGCTCATAAATCCCTCCAATCTATTAAACAGTAGATAAAATACGAATGGAAGGGGTTTTCAACAGAAGTTAATCCACATTCATTTTTATCAACTAGTTTTCATGACTGAAGGGTACATTCATATTTAACTTTAGTTGATTTACCAAAGGATAGAAGATGAACAGAAATGGGCATATGGTTTGCTGTAAGACAAAATCAAAAAGGTCTACCTTAGCCTAAACTTCTCACTAAACCATTTTTAGGTTGTTTTTATTAGTATTTAATTCTAATTGACTTTAGACTATGATGAAATAGTTCTAGTCATACAATCTTTAATGTGTAGGTCCATTGGTCTTGGGTGCATAATTGTAAAAAATTACTTGTTCAGGGATGCATAACATAGAAAAAAAACATTATGATCCTTATCAAATGACCTTAAAAGGAACTTTGTTTCTTTTTATATGGTTCTAAACATGGTGGGTATTAGTTTCATCCATATGGACATATAAGAGGCTCCTCTCACTGGCTTAATCCCAACTCCAACTGAAATTGTTCATTCTCATAACCCTTAACCCTTCATAGAAGACACAAGAATCTTGCATAACTCATACCTTAGATATTCATCCCATGATATATTATATCTAAGGGATGACTCCACTAATTTTTAGGTAATAAATTAAGTAAACCAATGATGATAATCCATGAATCCATTAATTCACTATTTATGAGCTAGTGAAACCTCAATCAACCCTTTAATCCTTTATATATGATACAGAACTCAATTTTAACTTCCAATCCTTCTTGTATGGAATAAAACTCCATCATACCCTTGAAAATCTACTCATTAGTGACAATAAAATAGGCCAATGCACTAGTGATGAACTGATAAACCATCCTCTTCCTTGTTGATGAGCCATTGGATCCAAATTCCTTCTTATGTAGTGTAAAGTTTTATTATTCCCTCTTATATATAATTAAACTATTAAAAACCACACATGTGTAATTACTCATATAATAAGAATGATATTAATTTTCCCCTAAGAATGAGTTGATTTACATTACTCATAGTATATGTCTATAATCTTGATTAATATACCCCTTTTCAAAATATATTCACCCTTTGATGGGGGAAAGTGTTATAATTTGTTATTTTTATTATTTGGAATGATTAAATGAGTAATCTTAATTATATAAGAGATTATTTTACAATCCAATGAGATCCTAAATGATATAATTCAACTCATTTTCTTCAATATTTAAGTGGATAATGCCCGAATGGTGGTTAACTAATATTAATTGACACCCACCTTTTGAAAGAAGGTTCACAATAAAGAAGAAGTGAAAACCTTGAAAACAAAAAAAGTTACCATTTAATGGATTTTTTTCATATAAAACAAATTGGGTGATCATATATAATTATTTATGATACATCACGAATGGGTATCATGTTGTGTCTTTTGGTCATCTTAGTATTCTATCAAAATATTTAAAATAGATCAAAATGATAATTGATCTATTATGATCCCCCTCAATTGTAGGGGTTCCTCTGAAGATTTTGGTGTCCCTATTAAACGCATCCACAGTACTACAGTCTATTGAACTTATGTCACAAATACTTCCACAACCACTATCATTTCCATAAAGGACCATCTCCCACTAGACCCAACTCATTTCCTTTATTTTCATAAGGTCAATGACCTAGTGTGGGATTATATATATGACGGTATGGTCCTAAAACACATATAATCTCTCAATAATCTATAATAAAAATTGTTTTGTAGTCATGAAAAATATCTGAGATCCAAAAAATGACATGCATTCCTTATATCTAAATCAAAACACTTTGAGAGTCTCTCCACCGTGAGAGTGAACATAATCATCCCAAACATACTATAGGTTGGATAGGAAGTCGCTAATGTGAAAATAGTTTATTTGGAGTCTCCAAGGATGTATTCCACTCATTATGGTTGTTGTCACTAGAGAACAACCTAGTCTACCCAGAGGCGATTAAATATTTAATGAATCTTGTTTTATTAACATAGAAATTAAGTAAAAATTACTATAATAGAATCATTAACCCCGCACTTTTTTTGGGAAATACTTCTCTAGAAGAATATTCTAATACCCTTGAAGTTTTATCATCTATTGGAGTAGATACCCATGTATAATCAAATATCATATCTTGTCAGAGGGGCTAGTTTCCCAATATGGGTGATCAAGTGGATATGGGATTTTATCTCAACTCAGTAAGGGATAATAAATAATATAATGATCATGCTAATGAAGTTATTTAAAAAAATTGGAATTAATTTTTTCAGTAGTAATGAAACACATCATGGAGATCTTCAAAATTAATATATCATACAACATAAAGGTCGTCCATATGTGCTTGTTGAGGATCCTTAGTAAATGATGACTCTAAAAAATTTTCCACCAGTATCCCATTTCATAGGTTTTCTCATACCATAGTTTTAGGTATATCATTTTGAAAAATATTCTTCAATTTTTATATATACCCATGCCAAAATTTTGATATAAATCTCATGTTCATATATTATAGAAGAATTTATGTCTGAGTCAGTATAACGAACCAAATTTAATGTTTAGGATTCCCTATAGTACTAATGAAACACTCGTACAATGAGATTTTCCAAATAAAAATATTTTAATAAAGCAACCATAGTTTACTTGAAATGACCCATAACATATAGAAAATGATTTGAAAAGGAAATTATCATCTATCTGACCATTGGGACATCTTACTCTATGAATGTCTGAAGTTTCCAAGATAATCTTGATGCAAACCAAGAATATGATTTGGAAACAATGAGATCAAATGGAATAACTAAAAGAATAATTTGTAGAAAGGTAAAGCTTACCAAGATGTGATGTGGAAATAGTTATAAAAGGATAATATACCAGTTATGTACATGATCTATTCGAAATATAGATATTTTATTTTCAGGAAGTTAATGGTGAAACATCTTCCCTATCTCCATCTTAATCTATATAAAGTCTGAGATATCTTAATAAACTGATGTATACCATATGATGCATATATAGATAACTGAAACATGATTAACCTACAATGTAAGAAAGTTGACCTAAAAGTTCATTCAAAAATAGGAATCCCCAAATCAATGTTAAATCAAGTATTTCATCCACAATCCCTAATTATGATCATTGAGACAATTCGGTCAATGATTGAATATGCTACTCCCATGTTCGTATTCAACGATGAAAAAAATATACATCCCTTTTATTCACCCCTCCTATTAAATGATTAGATGATTCTAAAAAATTTCTTCACCCCACCTCTTCTAGAATATTATATATGGGTGTCCTTAAATGTAATAGGATATAATGATATCTTCAATTTTAGAAATTATGATAGTCGTTTTACTCCTTCACTTCATCCAATCTCATAGGAAAAAAGGTGATTAGATAGAAAATATTGAGCAGTTGATGTACACATTGATGAATATATATGGATTGAAAAAATATAATACCTAAGAAGTGAAAAACAAGATAAATAAAGAATTCCTCAAATAGTAGTTCTACTTAATCTAAAAATATATACACCAAGGGAAACAAAAAGTAATGTTACCAATTCATTGTGTGACATAATACTAGTATGAGAATAAAAAAAGAGAAGCTACAACACATATAAATCCCCATCCCATAGGAATAGTTTAATGTTTACTAATTATTATAAAACATTTCCCCATAAGTCTTGGGGTTTTTTATTCCAATGACCATCACCATCACCATCTACACCTATAGTGGGCATAATGGAAAGGATAATTATCCCGATAGAACCACCATAAAAGAATTTAGTGTTTTGTATGATGGAAACACTATTATAAATAGATTATCATCCAAAATTCTTCATCATATCATGTTTAGTAATGTATTTAGGGGACAACCATTTAATTAACTACCATGCATAATCCTATAGCATGATATAAGACACTTTCCCCCAGAAAAGAAAATATTTTGTAGTAGTTATAAAGCTATGATATATTCCAATTAGACTAATTTTTGTGAAAAAATTATGGTGATATATAAGTGTGTGTGTGTGTGTCTGTGATGGATACTCCCTATAATTTAGTTATGTTAATGATTATATAATACCATTGGTTTACTCTATATTATTATTCATCATAGCTAAGCTTCGTGAATAGAATTCCATAAATTAACTTAGAGGTGAAGACCCTCCATCTAAGAATCTGACCTACACTAAGGTTGTTACACCTAAGATTCAATTATATTAAGTAAGAATTATATTTAAATAATTCTATAATACACATAATATTTTAAAATTTTATGGAATAAAAATGAAAATTTTATGGGATGAATTCCAATTTTGAACTTAATTGGTCAAAATAAGATTATAATGATACTTTGACATTTATATTATATATGAGATTATGTAAAATGTAAAAAATGTAGTATTTAACTATGAAAACTTCTATTTATAATAATGTTTCATAATATGTATAATTAATAATTTATTTACTATCAATTTTATATAAATAATGATAAAATGAATTTTAGGTAAAAATAAATATTTCCAAAAAAGCCATAATGTCTTTCCATATTAGTTGATTAAAATTAAATTTAATGATGTGTGATTTATAAAAAATTTATAATTTATATATATACATGTATGATTTTATGTTCATGTAATGATTATTACTATTCATATATTTAATGTAAAGTCATCTTATGCCAGTGAAATACATTTCTAGAAATGTAATGGCCCAGACCTCTCCAACCCATTCCATTGTCAAAAAGAAGGTCAAGAAGTGTTCTGGAGGGTAAAATGGACTTTTTCCACACTTTCCAGAATATTGAAACTACAGGACGTGTAGTTTGTGTAAACGCTGTGTACCCCCTTCCCGGGTATACCCCGTGTTACAGACCGTGTCCTTGCTGTGTTGAATAATGGGTGCATGCCGTGTGTCCAGTTCTAAACGTCGTGTAGTCCTTTCCCGCGTACGCGTTACCAGTCAACGGCCATGTACCGTGTTGGAGACGTGTCCTTTCCGTGTGCAATAAATGAGTACACACCGTGTATCCAAACTACACGTCGGGTAGTCCTTTCTGGTGTATGCGTTACCCTCAAACCGTGTGTTGACCAGTCAACGGCCGCGGAGCCGTGTTGGAAGCCGCGTGGAGACCGTGTGAAAGAACCAAGTACATGTCGTGTACCATAAAGTACATGCCATGTACTTTTTTTTCACGCCTATAAAAGGAGGGGTCCCCTCCTCCTTTCAACTCACCCCTCTCCTCTCCTCTCCTCTCCCCTGAGTAGAGCTCTCTCAAGAGACTCGAAGGCTCTTCCTTCCATAATTTCTTCATCCGAGCTCCGATTTATGATCCATGAGTGGCCATGGGATCGTAACGACGAGGCGGAGCTTCTGAGATTGGATCTGTTGTCTTTCCTTTGGCCTTTTCTTTCCGACTTCTACCCGAGGAGGTTTTTCCAGGACCCAACAGAAGTGACGTACGCCAACAGACATCTTCTAAGGTTGATCCATGGGAGCGTTGCGATCAAGAACCTATTGAGGTAGGTATTTTACCTTCGTCTCTCTAATTTGTGCATCATGCGGGGTGGGTGTTCTCTTATTTCTGTGAAACACTTTTAAACCAGTTTAATGAAGATAATAACTGGCTTATATAACAGGGATGGGAATGTTGTGATTTCTGTTACTTTATATCCTGTGATATAATGTTGTGAATTGAATGAGCTTCTACCTAGTGAAAATCACGGTCGTTGGGGGCCTTTTCTTATGCAATTAAATGTTGCCCTCTCCTTTTGGATTTTCTTATGGATGGAAACCTTGTGGATTGTGGAAATTGGTTAATCACGTAAAATTGGCTGTTTAAAATCTGGTACCCTTGTGTGATCACCCCGGTTAAAAAAATGGAATAATGAACATGTGGGTGTTGGCTTGGTTACGAGGCTCATGATGGGGGTGTTTTGTGGGTTGTTGTGGATCAGGTGAGCAGCGAGGCTACGGTTGACATGGTTGTGGGTTGGTGTGAATGTTGTGTTGGTAATGGGCTGCAGGGCTGCAATAAATTGTATTAAAGAGACGGGGATGTGTGGCTTTGGTGTGGTTTTGGTTATGGTGGTTGGCAGCGGGGCTGCAGGGATGGGCTTGTTTGTGAATGAATAGTGGGTTGTGAATAATAAATTAATGTGGAAGAGTTAATGATTGGTGGGGTGTGGTAATGGAATGGGTTTAATAATCAATGGGTTGGTTGGTTGATAAGAAGGTATTGGTTGTGTTGCTTGTGTTTTCCTAACTTGATTTGTGGATGACAGGGATATGTTTTATGAACGATTGGTGTGGTTAGTTGTGGATAGTTGCCCAGTAGTTAAGGAACTAAATAAATGAATTTCTACTGAAATGTGAAAACCTAAAGTGGGTTGGGTTTGTTTGTTGTATGCATGCTTCGTAGTAGTAGTTCCGAGGCATGTGCTCATTTTCTCTTTTTAGAAGCCATAGGTTGGGTTGTGTGGTTGGTATATATATATATATATATATATATATATATATATATATATATTTTGTGTTTTATCGCACACCACCCATGTTGAGCACTTAGTGCCGAACACTCCCATTTTATGGGAGAGGGTGTTTTTCCTTAGTTACTAGCTATTTCCTCCTCCTTCTCCCCTAGGCTGTGATGGCTTGAGGCGACCTTACACCTAAGACTCTTCGGGTAGGTTTTGATTGGGGTGGTTTTAGCCCAAGACTCTTCGAGAAGGTTCTACTGTTTCCCAAGAATCTTCGAGAAGAGGCCCAGGTGTGTGTGGGTGGCATACGTGGTTGTGAGGCCTAGGTGTGTGCGGGCAGGTTACGTGGTTGTGAGGCCCAGGTGTTTGTGGGTGGGATACGTGGTTGTGAGGCCCAAGTGTGTGCAGTTAGGGAGAGTGTGGCAGCATCAGGACGTTCGTCGTTAGGAAGAGCAGCTAACTAAAGGGAAATGGTGCAGGGTACCCAATACTCTTGTTTCTGATATACTACTACCTGATGTGCTTGTGTTTTTGGTGAGTGTGGCTGGTGAGGTTGGGTGGATATAATTCCTTGCTAGGTTTCTTCTGTTGTTCTCATGGGACATTAGGATGTCTCCCCTCTTGTGCACGAGAGATTTAATTTTCCCTATTGAGTATACATATATGCTCACCCTACGTTTACTTTCAGGTTTCCAGGAGGACAACGAGGGCTGTGTGGGACCCTACTAGTCGGACAGTTGGAGTTGTTGCTATTGTTATACCATTGTTTTCTTTTGGTATTGTACTTTGAGCTTTCTTGTACTTGTACCTTGTTATAAAAATTATTTAAACATGCATGTGGGCTTGGTTTGGGTTTATTTATATTCCCTGGTTCTTTTCTTTTTTGGTGGTTGAATTTTCTTATTTCCCGATCTTTAAAAAAATAAAAATGGTAATCCCTCCCATATTTTTGAAAACTCATACCCTTGGTGCTAGTCGCCACCCCGGGGCCTACTGGAGGCAGGACTCAGGGGTCATTATCTCCCTTTCGCCATTGCCATCTCAAGAGGGGCATCTTTGGTGGGAGGGGGTCGTGACAGAATCGTATCAGAGGTGATGGTTGAGAGATAGGATTGATTCTGGAGTAAGGAACAATGAGGATTGCATGGGATGGTAGGGTAACAGTGTGAGTCAATCTTGGTGCGTGACATAGTCCAGGTAAGACCGGCTAGGACACGGGATTTTAGGGCCCCCGCGATCCGATGCAAGGACTCTAAGCCTACCAAACGACCAATTGAGACTACATTGCTTGCAAGGGTAGAGACCCTAGGGAAGGAACATGCATCATCATGATTGTGTTTTACTTTATTTGGGTGTTCTGGGAAAGAAATTAAAATAAAATGATAAAATGAAACCTTGAGTTTTTCCTTACTACTTGTGCTTAGGTGATCCTTATTTACCGTACAGCTATTTCACCTGGACGTCATCCCCGGGTGGCTCAGACGGCCGAGGCCTAGTAGATTTAGGGGGTCGACCAGTTGAGGATTTTCCAAGATGAGGAAGATAGCCAGTGGCAGAAGACTCTCCGTTCTTTCCAACTGTAAACCCTCAAGAAGTACGAGGGTAGTACTTTGGATATGGAAATGGAGGGGTGGCTTGAGGAGCTAGGGATCTCTTTTACCTTGATCCGTGCTCCGAGGGAGTACTGGGTCCCCCTTTCAGTCAGTCAGCTGAGAGGTGCAGTGCGATAGTGGTGGACGCTCTACCTCGGAGAGAGGATAGAGGCAGAGGTTCCATGGGATGACTTTGATAAGGAATTCCGAGAGGAATTCCTTTCTTCCATGATCAAGGCAGAGAAGCGGCAGGAATTACTATCCCTTCAGCAGGGGACTATGTCGGTACGAGATCTGGGGATCAAGTTCAAGGATCTCTTGCGCTTTGCTCCGGATCTATTTCCGGATGATGAGTCTCGGGGGAGACGTTTGGAGGATGCGCTTCATCCTTCGCTCCAGTATGTTTTCACCCTCTTCACCCTTCCGACGTACTTGGCGGTACAGAAGAAGGCATAGGATGTAGAGAGGATTCACTCGTTGGGAGGTGCACCCCGAGAGGGGACCCAGCTGGGCTCGTCGAAGGGAATGGCAGTCAGCAGCAGGTCTCCTACGATGGGACCTTCCAGGTTCAGGCCAATGGGGAGCAGGCCCCAGCAGTTCCAGTTCAAATCTTTGGGTCCTCGTCCCTTTTTCATGAGCCTGGGACCAAGGTGTTTTTATTGTGGAGGATTCGGGCACGTTCAGAGTCGGTGCCCGACCCGAGCTCAGTACGGTGGAGGTGGGCAGGTTCAACGCCCACCTCAGCAGCACCAGTTTCCAGTGAGGCTCTTCCAGCAGCAGCAGGACCATGCTCCTCTGAGGACAGACTCTGCGGGAGGAGGCCGACCTCAGGGTGCTCCTCAGGGACCTCGACCAGGGCGTGGTCGTGGAGGTGGATGACATCAGAGAGGCAGAGGTGCTGGTCATGGACAGTTGCACGTGGTAGAGTTGGTAGCTCCATCAGGACCAGATGTGGTACGAGGTACGATTTGTTTATTCAGCACTCTTGTTTCTGGTTTGTTCGATTCGAGAGCCTCACACTCTTTTTTTTCACCTACTCTAGCCCATGCTTTGGGACGAGACATAGATAGTCTTTCCATACCACTGGTACTAAGTACACCAGTTGGAGGCCAGACCATCGTATCTTGTGTTTTCCGGGGATGTGGGCTGATGTTGGGACCACATCGATCTAGTGGGGACCTTCTTCTGTTACACATGAAGCCATACGATGTCATCCTAGGAATCGACTGGTTGTTTTCTGTTAGTGTCATTATCGACTACTTCAGGAGAATAGTCGTGCCTCCGACGTGGATGGACAACGCGTAGCTTTTTTTGGTGAGAGGAGCTATCAGGCGGGAATCCGGCGTGTGGAGCCTCTCCTTTCTTTGTTGGGAGGGTTATCAGTAGTTCCAACTGATACAGAGATGATGGATGTCCCAGTGGTTGTTGGAGAGTTCCTCGATGTTTTTACTGAGGAGGTTTTAACTCTACCCCCCCCCCCAATGTGACATTGTGTTTGGGATAGACTTACAGCCTGGTGATCGTCCGATTTCGATGGCCCCTTATCAGATGGCACCTTCAGAGTTGCGGGAGTTGTGGATTCAGATTGACGATCTGATGGAGAAGGGTTTTGTTCGACCCAGTGTGTCACCATGGGGTGCTCCAGTTTTGTTCGTGAAGAAGGTAGATGGTTGTCTCAGGCTATGCATAGACTACCAAAGGTTGAACCAGGTAACGGTCAAGAACTGTTACCCCCTCCCAAGGATAGATGATCTCTTCAACCAGCTGAGGGGAGCAGGTTGGTTTTCCAAGATTGATCTACGATCTGGATATCATCAGCTAAGGGTGAAGGACAGTGACATCTCGAAGACAGCTTTCAGGTGCAGGTATGGGAACTACGAGTTTTTAGTGAAGCCCTTTGGAGTTACGAATGCATCGGTTGTGTTCATGGGACTCATGACCTTTGTCTTCCGAGAGTTTCTGGACCGCTTTGTCATTGTGTTTATCGACGACATCCTGATCTACTCAAGATCAGAGGAAGAGCATGTTGAGCATCTCAGGGCAGTCTTGTAAGTCCTTCGACGCCACCAGATTTACGGGAAATTGTCGAAGTGTAAGTTCTTGACACAAGAAGTACACTTCCTTGGGCACGTGGTGTCTCAGCATGGAGTGTCAGTGGACCCATCGAAGGTGGAGGCAGTTGTTTCTTGTGCAGCACCCAAGAGAATGGAAGAAGTTCGTAGTTTCCTGGGGTTATTAGGATATTATTGTAGGTTCGTTTCTGACTTCTCTCGAGTTGTTTCCCCATTGACAGCTTTGACGAGGAAGAACCAGGTCTTCCTATGGGGCGAGCAGTGCCAGAATGCTTTTGGCTACCTGAAGGAAAATTTGGTCAGTTCTCCCGTACTCAGGTTTCCAGAAGAGGGGTTGCTTTATGAAGTGTTTTTTGATTCTTCTGGCCTTGGTCTGGGGTGAATGCTGATGAAGAATAAGGGAGTGATTTGTTATGGGTCTAGGTAGTTGTGCCCTCACGAGCGTAACTATGCCACCAATGACCTGGAGCTTGCATCAGTACTATTTGCACTGAAGTTGTGGCGACATTACCTCTTTGGGGAGAGCTTTTTGGTCTTCTCAGATCACAAGAGCATGTGTTATATCTTCTCCCAGCGTGACCTGAACTTATGATAGCAGAGATGGGTCGAGTTTCTCCAAGACTATGTCTTTGAGATCTCTTACACTGAAGGTAAGGGCAACATTTTGGCTGATGCCCTGAGTAGGAAGTCGCATCAGGATGTGGTTCGAGAATCTGCTGATGCTTGGAAGGCGATGGGAGAGTTGGCTGCCTTGCACTTGGATGAAATGGTAGAAGGTGTTAGAGGCTGTTTGTTTCAGATGACGGTTTAGTCCTCCTTATTGCAGCAGGTGGAAGAGTCTCAGTGGGGGGACTCCGAGGAAGAAGTGATGTGGGATCGTGTCGATCAGGGGAATGCTCCAGAAGGATGGTTAGAGGACAACCGACATCAGATGATTTTCCATGGAAGGTTGTTTGTTCCAGAGGCGATGCGTGAAGGAGTTCTCTGTGAGTTCCATAGATCAGCCTTGGTGGAACATCCAGGAGTTTCAAAAATGTACCAAGGCCTGAGGGAATAGTTTTGGTGGCCCGGGGTGAAACGGGCAGTGGTAGAGTTTGTGGATAAATGCCTAGTGTGTCAGCAAGTGAAGGCTGAACACCGTGTTCCTAGTGGTTTGTTGCATCCTTTAGATGTCCCCGAGTGGAAGTGGGATGACATCTCAATGGACTTCGTCACAGGACTACCCAGATCTTAGGGTGGTTATGATGCTATCTGGGTAATGGTGGATCGTCTGACAAAATCGGCTCACTTCATAGAAATCAAGGATACGGGCTCGGTGAGTACCTTTGCACAGAGGTACGTAGACGAGGTGGTGCATTTTCATGGATTTCCAAGTACTATAGTCTCAGATCGGGATACTCGGTTTACCTCACGGGTTTGGAGGGGGTTACATCATGCTTTTGGAATCCAGCTACGCCTTAGAACCGCTTTCCACCCCCAGACCGATGGGCAGACGGAGCGGACTATCCAGACATTGGAGGACATGCTGCGAGCATGCGTTCTGGATTTCGGAGGATCATGGGTAGGACACTTTCCTTTAGTAGAGTTTTCCTACAACAAAAACTTTTACTCTACTATTGGCATGGCACTGTTTGAGGTTTAGTATGGAAGGACATGTCTTTCACCCATTTTTTGGGAAGAGGTTGGTGAGACAGGTGCTCCTGGGCCAGAGGTAGTGCAGAGCACCATAGAGAAAGTCCAGCATGTACGTGAGAGGATGAAAGTGTCTTAGGACCGACAGAAGTCTTATGCTAATCGTTGGAGGAGGCCCTTAGATTTCGAGGTGGGCGATCATGTGTTCTTGAAGGTTTCCCCTCGATGGGGGAAGCAGAGGTTTGGGAAGGGGAGAAAGCTCTCACCTAGGTTCATCGGACCTTTTGAGGTGTTGAGGCGAGTCGGTGAGGTGGCATATTGGCTGGCCCTACCACCTTAGTTGGAGAAGGTTCATGATGTCTTCAACATCTCCTAGCTTCGTCAGTGCTTACACGACGACTCCCACATTATTGATTGGGGAGAGTTAGATATGGGATACGATGCGACCTTCGAGGAATGACCTGTCAGAATCAAAGATCGTAAAGAGAAGGTTCTCCGTGGATGAACTATTCCCTTAGTTCATGTGTTGTGGAGGCATGGAGTCCTCGAGGAGAGCACTTGGGAGCAGGATACCTAGATGCACACTCAGTACCCAGAGTTGTTTTGACTAATGTTTTTCCTTGTTCTTCTAAGCTTTTGTTGATGTTGTACTATGTACCCTTGTTATATGGAATGCTTGGCTTGTCAGTTGTGAGACCTTTTCTTTCTTTGTTCCCTGGTAGTGTGTAACATGTCCGGATGTGTGGAAAAGGGAAAAACCTGACCCTTAATTGAGACGCATTAATGCAGATACGATTGAACCCATGTGGGTGAGTCAGTGCCGCCTAAAGTGGATACTATCTCGACATAGGTAAATGAATTTCCCAAACCAATGTGTTCGGGAAGTGTGTTGGTTGTGTGGTGTTGGGGTTAGTGCAATTTGAAAAATCCTAATGTATGAAAGTGGGAAGACCCAATTCTTAATCGAGACGCATTAATGAGGATGCGATTAAACCCATGCAGGTGAGTCAGTGCCGCCTAAAGTATATAATATCTCGACATAGGAGAAGGAATTCCTATCATATATGATTAGGGTTGTTGGTTGGGTTCCCGTTATAACGAGAACCCTCAGAGGTATCTTGTTGGGTTTTTTCTGGGCTGGTTTTTGAATTCTCGGGGACGAGAATGTTTTAAGAGGTATCTGATGTAATGGCCTGGACCTCTCCGGACCATTCCTTTGTCAAAAAGAAGGCCAAGAAGTCTTTTGGAGGGTAAAATGGACTTTTTCCACACATTCCAGAATTTTGAATGTACACGCCGTGTAGTTTGAGTACACGTCGTGTACACCCTTCCCGGGTATACCCCGTGTTGCAGACTGTGTCCTTGCTGTTTGGAATAATGGGTGCATGTCGTGTGTCCAGTTCTACACGTCGTTTAGTCATTTCCCGCATATGCGTTACCAGTCAATGGTTGTGTACCGTGTTGGAGCTGTGTCCTTGCCAGGTGCAATAAATGAGTACACACCGTGTGTCCAAACTACACACCGTGTAGTCCTTTCCCGCGTATGCGTTACCCTCAAACCGTTTTTTGACCAGTCAACGGCCGCGTAGCCGTTTTGGAAGCCGCATGGAGACCGTGTGAAAGAACCGAGTACACGCCGTGTACCATAAAGTTCATGCCGTGATCTTTTGATTTTCACGCCTATAAATGGAGGGGTCCCCTCCTCCTTTCAACTCACCCCTCTCCACTCCTCTCCTCTCCTCTCCTCTGAGCAGAGCTCTCTCAAGAGACTCGAAGGCTCTTCCTTCAATAACTTCTTTGTCTGAGCTCTGATTTACTATCCGTCAGTGGCCGCAGGATCGTAACGACGAGGCGGAGCTTCCGAGCTTGGATCTTTCGTCTTTGCTTCGTCCTTTTTCTTTTCGACTTCCACCTGAGGAGGTTTTTCCAGGACCCGACAGAAGTGACGGATGCCAACGAACGTCTTCTAAGGTTGATCCAGGGGAGCATTGCGATCAAGAACCTATTGAGGTAGGGATTTTACCTTCGTCTCTCTAATTTGGGCATCATGCAGGTTGGGTGTTCTCTTGTTTACATGAAACACTTTTGAACCAGTTTAATGAAGATAATAACTGGCTTATATAACGGGGATGGGGAAGTTGTGATTTCTATTACTTTATATCCTGTGATATTATTTTCTTAATTGAACGAGCTTCTACCTACTGAAAATCACGGTCTTTGGGGGCCTTTGCTAATGCAATTAAATTTTGCCCTCTCCTTCTGGATTTTCATATGGATAGAAACCTTGTGGATTGTGGAAATTGGTTAATCATGTAAAGTTGGCTGTTTAAAATCTGGAACCCTTGTGTGATCACCCCTATTAAAAAATTTGAATAATGAACATGTGGGTGTTGGCTTTGTTACGAGGCATGTGATAGGGGTGTTTTGTGGGTTATTGTGGATCGGGTGAGCAGTGGGGTTACGGTTGACTTGGTTCTGGGTTGGTGTGAATGTTGTGTTAGTAATGGGCTATAGGGATGCAATAAATGGTATTAAAGGGATGGGGACGTGTGGCTTCGGTGTGGTTGTGGTTATGGTGGTTGGCAGCGGGGTGCAAGGTTGGGCTTGTTTGTGAATGAATAGTGTGTTGTGAATAATAAATTAAAGTGGAAGAGTTAATGATTGGTGAGGCGTGGTAATGGAATGGGATTAATAATCAATGGGTAGGTTGGTTGATAAAAAGGGCTTGGTTTTGTTGCTTGTGTTTTCCTAACTTGATTTGTGGATGATAGGGATATGTTTTACGAATGATTTTTGTGGTTAGTTGTGGATAGTTTCCCAGTAGTTAGGGAACGAAATAAACTAATTTCTACTGAAATGTGAAAACCTAAAGGGGTTTGGGTTTGTTTGTTGTATGCATGCTTCGTAGTATTAGTGCCGAGGCACGTGCTCAGTTTAACTTTTTTGAAGCCAAAGGTTGGGTTGTGTGGTTGGTATATATATATATATTTGTATCTTTTGTGTTTTATCGCACCCCACCCATGTTGAGCACTTAGTGCCGAACACTCCCATTTTATGGGAGAGGGTGTTTTTCCCTTAGTTACTAGCTCCTTCCTGCTCCTTCTCCCATAGGATGTGATGGCTTGAGGAGTCCATACACCTCAGACTCTTCGGGTAGGTTTCGATTGGGGGGGTTTTAGCCCAAGACTCTTCGGTCAGGTTCTACTGTTTCCCAAGAATCTTCGGGATGAGGCCCAGGTGTGTGCGGGCGGGGAGAGTTTGGAAGCATCAGGACATTCGTCATTAGGAAGAGCAGCTAACTAAAGGGAAATGGTGCGGGGTACCCAATACTCTTGTTTCTGATATACTACTACCTGTTGTGCTTGTGTTTTTGGTGAGTGTGGCTAGTGAGGTTGGGTGGATAGAACTCCTTGCTATGTTTCTTCTATTGTTCTCACGGGAAATTAGGATTCCTCCCCACTTGTGCATGAGAGCTTTAGGTTTCCCTACTGAGTATACTTGTATGCTCACCTTACGTTTACTTTCAAGTTTCCATGAGGACTACCAGGGCTGTGCGGGACCCAACTAGTCGGACAGTTGGAGTTGTTGCTATTGTTGTACCTTTGTTTTCTTTTGGTATTGTACTTTGAGCTTTCTTGTACTTGTACCTTGTTATAAAAATTATTTAAACATGCATGTGGGCTTGGTTTGGGTTTATTTATATACCCTGTTTATTTTCCTTTTTGGTGGCTGACCTGTCCTATTTCTAGATCATTAAAAAAATAAAAAGGGTAATGCCTCCCATATTTGTGAAAACTCATACCCTTGGTGCTAGTCGCCACCCCGAGGCCTACTGGAGGCAGGACTCGGGGGTCATTATCTCCCTTTCGCCATTGCCAGCTCAGGAGGGGCATCTTTGGTGGGAGGGGGTCGTGATAAGAAAACACATTTTTCGACACATATTACTTGTTTATTTTTAACATTCCACTATTGAAATTTGAATTTGATAAAAATAATTCTATATTTTCAATTAAAATAATTAATATTGGTTAATAATTTCACATTACTTCTTGGTCATAATTAAGAGTAAAAATAGTAAAAAGTTAATTACTACAGTTAAAGTAAAACTGGGATTAATAGGGGATAATCTACAAAGATATGGGTTATAATGAACAACACACTTTATAAAATGCCAATGGTTAGTTTTATTACTTATTTAGACATATAAACTTAAAAGAATATCCATTTTGGATCTATATTTCCAAAAAAGTTACGTGACGTTATTGTAAAACATTGAAAAATTACAACTGTGTCGGTCATCTCAATTATAGAAGGGAACCTACTACCCTCACATATTCACACCTATAATTCCATTTATCTAAACCAAAAATAACAAAAATTTCTCCCCAATATCTTTATCTTTGTTATAGATCTGTTAATCATCCTAATAGACCAAAACTATGCCCTTAAAATGAAATTATAATCAGGTTTTCCAAGAGAAGATAGATTCCCTCATCAAACTCTTTCTTTTTAATTCTTCTTTTACCACATTCAATTATTTATTAAAATATATTCTTAAATAAAACCATTATATAAAATATAATTATATGTTATTAGGTTTGTGAAATAATATTTATCCATCACCTTCCTCATCGAATGGAAACAAATTCCAGCGCTCATGTGTATGGCATACAATCGTCTCATGAACGGATGTAATTTGTTTTCGATCGCCGACTCACATGGATAGTCATAGTGATAGAAATAATTATTATATATATGATACATAAGTCGTTATATATATTATTTAAATTTTAATATTTCATCTACTTACTTACCCATTCACCCATTAAAGAAATTATAATGTCTCTTATGCATATATACATCCCATTGTCTCTATGAAGCACTATGTTTCATTTTCCATTATAAAATTTCAAAAAAGACTCTAAAATTTTATGATATAAAAAAATATTATATTTGTAACAACAATATAATTTTGGATATTGTGTAACTATATCATATTCTCAAGAAACATAACATTCATTACCAAACCTGGATGATGAAATGAAATAGTTAACACTCGAAACAATGGCTAGCTGAAACTGGTAATTTATTACATTAAAACAACAAAAACAGAACAAAACACATCAAGGTGGGTGAAAAAAGTGAAATCTTAGTGAATCCCCTCGTACAATGTTCCCACACTATGAAGGAAAAGATCTTATAATAGTGAAAAGTGTAAAAGGAGTAGACAATCTATAATGCATAAACCTGGATGCCAAAAAATATGTGGCCTTATTACCTTCATGCCATGGTAACAGTGAAATATTATTAACAAAAGGTTGATAAGATATAACAGGCCAAAAATAAAAATAGTAATTTTAAATAAGTATTTCAAAATTTAAACATAGAAATGAATGTATTTAATAAAAAAAATTTCAAACTAATTAAGTATTAGAAAAGTGTTTTGATTCAAATAAAATATAAAAACAATATTGGAAACAAATATACCGTGTATTATTTTATTGGTTTATAAATTATATTTTTATGAAAAAATTTATTACTATTATAATGGATAAAAAAATAATACATATGTATATATATATATACTCATAATTAAATTAAATTTCATAAATTATGGTTTTTCATAAATGAAAAGTAAAATTATATTAATATAAATATAAAGTAATGAGTTTTGAATTTAAATTTTAATTATTTTTATTATTACAAATAACATATATTGTTTTGTAAACATAAAAATAATCAAAACATTGATTAATAATTTTAATTTATTTCATTATTATAAAATTAACATAATGTATATTAAACATTTTTAATTTTTTTTTATAAATTTTGATCTTTGAAAACATTATATATATATATATATATATATATTTGTGTGTGTGTGTGTGTAATTATAATTATAATTATAAGTTTTAAATTATAATATTTTTTTAAAATTTATACGATATTATAAATATATTATATTAATCATAATAATGATATATTAATAATTTTTATAAAAAAAAGAATCAAAATGGGTGTTTAGGAGTTTTTCTTATAGGGTTAATCATCAATCGTTGTCTTCCACAAGGGGCGTCCGCGTTTGGGGGAATCAATTCGAGATCTACTGGAGGCCATGCTCACAGAAGTTTAAGGCCTTGGGATCGCACCATCGTGGGAGTCTCGCTATGTATTCCCTCATCGTCTTGTCAAGCTGAAACTGAGTAATGGTGGAGGATGGTTTGAGCAGCGTCGCTGCTAGGTTCTGGTTGCTGTTAGGGAACTATGGAAATCGAGATCTGATTTTTGGATCATCTACTGACAAACACAAGGTGGGAATTTTATTTTTAAACATTGGAATTTCTTGTTGATCTATCTTCATTACTTTAGTTCTCAGATTACTTTCTATTGGACAATTTTGCAGAACTTGTTTTGGTTACTATTATGCTTTTGGAAAATGAATAGGACAATTTCATTTGGTCCATATATTTCAATTAAACTATAATTTTATAATGTTTTAGTCAATTCTGTTTTGTTTTTTTTATTGAAAAAATTTTTTTTGGGAGCTTTCACCCCAGGCCTGGATTGTGCTACTATTTTACTATTTTTTTATATGACTGAGTGAATATAAATTTTAGTGTCTTCATCAAGGACACACTCAACTTTCCTGGTATGCTTCATCCAGTCTTCGTTCTTAGGTCCACAGCTCAATATGTTTCATATATATATTTTATATCACAGCCTATGGATATAAAAACATTATTTTGGTGTAAAAATGAAAGGGGAAACCCCAAATTTAGTAAATAGCAGCAGGATGTGCTTCATGTGGTCTACTTTCCATGTAAGGGTAATTAAATTTCTATGGTTATTTGATTTGTTTTTTTATTACCACCAAAAATATTTTTCAAAGACAGTTTGTTCATTTTCTATCAAAGTTTTTTATAATTGTTTGGAAGGGGTTTATATATATAGCTTTGTTCAAATTTCAAAATATTTCATCTGTTAATTTATTTATGTACATAATTTATTTGTTACTTATACTTTCAAATATGGTATGAAATGAATTATTTTTATCAAAACAAGTTTTAATACATAACGGTGTGATAAGAATAATTATGTATTAAAATTTTATTTTTGTGTTAAATCAATACTATGTTCTAATTTTTGTTGGAAACTTATATTTTTATATCTCACAGATATGAAATTGTTCCATGATTTTTTGTAATGATAATTTTCTTATAGTTATATATATATATATATATATTCATATATATATATATATATTAATTTGTATATATATATATATATATTTGTAAACATTATTATGGAAAAAAATTGGTTGTTTAACTTATGGTTAATAAATATTTGAGTGATGTTTGAGTTTGTGATTGATGATTATGTTTTATGGCCATAAATAGTTAAATATCTATGACATTTTGTACTTTGATTTTTTATGTATATACATGAACATGTCCTTGAGGAATGAATTTATCATTTATCACAGTTTAGTGTGCAAGAACAATTTTATTCTAAAATGGGCTTGCATGATCCATGTGTATATAAAAAAATCATCCGAACATATGTTATTTATGTATATATATAGATATTAAATGTCTAAATTGAGCTATAACTATACCAATATGGGATAAAATTGAGAGTTATGGTATAAAATAATATATATATATATATATATTGACGTACAAAACAATTGTTACATGTTATACATGGAATGATTGTTTAATAATCTAATATACGTCATGTAATTATTTATTATTTTTATTTATTTGAAGAATTAATAACCATATATGTGTTTACAATATCAAATGTTCATTATTTCATTTCCCATTTTATTTTTGGTTCACAAATAAATATATTAATTTTAAACATAGGATTCTTCAAAAATCTATTTTCGAAACACTTGATATATTTTTGATGAGGTGTGAAAGGAATTATTATTTACTTTTAAATAAAATAATATTAGATAAGGAATTTGAAAAAAAAAATCATCAAAAATGATAAAGGTAGTTCTATGGGAAAACATTTTTGAAAATCCGCAGTAGTGAAATATGCTATGTTACGGGAAGTGAACATGTAAGTCTTTGTTATGAAAAATTGCCTTATGTTTGTATTTTAGACATTTACAATCATTTATCATTAACTACCCACAAAAAATTAATATTTTCAAAGGATAATCCCAAATTAATTTCAATATATAATTATTTTGGTGAAAATATATTTTTCTAAAAGCACTAATGTGTTGTTAGTTATTAGTAATTAAATTTCATTAAAGTATTTAAAAATACTTTATCAGTTGTTTTTTTACCTCATAATGGGAAATTTACCTCTCCTCCCTTGTTCTTAAATTATTTTCATAGGTCATTTTGATGTACAAAGTTGGGTGAAACTGTTTTCCATGTGGAAGCAATGTTTGGGTTTCGTAGTTTAATTTTATCATAACTCAGATAGAATTGTAATGTTTGTATCTAACTCTCCATAACCTAGACTCATGTAAGGTCCTCTGCTATGTAATGTTTATGGTTGGGTCCTTATAATTGGTATCAAAGGAATGTTCAGGTTAACTTTGGTTATTAGATGTTGTCGAGTCTAGATGTTTGGTGGTCCAAGTGTTTCTTAATGGGGGAATCATGTAACAACACAAAAAATTCAAATAGTAATTTTACATAATTATTTGAGAATTTATACCTCACAAGTAATGGATTTAATAGAAACTTTTCTCAACTATGTAATTTGTCAAAAAAAGGTCTTGATTTGAATAATACATAAAAACAGTATTTGAAATAATAATACCTTGTATTATTTTTTGATTTAAAAGTTATATTTTTATGAAAAAATTTATTTCTATTATATTCGATATATATATATATATCCTGGAAATTAAATTAAATTTGATCAATTATGTTGTTTCTTAAATGAAATGAAAAATTACATACATACAATTATAAATAAATGATTTTTGAATTTAAATTTGTATTATTGTATTTATTAAAAATATCATCTATTGTTTTATAAACATATAAATAATCAAAATATTGATTAATTATTTTAATTTATTTCATTATTATAAAATTAAGTTAATTTTTTTAAAAAAAAATTCTTATACATTTTGATCATTGAAAATATGATATATATATATGTATATATAAAATTAATTATTAGTTTTATATTATAATATTTTTATAAAAATTATAAAATATTATACATATATTCTAATAATCCTAAAAAATGATATAATAATTATAATTATAATAAAAAGACTCAAAATGGGTGTTTAGGGGTTCCGCTGATAGGGTATGGCCTCGGTTGCAGTTTTCCACAGGGGGCGTCCACGTTTGGGGGAATTGAGTCGATGTCCGTCGGAGGAATTCTCACAGAAGTTGAAGGCGTCGGGATCACACCACCATGGGAGTCGAGGTATGTAGTCCTTCTTAATCATGTCAAGTAGAATCTATGAGATGGTAGAGGTTGGTTTGAGCGGCGTCGTTGTTGGGTTCCAGTTGCAGTTGGGGATAAGAGGAAATTGTAAACAGGTTTTCGGATCTTCTATGACTTAACATGAGGTAGGTGTTTTCTTTTTTAGGTGTCCAAATTTCTCATTCATCCCTCTCCCGTAGTTCGGTTCATGGATTGGATTCTATCAGCCAATTATGTGGTCCGTGTATGGGTTACTATTTTTCTTTTGAAAAAGGAATAGGATTACTTCATTTGAGTTGGTATATGTCAATTCATTTGTAATTTTATACTGTTTTAATCAATTCTGTTATGACTTTCTATGTTTGAAACTATGTTGTATGCAAGCTTGCACCACAATCCTGGATTGTGCCAATGTTTTTTTTATATACGAATGAAGTGATATAAATTTTATGGTCTGCATCCATGATACGCTCAGCTTGACTGTCATGCTAGATCCAGTCATTGTTCTGGGGTCCACAACTCAATATTTTTCATATATATATTTTATATCACTGCTTACTGCTATAAAAACCTTCTTTTTGTGTTAAAATAAAAGGGGAGAACCCAATTTCAATTCATAGTAGTAGGATGTCCTTCATGTGGTCTGCTCTCCAATTAAGGGTAATTTAAATTCAGTGGTTATTTGATTGGTTGATTTTTATTACCACCAAAAATGTTTTTCAAAGATAGTTTTTTCATTTTAAAAAAAATCTTTTCATAATTTTTTTCCTGGGATTTATATGTATATCTATGTTCAAATTCATATATATGTCATTGGTTAATTTATTTATGTACAAAATTTATGTTTTATTTATATGTTCAAATTTTATATGAAATGAATTATTTTTATCAAATAATGTTTTAATACAAAATATTGTAATAAGATTACTTATTTATTAAAATTTTATTTTTTTGTAAATCAAAAAAACATTCTAATTTTTGTGGGAAACTTATATTTTTATTTGTTAATGACATGAAATTTTTCTACAATTTTGTTTAATGAGAATTCTTTAACATTTATATATATACATACACACGCAAACACACATATATAAATATATATTCATATATATATAAATTATTATGGAAAACTATAGGTTGTTTAGCTTATGGTTTATAAATATTTGATTGAATTTTGATATGGTGTTTTATGATTATGTTTTATGTCCATAAACCATTAATTGTCCATGTCATTTCATACATTGTTTATTTATGTATATACATGAACAGGTCTGTGTTCAATGAATTTATCATTTATCGAAGTTTAGTGTAAGAATAATTTTATACTAAAATATGTATTTCAAGATCCATGTGTATATACTAATTTTTCCAACCTTATGTTATTTATGTATATATATATATATATATTACACGTTTTAATTGTGTGATACATGTACTAATATGGGAAAAATTATGAGTTATTGTATAAAATTATATATATATATATATATATCATCGTACAAAAAAAATTCTTACATGTTTTACTTGGAATGTTTCGTTGATAATTTAATATGAGTCATGTAATTATTGATTCATTGAGTGTATTTAATGAAGAAAAAATCATATATGTGTTTTCAAAATAAAATGTGCATTATTTAATTTTCCATTTTGTTTATGGTTCACAAATAATGATATTAATTAAAAAATGGTATTCTTCAAATATCAGTTTTAGAAACACATGAGAAAACATTGACGATGTGTAAAAGGAATGTTTGTTTTATTTTTAAAACAATAATATTATTTATGGACTTTGGAAATGTCTTGATTCAGATATGATAAAGGAAGTTCCATGGTAAAAGGTTTGCAAAAATTGGTACTAGTGAATTATGCGATGTTACGGGAAGTGAACTCGTAAGTCCTAATTATGACAAGTGGGATTTTGATTGTATTTTAGACATGGTATATCAAGTATCATTAACGAACAAAATAAAATTAATATTTTCAAAGGAGAATCCCTACAAAATTTCGAAGTATGAGTATTTTCATGAAAATATTTTTATCTAAATTAATTCAGTTGTTGTTATGTATAAGTATTTAAGTTTCAAGATATGTTTTAATAATAATTTATCAATTGTTTTTATAACCCCTTACTGGGCTATTTATTTCTCAACCCATGTCCATAAATTATTTTCACATGTCATTTTGAAGTCTAAAGTTGGACGCCATTGTTTTTCATGTGGAAGATAACTTTGACGTTCTTTTTTTTATCACAGCTCTGATAAAATTGTAAAGTTTGTGTCTAACTCTCCAGAACCTAGACCGGTGGAAGGTCATTCGATATGTAATGTGTAAGGATGGGTCAATATATAATATTTTATAATAATATCATATAACATATTATAAAAATGAATATGTTTCTATTATAAATTAATAACATTATTAAAACCATTATATTTGATGTTATAGGGTGTTCATCTAAAGGGAAGCATGAGGTAATAGAATTTCATCTCAATTTCATCTCAAATGAGACGTATTGGGTATTATGCTCCAATTTACTTTTATTTGGTCTATATACTTCTTCATTGACATATTTAACATGAGTAACTATTTATTAAATTTTTCTAATTTTTTGAAAAAAATTTATTTTTTCAATGTGTTATAATTTAAATTTACCAAAGAGGTTAGGATTTCTTTTAAAATGTCATTTTTTGGGATTTCCTTAATTTTCACTGGATGAGTGTTATAATCCATCCATTATAAAATCCATCTATTTTATTATCCTATTAGTACATTGTAACAAAAATAATTATAAAATAATATCATTCAATTAGATAGCATACGCGACAGACACCACTGAGTTTAAACAACCCATGATATATATGTCTTTAAACTTAATCTCTTTGATAACACGTGAAACACAAAACCCCAATTATAAATAAAAAATAAAATAATATACCATTATTGCCTAAATTTAAAATTGGAGGGGAATAATGGTAAAAAAATAAATTATTAAAATTAAGTTTTTCTATTGATTAAAAATATAATAATATTCATTTAAAAGAAAAAGAAATGTTTTTCTGAAAAACTATATTCTTTTTTCAAAAGACAGTTTAGTCACTCTTTTCACACATAATATTAAATTAATTTTTAGCAGTTTTTTTAAAATTTATTTTGTAAAATAAACATAAATTTCTAAATAATCATTTAGAAATTATCTTATGGTGAATTTTTGGGATTTTAAAAAAAATTGGAATAATAGAGAACAATGTCAATTTTTATTGAAAAGAACATCTTAAATTAAATAAATTTTGGGGATTAATTAAATTTTAATTTCGTATTGAAGTTATATTTTTTAAATTATATTACAATTTAACTAAATTATTTCATTTTAATCATATTCATATTGAATTTGGATATTAAAACTTTTCATACTTATGATAATTCTCACCTTGGAAACCTGATTTTTCATTACCTCTATGGTTATAATTTTAAATTGTACTTTGTCCCTTCAGTTTATTGAATAACAAAATATAAACTGTATATTTAGAATCAGAATAATTTATATTATCTTATAAGTTCAACATAAGTTTTTACCATTAAAAATATTTAAAATATTTAAAATTAATTAATGGGTTTGAGGTAAAAATTGATTTACTAGGGGTTAAAAAAGGAGATAATGGTTAAAATGTCCTTCCAACTTGTCAAAAACCCATTTTATGGACATATTTTTAACTTATCACATCTAATGATAAATAATTACCCATTTTGTATTTTTATTTTCTTGATATGAACATGGGTGTAATTGGTTCTTTTCAAAAAGTCTGTCGGTGTCCTCTCCCCCCACTTATAAAATTTCACCCCTCTCCTCCCCTCATCACACTTCCAAAGCCATTTGGTTAGGATAATCCCAAAAAAAATCACATCCTAAATCCATGAAAAAAATTACATATCCCTTGTTATGATCAAAAATCCAACTGGTGATGTATTATTTAGTATAGCTAAAGAAGTGATTTAAAGAAGAGTTGACATTCTTAAAAAAATCATTTTTATTTTGTTTCTTCTTCCACCTTCTTCAAATATTATGAAAATATCATTATATTATAAACACATTATATTTTATATAATGGTATGTTATTACATTAATTTGATGACCTATATCCATATAATCCTCCATCAAATGGGAAATGAAACTCTTTATCATGTTTACGATGGAGTACCATCTTGTGAATTGATGTAATTCATTTTCCAACACCACCTTTCAAGGATGCATATAATTATGGATTTAAAAAATTAATATGATATTTAAAATATTATTATCCTTAATTAATTATAATATCACCTATAACTTATAACATTCTATGTCATTTAAAATACAATAACATCACTTGTGTGTACAATGGAATATTGTCTTGCAAATCGATGTGATTCATTTTTCCCTCATTCTTTGTATAGAATGTAATATGGATAAATTTAATGAATATATGTTATATAAATGACATGATATTGATTTTTTAAGATTAATATATCACATTATTCATTATACATTCAATTATTAATAGAATGATATTTTCACTCAAACATTTGTACAACATATCATCTCTACGAACATATGTGATTAATTTTCTATGTCTAGTTTTCCTAAAACAAATATTTGTAAAATTTTATAATGAGTAAAAATAGTATATTTTTTATTCTTAAAATATTTCATAATAATTATTATTCTGAAAATATTTATAATGAGTAAAAATTATATCTATAACATTAATGTAGTTATGTATAAATGTATCTATATCACATACCCAATAACCATATATTTCTTAACAAATAACGAATGAGAAAATAAGGTAATAAACAACAAAAACAATGAGGTAACTAAAATACTATTAGAAAATGACTAGTAAAATTTTAAAAATAATAATTTATTATATTATAAACGTGAATAATGTTATTTTATAAACTTATAACATGATAGAAACCATTTTATAGGATTCAATATTATTTTCAACCAAAATGAAGCGTGAGGTAAGTTATTTCATCTCAATTTCATTTCATTGAGGCATGTTGTAATATTATACACCTAATTTATTACATATATTCTATATAATTCCCCTTTTACATGTATTATAATTAATATCAACTATTTTAAAGTATTTTAGGTTTAAATTTGAATTATTTTATACAAGGCTATTTTATTTTAAAACTAACACGTCGTAAAGAATTTCATAACTCGAATTCATTTCATTGGGTTATACTACTACTTTTTTTCCCATAAAAATTTTACATTATGTGTGTAATTAATTGTCAATATATTATTTTTTAAGTCAATTATTTTTATGTGGATATATTTTTCATACAAATAGTCCTTTCATAGATTAATTTTCACTTTAACGTTATGATCTTTTTAAGGGTTTATTTCCAACTCTCATTTTAACAGGGTTTGTTTATGCATAAATTTCCATTGAAGTAAATTGTTTAATAATATGATAATAATAAATTTTATTTTCATATAAAATAGTTATTATGGATTTTTTGAACTAATAATACCTTTTTTCACACTTTGGTACTTAAAATGATTGATAAAATGTTATTAATAAAATTTGATGATATTTCTCTCTATGTTCAAAAATTCATTATCTTGCAATTCTATGTTTTTTTAAAATTAAATTTATTTTTAACATTATCAAAATTATTTATTAAATAAATTATTACCCATGTTTTTATTTTTACAAACTGGATTGAAGGGAATCTTCTTGTCTCTTTCTAAATTATGAGCATTTTACACATTTTTACAATTTGGTGAATGGAATGTTTTTCTAACTAGTATAGTATGTATTTAATTTCATACTATCATGAAATATCATTTAATTTAATCTTACATTTTATTTTTTAAACATTAATTTTAAATTAAAAATATTTCCCTAATATTGTGAAAATTCTTAGTTTCACATACTTATTATCATAGTCAAATGGATACTTTCCTCATAATTTTTTAAAGATATTTTAATGGTATATTAATTAATTATCGAAAAAACCCATTATTAAACATATGATACACTAGTGATATGTTTTATTTATACCATTATTATTCTTTATATAGATTTTATGGTCTTTTTAAACATATAATGTACTAAAATTATTATTTTTGATTCATTTTTTTAATCGATATCTTTTGTAATACCCCGAGATTTTAAAAGATATATTCATTTTAATTTCGTTTATATCTTATGTTGTACGCTACACCATTATTATCATGTTCTATACGCAACACCGTATTAGCTAGCAGTATATGCAACACTAATCTTGGATCGTGTTACAGACAATTTCAAATTTGTTAAACAATAGTTATTTTATGCAACATTGAGTGTGTATATATATATATAATTTATAAATGAAATATGGTTGGATTTTTTTATACACAACAACATAGAAGTCTTACACTACACGCAACCCTGACTTGGCTTGCATTACATGTAATAGCGATCTTCCTCGATAGTGTGTGTTGTACGCAATACAGGGGTTCACTAAACAACGATATATGGTTATAATATTATTATAAATTATCCATTATGAATAGTATTAACTATATTTTGAATTTTATATCATTATTATTCATCTTAAAAATTTTATAGAACACGGTATGAGAACAAAATAAATTTTTCGGGTAAAATAAGTATTTTTCCAAAAATGAAGTTTCGCTGCCTTTTGATGGAGCACCAACAATAAATTTAGTTTTTGACATGTTTATAAGTTCAATTTTAAAAAATAAAATTCTTCTTTTGAATCAAGATATAAAAATTTTCTGTGGAATTTTTTTTCATATTTTTCTGATAAGTTTCTTATTTTGATGAATAGTAAAAATACGCTAAATTTTAATTAAAAACAACTTTTTTCATCGAGATAATTTATATGGTTAAATTATAATATTTAATGGTTTTAAAGTATTAATAGAATATATTTTTACCATTTAATATAATGTATTTCATTAGCATTGATTTTACATTGAATTCATAAGAAAATTAATTTCAATCTTTTGAAATGTTTTAACTTTTAAAACTCGTTTTCTTAACAGCGGGAATAATTTTAAATTAATTTCTGAAACTTCTGTGATTTGAATTGGGAAAAATGGAATCCATATTTGGAATCATTAGGTCCAAATTTTTTTAAGAAGATAATTTATATTTTTAGACATTATGAATAGTAACTACGGTAAATTTAATTTACCATAGTTAAAGGTAAATCGGGTAATTAAGGGTAAATATAATATTATTAAATTTCCCTAAAACATGTCTTAATATAATTGGATTATTATATTATTCCCTAAATCATACTCGGGTCGAAATTGAATCTAATGGAACCCACTTGAATTTGATTATGAGCTTTAGTTTATTTTATTTAAGGGAAAGTGAAATATGTCTCAATCAAACTTTAATAATTAAAGTATTTTTAATATAAGATTATACAGAATATAAATTCGGTTATAAATACTCATTTTAATTATAAAATCTTTTTATTTATCATGGTAATTTATTTGTAATTTTTAAGAGTTATTTAATTACATTATTATCATATACATTAATGATGCATAAATTATTTATTTAGTGAAAAATCAATAATATAGTTTCTATTAAAATATTAATACATATAATAAGGCCCAAAATTCTGAGCAGAACTTATTGGTTGTTTATATATAAACCCTAATCATCCACTGGTCTAATTTTTGACCATTTGGAACCTTTTAAAGGCGATTATGATGCTTATATTATTTTATTTTAATTGATTCCAAAGTTTTCAGCTTCATAATTTAGTAAATATAACAATTTTCATGTTGTTATTTTAAGATTATAAATTCGAGTAAAAGTATTATTATGAAATATATGAGATTTATCTTCATCATTGGATTTTATTTTCAATTTTTATGCAACAAATAAGTATATTAAATAACTATACATAAATGTTTTACTAATTATTTTATTAAGAGATATACCAAATAAATGGTTTTACAAATATTAAAATACATATTATATGAACTATTTAATGTGGTCCAAGAATTTTCTAGAAAAATTTGACATGTTAGGAATCTATTAAATATTTTTTTTTGAATATATAACATGTGTGTATTTTATTTAAAGTAAAATAATTTAGTAGTGTCAAAATTGAAACTATTGTTATTTTATAAAAATAAGAATTTATAAAAATGTTTAAAAATCACAAAAATAATCAAAAATTATAAATTGAAATTTATATTGTATAAAATTTCATATATTATCCAATTAAGGACATTTAACAACACATAAGTAATTATTTATAACAATTTAAAAATTAGAATCATATTACCACAAATAAATTTAAATAGACTAAATAAGGATAAATCAAGTTGATAATGTTTAAAATAAATTCCAAACATGTATAAATTTTATTGTTTGATGATATTAAAACCCTATCTCATCTTATCTTCGTATTGGAGTCATTGTTGGAGGTTTTTATGTGAGTTTGAATTTATTATAAATTAATATTTCTTATGTTACCAAAGGTGCCCCTCTCTTCCCTTATAAAAAGGGTACCTCGTCGCTCTTCTCTTCACACCCTTTTGAACCTTGATGCTCAGCCAACACCTACCAATTCCTCTTCGCAACCTCTATAGTCATATAATATAGGTTCTGGTATTCTCAAAATTCCAAATCTAGTTCCCTAAAAGATGTTTAAAGGAGGTGTGTCGAGGAAGAGGTAATCTCTTCTACCGATTCATTCAAGTTTCTTTCTTCTTCAACTTCTTCTTATTTAGTTGTTTAGTTATATTTTAATAACATTAGCATCACTAATATACTTATATTTTATTATAAATATGAAACAAACCCATTTCACCTTCTATCCATCCTATGGAAAAAGAAATCACCATGTGTGCGTACGTACGGAATACCGTCTCCACGTTGTGGTGTAATCTGTTTTCCACGACCACCTTACTTGGATGAGTATAGTGGTGTAAAGAATAAGTATATATGATTATTATAACATAACACTTATTCTATGATATTATATTATCCAATCCAAATTACATTCAATAAATATGGGAATGATATCATCGCTCGTGCGTACGTACAGATTACCATCTCAATGACGTGATGAGATTCATATTCCATGATAACAATTCAAGAATGATAATAAAGTATATATAATAAGTAATCATGAAATATATGACATATTAATGATACTGGATTTATTTATATGTTATTTACTTACATCTATTAAATTTAATAAGGAAATGAAAACAACGTTCATGCGTACGTACGGCTTACCGTCTCCATGAACGGTGTATTTCTTTCTATTTATCGATCTATTATATATATGTATATTCTGAATATATATTATATATAAATCATGTTTTATATTCTTTAATTAAGTAATCATGATCTAAGTAATCATATTAATAATTACAAGTCAAAACACGGATGATAAATGAAATGATTTTACCCAAAACGCTGCTTTAACATGGAATTTACAAAAGAACGTGTAATATAAAGTCATAAGTGAACCATATATGATATCATAACAATGAATATGAATATGTAATAAGTCAATGAAATTATTTAAATCATTATACATGAGTTTTGGATATGTACGAAGCATATCGGACCTATGGTAAGGGATAATTATTCCAATCCCGTTCTTATCCGAGATTGTTTATTCGTATGTATTTACTGGGGTTGTTGTTATCATCCATGTCTATGTTTTCTAAAAGTGTTTTTATATATGTTCAAAGTCCTTTTTACCCATTATTGACATTTACCACATGTTATGAAAGGAATATTTATTTCGTTTACCATACGAGGAACTTTTTGAATTTTCCGACAAAAGTACAAGGAGAATGTTTTTTTAACTTATACGGTATGAAAGGATTTTGATGATTTTATAACGCCCTATTTTCATAAATAATACTATAAAATATTTCATGACTATTTTTAACAAACAAATTTCCTTTTAAAAGCTCATGGAATTTTGTAAAAATAAAATGATTTTGAAGAAGAAGGGATATTTTCCTCATGAATTCATTTCAAGTGTTTTATCAAAACCATTTTCCCTCTAAGACGGAAATATTTCATATATGTATGTTTGAAGTATAATGTCTCAATTATTTACATGGTTTCACTTTTCTTATGATGAAATGATATCCATTTGTTTTATATGGATTATGTTTAGATGGGATGATGTTTATGAAACCAAATTTATTCTTTGGGTTATGATGAATGATGTATGTTTATGTTGTGGAACACGTAAGAATGATTTCTTTATGAGATGGGTGGGACCTATATCTCCCTCCAATGTATTGGGTAAAGATTTATATCTCATGAGATGGACATGACTAGAATGAAAAGTAAATCTGGTTCAGTAATACAGGGCTGGAACAGCAAGAAAACCTAGTTCAGTAAGGGATTTTGTCCACTAAGATGGTCTTGGAAGCAATGCCTTGGAAACTATGGAAATCATATCATGTTCTTAATGTTTTTCCATAATTACAAGTTTTATTTGCATGCTATTTTATCATTATTAATGTTCTTTCATGATCTATTCCTTATGTACTGCAACGTTTTATGTCATTGCTCATGATTTTGATGTTTAGATTTTATGCTCATGTTTTTACATTCAAATTTATATGGATTGTTTTATGCTCTATAGGTTTACCCTTACTGAGCATTTGAACTCACCCTTTTTATGTTTTCTTTTCCCCAAGATATAAAAAAGGTTTTAGGTAAGAAACAAAACAGAAGATCTTTATGGGAGACGTTGAAGATCTTTCACCATGATTAGAAGATTATGTTCAGAGTTTCCAAAGACACAAAACTATTACGGTCCTTGTGTGTTGGTGTTTGTCATGTATTATGTATTCTGAAAAAGTAATGTAATGTCCAAGTATGTCAGGTTTGGGGTCTATAGTTGGTATCAGTGGAAAGGTTTAGTTAACCTTTTGAATCTATGATGTGAAAACTTTAGTGAGATCCCTAGAGATATTTATAAGGTATGTCTAGGGATGACCCTAAGGTTAAGTATAAGTATAGGTTATAGTCCTAGAATTATGGTAACGATATTATAATTAAACCTAAGATGTTATATATTGAATTTAATCCCCCTTGACTATGATATTTTCCTCTCACACTATTGTTTTTGGTTTTTAGAAAATGGCTGGAAACATGAAGATTCACAATAATGGAGGATACGATTGAAAATGGAATGATATTTTTCAAGAGCAACCAAATGAAATGGGATCTGAAACTATACATATCGTTATTATGCCTAATCAGAAATATCATAATATGATCAATAATCTCAACTTTGGTAAGTTTCTGACTCAGCTAAGAAGAGAAATATGGAGTTTCATGATGATCATAGAGGAAAGAAAGTTCAATTTCCCTCATGTAAATCATGTGAGAAGAGGCATCATGGAGAATGTTTCAAAGGAACTGGAAGATGCATTGGGTGTGCAAAAGAAGGACATAAAGCTAGTAATTGTAAAGGAGAAGGTTCAGTTAACACCATGGACAAGGATAATGGTTTTGCTAAGACATCAACAATGGTTAAGTATTTTAAATTTGAAATGTACGGAAATTATGCAAACCAATTCCCTATGTTAAAATCTTATAAAAAGAATCAGCATGGTCATATGGGTAGTATTTATGTGGATGATGATGAAGAGACTACAAATGATATATGAGATGAAGGAAATGATGAAGCTCAGTTAGTGGTTTGAGAAGGTAGTGTAATGATTTTATGTTTATCAAGAATAATGTATGGTACTATGGAATAAAGAAACATATAAGGATTGTTACACTGTTGCATTTGCTTCAGTTTTGAAAGTATATGATGAATGGTACCAGAAACCATGAAAGGTTATTAAAATATTTTTGTAAGGTAGATTATATGCACATAATGAATGGATAAGAAGAAAATAATATGTTTGATAGTATTCATCAGCTCAGGATTGATATAAGGACTAAGTGATATCATGGACTGAGTATATAGAATTTTTGGGATTTTGGTATGTGGAAAGTGTTAACATTGAACTGCATTCATGTTTTCACTAAGATTCAATGGGTATTCATTTTTCAAGAGAATACATGATTAAGGCAATTGAATGTTTTGAATGTGACCAACAAGACATATCTTATGATATATGGGGATAAATGATTTATTCACATGCTCAGCAGATTACATTTCTAGTGATTGTTTTCTTTATACTATGATCTTTGATAGAAGTATATTGGATAAACCAAAAGATTGGAATGGATTATGTTGTACATAAGTTAGTATTGTTTAAGACTAGAACTTTTTTCGATACTATTGATGGAATGTTATAATAATGTAGTTTTAGAGAAAGGACAACCTGTAGGATGGGCGACAACCCGTCACGTCGGACAAGGCTGTGAGAATCAAACCCACAACCAAAGTGCAACAGGCCTTTATCGCCTACCACTGGCCTCCAAGAATTCCCGGGTTAGTATAAACTAGTTTTATTTTATTAAGCAGTATGATAGATGAAGTATAAGTCCATTTTTGGAATCATATACGATTAATCTCACCATAGATGGACTTAAGTATATTTGATAACTTATGATAACCTTTTTGTGATAGAAACAGATGGGATGAATTATCATTCTATCACATGATCCTCTTGCACACTTCATGAATGAAAAATTCAACTTCATTTATTTAAATAGAGATGAAGTGGAAATTGTTCATGGAATGACCAACGATGATATTACACTGAAATCAAGAAAGTATTTCTCCTTATGTAAAAGTTCATCAACATTAGGGAAATGATCTTGAAAACCAAAAATGTTGTCCTAGTACTCTCATATCTGATGAATCAGATGGTACCTTAGATCATCACAAATTTATGGCTTTGTGATTGTAGGTTTTTTCATATCTATGTTCTCTACCACTCTCCATTAGACCTTTATGGATAGATTTCTCTTCCATATCCATATTTTCACCTATATTCTCCAATGTGGAAACCCAGTGATGAGTTAATTTGGGTAACTATTATGTTTCATACTCCACATTTTAAAATTAAGTTTTAGTATTCCTTTTTAAGATGTGGGTTTCTATGAAAGAAACTTTTATGGAGCAAACCATTTATAAAACGGACGAATTTCGATGGAGAAATTCATTTTAATGGGGATAGAATGTAATACCCTGATATTTTTTGAGATATATTCTTTTTAATTTCTTTTATATATTCTGTTGTATGCTACACCAAGATTATCTTCTGTTGTATGAAACACCGTATTAGTTTGCAGTACACGCAACACTAATCTTGGACCGTGTTACACACAATTTCAAGTTTGTTAAATAGTAGTTATTCTATGAAACATTGAGTGTATATATATATACAATATATAAATGAAATATGGTTGTATTTTTTTATACGCAACAACATAAAAGTATTTCACTATAGGGAACCCTGACTTGGCTTGCATTACACGCAATCACGACTTTCCTCGATAGTGTGTGGTGTACGCAATACCGGGGTTCACTAAACAACGATATATGGTTATAATATTATTATAAACTAGATTTTATGAATAGTATTAACTAAATTTTCTATTTTATAACATTATTATTCATCTTAAACATATTATAGAACACGGTTTTGAGAACAAAATTAAATTTTCATGTAAAATAAGTATTTTTCCAAAAATGTAGTTTTTCCACCTTTTGATGGCGTACCAATTTTAAATTTAGTTTTTGATATGTTTATAAGTTCAATTTGACAAAATAAAATTTTTATTTTGAATCAGGATATAATAATTTACTTTTTAAAATTTGTTGATATTTTTCTGATAAGTTTCTTATTTTGATGAATAGTAAAAATACACTAAATTTTATTTAAAAACAACGTTTTTCATCGAGATAATTTATATGGTTAAAATCTAATGTTGAATGTTTTTAATGTATGAATAGAATATATTTTTACCATTTAATATAATGTATGTCATTAGCAATGCTTTTACATTGAATTCATAAGTAAAATAATTACAATCTTTTGCAATGTTTTAACTTTTAAAACCCGTTTTCTGAACAGCAGGATTAATTTTAAATTAATTTCTGAAACTTTTGTGATTTGAATTTGGAAAAATTTATCCCATATTTGGAATCAGAAGGTCCAAATTATGTTAATAAGGTACTTTTTATTTTTAGGCATTATAAATAGTAACTACGACAAATTTTATTTACCTTAGTTAAAGGTGAATAGGGTAATTAAGGGTAAATATTATATTATAAAATTGACCTAACACTTGAATTAATATAATTGGATGATTATATTTTTACTGAAATCATACTTGGGTCGAAATTGAATCTAATGGAACCCACTTGTATTTGATTATAAGCTTTAGTTTATTTTATTTAAAGGAAAGTGAAATATGTCTCACTCAAACTTTAATAATTGAAAAACTTTTAATATAAGGTTATACATAATATAAATTCCGTTATAAATACTCATTTGAAAGATAAAATGTTTTTATTCATCAAGGAAATTTATTTGTAATTTTTAAGAGTTTTTTAATTACCTTATTATCTTATCCATTAATGATGCAGAAATTATTTATTTAGTGAAAAATCAATAATATAGATTTTATTGAAATATTAATACATATCCAATGGCCCATAAATCGGAAAAAAACTTATTGTTAGTTTATATATAAACCCTAATCATCCACTGGCCATATTGTTGACCATTTGGATCCTTATAAAGGCGATTATGACACTTATATTAGTTTATTTTAAATGATTCCAAAGTTGTCACCTTCATAATTTAATAAATATAACAATTTACATGTTGTTATTTTAATACTATAAATTAAATTAAAAGTATAATTATGAAATATATGAGATTTATCTTCATCATAGGATTTTATTTTTAATTTTTATGCAACAAATAAGTATATTAAATAATTATACAAAAATGATGTACTAATTATTTTATTTAGAGATATACCAAATAAATGGATTTAAAAATATTAAAATAAATATTATATGAACTATTTAATGTGATATAAGAATTTTCCAGACACATTTGACTTGTTAGAAATCTATTAAATATTTTGGTTAGAATATATCCTCTGTGTGAATTTTATTTAAATTAAAATAACTTAATAGTTTCAAAATTGACACTATTGTTATTTTATACAAATAACATATTATAAAATTGTTTATAAATCACAAAAATATTTAAAAATTATAAATTGAAATTAATATGGTCTAAAATGTCATAAATTATAAAATTATGGACAATTAACAACATAGAAGTTATTATTTATAACAATTTAAAAATTGGAATCTTATTACAACAAATAAAATTAAATAGACTAAATAAGGATAAATCAATTTGATAATGTTTAAAATAAATTCCCAATATGTATATATTTTATTGGTTTATGTGATTAAAATCTTATCTCATATAATCTTCGGATTTGAGTTATTTTTGAAGGTTTTTAAGTGAGGTTGAATTTATTATAAATTATTATTTCTTATGTTACCAAAGGTGCCCTTCTCCTCCCTTATAAAAAGGGCACCCCTTCCCTCTTCTCTTAACACCCTTTTGAGCCTTTAAGCTCAGCCAAAAACTTCCAATTACTATTTTAAACCTCTCTAGTAATATCATAGAGGTTCTGGTATTCTCAAAAGTCCGACTCTAGTGCCCTAAGAAGAAGTTTAAAGGAGGTGCGTTGAGGAAGAGGCAATCTCTTCTACCGATTCTTTCAAGTTTCTTTCTTCTTCCACTTATTCTTTTTTATTTGTTTCCTTATATTTTAATAACATCAGTATCACTAATATAATGAAATTTTATTGTAAATATGAAAAAACCCTATTTCACCTTCTATCCATCCTATGGAAAACGAAACCACCGCGCGTGCGTACGTACAGAATACCGTCTCCACGCTGTGGTGTAATCTGTTTTCCACCACTTCCTTACTTGGATGGGTATAATGGTGTAAATAATACGTATATATGATTATTAAAACATTATACTTATTCTAAGATATTATATCATCCAATCCAAATTCCATTCAATAAATATGGGAACGATATCATCGCTCGTGCGTACGGACGGATTACCGTCTCCACGATGTGATGAGATTCATTTTCCATGTTAACAATTTAAGAATTATTATAATGTTTATATAATAAGTATTCATGAAATATATGACATATTAATTATAATTTATTTATGTAAATTTTATTTACTTACATCTATTAAATTTAATAAGGAAACGAATATTACGTTCATGCGTACGTACGACCCACCGTCTCGATGAACGGTGTATTTCTTTCCATTTATCGATCTTTTATATATATGTATATTCTGAATATATATTATATATAAATCATGTTTTATATTTTGGAATTAATTAATCATGATCTAAGTAATCATATTAATAATTACATGTCAAAACACGGACGATAAATGAAATGATTTTACCCAAAATGCTGCTTTAACATGGAATTTACAAAAGAAATTGTAATATAAAATCATATGTGAACAATATATGATATCATAACAATGAATATGATTATGTAATAATTCAATTAAATTTTTTATATCATTATACAGGTGGTTCGGATACGTACGAAGCATATCGGACCTAAGGTAAGGGGTAATTATTCCAATCTCATTCTTATCCGAGATTGTTTATTCGTAAGTATTTACTGGGGTTGTTGTTGTCATCCATGTCTATGTTTTCTAAAAGTGTTTTTATTTATGTTTAAAGTCCTTTTTACCCATTATTGACTATTACTACATGTTATGAAAGGAATATTTCTTTTGTTTACCATACGAGGAACTTTTTGACTTTTCCGACAAAAGTACGAGGAGAATGTTTTTTTTAAACTTATAGGGCGTGAACGGATTTTTACGGTTTCATACACCCTATTTTCATAAAGCATACTCTACAATATTTCATGAATATTTTCAACAAAATATTTTTATTTTAATATTTCATGGCATTTTGTGAAAATAAACTGATTCTGAAGAAGAAAAGATATTTTCCTCAAAAATTCATTTCAAGTGTTTTATCAAAACCATTTTCCATCTACGATGACAATATTTCATATGTGTATGTTTCAAGTATAATGTATCTATTATTTTCATGATTTCAATTTCTTATGATAAAATGATATCCATTTGTTTTATATGGATTATGATAAGATGGTTTGATGTTTATGAATCCCATTTTATTCTTTGGGTTATGATGAATGATGTATGTTTATGTTGTGGCACACGTATGTATGATTTCATTATGAGATGGGTAGGAACTATATCTCCCTAAAATGAATTGGGTAAAGATTTATATCTCATGAGATAGACATGGCTAGAATGGCAAGTATATCTGGTTCAGTAATACAGGGCTGGAACAGCAAGAAAACCCAGTTCAGTAAGGGACTTTGTCCATTAAGATTGTCTTGGTAGCAATACCTTGGCTACTATGGAAATCATATCATGTGCTTAATGTTTTTCCACAATTACTAGTTTTATCTCCAATCTATTTTATGATGATTAATGTTCTTTCATGATCTATGCCTTATGTAATGCAATGTTTTATGTCATTGCTCATGATTTTGATGTTTAAATTTTATGCTCATGTTTTTACATTCAAATGTCTATGGATTGTTTTATGTTCTCTATGTTTACCCTTACTGAGAATTTGAGCTCACCCTTTTTATGTTTTCTTTTCCCCAAGATATAAAGAAAGGTTTTAGGTAAGAAAACAAAAGGGTAAGATCTTTATGGGAGATGTTGAAGATCTTTCACCATGATTAGAAGATTATGTTCCGAGTTTCCAATGACACTAAACTATTACGATCCTTGTGTGTTAGTTTTCGTTATGTATTAAGTATTCCACATAAGTAATTTAAATTCCAAGTACATCAGGTTTGGGTCCTTGCAGTTGGTATCAGAGGAAAGGATTAGTTATCCTTTGGAAACTAGGATGCGAAAACTTTAGTGAGATCCCTAGAGATATTTCTAAGGTATGTCTAGGGATGTCCCTAAGGTTAAGTATAAGTATAGGTTATAGTCATAGAATTACGATAACCATATTAGAATTAGACCTAAGATGTTAGATATTGAAGTTACTACCCCTTGATTATGATTTTTTCCTCTCACACTATTTTTTTGGGTTTTTGAAAATGGCTGGAAATAGGAAGATTAACAATAATGGAGGATACGATGGAAAATGGAATGATATTATTCTTTATAAACCAAATGAAATGGGATCTGGAAGTCCACATATCATTATTATGCCTAATCAGCAATCTCATAATATGATCAATAATCTCAACTTTGGTAAGTTTCCCGACTCATCTAAAAAGAGAAAGATGGAGTTTCATGATGATCATAGAGGAAAAAAAGTTCAATTTCCCTCATGTAAATCATATGGGAAGAGGCATCAGAGAGAATGTTTCAAAGGAACTGGATGATGCTTTGGGTGTGGAAAAGAAGGTCACAAAGCTAGTAATTGTAATGGAAAAGGATCAGTTAACACCATGGACAAGAATAATGGTATTGCTATGACATCAACAATGGTTAAGTGTTTTAAATGTGGAATGTACGGGAATTATGAAAACCAATTCCCTAAGGGAAAATCTCGTAAAGGGAATCAGCATGGTCATATGGGTAGTATTTATGTGCATGATGATGAAGAGACTACAAATGATATATGAGATGAATGAAATGATAAAGCTCAATCAGTGGTTTAAGAAGGTAGTATAATGATTGTATGTTTATCAAGAATAATGTATGATACTATGGAATAAAGAAAAATCTAAGGATTGTTACCCTATTGCCTTTGCTTGAGTTTTGAAAGTATATATTGAATGGTACCGGAAAATATGATAGGTTATTGAAATATTTTTGGAAGGTAGACGATATGCACATAATGAATGGATTAGGAGAAAATAATATGTTTGATTGTATTCATGTGATCATGATTGATATAAGGATTAAGTGATATCATGGTTTGAGTATATAGATTTTTTGGGATTTTGGTATGTGGAAAGTGTTAACTTTTAACTGTATTCATGTTTTCAATAAGGATCAATGGTTATTAATTTTTTAAGAGAATACATGATTAAGGCATTCGAATGTTTGGAATGTGACAAAAAAGACATGTCTTATGATATATGGGGATAAATGATGGTATTCACATGCTCGACAGATGACATTTCTAGCGATTGTTTTCATTATACTATGATCTTGGACAGAAGTATTTTGGATAATCCTACAGATTGGAATAGATTATGTTGGACATAAGTTAGTATTGTTTATGACTGAAACTTTTTTTTGATATTATTGATGAAATGTTATAATAATTTAGTTTCAGAAAAAGGACAACCTGTAGGATGGGCGACAACCCGTCGCGTCAGACAAGGTTGTGGGAATCGAACCGACAACCAAAGTGTGACATGCCTTCATTGCCTACCACTAGCCTACAGGATGTCCTTGGTTAGTTGAAACTAGTTTTATTTTACTAAGAGGTATGATAGATTAAGTATAAGTCCATTGATTGAATAATATATGATTAATCTCACCATAGATGGACATAAGTATATTTAATAACTTATGATAACCTTTTTTGATAGAAACAGATGTGACGACTTATCATTCTTTAGCATGATCTACTAACACTTCATAAATGAAAAATTAGACTTCATTTATTTAAATATAGATGAAGTGGAAATTGTTCATTGAATGACCAATGATGATATTACACTGAAATCAAGAAATAATTTCTCCTTATGTAAATGTTCATCAACGTTACGGAAATGATCTTGAAAACCAAAATTTTTTTCCTAGTACTCTCATATCTGATGAATCAGATGGTACCTTAGATCATCACAACTTTATGGCATTGTGATTTTAGGCTTTTTCATAGCCATGTTCTCTACCACTCTCAATCAGACCATGATAGATAGATTTCTCTTCCATATCCATATTTTCACCAATGTTATCCAATGTGGAAACCCAGTGATGAGTTAATTTGGGTAACTGTTATGTTTCATACTCCATTTTTTAAAATTATGTTTTAGTATACCATTTTATGATGTGGGTTTATATGAAAGAAACTTTTATGTAGAAAACCATTTATAACCCCGACGAATTTTGAGGGAGAAATTCATTTTAAGGGGGGTAGAATGTAATACCCAAAGATTTTATAAGATATATTCTTTTTAATTTCTTTTATATATTCTGTTGTACACTACACCAATATTATCTTGTGTTATACGTAACACCGTATTAGCTTACAGTATACGCAACACTAATCTTGGATCGTGTTACACACAATTTCAAGTTTGTTAAATAGTAGTTATTCTACGCAACATTGAGTGTATATATATATATAATGTTTAAATGAAATATGGTTTGATTTTGTTATATGCAACAACATATAAGTCTTGCACTACATGCAACCCTGACTTGGCTGGCATTACACGCAATCACGGCCTTCCTTGATAGTGTGTGTTGTACGCAATACTGGCGATCACTAAACCATGATATATTATTATAATATTATTATAAACTATCCATTATGAATATTATCAACTAAATTTTTAATTTTATAACATTATTATTCATCATAAACATTTTATAGAACACGGTATGAGAAAAAAATAAATATTTCGGGTAAAATAAGTATTTCTCCAAAAATGCAGTTTTACCGCCATTTGATGGCGCACCAACATTAAATTTAGTTTTTGACATTTTTATAAGTTCAATTTTACAAAATAAAATTCTTCTTTTGAATAAGGATATAAAAATTTACTTTGGGAAATTTTTTGATATTTTTCTGATAAGTTTCTTATTTTGATGAATAGTAAATATACGCTAAATTTTAATTAAATAAAGAAAAATTCATCGAGATAATTTATATGGTTAAATTATAATATTGAATGGTTTTAAAGTATGAATAGAATGTATTTTTACCATTTAATATAATTTATGTCATTATCATTGATTTTACATTGAATTTATAAGTAAAATCATTTCAATCTTTTTCAGTGTTTTAACTTTTAAAATTCATTTTCTTAACAATAGGATTAATTTTAGATTAATTTTTTGAACTTCTGGGATTTGAATTTGGAAAATTTTATTCTATATTTGGAATCATTAGGTCCAAATTATGTTAATAAGTTACTATTTATTTTTAGGCATTATGAATAGTAAATATGGGAAATTTTATTTTCCATAGTTAAAAGTAAATCTGGTAATTAAGGGTAAATATAATATTATAAAATTACTCTAACACTTGTCTTAATATAATTGGATGATTATATTTTTCCCTAAATCATACTTGGGTCTAAATTGAATCTAATGGAACCCACTTTTATTTTATTATGAGCTTTAGTTTATTTTATTTAAAGGAATGTGAAATATGTCTCACTCAAACTTTAATAATTAAAGTATTTTTAATATATGGTTATACAGAATATAAATTCCTTTATAAATACTCATTTGAAAGAAAAAATGTTTTTTCTTTATCATGGTAATTTATTTGTAATTTTTAAGCGTTATTTAATTACCTTTTATCTTATAGATTAATGATGCAGAAATTATGTATTTAGTGAAAAATCAATAATATTGTTTTTATTGAAATATTAATACATATCAAAAGGCCCAAAAATCTGAAAAAAAAACTTATTTGTGGTTCATATATAAACCCTAATCATCCACTGGACGAATTTTTGACCATTTGGATCCTTATAAAAGCGATTATGACACTTATATTATTTTATTTTAAATGATTCCAAAGTTCTCACCTTCAAAAATTAATAAATATAACAATTTATATGTTGCGATTTTATGATTATAAATTCATGTTAAAGTATTATAATGAAATATATGAGATTTATCATCATCATAGGATTTTACTTTTAATTTTTATCCAACATATAAGTATATTAAATAATTATACAAAAATGTTGTACTAATTATTTTGTTAAGAGATATACCAAATAAATGGTTTTAAAAATATAAAAATAAATATTATATGAACTATTTAATGTGATCCAAGAATTTTATAGACAAATCTGACATATTATTAATCTATTAAATATTTTTTTTGAATATATCCTCTATGTGGAATTTATTTAAATTAAAATATATTAATAGTTTCAAAATTGACACTATTGTTATTTTATAAACATACCATATTATAAAATTGTTTAAAAATCAAAAAAAAAATATTAAAAAATTATAAATTGGAATTTATATGGTCAAAATTTTTATAAATTATCCAATTATGGACAATTAACAACAAATAAGTAATTATTTATAACAATTTAAAAATTATAATCTTATTACCACAAATAAAATTAAATAGTCTAAATAAGGATAAATCAAGTTGATAATGTTTAAAATAAATTCCCAACATGTCTAAATTTTACTGTTTGATGATATTACAACTGTTTATCTTCTAATATTCGGATTTTAGTCATTTTTGGAGGTTTTTCTGTGATTTTGAATTTATTATAAATTAATATTTCTTATGTTACCAAAGGTGCCCCTCTCCTCCCTTATAAAAAGGGCACCCCTTCCCTCTTCTCTTCACACCATTTTTGAGCCTTGATGCTTGGCCAAACCCTGCCAATTCCTCTTATAAACCTTTCTAGTTATATCATAGAGGTTCTGGTATTCTCAAAAGAACAACTCTAGTGCCCTAAGAAGAAGTTTAAAGGAGGTGCGTTGAGGAAGAGGTAATATATTCTACTGATTCTATCAAGTATCTTTCTTCTTCAAATTCTTCTTATTTAGTTGTTTCATTATATTGTAATAACATCAGTATCACTAATATACTGATATGTTATTATAACTATGAAACAACCCCATTTCACCTTCTATCCATCCTACGGAAAACAAAATCACCGCGTGTGCGTACGTACGGAATACCGTCTCCACTCTTTGGTGTAATCTGTTTTCCACCACCACCTTAATTGGATGGGTATATTGGTGTAAAGAATAAGTATATATGATTATTATAACATCATACTTATTCTATGAAATTAGATCATCCAATCCAAATTCCAGTCAATAAATATGGGAACGATATCATCGCTCGTGCGTACGTACGGATTACCGTCTCCACGACGCGATGAGATTCATTTCCCTTGTTAACAATTCAAGAATGATTATAAAGTATATATAATAAGTAATCATGAAATATATTACATATTAATGATACTAGATTTATGTATATGTTATTTACTTACATCTATTAAATTTAATAAGGAAACAAAAACAGCATTCATGCGTACGTACGGCCTACCGTCTCCATGAATGGTGTATTCCTTTTCATTTATTGATATATTATATATATGTATACTCTGAATATATATTATATATAAATCATGTTTTATATTCTGGAATTAAATAATTATTATTTAATTAATCATATGAGTAATTACAAGTCAAAACACAGATGATAAATGAAACGATTTTACCCAAAACGCTGCTTTAACAAGAAATTTACAAAAGAACATGTAGTATAAAGTCATAAGTGAACCATATATGATATAGTAACAAGGAATATGATAATTTAATAAGTAAATGACATTATTTAAATCATTATATAGGTGGTTTGAATACATACTAAGCATATCGGACCTAAGGTAAGGGATAATTATTCCAATCCTGTTCTTATCCGAGATTGTTTATTCTTAAGTATTTACTGCGGTTATTGTTATCATCCATGTACATGTCTTCTAAAAGTGTTTTTATATAAGTTAAAAGTCCTTTTCACCCATTATTTACTTTTAACACTTGTTATGAAGGGAATATTACTTTTTTTTACCATATAAGGAACTTTTTGACTTTTCCGACAAAAGTACGAGGAGAATGTTTTTTAAACTTATACGACATGAATATATTTTTACAGTTTCATAATGCCCTATTTTAATAAAGCTTAATCTACAATATTTCATTACTATTTTCAATAAAATAATTTTCTTTTAAAATTTCATGGAATTTTGTGAAAAGAAAATAATTTTGAAGAAGAAAGTATATTTTCCTCAAGAATTCATTTCAAGTGTTTTATCAAAACCATTTCCCATCTAACATGATATAATTTCATATGTGTATGTTTCAAGTATAATGTCTTTGATTTACATGGTTTCACTTTTCTTATGATTAAATGATATCCATTTGTTTTATATGGATTATGTTAAGATGGGATGATATTTATGAAACCCATTGTATTCTTTGGGTTATGATAAATGATTTGTTTTTATGTTGTGGAACACGTAAGAATGATTTCATTATGAGATGAGTGGGACCTATATCACCCTCAAATTCATTGGTTAATGATTTATATCTCATGATATAGACATGTCTGGAATGGAAAGTAAATCTGGTTCAGTAATACAGGGCTGGAACGATAAGAAAACCCGGTTCAGTAAGGGACTTTGTCCACTAAGATGGTCTTGGCAGCAATGTATTGGCTAATATAGAAATCATATCATGTGATTAATGTTTTCCACAATTACAAGTTTTATTCTCATGCTATTTTATCATGATTAATGTTCTTTCATGATCTATGCCTTATGTACTGCAATGTTTTATGTCATTGCTCATGATTTTGATGTTTAGATTTTATTCTCACGTTTTTACATTCAAATGTCTATGGATTGTTTTATGCTCTCTCTGTTTACCCTTTCTGAGAATTTGAGCTCATCGTTTTTATGTTTTCTTTTCCCTAAGATATAAAGAAAGGTTTTAGGTAAGAAAACAAAAGGGGAAGATCTTTATGGGAGATGTTGAAGATCTTTCACCACGATTAGAAGATTATGTTCAGAGTTTCCAAAGACACTAAACTATTACGGTCCTTGTGTGTTAGTTTTTGTTATGTATTAAGTATTCCACAAAAGTAATGTAATGTCCAACTACGTCAGGTTTGGTTCTCTACATCTTTCCCTTTAAATTTCAAATTTCTTGTGATCGTTAGAAATTAAATTTCCCATAAACATTCATATTATTTATCATTTATATACCTATTTTGTAAACCATATATTATTAATAAATATTGTGGTATACATTGAATGTTATTTGATTGTTTGGGAAAATATTTCTAATAATCTATTCATTACTCAATAAAGATATTTGCAGATAAGAAATATTATTCATGAATTAAATCAATTATTTGATATATAATAAATTATTTGGACATGAATATATAGTTGGGGACTGATTATAGATATCCCTTAAATGTGTTGGCATTATAATGATACATAGAATTTTTATATCCTTAGTTTAATGGGTTTTTGGTGTATACCTACCCATTAGTTTTAATATGTCTTATGAAACCTCATGATAGTAGAGTTATCAAGTTTCCTGATATCCTATTCCCCAATAATTATTTATTTTCATCATAAAGAATTAAGTAATTACTATCCATGATATTTTTGTAATGATATTATCTCTGAGCGCATTTCATTCTCAGTTTACTGATTAAATTTCATGTGTTATTAGTTATTTACCCTTCCAAATTGATTATTTCTTATCAAGTTATGATAGTCATGTTTTTCATTAAATTTCACGTGTTTTAAATTATTTACCTTTCCATATTAATCATTAAAGTCGGGTTATTTAAATGGAATGTGTTTTAGTCATTAACTTTTGATGATCACACTGATTGCTTCGTGATAGCTTCTATTATATTCAATCCTTACTATGAATTTTTACTCCCCCGTATTTTTTCCTTTTCTAATAATCATGTAAGTGTACTATGAATGATATTCTATGATATTATAGATGAAATAATGATAATATAAAAAATAAATGATACAATTTTTTTTTCTAAATGATACATGAAAATTATGTATGTGTCTAGTTTATAAAGTCTACTAAAATATTTAGTACTATGGGATGTGATTCCATATATCTTATAATAATGTAATAAAGAAATAAACCAGCTCTAGGTTACTGGATTCAAGGTCTTCAAAGTTGGAATCAATTGAAGTTTAGTATAAATCATGGGAACTAAATATAGGAAAACATAGATTATGTGATATAGCCTAATGATAAAAATTGATGATAATAATATAAGAACATCCTAATTTTTTGTTAAGGTATATATTTGGTTGTTTTTATAGGTATAAATACTTATCTATACACTATAAGTGGAAATGGTTTGGGAACAAATTTTTCTAGGGGTAATAAATCTAAAAAAGGAATGTCAGGATTGACTCAAGAATTTCCTAGTACATGACAATAAGCCTAATGTGAACTTGGTTTAACACACTTGATGCATATTAATTGAATAATTCATATTTTTTATAACTACCATTATGAATTATTTAAATATATGATGATAATTATTTACCTAGGTCGACCTAATGTGTTGGAGATTAAAAACAGGGTGTTATTATTTATTCATCCATTAATTGATTATATGGTTTTCCCGTAATGATAATTGTTTCTCAAACTATGCTTTTTATTTTTAGTTAATGTATAGAACCTGAAGGAATCATGTTAACATTTAATGTAAACAATAATGTGGTGGCTATATGAAACCAAATGGGATAATTCCAGGAGTGAAAGATAACTTGATTTTTCCAAATCAGTTATCTTGAAATATGATTTAAAAACTATACCTTAACCAACTCCAAGACATAGAAAATAAGAGAAATATGTAGTTATCTAATAGCCCAAGTGATAGAGACCTTGTAGGAAATAAGGATTCATTTCATTCTTATCACAAATGTTGGAAGGGATGCCCTAAAATGTTTCTTGAAGGAACTAGAAATTTATTTATATTTGGAAATAAAAGGAATAATGAATTTAATTTTTGAGGAAAAATGAATATTATTATGGAAGGAAATAAATATTATCCTTGGTTTCCATTTATAGTTTGTTTTCATAAATGTGGTGATCCTTGGAGTAATCAGATTCAATTCTCTCTTCTAAATTTTAACCCCTAGGTGATGGAAGGACCTATGTTTAAATAAATATTTTTAATTATTTATGTATATGGATTCAAGAATTAAATTCAAGAAGTATATTTTCCTATGGGAATTTGGTTATAAGAATCATGAAACATCAAAGGATTGCAATAAATGATAGAGAAATATATGCCATCATTAACATAAGAGTTTTGTATATCATTATGGGGTTATGAGTTTAATATTGATAATAATTTAAAAGTATTAAACACCCCTTTAGGTTTTGTGAGATATGATTCTATAATTATTAATGAAATTTTTGGAAAATAATTATGGGAATTCAACCCATTGGTTTAGTATATAAAGAAGATATTTAAGAAAGAATACCTTTATTTTTTGGACATAAGAATATAAGAATTTTCAACCTTTAAGATTTATCTTATCTTAGATTTTATAGTAATTATAGGTCCTGAAAATTTAGTAATCTTATACTAATTATATAAATATGGTTTTAGAAAAAGAAAATCTCGTATACCATGTAACAACGTGTCGCACCCGATAAGGCCTGGGGGCTAAAACCAACAATTGAATGATGATATGGGCTTAGTTTCTACGACTGAACAACGTGATGTTTAAGTGAATTTTCATTGTTTCCACATTAATGATTTGATGAATAAATATTAATGATAACCCAGTAGTGTTACTATTGAGTTATAATGATTAATGTATTATATTGGATAACTTGTTCCAATAATATTGGTGTTGGAGAATGTTTAGAAACAAGAGAAAATAGATGTCATTTTTTAATGTATCTTACCATATGTTAAATTAGATTTTTAGTGATTCAGACATAAAAAATAATTTTTGTATATTTATTTCATACATTAAGAGATGAAATGAAAATTGATCAAAGCACAACCAAAGGATTAAATTGTTCTTATGAAATATAATTCTATCATTTTAGTATTTTTTTCATATATTATTATTTAGTAAAAGTATTCATTAATGTTAGGAAAAGAATATTAAATCAAATATTTTTCCTATTACCTTCATACAGATGAATCAAATAGTTCTTTTATATCATCTTAGATTTTTTTGTCCTTAACCTTCCATTAATCATTTTCTTTTTTATGATCAATGACATATGTCACTCTCTATAATTATTTATGATTATATCTCATTTCAATATCGTAACATTACACTAATGTTGTTATACATAGAAGTGTAGTTAGCTGTAATCCCATATAAAATTTTTTAGTTTCCTTTCTCTAATATTAGGTGGATGTTTTATTAACGGTTTTTACAATGTGGGTTTTTAATAAAAGATTTTTCAAATATAAAACCATTTATTTTCAAGCATCAGATCAAATTGTATGGATAAAATTTATTTAGGGTGGGGATAATTTAACACACATAACTTATAAAATTTAAACATTGCGTTCAATGGAGTATGTTACATGAAAAACCAATCTTATAACCCAATGAAATATATTTATTTAAATTTAATCTCTTTGATAACTTATGGAACACGAAACCCCAAGATTGAATGAACTGTAATATAGTATATCATTATGACATAGCTTTTAAATTTGTGTGATTGAATATTACTAACTATATTTTTAATATTATGGTTTTCTATATATTTTAAATAAAACAAGAATCAATAAAAATAAAAATAAATGTTTTCTAAAAAATTATTTTTATCTAAAAGATGTTTTAGTCACCCTTTTCACTTATAATTTAAAATTAATTTTTAAAATTTTTTAAAAATTATTTTTTAAAATTGAATTAATTTTTTGAAATAATAATATCCAAATAATATTAGGGATATTTTTGGAATTTTTTTGAAATATTTCATTTTTTGTGGAATATTGAAAATACATACTTTTATTGAAAATTGTAATTTTTTAACATCATTTATGTTGTTAAATTAAATTTTAAATTGAATTTTCATTAAATAATAGATCAATTATATTGAAATAAAACTAATTTAGGTTATTGGAAAAAATTTCATATTGAACATTGATATTAAAACCTTATATGCTTATGAGAATTTCCCTGTTGGAAATACACATTTTTGTTATGTTTTTAAGTATAATTTTAAATTAGATTATTCTAATTATATGAATTTAATTTTGAAATATGGATTACATATTTTTAATTATTGTAATTAAAAATATATAATACGTTCATCTCTATTATTTACTATTATGAATGATAAAAGCAGTAAAAATTAATTACAATAGTGAGGGTGAAAACAGATTTACCAAGGTTTAAACTAAGAAGATAAGGTTTAATATAACCTACCAACTTTCCCAAAAACCATTTTATGGAAATATATAGACCTTATCACCTATAATTTTAATAAAATTACCCATTTTTATGCTATTTAAGAAATTTAGTGTAATTGATTATTTTATTGCATTCCATGTGTGCCCTCACAACCATTTATAAAATGTCACCCCCTCTACTCACATCTTCCAACTTCAATAGCCATTTTTTAGCCAATAAATTCAAAAATAAAATCCTTAATTCCCTCCAAACATAATATATCCGTTTATTTGATCATAAATCCAACTATGGAAGGCTTTTGGTGAAAACCTAATAATGTAGTCTCATGAAAAGGAAATGTTCTAAAACTATTATTTTTATTTTTTTAATCATCCTCTTATTTAAATATTATAAAAAACATAATTATATAATAAAATTATCATATTAAATATAATTTGGTGATATTATGGTAATTTAATTACCTATATCTATATCCTATTCCATTAACTAAAAAATTAAACTGTCGATCTTGTGTACGATGGATTGTTGCCCCGTGCACCGATGTAGTTTTGTTTCATCCACACATTTAAAGGATGGATATAATGATATATTTAAAAAATTTGTTTTATATTTATGATATCTTTATACTTATATAATTATACTATCACATATAGATTCTTATATTTGAGGCCATTTAAAATAATATAATATCGGCCGTGTTTTTGGTAGAAAACAACCATGTAAAGCGATGTTTTCCATTTTTCACTTACGCTTTAAATGCAAAGTAATAAAGATTTATTTAAATAATATAGTGGAAATTTATGAAACTATAATTATTAATTAAGTTTAATAAGTCACTCAATTTTATATCCTTTCACTCATTAATGGAATGATATTGTCGCTTGTATGTACGTACAGAATACAATCTCCATGAAGCGACACTATTAATTTTCTATGACCAACATTAAAAAACGATTACAAAAATGTATTTAATGAGAAAATATTTATTTTTAACCTTAATTTAATTACGTTTATGATGTAGCTATATGATATACTGAAAAACCATAACATTCTTGACTAAGTACGAATGCGAAAACAAGGTAATTAAAACCAGAAACAAAGAGAATAATAAAATATTATTAGTAAACAGGTGGTAAAATGTTATAAGTGTATAATATATGTTTTATAAATATGACTATAATTATTTCAAAACTTAATTAAAATATTAAAAATATAATTCATGAGTTTAATGTAAATTCAACAAAAAAGAAATTTGAGGTAAGGGATTTCATCTAAATTTCCCTTCACTGAAGAATATTGTAATGTTTTCCCAAAATTTTCTATTATAAGGTTTAAATACTACCACCTTTATATATATATATATATTAATAAATCCTTCATACACTATGGTATTCTAAGTCCTGATTTGAATTATTTCATAAAAGGGGATTTTACATTAAAATTACCAAGTGGTAAAGAATATCATAACTCAATTTCTTTTCATTGGGTTATTTTACTTCTTATTGTCTTTGATATTATTAGATTATACGTATAACTAATTTTAAATATAATATGTTATAATTAAAAAAATTATTTTCATTTACATTTGATATAAATAAAAATTAATATTATAATTATCACAAAAACTTTAAGCTCTTTGTAAGTATTTATTTTACAATCTCATTTTAATCTTGATTTTCTATACTTCAATCTCCATAGAAGAAAATTATTTTATCACTAGATATTAGACCCATTTAATTTTATAATCATATATTTATAAATTTTATTAACTAATATTAACATTTCTCTACTCTTTGGTACATTAAATGATTGAGAGCATTCTTTAATAAATTCTAACATTATTCCTCTCTTCAGCCAAAAATCTTTTTTCATCCAAATTCATGTTTTTAAAAAATGTTTTCAATAATGTTTTAACATTATATAAATGATTTATTTAATTCATTTTTACCCATTTCTGACTTTTTTTTAAATGAAATTAATCTTCTTTCCCCTTTCCAAAGGATGAGTTGTTTCCCTTTTACAATAGTGTTAAAGAAATATTTTTAAAATTATATGGTATGTAAGAAATTTTCTATCATAATTAAATTTAGTTTATTTGAATATTCAATTATAAGATTAAAAAATTATTAGTATAATAAATTTGTATTATTATATTCTAAAAAATTTGGTTTTAATAAATTATTTTTAAATTTAAAAGCATATTATCCTCAATAATTTTTTCAAAGATATTTTTATGGAATTTATATTCCAAGATGGATAAAACATTTTACTGAAATTATTATACAATGTGTATATGTTTTATTGATACAATACTTATTCTTTCTAGGGATGGATTATGATTTGTTTTTATCAAAGAATGTAATGATATTCATATTCCTGGTTCTTTATTATAATCATTAACTTTCCCTTGAAATGTACACTTTCTAGTGATCACTAGACATTTAAGTTTCTATAAATATCTATATTATTTATCCTGGATATAGTTATTTTTTAAACCATATAACATTTCAACATCAGAGATTTTACTTTGAAATGTATTTGATTGATTGGGGAAATATTGATAAATCTATGTTCAATACTCAATATGGATATTTTTTATAAGGAATATTGTTCATGGATTATATAGTTTATTAGATATATGAAGAATGTTATAAACATACAGAAACAGGAGGAGACCTATTGTAGATAGACCCTCAATGCATCAAATTTCTCATGAGGTGAATCTGCTCTGTAGTCTTAGTTAATTTGGTTTATTGTTTATACCTACACCTCATTTTTAAACATTGTTCTAAAAGGTGTATAAAGTTGAGTCATCATGATTCCATAGATCATGACATCTAATAAATAGTCATTTCTATCATTAAGAATTAAATTATTATTATCCATGGGATTTTTCAAAGATATTATCTCTGGAAGAATTCCATTCTAAATATATTTATTAAAGGGATTTTATTTAGTTATTTTCCTTTTCCATGTATATTATTCCTTACCTGGTTATGATATTCATGTTATTGATTAAATGAAATGTGTACTTAGCTATTTACCTTTCCATTATTATTATTCTAGTAAAGTTGTTTTAATGGAATATTTGTTCAATTATTTACCCTTTTATATTGATTATTTAAGTAAAATTATTTAGAAGGAATGTTTATACAGTTATTTACAATTCCATGAATATAATTATTAATTAATGATAGCTTCTATTTTATATACGAATTATTAATAATTTAATCTCATCCTAATTCATTTTTACTTTCTTATGAATCTAGGGAGTGTACTAATAATGAATTTCAAGGATATTCTAGAGGGAATAATGATATTATCAATAAAAAATGTTATAATTTTTGTTTTCAGTTGTAATATTGGAATCATGTATGTATCTAATTTACAATGACTACAAAAATATTTATTCCTTTGATATGTGATTACTTATATATTATTCCATAATAATAATTTAAAACGTCGACATTGGGTTACAGGAGTTGGGGATGCTACATATTTATGTAGTTTCATTATTTTAATCTATGTTTTCCTCTATTTGGCAGTTCAATCAAGATAAGAGATGTTTAAAAGAAAAAATGATTTTATTTTTCTTTCAATCTAAAATATTTTTATTCGAAATCCATATTAAAAATAATTAAAAAATTCCTTTTTATTACAAAAATTATTTGTTAATGAAATGTAATGTTACCCTAGAATTTTTAAAATGTGTAAATGGAATATTTCTAATTTTTTCTAGAAGTTTTTTTTTATGTTCTTAACAAATATTCAAAAATAGTGTTTTTTCACATATATTTCATTACTAGAATTTTTCGCCACGATAACAATTTTATGATATTTATATTCTTCAATATATTTTAAAAAAACATAAATGGAATATAATTTTAATATTTTTCTTTCATATTCATTATTTCTCAAAATTACATGATTTTATATCAGACCCTATGTTTAAAATGTATCTTAAACCATCTCATATCATTTAAAAATTTTGTGGTTATAAACATTTTCAGGATACATTCACTCTCTTATGATAATTGTATTATATATTTTACTTATTTATCTATATTATTTGTTGCATGGATATAGTAATAGCCTAAACTGTGTACAACATCTGCATATGGTGTTTAACTTTGAATTTTTTTAAAATGGATGGGGAAATATTGATAATTGTATTCCTTATTAAATATAGATAGTTATTAATAATTCATATTGCTTATGGATTTGTTTTATCATTCAATATATGAGGAACTAATTGGACAAGTTGTAATTGGTGGGGCCAGAATATAGATATCCCTTTGATGCATTGACATGTCTCATGAGATGAATTAGTTGAAAAAATTAAATGGTTCTCTAGTGTATACCTACCCATAAATTGAAATATCTTTGATCAAGGTCTTGAGGGTATATATTTCATATTTTCTAAGATTATGATTTCATATATTAATATGTTTCTGCATTGAGACTTTTGTTATTATTATCCATGAGATTTTTTTCATTGATATTATCCCTGGATTTATTTTTTTCATGTTATTGATTAAATGGAATGTATATTCTCTTAATAACCTTTACATATTTATTATTACATATTTATTAATAATATATTTTTTAGTAACCCTTACTGGTTATTTTATCTAACCCATATTTTACTTCCTTTACCCATGATATGAAGAATAATTATTTTATTGAGTTCAAGGATTACAAATGATTTCCATTATTGGGAATTATATTTTATTCATATTATAAAATGGGCATTATACATCTATCTAGATCTCCAATACAACTAAATTTATGAGTTCTTCTGGATTGGAAACCTTATATCTATTACAATATAATAATTTTGACACAAAATATATTTTAATTGATTCTAGGTTGTTACAATTTAAATTTGACAAAGTTTAATATAAACATTGGGAATTATTTTTAAGAAAAAAACATATAATAGAACATAATCCTTTAAAAAATATTAGGATAATTATATGTATATGATAACATCATAATGGTTTGGAAATGTAATGATTAAGTGGTTTTTCAAAAAATAAATCCCTATGAAGATTTAAAAAGTGGATTTGATTTTTTCAAAGATTCATCTAATGGTAATGAACCTAAAAAGAGTTGGATGAGTATAACTCACCCATCATTATGGTTCACATTTAATAAAAACTTATTTTACACCAGGTTTGAAGCTTTCAATGAATATTATTATAGTAATTAAAATTTTATTTACAAATCATTATTACGGAATTGGAAATATTTAAATGATTTCCAGATATTCCTAAATAAACAAAGATTTTGATTCTAAGAGTAAAAATGATAAAATTATAAATTTATGATAACTATTAACCCATATTTAAAATTATATTTTATTATTATAAATTCATCATTTCATGAGATTATCTACTATATTTCTGTGATTTAAAATGGTTCCTGGTAGAATGAATATTATCAATACTCTTGGCTAATTTGGAAATTTCACTACTGTAAAGCCAATACTACTGTTATTGGAGCTGAGATGATCATGGATATATTAGTGAGAAAAATCCATGTGATAATAAATAAACATAAATATATAGAGAAACATGATTTTCTACACTAGGATACACCTATATTAGATCATTTCGTGAAATATAATATCCCATCATTTTTTAGAACAATTAATCGAGTAGTAGTTGAGAAGTGGATTATGTCCCATGAAAAGATATTTAAACACTTGTGATACGATGAAAGGTTAAACTTTATAATGTAAGTATATATTATCGATTAATATGTGGATTTTTAGTGTTTATTGATCCCAAAATCTAGATAGTAAAAAGAAATATAACACATGGAATAGAGAGCACATAAAGAGAGTGTTTTTAAAAAATATTTCCCTCGAGACCAATGAAAAAAAATGAATAGAAAGTACATAAAAATAATAAATCAAATATATAATGTTACTAATAGTATTATAATACCTTTAATTGACCATCCAGGTATTCTATGGATAACAAACATAATATTTAATGCAATATTTACCATTTCATTTTGGGGGTTAAACCAATTTTTGGAAGGGAATTGGTTTCTTGAAAAAAATTATCAAATGATGAAACATTTTCATATTCCATCAAAAAATAGAAGGAATTCTCTAGATCCTATGTATTTAATGGAATTCAATAGAATAATAGGTTGTATGAACAAAAGCTAAAATATAGAATTGGTCATATAAGATGATGATGATGAATAAATTTCCAGCATGTGAAAATTGTGGAAAGAAACACACTTAAAATAATTGAAGGGTGAGGGAGTTTATTGTAATTATTGAGATGAAGTTAATATAGCTACCGATTATAAGTGAAATTAATGGACCACTACTATCTAGTGTTTTAACAACAAATAAATGGGGAACTACTCAAACCAATGTCTCAATCTTCAAGGGAATCTATGATAGAAGAAGCCAAGGGAAGAAGGCCAAACTAATGCAATCACTATAATTTAGACTGAAGTTCCAAAAGAAGTTCAAGAAGGAAATTTAGTCATATTATCAATTTTATATAATGATTTATTTTTTTGGACTCTTCAGTCTTATTTATTTTATACTTTTCATGAAAATATTATTTTTCCCTAGAACGTTATGAAGGGAGTTATCAGTCAAAACTCTTAATGAAAATCTCGATGCAACCAGAACATGTCTAGAAGTTACCATTATAATACACAAATTTTCTATATTTATAGGATTTATTATTATTCATATGTTTTAATTTTATATAATCCTTTTTAAGGATTTTATTTAAGATTAAGATGAAAAAATCTATTTCAATGAGAAAGAAATTATTTTTCATAATGAAGATATGGAAATATTTATCTTTAGAGTGGATAATTAATCATCCAAGCCATGTATATTTACACACCTATAATACCATATTAATGAGATTATTTTGGAAGAATAGAATACACATCCAATGAATGGAAACGGTAATATTTAAATTGAGGGTGTACCTATTGTTTAAGAATACATTGATTATTTTCTGAGGAATTTCAAGGACATCCACCAGAGCATGAAGATGAAGTTTTCATTGATTTATCTATGATTTAAGACCTATATAAAAAATCCCGTTATAATTGACACTATGGATTTATTAGAGTTAAATAAACAACTAGATGAATTTTTTGATAAGGAATTTATAAGTTCTAGTGTTTCACATTAGGGATCCCCTATTATTTTCTTTAAAAAGAAGTATGTATCCATGAGGCTCTACATTTATTATTGGGAAATAAATTCCATTATGATAATGAATATGTATCATCATCCTCATATTTATGACTTACTCGATCAACCTCACAATGATCAATATTTTTCAAAATTTGACCATAATTTGGCGTATCATCAATTGAAAGTGAATAAAGAAGATATTCTAAAGACATAATTTTAAATGAGTTATTGAAATTATGAGTTTAAATTAATACCTTTTAGATTGAATAATTCACCATATTTTTTATAGATCGAATGTATAGTTTATTCCCAGAATATCTTGTCATTTTTTTGTGGAATTCATTGATAAAATATTGTTTTATTCTAAACAATATGTGGGTATGTGAATCACTTAATAATAATTCTTGAGACTCCTCAAGGAAAATACTTAGTAAAATTTAGCAAGTTTGAATTTTGGGTTAATAATGTTAATTTTCTTAGCCCGATTTTCTCTAAGGATTGAATCATAATTGATATTATGAAGAAAAATGTTGTCAAATAATTCCATAAACCAATGACCATAATTCTTGTATGTTGTTTCAATTTTTTTCATATTACTATTTGTTATTTATTCAAAACAATACCCAATTGGATAACCCATTAATAGAGTTTACACATAATGGGGTTATGTTTATATAGATAAAATTATGGGTAGATTGTTTTCATGAATAGAAGGGGGATTGTTCAATACTTTGATTTTGAATCTACCATCAGGAAAGGTGGGATTTCAAATATATTTGGACTCATAGAAAAAGGGACTTGGTTGTCACCTAATATAAATTGAGAAAACTATTTCATATATATTGAGTCAGTTAAAGACTTATGAACAAAGCTATATAACCCATGATCTTGAATTGGAAATGGTAATAATTACTTTAAATATGTGGATATGTTATCTCTAGAGTGAAATATGTGAGATATACATATGATATAAGATTGTAAAATACATATTTTCAAAGAAATATATCAGTATAAGGAAAAGGTGATGGATTGAGCCACTCAAGGATTAAAATTTGTCAATACACTACAACACATGGATGGAAAATAATGTAGTAAATGCATTGAGCATGAAATATCATGGATTCCTAACCATATTTTGGTTTGATAGGGAATTGGGGTTCGTGGGATTACATAATATGGATATGGTAATTATTAAATAATAGGAAAAATTTCTACTTTATAAATGTTTTACAAAACATATTTATTAGAAAAGATAAAATGTTCTCAACCTGATGATGAGAATTTTCAAAATAAAAACAAATCACTGAATGATGGAAAATTGGAAAATGTCATTTATGAAGATGGTATTTTTTAATTTGGAGAGCGACTATGTAGTCCATATATACCTAAGCTAAAATTTTAATTTTTGGTTAATCATCATCACTGAAATTTCTATATATATAGTGGTAGCTTCTTGATTTATAGGGATTTGAAAGAATATATTTTATGGGATAATATGAAGGACGAAATTACTTATTATGTATAAATATTCATGTTTTTTTATAACTAAAGTCTAAGAAATGGCATCCTAGATGATTCATACAACCTCAACCTATCCCTATATGGAAATGATATTAAATTACTATTTAATTTTTCACTAGACTAGGATATAGTCCTTGAAGTAATGATGAGATAGAGTTTATTGGTGATCACCTAAATAAATATAAACGTTTCCTTATTATAAGAGGATATTTACCTCTTATAAGCATTGAAAAGTTCCATTTTATTTGTAACACCCCTGGTAAATAAAGAATAGGACAATTTTATATCTATCCATATTTGTGAATTAAATATTAATATTACTTTAAAGGGGATTATATGCTCGATGGCGTACCCAATACGCAACAACGAGTTTCTTGGGAATCTTAAGTTGCACTCTAATAATAAAATAACATTATTTTAAATGGTAGTTAATTCCTAGCCGTTGTAATGGTGGGAATAAAAAGAACTAACTACAAAATGATTATATATGTTTTTCAAATATTTTTACTCTTTACAATAAATTTTAGAGGATTAAAAATGCGAATGAATCCAATTTTAAGCGTAGACAGTCTAATATTCTTTAAAAGGTTGATTAACCGCCTTTTGATGGTGAACCTCTTTTAAATCCACTTTTGGACAATTTTATGTGTTATATTTGACAAAATAAAGTTATTCTTTATAATCGGGACATCAAAATTTACTTTGTGTAAATTTTTGGTATTTTTCCGAAAAAGTTCAATTTTTAATGAATAATGAAAAATGTTGTATTTTAATTCAAAAACTCTTTTTAATATAATTTACTTATATTATTAGATTATCTTTTTATTTTTTTTAAGTGTAAATAGAATATATTTTTACCATTAAATCAATGGTGGTAATTGTAATTAATATCACTTTAAGATTGGACATAAACAAATGTCAATCTTTTGAAAGATATTGTTTCATAAATACATGCGATTTGTTTTAACAGCGGGGTTTAATTATAAAATTAATTAATTAATCTTCTATGTTATGAATTTGGTAAAATAGAAATCATTTTTTAATTCGGAATATCAAATATTTCATAGGGTGAATTTTTGGTATTTTTCCGAAAAACTTCAATTTTTGATGAATAGTGAAACCACAAAGTGGTAGTTACAAAATTTGATTTTTCGTTTAAATGGTACTTTACCACTTCTGTGATTTGAATTTCAAAAATCCAATTTAAATTATTTAATTGATGAGTAAAATTTGGTTTAATGGGACGAAAATAATTTTTGATGAAAAGTAACTTTTAAGTTTTATTAATCGCGATTAAAGGTAATTAGTGTGATTTAAGGTAAAAATGATATTATAATAAAATGAAAATATATTGACACTTGTCCTAACCCTATTGGATGAGTTATGGCCGACCACAACAACCCATGGGTAGATTTTTGGTACCCCATGGAGCCACTTCGGTATGATAATGACATTTATGCCTTTTATTTAAAGTTAAAATAAAAATGACACAAACGTGAGATGTTTTACTAAAACAATTTTTACATGGGGTTATACAAGTCAGAATTTTGACTATATATATTCATTAGAAATATAAAAATATTTCCTAGATCATGATAATTTTTTATAATTTCTAGACATTAAATATATTAAATTATTTATGACATAATGATGATGCAGCGATTACCTCATTAATAAAGGATTTAAATAAAATGAAAAGATAATGTAAAATATATGACCTACACATGTTCAAAACCTATTTGATGGGTATATTTCGAACCCTTATAACCTTATCCTCGAAACACATCAATGTGGGACCTTTAAAATCCGACACTAATTTTAAAATACAGTAACCCTTTATACCGTTCCAAGAGTGCCCCTCCTCTCCTCCTTTGAAAGGCCCCCACCTCTACCTCTTTACCCACACTTCCAAAGCCTTTGGCTCGGCCAAACCCTACCCATTTCGTATCTACACATCCCTATATAACTACTTGAAGCCTCACTTTGGGAAGAAGTCTTCCCAAGGAAGCCTTTGAGCTCAAACCAAAGAGAGTTACCCGATTTTAAGGTAATGTCTTCACTTGAGTCCTTTTGTTTTATTTTGCTTCTCCAACCCCATAAACTCTTTTTATTCCTTTCTTTTGTAACAACTCCAGTATCTTCAAAATACTTGGATGTTGTTATAACATTTATTCGAGCTACACATACACACACCTTCATCTAATGGTTAAAGAACATACTGTTTCTGTGGATAGCGAATTTCTGCCTCATGAAACGATGATTGTTCAACACTCATATAACACCTTCAAAGGTAGCCATTAAGATGTCACTATATTTATATATGATATATAATATGTTTATGTTTTACTTAAGCTTCTGTATTTTTCATTTATGGCATACCTTTATGGTTTCCATTATGGGTAAACGCGATATCTTCATTTTAGGAAGTGCGGACAACCGCCCCCTCAAAGTGATTTGATTCGTTAATTCCATATGTGGGACGTATAAAGGATGGATTTAAAGTAATTATATATGATGTTATACTGGAATTATAATATACCTATATATCATTATTATTTTCTTTCCATTAATGTATGAGATAGAAATGAAAGTAGCGTTCATGCGTACGTACGGCTTACCGTCTCCATGAACAGTGCATTTCTTATCTCAAAATGTTATGTACTATTATAAGTACATACATATAATGGATATATATGTAATATATTACATCTAAATGATGGATATCATTCCGGAATTATAATATATATATCTCTCATTTTGTTTTAATTCCATTAATATGACAAAAAATGAAAGTAGCGTCCATGCGTACGTAAGGCCTACCGTCTCCATGAACGGTGCTTTTAATTTTTTATCTCCAAATGATATGGAATGGTATAAAATGAATATATAATGGATATATATTATATTTACAACATAAATGATATACTTGAGATGATGTACCTATAACTACCTGGAAAATTCTTTTCCAACAAGTTCAATTTTTATTCATGTACTGAACATCGACAAAAACGTCTGATATGAACTCACTTTATTAACCAATTATTATAACATTATAATATGTGATATGAAATGAATAATAATATTTAAATTAGGTCCTTAGTAAATTATAAATTGAACAAATTTTATTATTTAGGAGATTAAAGAACGATCGAGTCATGTCGGACATGAGGTAAGGGATCCTACTCCTCTCTTTCTTTTTAAGTACACTCTTTTATGTCATTCCTTTTAAAGCTCATATTTATTATTATTGGGATGTTATTTTATATTAATCTTACTGTAGCTTTTATGTTCATATGATGAGATACCCTATTCTCTCCCATCAATCCATTTTGGAAGTTTTGAGTGGCGCTGTTAGGCTGCCGAATTTTTGTAAGAGATCTAACCTCTTTTTTTTAAGTACTCTCTTTTATGTCACTTATTTTAAGATTCTCTTTGTTATGTTGGGGGATGTTATTTTATATTCCTATTTCTGTAAACTTTATGTTAATATTATTAGAGACCCTATTTGTTCTCATCAATCCATTTTTGGATGTTTTAAGTGGCGCCGTTAGGCTGCTGAGTTTTCATAAGGGATTTTTCATCTCACTTTTAGACCCATGAGATTTATGCTACATTTGCCACCATTTCCTTTGAGTGGTGTATGTACCTCCCATTATTATACTCTTTGTCTAATATAATCTCATTTGTGGGTATTTATATATTTATTGTATGACCCTTCTTCAATGGGGTGTACGTTTCGAAAGTTACCCAAGTCGGTAATGGAACCTTTCACGCTCCTCTTTTTAAAAGACTTCTTTTATTATGTCTTTTAATTCACATACTATTATGTTGGGATATGTTCTTCTATATCCTTATTGATTTAAATTTTATTTCCATGTGATGAGATACCCTTTTTATCTCTCATCAACTCATTTTCTGAATTTTGTAGTGACGCCATTAGGCTGTCAAATTTTTGAAAGGGAACTTCTTAACCCAAATTTGATTCTTTGTGATAAACTTATACTCCTTGAATATGTCATTCTATGAATATGTTTGAATAACCTCTAATTGTTTTAAACTTAATATCCACTTATATTTGGTTTATTAGTTTGTCACACATAATTATGTAATTGATTTATCCTTTAACCATGGATACTGTCTTTGTAAGGGACTTAGTCTCAATCTCCTTTCATTGAGGCATATTTCGTTTTATACACAACTTTCTTTAATACGGTGTATAAACCCATTTGACTTTTACTTTTATACAAAAGGAATCTTTTTCTACTAAGCGTTTTACTAAACGAAGAAAAGGAATGTTTCTTTTAACATACGAGGTGACAACACCTTTTCCACCGCCGCGAGTATTATTTGATCTTTGGCTTCCTCAACAAGTCGTAATGTTTTTAAAATAAAATAAATACCATATACTCTTTTATGTATTTTGGTATTGAAAATGGTTTTGATAAAGGATTATATTTTTTCAATATATTTAAATTATATATTGTGATTGAAATGTGGAAATGTTATCATTCCTTTATATTGGTTTTATGGGTTATAATTTTATAATGGTACTTGGAAATTTTACTGGTGGTTACGTGATAAACCATATGACAGGTGGTGCCATGAATACCAGGACGGGTGGTTATGTTATAACCTCCAATGCATTGGGTATGGAAGTCGGCCGTATGGCTATTCCATTAAGTATGTATGGATGTTGGCCAAATGGCTATTCCATTAAGTGATATGTGTGGAAGTCGACCTTATGGTTATTCCACTTAAGTATGTTTATGTCCCAAGTTACCTTTATATGTTATGTGATCCTTATATGGGTTTTATGGTAATCTTTTGGTTACAGAAGGGTAAGTAATGAACTTTTATTCAGTGAAGAGTTTTTACTACTTCGAAAAGGTGAAAATTATTACTTTGATAAAGTATACATGGTTTACTTGTTGTTTTGAAAAAATAACAGTTTTCATTCTTTGTGTATCCCTTACTGAGATTTTTATGCTCATCCTAAGTTTTTGAAATGTTTTTCACAGGACTTAACGTGGAATAGGGTCAAGGATGGGATCAAGGGAAAGTCATGCAACCTAAAACATGGAAGTTGACATGTTTCTTTTTAAGAGTTTTTATTTTATGGAAACTTAGTAAAAGTTTCTACTTTGTAGTCTTTTGAGATGTAATAGTTATGTCCTAATTCTCTAAAACTCTAAACCTGAAAAGATACTCAATGTGAATTATTCATTTAATTCAATATTAAGTAAGGTTTAAGGTCGGGGCCTTATATTAATGATGTTGTAATGCATCAGGGTGAAAATCATTTAATTTTTTCTAATTAAGATCTCTAATTTACATTAAAATTATAGAAATGTATTCAAAAGAATAATGAAACTAATTGTCATTCGAGAACCACCTACTATCCTCAAACTGTTGGACAGTCTAAAATGACTATTAAAACATTAAAAGATGTGTTGAGATTATGTTCACTTGGATTTAAAGTAATGTGGTATCGTTACTTACCTCTATTAGATATTTCCAAAAATAGTATTTTATATTAAATTATTCATATTTTTTTGTATGATGTATTTTATGGAAAGAGATGTTTTTCACAAACGTGTTGGGATAAAGTTATTGAAACAAAACATATAAGAAAAGAACATGTTAAGGAGAAAACAAAAAATGTAAATACTATTTAGACTTATATATAAGAATAATAATTAAGGAAAAATTATTTATACTAATAAATGAAATATATATTTGGAATTTTAAGTGAGAGATCACATTTTCTTGAATTTATATCAATTAAAGGGGGATATAAGGATTAAAAGTAAAGAAAATTGGGCCCTAAGTACATCAGAACTTTTGAAATTAAAGATAGAATTGAAGTTATGGTTTATCCATGGTAAATTACATCTTTTCTTCTTAAAGGAACAGATTTTTTCCATATATCATTATTACGGAAGTAAATACGATACCCAATGCATGTGCTCACTAACAAAAAACAGAATTAGAACCTAGTCAATCTTATTATAAATAGCCCATCTAGGTTCATGACACTAGGTAAAATGTATTTAGGAATCAAATGACCCAACTTGTAATGGTACTCTGGATATACCATAATATGGAGGTTGAACAGGGTTACCAAATGATTTTATGAAGAACAACAATAATTTATTTAGAAAATAATATCCATCAATATTTTTTGGATGAAATTTTTGTAGTAGGGATGATTTTGAAACACAAGTTTAAATTATATTAATTAAACATTATATTTTATTAAAAATATAATAAATTTAACATTTTAAAATTTCATGGTATAAAAAATTGAATTTGATAAGATGAATATCGATTTTGAACATAATAGGTCAAATAGTCTTAGAATGAATTTTTAAAATATTTTTTTATATATAAGCATTTATGAATAGTTGAAAATGATGTATTCAACTATTAGACATTTTATAAACAATAATTTTTCATAATATTCTTAACTAAAAATAAATTTTATAACAATTTTATATAAATAAAGATAATATCATAGGTGGAAAATAGGGATATTTTTCAAAAATAAATCTATTATTTATGGCATTACGTATTAAAATTATAATTTATTAAAATAATACATAAAGATGAATGATTTATAATAAATGTAGATATTTTATACCAAAATATATGAATTTAAGACAATATAATTATTATTACAAGAAATATAGTTAATGTGAGATCATCTTATTCTAGAAAAATGAATTTCTTGAAGAAAACAAAATGTCAGTAAATTTTTCAAAATTATTTTAAATTATATTATTCCACTTCTATGAAATTAATTCAATAAAAATTATTCAATATTTTTAATAATCATAATTAATATGGTTGAAATGAGTTTATCAGTGGTTAATCTTTAACGTTATGGTTTAAAATGAAAAATAAAACTTACTTGAACCCCATATGTTTGTTATATTTTGGTCATAACTTTATCCCCTTTGATTATGATCCATTTATTGTCCATATTTAAAATAAATAGAAAAAGACATTTTATAAATATTTAGAAAATTAAAAATGTATTACTCACCTAAATTATAAAACAGAACCTCCTCCAACCACTCATTATAACCTATCTTAATATTTAACTCAACCAATACCATTAAAAAAATTCCCCAACATCCTTTTCCACTTTGTAAACCATCTGGTCTTCCCGAAAGTCTAATCCTACAGTCATTAATAAGAGATCCATATTTGATTTTTCTATGAGAAGTAAATTTTCTTCACCATACTATTTATTTACTTCTTCTTTTGCCACCTTGAGTTTTGATTTAATAATTCCAGTTTAATAACACTATTATATTCAATATAATTATATGTTATTATGTTAATATCATAATATTTTTTAATCACCTTATAAATCAAATGGGAAACAAATCATTGCATATGTGTATTGCTGACTACCGCTTTAGGAACCGATGTAATTTGTTCTCCATCACGGACTCATATGTACATTCATGATGATAGTTATGATAAATATATTTTAAACTTATGACATGATATCGATTCATTAAATTTAATATATCATCTAATTCCTTAACTTTTCACCCATTGTTGAAATTATAAAGTCTCTCCTACGTATGAATGTCCTACCGTCTCCACGAATCGATGCGATTCATTTTCCATGTAAAATTTTCAATATTGACTACACAAATGTATCTAATGAAAAATATGATATTTATAACTTTAATATCATTATTTAATTGTTGTAAATATATCCAACTAAAAATAATCAAAACACCCTTGATAAAACATTAATGAGAAAATGTTGTTGTTAACATCTTAAAAATGGTAATAATGAAATATTATTAATGAATGAGAGATAAGATGTTATAAGAGGGTAATATATGATATGATAAAGATTAATATGATTCTGATATAAATTTAATACAGGTTTAAAATTATTATATATAATTTTAAATCACATTCGACTAATGATATGAGTTAGGTAGGGGAATATCATCTCAATTTCCACTCTATTAAGACATATTTTGTATTTTTCACCTATTTAACTTTATGTGGTGTATATAATGATCATTTAAAATATTTAGCATCAATAAATATTTATTATTAATTACTAAATTTCCAATTTATGTTTTCTTATTTAAAAGGGTTACAATTTAATAGTTACCAAAGTGGTAAGGATTTATTTTGTATTCTCATTTTTTGAGATTTCATTAATTTACATTGAAGGAATATTATAATCTATCCTTCATAAAAACATATATTTTTTATCCTTTGTATATTTAAATATATTCCCTATTTTATTAAATCTTTACCAATCTTTGAATCTTGAATCAGGAAAATATATTTTTAAAATAAAAACTTATTTTAATTTTCTTTTAATTGGATATTTTTTCTTCCATGTCTATCTTTGTCAATGTTGTTTTGAAAAATTAATTTTTCTTACAGAATATATTTATTATTGAAACTTTATTCTATCCTTACCTTTTTAAATGTTATAAAATTAATATTTACAATATTTTCTTAAAGTGTCATTTTTTATTTTCATTTCAAAATGTCAAAATGAATTCTTTTTCACATATACGGCATAAAATAAAATTTCCCACCGCTATTACTATTTTATGATATTTTTCTTATTCTACATGTTTTTAATAGTTTTATAAAGAAAAAAAATCAAATTAATGATATTTTTAATATTTTTCTTCCATTTTATTTATTTATCCAAAGTACATGGTTTAAATTCAAAACCTATATTTCTGATGAATCTACAGTCATCTATTATCTCTTATTAATATTGGTGTTTGTAACTTTCCCACGAAATGTGTACCTTATTATGATAATTGGACATTAAATTTATCTAAAAAATTCAAATTCTTTTTAAAATTGATATGATTATTTCCTAAATTGTATACCATTTCAATATACAATGTTTTACATTGATTGTTATTTGATTGACTTAGGAAAAATTGATATTTGGTATTATTTAATCCAAAATAGTATTTTTTGATAAGGCATACTTTTTATGAATTAAATTAATTATAAAATATATGAATAAATAATTGTAAATTAAGTGACATTTGGGGCCTAGTTATTGAGAGCCCCTCAATTAATCGACATGTCTCGTGAGATAAATTAGTTGAAAAAATTTAATCTGTTTCTAGTTTATACCTACCCATCGATTAAACTGACATTTTTTAATTTCTTGACCGAATAAATATCATGATTTGTGCGGTAAAGATGTACAATATTAAGCATTTCCTTCATTGGGAATTAAATTACTATTTTTCAAGATATTTTTTTATTGAAATTATTCCTGGATTCATTTACTTCTCATGTTATTGATAAAATAGTATATGTCTTTAATTATTTACCTTTAGATATTGATTATAACTTATTTACTCATGAAATATTTAATTATACATAACTCTTAATATGAATTTGAGATCACCTTTATTTTATTTCCTTTCATTAAGATATGAAGAATAATTAATTGATGGATTTTAAGGTTGTAAAAAATTTTCCATTACTATTATTTAAATTTTATTTCTAATGTAAAATGGGTATCAGGTAGGTATCTAGATCTCCAAGACTACCAAACTAATCATTCCATTGTGATTATAACCATTTATTATATAAAAATGTTACAGAGTTAAAATTAGTTATGTTTTACTAGATTCTATGTTGATACAATGGTTTATTAGTATGGAGTATGGACCCAAAATCAAAGGCGACCCCAAAACATTAGTTCACCACCCGAGCATCCCCTACTAACTGAATAGTGAATTCTAAGAAAAGATTGGGGGAATGGTCATCTCAATCCATAAAATCATCCAATTCCTAAGAGAATTAAATTCATCATAATTTAGGATGATCTTACCAAATATAAGCATGAAATTGAAAGATTTAAAAATCAATATTGATCTCTATTATTGAAATTCTCCCCACACAGATGAAATTAAAGAAGAATAATATCCCCTATTTAAAGGTGAATCATGTCTCTAAGAAGAAACAACTCACCTAATAAGGGTATAACTACTCCTTAAAATAGTCTCCAAATAATTTTATCCCATTGCATTGAATTTTTGTCATATAGGGAACTGATAAATTCCCTCTTAGAATTATCATCAAACACCATCCTTGATGTGTTACCTAGAGAATTCCTTGATATATGTGGATATAATGTTACCAGTTCAAATATATTATTTCACTGCCTCTTTTTGTATTTTATGTAATAATATTTCTAATTGGTATTACTATAAAATAGTCAAAATATAAAATGGTTACATTTTATACCTCTGATTAAAAACATCATAAACCAAGTATTTAACCATAATAACATAAAAGGCCTATATAATCCTTAAAATCATTTTTCTACTTTGTGTGGAAACATGTTGGGAACTATATAAAAATTAGACGCTACCAAACTCAACTGATTCAATTAAAATCTAGAATTATTTTCCTTCTACTATTATAAAAATATTCTATAGGAATCAACCTCCCCTTGGAGAAAACTGTGTTTTTTAATGTTTTATATTAGTTCAACCCGAAATTTTGGAGAATGAGTATATATGACACATTCATTCATGATCAAAGAATTAATGAAACAGTCACTAATTTCATAATGCAATGATATTGTTTTACATATTTTCTAATGATGAATTATCGTCAAGAACAAGGTGTATAATTTGAAACATGATTTAGTCATTGCATTTATCCAATAGAGACACCCTTGAGGATTTTAGTAATTCACAAAAATGACACAATACATAGAAGATGTTATTCATTAAACTATGCTGAAATATCTATTATAATATCGAATATATAAAAAAAGATTTTTGAAAGGAGAAATAGTTATTGTATCCTTCGTGAAAACTATGGCGGCATCCCTAACATCCAAGATCTCTAGGATTCAAGAGACACTACCATCAGAACCTTAAACATAGAAACAAAAGTTGGAATTCCATAACATGAAATAATAATATGATCATGTGGAATATAAGATTTGAGATTTCCTGGATAATAAAAATAGAATATACTCCTTTCTACTTGAAAATTTTATTAATATCATCATGTCAACAATGGAACAAAACATGATCACATTGACAAATATTATAAAACCAACTAATGTGGGACTCAATGATCAACCAAATTAATTATCATTCCACCTAATCCCAAGGCATACCATTCCATAATTCTTTTTGTGCAGGGATATCCTCTAGAAACCCATTGATGATGCTGAATTAACATTTGATACCCAAGTATATCACTTAACCCACATAGCCAAAACCCATTATGAAGGGAAGGGAGAGTGTTATGATGGGATGTTAAAAAACATCAGGAAATATATTAATTATATTTCCAGAAAATTGATTAATCATAAATATTTCAATATTAAGGTATGGTTGATGAAGTCTAATGTGGCTCACATTCCCTTTTTAGGCAATGAGGGAACACCTTCAACATTATTGTCAAATAAACCTTTTAAAATTATAATTTATACAATATGTAGTAATACTATGTACTATCATGGGTCCCCAAACTAGTTCATACCCACATAGATATCATTCCCCCAATACTAAGATGATTGGAACCAACTCACCAAATGGAACCCTTTTCGAATGTGGAAGGAAATATGCATTATTTAGTTTCATTCAACTGAATACTTATATGAAGGAGAAGAAGACATATATATGTTAGAGTATTCTCATTCCACTCACCAGATAGGTCACTATTGTTGAGGGTAAGAAAGAAGTAACCTAGGCATACCTAGGATTCAGGGTTGGTTTTGAGGCCTTATCATCTATGTTATATAGACCAAAATAATGGAAACATATTGATATTAACAAAGATAGTGGTTGTATGATTCAAGGAATATCAGATCCTATCCAACTCCCATTCATTTGGTGGACCATTTGGTTGTCTTTAAATTTCTAGGATGACATCAATTCACCGTGGATCATATTTTTTCTACCACTAGTCCACTAAAATCATCATCACCTTATAACATTGTACTAATAACTTATTAATACATAAATCAGATGGAGTCACAACATATGGAATAGGTCTAGAATAGGAATATTAGGCCATATACCAAATACTACAATTTATTGAAACATATTTCCACCATTATAGTGTGAATATAAATTTTAAATTATCTTATCCTGTCTAAGGAAATTAGAGTATACCTCATCAAGTCCCTAACCAATCATTAGGATTTTGAGACAGATTTAGTTATAGGTAAGTATTGACTCATGGAAAATGAGTTTATCAACAATAAAATTGAATTTATCTTCATATATAATGATTATGAGATCATTGTACTAGTTTATATTAGGATCATTTATGTTTCTAACTAGATTAATGAGATACATTATTATTATAATGCCTTAGTCTATAACAGTTCCTTGATTAATCTCATCCCAATTCAAACCCATTTCTGTCCTGAATTAAATTATATTGTCTTGAGTCTATTAGAGATATCAATAAAGGGATAGTATAAGAGTAAAAAAATTCCCTATGAAAGAACATAGTGATGACCAAATTCGGGGGTATGGTTTCAAACTCTGAATTCATGCAATTCTTTTAGGAAATAACATTTATTAATTTCATAAGAAAACATTACTTCCACATTCATTTAGATGTTTTGACTTTATATCATCAATTCATGATGTATTACCTTAGTTTCTAAATATAAATGATATATCGTGATAATTACACTACTTTCTTATGTGTAACATGGTATAACAATTTTACCTACTACAAAAGGGATGGATTGAATCATAAAACTAAGAAATAAAGAAAAAATATAGATTCAATAATTATGGATGTAAACCCTAATAATTCATTAAATTATTTGATAAAAACATTATATTTTCCATTAAACATATTAGGGAAGAAATATGGGACCCAGTGAATATGATAGTACTCCTAGCGAATGAAAAATTATTTTCGAATACTTTATTATTGTATAATGGACAGTTTAATACAATCATTGAACCACCTATTTCCACCAAAAGAAGAAAAAATTCCCCTCACCAAATATTGATTGATCCTCATTTGACATGGGATAACATATATGTTTAATTATCTAGTTAAAATTGATGCAGGCCATGGTTTTTAACGGTATAAGTTAACCTCATAAGAGAAGAAATTTGGAGATAGGAAGCTCTTCCACCATTAATGTTATAATTGTAGAACTGAAAAACACTCCATTAATCCTAAATATTGATGTCCCTAATAATAATTCACCTAATTAATAGAGTTTAGAGGAAACACCTTAATCATAATCCAAATGGGGGGATAAATATATATCTTCTCCAAACATCAAGAAGGAGGAACTTGATTTTTCTCCTCCTGCATTTGATTAGTTCATCACAACAATTTAAGATGACTTTATACAGGTAAATTTGGGTATATATGAGGATCCAAAACCCAAATGAATCATTTTTTCTATGAGTTTTGAGGACCATGAGTATAATATTACATTTTTTCAAGAAATACAAGAATATATTTTCATAGAATTATGCATAGATCTTAAGATTATATCTATTGGTTTTTTTGACTTCCTCTTCATGCCATCTAAACACTGTAGTTACAAAAAAAATTAGAATAATTCATCCATCACACAATTACATAGTAGAGTGTGTGAAAAATAATCTAACAAAATCCCATTAAATTTCATAGGTTTAGTACCCTATGTTGAATGGAAAAATCATTCATGTCATGAAGAAGAATAAAGAAAAAATTAATTGACTTTTTGGTCCTCAAAAATCATTTTCCAAAGGATGACTTCCCATATATAATAATGGAATTTTTTATTGATGCAACAATTATCATTAATTCCATTTTATTCATGGATCAATATTTTAGGTAAAATAAAATTTGGATGGCCTCTAAAGAGGATAACTCTATGTCTTTTAGCCACCCCATGGGGTGTATAATTAGCAGTTGATTCCTTTTACCCATCCATTTAATAGGGGGGAATACATAAAATATTTATGCATCTCATTGGGAAAACCATGGAATTCATTTTGGGATATATAGTCAAAAAGTAAAACCAACACTACAACAACTTCTTTTACCGTGAAGTGGTGGTCCCTAAATTATTATGGAACAACTTAATGAAATACCAATTGAAACACAAATATGGGGTCACCTCAGGAATATTTCCTAGTATAATCATATATTATCAAGGAATAAAAGTAAATTCTAGATATATGATCCATTACTAACATGACTCCTCCATATATGTCTCGGATATTGAGTAGAATTTAGGGGTTCCTGGTATAGATTATGTTCTTTATCATAGACCTCACCAGTAGAGGTTTAACTCTCCCAATACTAAAGACTTAAGGCATGAACTATCAATGTGATGAAGAATAACAAATTTATTTTGATATCATAAAGAAATATTCAAAATATATTATATTTTTTATTTCAACCAAGGACAATAAACATTTCATCCTCTGTATGGAAGCTTTGACAATGTAAATTTTTGATCTTTTGGCCAAAAATCATGATAAAGTCAAATATTTAACCCTCTTTTCTGAATCACTAGGTTCAAGTTGGATTTTCATAAGGCCTCATAATTTCCCCCCTAAATTCAAGAGCATTCAGAATAGAGATAAGGTACAAAGTCACGTAGTGAGGAGACTATTTACTTCATATCAGATAATCAGTAATCATAAACATAGTGGGAGAGGTAATAATAATAAACAGTGACAGGGGAGATATTGTGGAATGAAACTAGTCAACAATATCAAAATATAAATCAAAATTTGACATTATTAGTCATAAAACTAAGTTAAAATGATCCTCACATCTGGTGGATCGATACAAGAGATAAATATTAAACAAAATAAAAACTATAGACACATAATAAAATAATATCCCATAGTACATCATTGAAAACCCTCAAATATCTAGCTAAATATAACTACTAAATAGCCCAGTGTAGGTTCCTTTCCTTTTATTGGATACCTAAAATGAAATGCTTCACATGAAATAGGATTACTATATAGGTTTTTAGTAATAATAATAATAGGAATCCATCAACATGTTTGTTGATGCAGAGAAAAACACTAATTATGGGATACGTTGAGGAATGAATGGACATATAAAAAATGAGGGCTGGACTGGGCTTGAAATCCACCAAATAGACTGTATTTTTGGTATTTTAAAGCATCATAATTATTAATTACTTCATGAATGTCCTCATACACTTTGAAAGATAAACCCATGTTTATTATAGTAACCATTGAAAAATATATGCTTTCTCATGAAGGAAGTTTTCCAATGTTCCTACATTCACAAAACATAACTCACAAATGTTAAATTTCATAAAACATACCATCTCTCCAACTTTATTCTTATAAGAACCTTTCATGTACACACATTTAAAGGGAAATCACCTTTATAATTCTTCTAAAAGATCTGAATTTTTGAAACATCATCATTTATGAACCAAGGATGACATGAATCCCTAAAGGTAGCCATCATTCAGGAAAACCTTCCATGAGTTATTGAAACTCACTGACCATTGTTGATATGGATTTCATGAAGGTTAATGACCTTTTTTATAGTGTAAAATCTATCACACTTCTTCGGGATTTATGATATAATTATCATTTTTTAAACCATGACCATGGGTCCAAGTCATTACCATAAATCATGGACACCATATTTCATGATTCTTTAACCATTATTGAAATAACCCCCCTTTTTAAGGATGAGGGGAAAACCATCAAGACCTCTAACCTTTATGAAATCCTTGACCTTAATTAAACATTCTACCTTCATGAAACTATCCTAGAAGGTCCATTTTTTTAACCTATTTTATAAGAACATACCTTTGGAGGAGTTGAGTTCCCAAGGGCCCTAATCTTAGTCGAACACGGTCCATGTTTTACTTGATCTACCACAGAACCAGTATCATCAACTCTTAGTTCTAGTCTATTTTCATCAAGCATGGATTGGACAGTTGTATCACATATTGCTCAAAATTATAATAACCAAAATATTGATACTCCCATGTGATAGATCACTACGGTAGTGTTTCCTCCTCATTCCATCCAAATTCACATGTGTCATAGACACATAAGAATAAAAGGTTGTATCTTCAAAGGAATCATCCCACCCCCCCCCCCCCATGTAAGGAGTTATAGTTTTGTTTTATTTCCTCCAACAAGGAAATTTTCACCCTGGGCATAGGCCCCACAATGTATGAGATGTAATATGTTAAATTGCAATACTAAAATCCCTATTCATATGATGTTAAACATCATGAAAATTTCCTCAGCACATGACATTAAACTATTTTTATACCCTATGTGATGTACATAGGATTCCCCATGACTGAATCACATGGGATGACACTAGGAAGCCTATATGTATAATCCCCACACCATGTTTTATTGTCACTCCTTCCATGACCTGAGCCTTTTTACTTCATGACATTAAACTCTGGGATATATCCTAGCATGAAGCCTTAAAATATACAATCGAACTATATCGGTTTTGATCCATGTATCCTAATAAGGTACTTATGATTCCTCTTTGGGGTCTAATCACACCACACATGGGATTCCACTCTGAGGTTCAATCCAAACTCACCAACTACAACATTAAATTTACATGTCATAGAGATGAAGGAGATAACTCCAAAGTATGATTTTTTCCCAATGGAACACACTCAACCAACCAAAACTATCCCTACAAGATGTTGAAAAAGTGCGTAATATATCCTATAATTATGTTTAATCTATGACCATCATTTCCCAAAAACACCTTAAATGTTTGACTAACCTGTCCCAAAAAAATTAAATAATGACCAATTATTCCACATTACACTCCAAACCTATGTCCAAACAGTACCTACATGATGTTAAAAATGTGACCATCATGTCCCCATAAGTAATTAAATATATGACCAACACGTCTCCACAATATGTTAATCCTATAACACCTAATATAAATGATAAAATCTCTACCACATGTGATGAACATGGGATGATCGAGGAAAGAAACCCCAAAATTATTATACCCCTAGAAAAATTACCTTGTGAAGTACATGAGTTCCTTGGATTCTATGACTAAAATATCTAATAAATGATATACCCTTGAATTCAATTAGGGATGAATTTACTTATTACCAACACTCCCAACATCCACTTATGTCGAGATGTGTCGAGTGTTACTATCTACTCTTACTACAGGTAACTTCCCTTTCTTGATAAAATATATTTAATTAACCAGTTTCTACCTATAAATAGCTCCAGGAATGAGTTTCATGATAATGAATCATAAATATTTGGGGTTCTCGAACTAATAAATGAGTTATAAGGAGGATTACATGGAATTATGAATTGAAATCCCATCATCTTATTTTGATTTAGGATCTAACATCACCAATCACACTGGTAGAGGCTACCAACCATTGCAAAGTTAAAATATGGTGAAACTAACCAAACACCTTAGAGGAGGATAGACAAGATATATGGAAGAAATCCACTTTAGGAGAGTCTAGGAAGGAAAACCACATCACCATATCTTGATGCATGGCCCTAGTGGAAACCATTAGAAAAAAAAATAGTTGAACCGATGTGAAACTAGTATCCTTTAACTGTGCGTATACTAGTAATGTTGGACACCACCAGATTAAGATGATGCCTTATCCATGCATTGGACATTAGGATTCACCAAAAAAACATGGTGGGGCCAATGTGAAATTTGTCTCCTTAAAATATTGGGAAAATAAAGGTCATTTAATATCTCTATTCCGAGACATCATCTGTGTGGATATTCCCCAGAAAAAATGGAAAATTATTGGCATGTTGGGGGTCAAATTCTCCATCCCTGTATTAATTTCTAACTTGTTGTACCATACATGTCTCAAGCTACTGACATAATTTTAAGACCAACTGACAATAGGTGTGGGGTTGTAGAACCGATGGAGTGAAAATCCTACACTATTATGTTCCTACTATGGTGAATAACACTTATATATATACTTGTAACCCTCACCCCATATTCTCGTCTGATCACATTTAGTGGATGGGAATAAACACCTGATTTAATTGGTATTTGTAGTAAGGGTTCATCAAAAAAAGGGATATGGCCTAATAGAAACAGAAAACATCAACACACTACTGATGTCGCAGTCTCCTTGGGTCATTCTTGGTGCTAAACCCCCCTATAATTATGGAAAATCATTTTTAGAGCCCCTCCCTAGAGTAGTCTAATATATCACTCCCATAAAGTGTATTGGTAAGGGATATTTTGGGTCACTAATAAGGCTCTTACCACTCTAAAACCACCAACGATGGATCCAACTGATTCAATATGACAATGATAACAAGATCCATAGGTTGATGAGAAGGTTGACCCCATCTCTTCTCAATTATCCCTGATCCATAACACCCAACCACAATGCCATGGAATTTTTCCAAAGCGTGATTTTTAGGAGACATATTCATCAGCTCTGGTTGACCCTTATACACCAGTACACATTATCCTACCCTTGAAACCACCACTAGAGGTCATGTCCATCCTTAATATAGATCAAGACTCCATCCACCCTCTTGACCATTTAGGCTGGCTCTCCCTATTTTGTGTGCCACTGAAAACCATCACAGGTCATCAAATAATTAATAAGTCCATCATGGAGGTCACCCTCCTGAAAAAACATTGAGATAGAGGTCTTCCACATTCCATTAATGTTCCCTATCCCAAATATCCATTGCAGTGTAAGAGGAAAAATGATAGTCGTGGGGGTCGTACCTATGGTGATAGTAGTGCCACACATAGGATGAATCCCCAAGACTCTCAAGGGATCATTATTAGTGAACTCCCATTATGATTGAAGTAATAAGAAATAAATATAAATGTCCCAACTAACCTATCAGATTTGGAGGTGATAGATGGATCAATTGAATCAACACCACCACCACACTCAGAACTAGAGGTACATATATATAAAATGAGGATAACTATCCTTGAGTCCAATGTCCATAAAAATACAAAGTACCTATATAAGTGCATGTTCATGTGGGATTTTCTAGAATCCTTCCAAAGACCTATTGTTCAGCTTCCCCTACTGCCATCAACATAACACCTATTGACCTGCCTCTTGGAAGTGGGTGAAATTTTGGAATCGAGATTGGAACCCTCAGATAATGGATAACACTCTATTGATCCATAGGTTGGAGATTGATTTACTGATGATCATGAGGTCATAAATACCACATATTGTAAGTGTGTGGTCATGAAGTTTTCCCTGTATCTATAATACACCCTAACATTCTAGGCTTAGTTGTCATGTGGAGCACTATCACTGCAAAAAAAATCAGCATCAGTGCTATTCCTCATTGTGGAAACCCCCAATACTTCGGTTAACAATGATCAATGATTTCTAATCGAAAATCCATACTCTACCTTGGATGATGAACTGTATGAAAATTTTTAGGAAATCTTGGCCCCTAAAAAACTACCATTTATTTTATGGCCACCCACAACCCTATTCTTTATTGTTTTTGATTCCCTCAACAAGTTTCATGACTCATGTATCCCCTAATGTTTTTGAGAGATGTTCAACCACACATGAGATTTAAAATTTTTTTCCCTGGGATCTAGGAATATCTTGAGGTCATTCATCAGCAATTATAAGGAGTCGACATCATGGAACTCTGAGTGGATCGGCACCCTAATTCCTATGTATACTTCCAGACATTTCAGTTGACTTACATCAAGAGCCTCACCCTCCACTTGATAATTATACATGGGGATTTATTCCATGTAAAAATCCATATCTAGGGGTAGTATATATTCCTCTATATAATTCCCCTTTTGATCTATAAATGAGATTGTTAGGCTATCCAATCTTCCAAAGAAAGAAATATACCTCCAAAAACTACCACTGGGAATGTTTTCATAATCAAATCCAAGGGTAATTATGCAATCCTAGCAAAAAAATTGGGTTCAATGTTGAGAACCCTCACCAAGGTGAGATGAAGTATCAGAAACACCTTCTAATAAGTTTTTGTACATGTCAGTTGAGATAAACAATGTGCCTCTGGAGTAACCCCAGTGTGGTACTACCATTATCCTGTTGATATACAAAAAATTTCAAGGAAATTTATGAACAAATTAGACCATCAGAGGCCACACCAGAAACTGATATAGAAGAATGTTTGGATGATTTTCTCTTGTATATTAATTTTTACTAAAGACTCACCACCAAACTCATATTCTAGAAACTTCTAGTTTAGCATAGTGTCAAAGAGGATCCCATATCCCATATGGACAAGTAGCCATTTCTACTTTATCAAGAATGTAGAGTTAAGATAGGGGTTCTTTCACCCCCCCCCCCCCCCTCCATTCAAGGTAGGTATTAGTTTCTTTGATTGAATTTTGGGATATGAATCTCCTACCCCACATGAATAGAATCACCCCCCTCAATGGGACCACGATCATTACGCCTCATGGGAAAAATGACTGATCAAATAATTGTGAACCACAAAACCTCTCTAAGAAAACATGATATATAATTTTGATGTATTTCTTAAGGCTATGTATACACAACAAGAAATAATACCTTTATAAGATAAGTCATACGTGGTATGGGTATACTAGATTCCCCAGCCACTAGAAGTTTTGTAATTGAATCTTTTACAAATTCAATGGAATTGGTGACCCACTGTAACTCAAGTACCTCTCCACCACACCATTTGGATCAATGTTAAGAACTCTATAGAATAATGATGCTATCAAAATATAGTGTTTCATGTATAATTTGGAAGGGACTGGCTTTGTTTCATATTTCTTGTTGGCCTTGAGATCCATTGCTGACTAAGAGGTTCATTGTATGAAATTTATATACTAGTTAAACTCCACTGTGCATAAGGCCAATATCACTGACCTATCCTAATTTATATAGCGGGATGATGAGTGGGTTTCATACCTCATTTTAGGATGGATGTAAATCACATACTCTCTTTATATATAGCTTTCCTAGAAGCTTCTATCAACGATGTGTGTGGGGAATGTAAAAAATGTTATGGATCTTTTCCTCATGTCCGTGAAATATCTGGGATGGTTTACAGTGTTTAACAGAATAACTGAGTGTCTAGATGAATCCTTGTCAGGGACCAACAAACGTTCATGACAATTATCTCTTCCAAATCCCATGTGAAAACATGTGAAGGTAGAAATAGTCACCATTGTTGAGGATGGGGTTTTGTAGTAGGTACACATTTAGGTAACAATACCTAATAGGCCCCCTCAAGAATAGTTTTCTCAATCATATCCTTGAAAATTGTAGACATGCTGTGAAAACCCTTCCCAACCCCTCTAATGGGTGAGGCACCTAGGATTATATTTTCATAGATTTGAAATAATACAAACTTCTTTACGGATTTTTAGGCCTAGAGCACTTTATTTATGCATTGGAAAATAACATATTATAGTTTCTTAAATGTATAAGGCCTGAGAAATATAACCTCACTGATCATGAAAACATTTACACATACCATATGGACCACAAGAATACCATTAAGGATTGTTTCATCTTTGAAGATTGGTTCTATGACTAGTTTGATCATTTACAGGTCACATTAGGATACGTCATATCACATGTAGCACATTTATCTACTAATCATGATACTGATGATGAACTTTTTGACGAACGGAAATAGGATCTAGGTCAAGGTATGCTGAAGTACAATGACTAGTTGAACTATAAGATGGCATCCCTTGATAATGGTATTATATGTTCCTCCTTGACCATGTTATCATCCTTTGAGCCCATCAAGTCCACTATAGATACTGACTTTGTATTATATACTCCCTAGTCTCGGAAAAATAGGCATCAATGGATCCATGTTAATTAGAGTCCTTCGTATGTTAAAAACCCATACTACACCCCCAATGAATTCATTCCACTTGCTTAGGGAGAGTCCCCCAATATTAATTTTAGTCTAGAAATACTCCACTTATGAAGAACATTAAAATTCCTCCATAAGTGATATGATGATGTATGATCACTTTATGGTACTCAATTATGGGGAATGTCCCGATCCACCATTAGTTACCTATATTTGATGCCATTTTAGAAGTTGAAGGTGCCCTGAAAATATGTTGGGCATCCATGGAAGTACATCATAAGAGACAATTCATGCCAATGCATAATTTAGCAATAAAAAATGCATAACCCTCTCAATATTGCTCGTAATGGGATTCCACTGCAATTGAATGTCTTGGTTGATCTAGTTTCTTATCATTGACAACATAGTTCTTAGCCATAGTCGGCTAGGGAATGACTGCATCCATCTGATCCTTGACTTAAATCATTAATTTATTAGTGGAACATTGACAACACCATCCAGAACTTAGCACCTCAACTCGAGACACTAACTTCACAACCTGTAAAATATAGTCCCTTTCGGGGGATAAATGTGCCACTTTCCTAGAAATAGGATGTGTTGAACCATGTCACTAGTGTTCTATCAAGACACTCGATCATTGAATAAATTAACCTATCAGAAAAGATGATTGAGTCCCTTATAGAAGCTATGATGAGACTTATATAGTTATAAAAAAGTTATATACTATTTATACTTACCATTCAGTTGAAGGTAAGAAAGAATAATTCCAATCTATCACTTTCTTTTTTTAAAGTGTTGAGGGTGCCACTATTTGAGGACACATTTTTATATAGTATGTCATCTTCCAGTTCAATGGAATATATATAAAATACATATAAGTGGATACTAGATATAAGATCAATCTAATATCATCCAATAATATCTATAATATGGGTCTTACAGAAGTAGATTTGACCCCATTCAACCTGACAATGCAGTGTTATGATAAGAGTGACAAACCATAAGGTCATATTTGGATAATGGGACAATTAGACATCCTAGTAGAAAGAATTGGTTTTATATTTTTCTATTAGTAAACTCCCTATAATTACTAATTTGGAAGACTTTGTTTCCTTATATACATTTTGTTCCCCTCTTCATAGCATAAATGTCTCAAATAGTCCCTTGATGGCCATGTCGAGGTACTCTAAAAAAATATTCGTAAATCCCTATGTGGATTTGAAGAAAAACATAATTTTTAAAATAATTTGGTTAGATCCAAAAACCATGTAACTAGGGTACTACTTTATCATCTCCATAAATAAGGAGTTCTTTCATATTACCTCATACTCTTACACGGGATAGGTATGACCACCTCTAAAAACTTATACCCCTGTGGAATACTGTGAAATCCGCCCTATGGACACCATTCCATGACACCATCTCATGTCCCAAATTGAATGTTTGACATAGTAAAATTCCACTCAATATTATTGCTTTGATATCATAGGTTGGTCTCACAGTCATAAACCACATTGGATTGGATCGTCAGATTTTGTTTCCTTGACCACAATGGAGTAAGAATACCTTGTCAAGGGTTCCTCCACATCTTGTACCACTCTAGAGATCTTATATCTAGAAGAGTTTGAACATCCCTTTGATCTTGATTTTGAAAAATGTGAAGATGATTTTTATCATTCCCCTTCATTGTTTGAAGAGTGTCTCTCCAACATGGTTGAGGAGCTAACATAGGTAAGTCTCACCACAAAGGAGGACCCAAGGTTGAACTGATCATTGCAGTCATTTATCCAGAGGAGTAGAAATAGTATATAGGATTCTTGATATAGAATCAAGACATGTTCCTTATGTGCTAAATGTAAATTATAGGGCTTTATTCCTAGGTTTTTTTTTATTATCATGGCCTCTCATTGTTACATTATGGGGTCAAAAATCCTCAAAGTAAGATGATCCCATCCCACGGTGCAATTTTTGAGGGTGAATTTGAAAAGATAATGATGTCTAAATTCATCGGGGATGTTAAATATCCTATGTGGATGGATAAAATTTCCCAATTTGTAAAGAATGGTGGATAGATCTGAGTCTGAATTGAATTTTTATATCTCAACATCCATTTCCAGAAGGATAAATTTTACCTTCCAATAATGTATCTACTGATTGATTCCACTATTAGATTATAAACCTTGTACTTCATGGGAAGGTACTCTGAGAATAACTAGATCTAGATGGTTCTTGAAGTTCATGAAGCCACAAATTTTATATAACCTTAGGGAAACTTATACTATCGAGTGAAACCATTTTGTTTGAATAATTATAAATCTACCAACCATCATTCCATGAGTTGTATCATTAAACCACATAGTAGGACATTAGTGGAGTGCTACGTGAATAATATGGTGGTTACATATCACTAGCATCATAATCATCTCAAAGATATCTAGAAAGTGATCGACTTCCTCATCTCCCATCACCTAAAGTTGACCCCCATGAATTTTGCATTTGGGGTTACCTCTGGACCATTTATTTGATTATTTGATAGATATAGAAGAATTGAAATCGATTTAGAGAAGATAAAATCTATCAATAATATACCTTCACGATACAAAATTCAAGAATTTTGAGGCCACTAAGTCTACTTTCCCTACAATTGAGGATTCATTATGAATATCGCCAAAAATTGTATGTCCTTATCAATGATCAGAAAGAAAGGCACCATATACCAATGATAAAAACTCATCTATAATTAATTTAAATATATTAAGAAGTATATGATATGCCCCTAATTTTTGATTCCACCCATCCTATAGAATCTTTATGTACTTTTTGTTACCTACCTAAAATGATCCTTAGGTTCCCTCTTAACTCTATAGAACAATTATGGAAGGTAAATGGAATGTATTGTATATATTTCATACTCCATGATAGAAAGACTGAATATTATAAAATAGAGAAGACTTTACTCACCTTGTTCATCATAGATAAAAAAAATTATGACATTAGTTGAAGCACCAAAAGATAAAGGTGTTTCCCATGTAGATCCTATGATGTACATTCTCAACTACCCCATGTTGATAAGATAGTTGTCACATTGGGTAGGAATTATGTAGAAGTTTCACATTAGGTTTGTATACCTAAAAGATATAATGGTCCAATCATTGGAAGATTTACTAGTTTAGCACTCAGCCCCAACGGAACTCCCTCTGGATTTTGACATCCCATATGAGGTCATCCTCTCTTTGGATCAGATTTAACCATGTTTAAAATATATTTCTATAGTTCCCCCTATAGCCTAGTCCTAAGATGGCTTAAAACACAAAACTAAACATGATAGGCCTTAGGGTTGACTTCATCAATCCCACACTAGTCAAATTCTTATACATATTATTGTTATCATAAGTCTACACCAACAATGAGGATAAGTACCAGGTTCTTAGAAGTGGCCTCAAGTTGGACCTCGATATTGAAATTCCACATCTACATGTGAAAGGAGATACACCATCAATAAGGTAAATGATGAAAATTTCATTAAGAAATGGGAACTTATTCCCCTACATGAGAAGAATATTTAGTTGATTTCATAGTTACCCTCTCATCCAGAGGTGACTCATGTTCATCTATAATAGAGTTACAATGATAGTGCTATTGTTGTCCTAGACGAATCAACTGTAAAACCAAACCAAGAATAATTATTCATTCACGTGTCACATCAAAGGTTCATCACCCCCATCACTAAACATGAGGAAGATAGATAGTTAAATCAGTGGGTGGACTATACTTATACAGTGAGTCTCTCAAATCCCCTGAAATTCAATGAAGTACCCGATTAAAAAACTCCCTTCATTAAGAATCACCAACACTGAACTCTCCCACTAGAATGAGCCAAGTACAAGTGAATCTATCGTTGTATAACTTATTTTTCCCTCTAAGTTTTCCTAGGCTTGATCATTCCCTCTACATGCATGGATTGAATGGAGTTCTTATATGTTTCATCGAATTTATAGTGATCAATCAAGTCATTCAAGAGGTCCACACTAGGTCATGTGGGAACCATCAAATTGGATTGGATCATTCTCACTGTATCAAGAGGTTGGGTTACTTCTATCCGTCCATGGTTTGTCATGGAATTGAATTTGACAATAGGTTTCACACATTCTAGATCTATAACAACATCAGAAATCAAACACTATATCTTCTCCATACCACTAAGTACTCCTAGACCATTTTTCAATGGATACTCAATGTTGTGGGCCCCTACCCACTAGTGAACGGTTAATAGTGCGGGTCTGTTTTGAGTAAAAATAAATTATATATGAAATGGGAAGATGATATCCCCCTCAATAAGGTCTGGAATCGGTCAACGATCAAGTTTGTGATGTCCCACATATTCCATTTATTTGGGATTACCCACACCAATCTCATAGACAATAGAAAAACATTTAGACATTCAAGGTAACTATATCACACACCAAGTACAAAATATGGTCTGATCCAACATCCCACTACCACACATTAGAAAATTGTAAGATTAAGGCATTCAGTAAAACACTCTCTAAAATTCAACTTAATAATGTAGGACAAAATATTATTATTTTTTTCTAAAAGTCACTCGAATGAACATTAAGAATATAAGAAGAGGATGGCCAAAAAGGGTATCTTTATTTCCCTATGAGTCTAATCAAAATAAAAAAAATGAAAACTCAAAATAGTGCTACATAATTAATTAAATTTCCGTATTTGGGAATTTTCAAGATTGATGAATTTTTTTTATTAAATTAGTTTAATTATTTCTTTAAAGAAAATTGTTTTATTTTATTGATTTTAATGTAGCAAGAAAATAAAAAATGTTTGTTTTGAAAATGATTTGAGTAAATATTGAGAGAATGAAGCAAAGAAATTAGGGTTTTCAAATTCATGATTGAAAGTGTGTGATGTTTTTGTAGTTTTAGGGATTTTGTGAAATTGTATTTTAGAAAATATATTTATTAATCCATGTTTGGCATCAGAGTCAATATGAGGTAGATCCAAAGGTTATTATACATCCTCCAAAATAAAGAAATCCCCTGTTTCCCTAGGTTTTGTAATTTAGGGGTTTTTCAAATCAATATTTTCTTGATACTATATTTAAACCTGGATTCCCAAAATGATGAAATAGTCGAGCCTCAATTTTGGGAAACCAGTAGTAAAATTTTAAATGTCCTACCATATTCAATTGACAATTTTCATGATGAAAATAAAGTAGAGGTATTGGAATTGAATAAACAAATTACAAAAATCTAGAACCTGAATAAAAATACATAAATCCAACCACATGTTACCCCATCATCTACATAACCCTAGAATAATATAGTTTTTTCCCTATCATCATAGTTACCAGAGATTAAGTATGAAATTACAATATAATGTAAAACATAAATAAATGATCGAATACATTGAACTGGCAAGGACCATGCACAACACATCTTCTTGCTCCAAGCTTTGGTCTCTAGGTCTCAATGGAAGTAGCAAATCCGTACCCTATTTATAGATACTCATAGGGATTTTTGAGGAAATCATTGCTATTAAAATTGGTCAAAAAAGTAATATCATGTGGTCTAGGGTAATAAAATTGGTCAATTTCCATAATTTCATCAAATCAGAGCATTTTTTAGTCATCCTGAAACATTCACAACATGTAAGTGATTCAAAACATGTAATGTTTAGGTCCATGAAATAGTCATTTATTTATTTAATGTTTTTTAATGTATTCACAACATGTAAGTTCTTTATGGTGTGTAATTTATTCAAACCATTTAATGTATTCACACCATGTAATGTCTTATTCTTTCTGGTGATGTGTTATCGCATGAATTTTTGCAGTGTGAATTATCTTCTTAGCTTATATTCACCTATTTTCTATTAATTGTTTAAAAATTAGTTGTATCCTACAAGAAAAAAATAAAAATTTCAAATATTGAAAATAATATCAATAATATTATGAAAATTTATATATTAAAAGACACTATAAATATGCATGAAATATTTGTTTCAAATATCCGAACACTTGAATTAAGTATTTACCTCAAGGATGGAATCTCAACACACAAAAAAGGATAATCACTTTACCATTGTTTCATTGTAATGCTCTTAAAATCAATTGATTAAATGGGAAACAAAATACTCATCCATCAAAAAGGAAAAAAATTCAATGCCACATTTTTTATGAAAGAAATAAATAAATTATTTTAATTTTCTTCTTTTGAATTATACAAACCATTATATCCATCCATTTATATTTTTTAATTCATTGTAAATATGCATCACATTTTCAATTTTCCACAATTTTAATTTTTTTCACATCGTCATGGTACAATATTAAATATATTTTGGCACAAACCCCAAGAACATGTCACTTAATGTATTCTTATAATGTATATACTTTCTCCACTATATAGATACAAAATCAAAAATAATCATGGGGGATTTATCATTTTGTATAAAATGACTCTAAATCATAGGGAATGTAGGTATATTATGTAAAACAAGTAAATATCAATAAGGAGTTTATCTCTATAGTATTTTTCATGATAATAAAAAATATATTGATGAAATTCCCCTCCTTTGCCTGTATCTCATAGCATTATTATAGAGAGATGAAATGAAATAAGTTGAACACCATTATTATTATTATTTATTAATTTTTCTTTTCTTTTTTTATAGTTGTTCTAGGGAAGAATCTCGTAGAAACCACCCAACCTCAAATGATCTCCTAGAAAAATTATTTTTAATCTCTATAAAAAGATCACTGGTTAACAAATGGTGATTTGGGAATTTCCCAAGACACAACCCATTCTGTCAAATTTTTTAAAAGTGGTTGAGAAATCAATAAAATGAATGTGTATTCCCAAAATCAAATGGAAATCCCCCCAATCATATCTATTACAAAATGTGAATCTATTTCACCAGTCATCCTCTCTATAACTCTTGAAATTGATAATCATGAAAAATATTTAGAGAAATGTAGTAAAGGATAAAATGGGATTGTGACACATCTCATCACTTATAAGGATTTTTTGGGATTATATGATTTTAAGAGGGATTAATGTATGGTGATTATCATGATAAGGGATTAAATTTTTCCTCAATCATATTAAATGTGATTTTTTATACAATAATTTCTTTGAAAAGATGAAAAAAATGTTCTATAAGAGAACATGATTGACTTTATCAAGATATATATTATAGAATGAATAGGAAATATTAATCATAGAGGATGTATTGGGAATGATAATGAATGTTAGGGAAAACTAAACATGGAAATGTATAAGAATAATTAATTCAATTAATGAAAATATCTAAAATTCAAAGCATGGAAAAATATTAGAAACTTTTTATTTACAAAGATCTACCAATATCCTTAAATAATTATTTTTCAAATCCAAATCCACATGCTCATATATACAAATTATTTTCCCCATTATTATAATTCAATCATATTGAAAAGAAAATTTAAAAATCATGAAATGTTAAGTATACTGGGTATTTTAAGTCTCCTACTTCAGTTTATTGAATCAAGAACCAATTGTGGGTATGAAATTAGCAATTAAATCATTAGAACAACCAAATATGGGAAACATTTTATAAAAATTTATAATTGGATCACATAATAACTTTTAATTTGACACATCAAATATTGGTTGTGTATATTTTTTCAACTCTTGATTCATGATGGGTGTTTTATTCACAACATATATTTTCCAAAATTCATGAAAATAATGGGTTTAATAGAATGTATTAGTCCTACAGCTTCCCCAATTTTCTTATGGATTATTTCTTCCAACCAAGGTATTGATGGTCCTACAAATTAAAAATAATCATTTAATAGAACATACCGTGATCCATGAAATTTGAATGATTTTATGGTTCGTGAAATAATGACTCAAAAAATAGAAACTAAATGAAGAAAAATAAAAAAATGGGTCGCCTACTATAATATATTTTTTTAACATCATTGGATTAACCTTACCTCTTCGGCTTAGGTGACAGATAGTTAAAAAGTTTCCACCTAGTCAGGCTCAATGAATGTTCTTATTTGTATCTTGTCTATATAGGTCTTTCCTTATCCATCAAATCTAAATAAAATTTACTCATTATGATAGAAGTAATTTCTTTACTTCCATCATATTTATACACTATTTATTCATTAATCTTGAATGAATAAATGGAATTTCTTAAACCATCCATACCAATTGTCCTTTTTCACACTCGGAAGAGTATGTCGCTCTTTTAGTGGTAGTGATTTGACCTTTTAGAATTTATTTATTATTTTTAGTGTTTTTAAGTTGATAATTCTATAATGTAGAAGAACCTACCTCATGTTACTCTTCACTATCAGTTCAACCATAAATATAGGGTATTTTTTCTTTTATAAACACATTGTCTTTCCTTGTATGACAGTTCCATATCCGTCGATGAATACTAAAACATAGTTGTTCCAAGCCAACTCTTAGACAATGTTTTCCACTTCTGATTTCGATCAGCACATGCTGACTGGATAAAAAAGGTCTCTCCAAAATAAGTGGATTCCACTCCTCTTCCATATACAACCCAAATAAGTCGAATGAAAAGTATAATTTTTCAACTATGATCAGAATATCCTTGATGATCTATTTGGTGTAATTAACTATATAATCAGCCTATAAGAGTCCAACTCTAGTGGTATTTAGTCCTTCTAGTACCAAAATCTTGAAATTTGGGTATTCCATGATGTTTAAACTTAAAAAAATGTCACAAAAATATTTTCTAAATTTATTTTATTTGATAAATATGGGAATTAAAAATCTACTTTATCAAGTCAAGTCTTTTGAAGGTCCATTGATACCACTACTGAAAACATTCGTGTGAGTGAAATGGTTCCAATTTCTACCATAGTCCTCTAATTGGTCATTCTCTATTTCATTACTTTTATGTATTTCAGAATTTTTTTAGTGATTCTACAAAAGGAATATTAAAATGAATTTTTTTAAATGTTCTAAAAATTCTACCTTTCTGTGCATTGATCCACACTTTTTCCATTTTATCTGGAAAAGGCTACTCTGATTGAATTTTGATAGTTCTTATTTTTCTTCGTCAGCTACTTTTCCTTTCAGTTTTCTAGAACTCTAAATTGTTTTCATCATGCATATTCTTTCTTCAGGCAATATGTTCCTAAGTGATTTTTTCACTTCTTAGGGAAATTAATTTTCAAATATTCACAGAGACGCACTACAGGGTAGCCAAGTAGTTTTTCCTTTTGTCCCAACTTTATGTGATTCAGTGATTTTATTTATTTGATATTCCAAATTTGGAAATACAGAATTTTGGATCATTAATTCTTCCACTATATCTTTGATTAAGATATTGGTTATGGTCATAAATTTTTTCAATGTTCCTTCCAACATATGGAATACACTCATCAGGGTGGGACCTTATGGTGATTTTTGTTGGAATCTCATTTATCATTTTTGTACCCTTTTTCCATTACAACTACCAATCCTTGAAAAAATTACTATGATTTTAATTAGTATAATTTGCATCTTTCATTACGTACTATGGGGGTTGTGCTACTTGACCATCATCATCTTTATCTTATTGTTCAGTGATTCTAAATGCTCCACCATCCATTAATTGTTGATGACTAGGTGAATTCCCCTTCATTGTTTCTATAATCATTTCCTCTGAAATCTATTACTCTCCATTTTATTGAATAATATATATATATATCTCTTTAGAAAACTCTTCACCAGTTATCCTCTAGTAGTATCATTTAGAGTCAAAATTTTTCCATGCAACAAACCCTTATAAAATGTTTGTATTAACAACCATAGATATATACATTGATGGGAGAATTTATGATTCATATATTTTTAATGTTCTTGTGAATAGTATATTTATTCAACCTCCAATTAAAAAATGCATAGAATGTGTATCGGTATCTCCATCAAATTAGAAGTTTTGAAGATGTGCGTGAGAATGTTTTTAGCTAGCTCATCATATGTAGTGATGGAATGTTCAAGGAATATTTTGATCTAATACTAATCATACTCACATAATAAAAATTAGACATGATAGATTGTTTCCATATTAATTGAAACATTCTAGAATTGGAATGTGTCAAAAATCTCTAAGAAGAATCCTATATGTGTGTACATATCTTTATGTTTTAGTTTGATGAATTACGCACTTTTTGAGATCATCTAAATGAATGAGGTTTTATCTTACTCTAGTTCATTGCACTGGGGGGGTCCCAAGTTCTTCATTTCAATCATTTATTTGATGGAAACCAATATTTTTTGAGTATACACATCACCATACCTTCATTTAAAAATCCTTTATTATGACGATTTATTACAGCGCCCAATATAGTCATAATGAATGTTCTCTCTAAACAAGGTTTAGAATTGGGTTTGGACTTGATGGTGTATTTTCACATTTCATTATTGTTGTAGGTGTGAATTTAATAATTCTGAACACTGATATTTTAAGAGAAAATAATCAATGTAAAATAAGAAAAATAAAATAAAACAATAAAATTAAAATTATACTAAAAACTGACTAGCAATCATCCCTAGAAATGGTTCCAGTATTGATAGGCCCATAGGGTGTCATTACTTCCCTATTAGAATAATCAAAATAATACATTTATAAAAAATAAATATGTGTTACTTACTTAATTAAAATATAGTATTTATTCATGTTCGAGTTTAATCCCAAAGAGATGTTGAAATTGGTTTTTTAGGTTTTAAATGAAAATTGTCTTATTTGACTAATTTTAAGAGAGGGAGAAGCCTACTGTTGGTTTTCAAAATGATTTTAAGAGAGAGATAAATAATGAAGCATAGTTTTTTGGGTTTTAAATATCATGTTTTAATGAATTTTGGGGTTTTTTAGATTAAGGGTTTGGGTGAAATTGGATTATATAGATAAATTGATTAATCCATGTTTGAAATTAGATTCAAGAGAATGATAATTCAGTGGTCATGGTATCCCATCCTCATCACATTAACCCCATGTTTCCCATAGTCTATTAATTTAGGGTTTTCCTAAATCAATTTTTTCTTGATACCATATTTAATTCTAGTTTCCCTATATAAGGAAATGCCCACGCATCAATTCAGGGAAAACATTTGTTCATTTTTATATATAATTTCATATTCATTTAATAATGGACATGATAAAAAGAAAATAAAGGAATAGAAATTGAATTTAAAAATGCACCAATCCTAAACATGAATAAAAATATATAAATCCAAAAAAAACTTCCCCTTCTAATACATATTCCTAGCAGAAGTTAGGATTTACCCCCTCATCCTAGTGATAAAGAAAATAATATGAAAGTAATTAAGTAAAAGAAAAACTATATAAAAGAGCAGAGACATCAAACTATTGAGGATCGTCCATAACATTGCTTGGCACTCCATGTTTTCTCTCTAGATCTCCTAGGAATAAAAAATATTTTCTCTATTTATAGATTGTCATAGTGCCCGTGCAACATTTATTAGTTTCATAGTGGGTCAAAAATTAATCTCGTGTGGTCTTTGGTCATAAAATAGGTCTCCACCCATAATTTCATTGAATCTATTCATTTTTATTCATCCTAGAACACTCATGACATATAAGTGATTCATGATGTGTAATGTTTGGGGACCTAAAGTATATCTATATTGATTCAACATTCTATGATGTATTCACATATTTAATGTATTCAAATCATGTAATGTATTCACATCTTGCAATGTATTGACATCATGTAATTTCTTCATGAAGTGATGTCTCTTTTTTCCTCATATTCACCTCACTATTTTTATTTTCTCAAAATATAATTGTGTACCACCAAAAATAATGAATTTAGTTAAAAGGTAGAAATATTATAAATAATATCAATTATATTACTAAAATTAATGTATTAAAACACCCTAAATTGTGCATATGAAATACATGTATCAGACTACAACTCAAAACTCTACCCAGGTGAACCCATACTCCTTGGTGTATGAGATAAATGTAGTTTTTTTATATAGGATCATCTATTTGTGATCTAGATGGTTCATTATGTAAAATAAATTCCAAATAAGAGATCATAGGTTTATTTAGACGAGCTGGAATACCTTGAACAAAACATGATCTTGGAATTGAATAAACTGAAAGGATATCAGAATTGGGTGGTGTGAGAATTTAATAAAACATTTACCTAAACTCCTTCCTTCAAGGTGATATGGTATTGGATATCTAGATACCCATGAGACATGTAAAGTGAAGCGTGCAAGGAATATGAAGTCACATTGAGAGGGGGTTTGAATCAGGTATGACTTTTTTTTACATAATAATTTTCTTTTATTAAACCCCTTGTAACCTCTATCACTTGTAAGCATTAGTGGATCATGTATGAAATGTAGAATGTAAATGAAACACAACACATTATATTTTTACAAGGTTATACATTATGACCTACATCCTTACTATAACCATTAACCACCCATGTTTACAGATTTTTCACTATATATAGACGGTTGAAATCATGGAATTTCACATTCCAATCAATGCCAAGACCCACAATGTTTCACTCTAGAGTCCCATTAGAGTTTATAGGTTCCCACCCAGACTAAGAAATCCTTATTTCCATAGGAGGATCTTTATACTTCATCTCACAGTGTTACCAGCATCCTATTGGCCTGCTCGAGAGTGCCACAGAAGACTTACACTATATAAGTGTACCACTGAAGACATCACAATATTGAGTCACAAAGCATTTTATCCACTGAAAAGAAGATATTATAATCTACATCCATGATCTTTCAAGATCAAACTACCCCATGTGAAATTCAAGAAGCTTTGTACTAGTGCAGGTCTTCCTCAATAAATTATGGTCACATGTATATGGTTAACTGCCTCAGTAAAACACATCTCAGGTAAGAATTATTTCTTATTCTAAATACCAGGCCGCACTAAACACTAAAATACCAGATACATAAATATTATGAAACAATAATTGAAATTATACCCTGATTTTAGTCTCAAAGCTATGAATTGTATTTATGAAATGGAAATTTCATGTGCACTATTCAAGCATTATGCATGTATATAACACACTACATAGCCTTGTTGTCTTTTATAAATGAAATTACATGTGTGCATATGTATTTATTTAATGCAGACCCTAACATAACATTTTTACTTGCACAAGCACATCACACTATCTCAAATATTTTTCTCCATGCACACGCTATCCACTATTTGATACACAATGCATATGTTTGCATATAGGCTAGAATATACTAGTTATTGTTTTCATGATGTATGATGCTAGTCTCAAATGCACTATTTTTACTTTGTTAACTCAAATGATAATTTCTTCTCATTTTCATAATTTTCACTATGAATACATGTGAATGGAAATGATCTTATTCATATCTTCTTTTCATGCAACAAATGAACACTCATGTTATAATTCCCTTCTTGTGCGCAAACCTGAAATGATATAAAACCATATTTCTTGAAATCACATGTATATGTAATCTCTTCCTCAAAATCAACTTAACAGAATATGAATACAACTAAAATAGAGCTTTTTCACACAAGACCTTCTTCACATAATGCAATGTAAATATAAACTTCTTTTGGTTTCTCAAGCCCTTTAAACATGGGTAATAAGAACCGGTTCATAGTGACAATCCCTAAATCCTGAAAGATGTGTATATATATCACATTATTTCAAATGATTCACAGAAATTAGTTCATCCTGAAGAAAAGCTTGTGTGTATTGTATATATAGATTTCCCATGGGATGGATTCACCTACACGGAAAAATAAATATTGCAGGATCCTACATGAACTAGAAGATCATGGAACTCAGTTTCTCTCTCAAAAATAATCTCTTAGAAATGAGATAAATGAATGAAGAAAATGATCTCATATATGGTATTTATAGGCATTAATCATCACCTTGGAACCTTCTGGAATCAAGGTAGTCCATTCATTTCAGAACCTCGGAGAGTCACATATAAACATCTCACTTCACAAATGATCAACAACACAGATTATGAATCTTTTTCACATAGTGATGTCTAAAATTTATTATCAAAATATTATGAAAATGTAATTAAAAATTTATTTTGATCATGATCGGATCATCAATGCACTCAAACGGAGCTCAAAATCGTGATTTCAATATTTAATTGATGATTCCTTGGTGATTCGATAAACAGTAAACTTGAGAAATCACCTTTGGTATCTTTCTAGAGATGATGAATTCCATCGCTTGATTAGATGACTCAGGATGCTCAAAAATGGATTAGATGGTTCTAGAGTGAGACAGATTGATCTTATAACTAAGATAAAATGATCATATAGATCAAACATCTTAGATTTATCTGGCGCTATGAAATTGTATCTGACATTAAAATGGACCAAGCTTGGTCGCTCCATTATAACAATAGCCATGACATACCATCATCATTATTATCCTCTCCCTCACCAGTACAACCCCATACCGGTTCTTTTGGGCATGCTCCTATGCCCACCTCCAACATTGTGCCTCCCTATACGGTGGTTCTCTACTAATTCTCTACCTCACACAGGAATACCATTGTACTACCTCAGCTACGGCTTCATTCTGATGGCTAGGGTTGAGCTTAGCCACACACAGTGGTGTGTTTCTCCCTTGGCTGGCTTGTATGTAAGGCATTATTTTTTATAAATGACATAAAAAAATAAGACCATATTCCATTCAAAATCAAATCACCAATCTCATATGATAATCATGAAAATTAAAAAATCTTTTCAAGGATACTTAAAATGTTGTAAAAAATGTGCCCAACTCAAAAAAGCAATGACACGTGTCATTTGAAAAACAAACCAGCTCTAAAATCATCACATTAAACACTCATTGAATTTTTCATATCCTTAATTAATTGAAAAAAACTTTCATCCTCAAAAAATAATTTGGCCTCTTCAATCTCTAGATTTGGATTTTTTTTCAATACCCAATTTATCTTAAAATTTAAAGACATATGCTTCCCCTTATTGGCTACAAAACCAAAGATAAAAGTACCGGAAGGAATTCATATTTCAAAACATTAATTTTTAAGAATATACGATTATCTTTTGAAACATATTGTATGAATTATATTTGAGAATGAAATAATAACCAATAGATAAAATTAATCATATCTAATTCTATGTGATCAATTCTCATTATAGAAAACAGGAGTGATCAAATTTTACATCTTTTATATCGATAAACATCCAGCAAGTGGTTCAAATCTCTGAAACTTATTTTTAGGTAATGCTCAAAATATTTTCAACTAATATGCTACATACATGTTGTAAATAGGTTAAAAACATTCCAATGAAAATATATATGTTTCCCTTGACATCATGAAAAAAATTTCTTCCTTTCAAAATTGATGAAATTTGTTTATCATGAAAATAAGAGAATGTAATCAACTATACCTCAATGATGAAAAGCATCAATTACCAGAAATTTTCTGGAATTTTCAAATTCATACCTTTCTAAAACATCTGATATTCACAAGATTCCCACTAATAAAGAAATATATTAAAACTTATTTTTTGTGATCCCCCTCAGGATATGCGCAAAATACCTCTTCATCGTGGTCGAATTTCTTCAAGAATAAATTCAAAATGAATTCTGAGATGATTTGAGATGTTACAAATTGACAACATGATGCCAATTATATTATATGCTGGACATTTGTCTAGTTTTGAGATATTCAAACCTTTTATAAATTAAAGTTTTCCCTTCAATGTATGTTTCACCTTTAATTCCCTTCATGAAACCAATCACAACATATAAGTTTATATGGTGGTTCTTCAATGCTCCTCAGTAAGAGAAATAATGTTGAATGTTTCTTCTCAACCCAAAAATATTCATAGATGATAAATACTTCTTCACATTTAATAACAAATAAAATTTTCTTTTCTATGATTCTTCTAAATTTATTACCTCTTCAAACTATTCTAGAGATATATTCAAACATTGTTTATAAACATTCTCAGTAATGACTTTATGTTTATACATCTTTTTCCCAAAACTAGATGTCAAAAAAATTTCCCTTTGTTCTTCACAAATTCTTCTTAATCAAATAACCACGTCAAACAAAAATTACATGAATGTCTAAACATGTTTCACATGTTACACACAGCATTATAATTCAACATGTAACATCTTCTAGGTTCTTCATCAGAGATGTCCTTCAACAAATAAATCATGTTATTTTTCATCTGCACTGATTTTTTCATTGTTTCCTTCTTAATTACGTTAGTATGAATGTTAATGGCCTATTGAAACCAATCCATGATATGACTTTATTACCAAAATAGAAACATATCTTTTTTGGTGACACACTATTCACATCATTTTCCATGATCTTCTTGAGAGTTGTTTGTTTAACCTTCTTTTTTCGTATCCCGATGTTAACCTATCATCTTTAATTTTTACCTACTTCACTATATATTGTGGTATTCTGTTCACTTCAATAGATGATTTTTGAATAAATGGTTCATACCATTACTAATCATAAGTTTGACAACTTATATTATAATATTCACAAATTCATCCAAAGTAATCATATCTATTCTTGTTTAATTAATTATCTTTCGATTAATTCTTCTTCTATTGTGCATGTTTCAATTTATCTTCAAATTTTTCCCCATAAATGTAGGAATTCTATAATTTTCATACATTGACATGTTATGCCGACAATTTATGGCTTCATGACCAAATTTCCCACATCACCAATAGTTTCCAATAAGTCTTTATTCCTTCTTCTGTAATAAATTCTAACTGTATTTAATATCTTCTTTCTTTTTGGTAGCACAATCCTTCTCTGTTATTTAATTGGGGAAAAGAATTTTCACAATTCTACACATCCATCTATGAAGATGTTGTGGATTTAATTTCATTTTTCTTTAAACATATTTGTCTATATTTAAATGTTTAATCTACACTAGTTAACAAGACTACATTAGAAAACATATATCTATCATGACAAAGGGTTACCTTATTCAATGAGCCTATAATAGATTTATCCTTAGATAATCTCAAGAGATTCTTTCCACTAGATTGTTTTCGTTTAAAAATAAGACTCTTATAAGATATACCCCTGTCAATACTTCTTTTCTCAGTAACATGGTAAGTCTTAGCTTGTGTCTCTTCATTAATTCTCAATTTCACTTCAATCTCAATCCATTTTATGTTGAGATAAATATTCTCATCTTCAGCTGATTTCATGACTTCATCCCACTGTATCCTCATCATTTGAATCTCTTATTCATGCATCAATTTTTTCATTTGTAGAAAATAGTCAATCTCCTTGATTATTTTTACATTTATATTTTTATCTAAGCATATTTGAAATTCATATATATACAATGTATACATTTATGTTCATGAATAAATTCATTAAAAAAATTCAAATATTTCATTCTAAAAAATAATAATATGCAATTATTCAATAGCTCCAATGTAACTCCCCTTGAAAAGTGTTATTGTTTCTTCCTTTGATTTCACATGTTTTTTGAGTGTATTCACTACAACAAACATTTTGTTTAATTTGTTTCCATAGCATTTGTCTCTTTTTCCAGCTATAATTTTTCATCATGATGTACCTTGAATGCTTCAATCATACATGTCACTACTTCTTTGGGATGTTTCTTCAAATGCTTTCTGATTTCAGAATTGATCATATTATAATAAAAACTTGAACTTGATTCCTCTGAATTATAATTAGCTGATTTCACTACACAATTACCATTTTTCCTTTAGCTAGTATTTTATATTCAATTACCTTTGAATTAATATTCATCTTATTTTTCACTCTCTTCTTCCTATTTTTCTGAGAATTGACTGAAACATAAACATTTGTAACAAAATAAGTAGATATTGGGTTTTCTATCTGAATCACTTCGGTATTTTCTTCACACTAAATTATTTCCTTTAATATGATTCCCATAAAAAATTAGACCTGTATAGTAGATCCTATCTGAGGTGTCCTATCCTCTAATACCAATTGAAGTGTCCAGGGATCGTGCAGTCACACTGAGAGGGGGGGTGAATCTGATGTGACTTGTTTTTACTTAATTTTTATCTTTTTTGTAAACCTATTATTACCAATGTAGCCTAGAAGGATGAGTGGATCACTTATAAAATGTATAATGTCAATGAAATATAGAAAACAATATGTTTTCAAATATTGGTACTAAGACATACATCTTTACTCCAATTGGTTATCACTCCTGGTTGTAGATTTTTCATTATATGTAGATTTTTACCCCCAGGGAATGTCCAATTCCAATCAAAACTAAGTCTGATAGTGTTAGACTCTGAAGTACCATTATACTTTACAAGTTCCCACCTATACTAGTGGCTCCTAATTCCCACAATAGAGTCTTTATACTACACCCCATAGTGTTACTGGAATCCCACGAGCCTCCTCAAGAATCCCACTAAAGACTTCCACTGCCTTAGATTCCCACTAAAGACTTCACATTCGTGAGTCACAAAAGATTTGATCCACTTGTAAGAAAATATTATAATCTTTCTCCATGAGCTTATTGGATCAAACTAGACTATGTACCATTCAAGAACAACTACAATGGTGCTGGTATTTATCAATATATTTTGATCACCTATAGATGGTCAGCTACCTTAGTAAAACACTTCTCGGGAAAGAATTATTTCTTATGTTGAAGACAAATCCTCACTAAATAATGAAAAATCAGATTCATACATATTCTAAAACACTGATAAAAATTCTCCCCCCATCATCAATCTCATAATAGTGCACTATATTTATGCAATGTAAAATACATATGCAATATTAAAACTTCATGCATGTATATAACAGAATTCATGAACATGTCAACTTATTTCAATGACATTGATTTTTGTATAAGTATTTATTTCATACACACCCTAACATACAATGTTATCTTTCACAATCACTGCACATTATCTCAAATATTTTTCTTCATGCACACAGTATCCACTATTTGATACACAATGCATGTGTATGTATAGAGGCGATCATATACGAGTTACTATTTTCTTAATGTATGTTTCCTATCACAAATAAATTATTTTTACTATTCTACCTCGAATGATAATTTATTCCAGGTTCCAAAAGTTTCACTATGCATACAAGTGAATAGAACAACTCAAATTCACGACCTTGTTGAATGCAATAAATACTCACTATATAATTTCCTTTTTCCATGAAAACCAGCAAGGATATAAAATCATAATTCATGAAATCATATGTATACTTAATTTCTCCTTCAAACATGGATTATATGAATACAAATAAAATAGTTTTCTTTCATTTAATACCTGCTTCACATAATGAAATTTAAGTATACACTACTTCCAGTTCCTAAATCCCTTCACGCAAGAGTAATATGCATGAGTTCATAGTGACCTTTTCCCAAGACCAATAGATGCCTGTATGTATTTTATTATCTCAAATGCTTCATGGAAATCAGTTAATCCTGAAACAAAGCTAGTGTGTAATGCACATATATCTTTCCCAGGGGTTGGCTTCACATTCATGAAATGAAAATAGAATGGGATCCTTTGAAAACCAGATGTTCTTGGAACACTGTTTCTCTCTCAAAAAAATAGCTCTCTTATGTTAGATAAACACACACAAGAAAATGAGCTCAGCTATGGTATTTAGTTGAATCTATCATTACCTCATATCCTTTTATTATCATGGAGGTTCATTAATTTTAGAACCTTTAGGGGTCATGGTCGAACAGACCACTTCTCAAATGGTCACCATCACTGATTATGAATCTTTTCACACACTGTAGTCTTAGTTTAATTATCATAATATCATGAAAATGAAATTTCGTAATTATTTTGTTCATGATCAGATCATTAGTGCCCTAAAATGAAGTTTGAAATCATGTGTTCAATCTCTGGTTGATGTTTCCATAGTTCTTCAATGAACAATAAAAATGAGTGAGCTCATTAGGTTTAATTCTAGAGAATACAACTTCTATATCATGATCAGATGACTGAGGATTCTCATAAAATGTGTCATATGATTGTAGAGCATGGCTGATTGATGTAAAGGCCATGATAAAATGATCATGTAGAGCAGACTACTATGATTTATCTGGTGATAAAAACTTGGATCCCACGTCAAAACGGCCCAATCCTAGATTCTACTTTATAATACTTGCCATGACGGATGATTGTTCAAATTCTCCTCTCCCTCTCCAGTTCCATCCCAAACCAGTTCTTGTGGGAACACTCCTACACCCTCCTCCTCTATTGTTTCACCCTATGATGTGGCTCTTTGTTGCTTCTCTACCTCACATAGGCACACCCCAGTACTACCTACGTTGTGGCTTCATGTTGGAATGCTAGGGTTGATCTCGACCACCCATAGTGGTGTGATTCTCCCTTGGATGGCTTGTATGTAAAGATTAGTTTTTGATAAACTCTATTAAAAAATAATAACACTACATTCTATTCAAAATCAAATCACCAACCTTATATGATCCTCATGAATGATAAAACATTTTTTCATGGATACTTAAAATGTTATAAACAATATGCCAAACTAAAACAAAAAATGACACATTTAATTGGAAAAAAACTTCTCTACTATCATAACATTTAATAAAAATTATACAATGTTCCAAACTCTAACAAGAAATGAATTATGTAATTTAAAACCATCTCTACAATCATCATATTTAACACTCATTGACTTTTTCATATTATTAATTAATTGAAAACAATTTCAACATCAGAAAATCATTTTGCCTCTATATATAGAATCCAAAGAAACAAAACTCCAAGTAGGAATGACTTTACGTCATTCATAAGAACTACTCTAATGGTTCATAATCATTGATCACCAAGGAACGGGAGTGAATCATTCCTCCCACAAATTACAGGTTTCTCAAAAGTTACCTCACATAAATCATTACTCTAAGCTATGTATGTTTAAACTACATTTCCTAATTTCCTCATCACATGATGTTAAATTATATCCTTAACCTTTGTGATAAAAAAAGGATTCCTCATGCACCAAAATATGAGATTATCCAAATTCTGAACTATATGACATGAAATTAAAAATTCTAATGTCCTCATCACTTGAAATTAATCTACAACCATTCTCTATCTAATAAACATGGGGTGCCTCAAATCATAAAAATGTGATGACTCTATATCCTCTTTGGAGAGGACTCTTCCATTCCATTGTTGGCCTCCCACCATTCCATGTTCCATAACTATATGTGTCTTTATTCCCTACTCCATGGGATAAGTAGTGTTCCCTAGAACCCTTTCATTTAGTACCATCCAAAAATACCCCCTAGGTTGGGACAATCTTCACTATAATTTTACCCCATAACCCTTATGGAAATTGGGTCACTTATTCCCAACTAGTGAGTCCACTCCACCCTCACTTTCCTCCTCATCCTAGTCACATGGCCTAAAACAGTATGCCATTATCCTATATACATGAGATTAAACTATAGTATACCATAAGTGTCAAGTGTATGATGCTTCCTCTGATAAGAAAAAGATACCTTATGTCTCATGTATGATATACCTCATTTAATGATCACGAGACAATCCCCAAGAATATGAGTGTATTCCTAAATAATCTTGTAGTCTAAGATACCCTCTTGACTCTACTAGAGTAAAAAATAGAATGTATACATATTGTTTGAACCCCCACTTATACCCCCTACTTCTCCCGTACAATCCCCATGAGACTCCTCCCATGGTGTAATCTAGGACATATCCCTAATCCTATCAACTTATTAAGGTGACCTCATAACCTAAAATTAGGACAAAATAATGGGAAACGATCATGCCCAAGCCCAAATTTTTCCCCATTGATCCCAAGAACACCCCTAAGTATGTAAATGACAATTGTATTCATCAAACCATTTGTGGCTTGAGATTCCCTCATAACCTGACTTGAGGAATAAATAATTGGTCGATCAATGTGTAATCCTGACACATATCATCATTTCACTTGACATTAAACTTTTTCCTAAACCCCTAAAATGAAAATGGGATTCCCTGTAAAAAGAATAGGATTCCTCAAGTGATAATACGAGATCCTTCCCAAGATAAGCATGGGATAATACCCCCATCTTCAGTTGGATTCCATAGGTAGAGTCCCAATCACACCATCTTTTCTCCTCAACAGTAATGGGTCGACCTTAGTATAATACAACCTTTTTAAATGATACAATACAATAAAATGAAGCAACCATGCATTCTCATCATATGAAATTAAACTATTTTTTAACATATTTATTGTAAAATATTAAACTACATGGTTATTTGCCAATCACATGATGTAAAACTACATGTTTAATTGATTAGATCATGATAGGGATCCCTCATTTGATTTACTATTTATCTTCCACACTGTGTTCTAGAAATATATGTTCCTTGATTCCATGTTCCATGGGATGCATAGTGATACATAGATCTCATATCCCAAGACTAGACTGACCAATAACCTATTATGGGGCATTCCCATTGGGAAAACTCCCAGTCCTTACCTACAGATATTCTCATCATGTGTGTTTAATCAAGTTGTGGAATAGCTCCCATGGTGTTTAACTAAACCTTGATCATATCCCCACATATTCACCTCCACACTTCATGGATTCTTTTTTTAGATCCTCATCGCCCCTTGATCTAAACATGCCACCCTAATAGAAATAGTTTCTAGAAAAACTAGATCACCTACAATAATATGCACACACCTCGAAGGATCCCAACAACATATGACGGTTCCCATGTTTCAAACATGGTAAATAGTTTATCTCACACAAGTTTACCCTATCCTTTAATGGTGTGGTTGTGGAACCTATGTTTTGAACATGGTCAATAGTATTCACCCACCCATAGATCACCCATTTTCATGTTAAGGATCTCAAAAGTAATGATTTTCCTTTGTTTCCCCCTTCCCTTTATATTGGTTACATTTCAACAACCTTGGTTTGATTCCCCCGTACATTTTTCGGCAGTGACTAAAAAAGTTGGCATCAGAAGAAATTTACAATGTTAAATTCTTTTTTCCCAAATCATTATCTCCCTTATGAAAATGGGAAATATCTACGAATACTTGTTTCATACACCAACAATAGATCAATCAGGCTTTGGAGATGTCATATTAATTCTCCATGCATCATTGAGATGAACTAGCATTCCCAAAATTGGATGATTCCCTCATATGGTCCAACCATCATGACTTTAAATTGGGTAAAAATTGGCTCGGAGAGTCTTTATGTTGTCCAATGAATCATTCTACCTCATTTGACATATATTTTATGCTATTACATGCTGCATACATGGGACACTCACCCCCATATAGTCCAGCATCATGACATTAATTTGTTTTTGACTTGTACCAGAAACTAGCATGGAACTGGGTCCCCATGGCCCACTCTTCACAATTGGATACCACTCCTTCATTAAAAACATTATTATTTGGGATGGAAACCCCCTTTTTTCCAAGAACAATGATCTTAAAAAAATCTCAAGCTTGTTTCAGAGGTTTGGATGTCGCATAAGTCCTCCTTCTCCATTCTCTCACACCAGGTTTGAACTCTTTGACTCCATATATATCCTCCTAAAAAATTCTCCCCCACGTGATCCAGTCCTTATGACTTTAAAATGTATAACATATTTTAGTCACATATCCATTAATCTAAACTAGTAGTATCCAACATTTATATTATGTACATGATCATGAACCATGTATCAAGTTTCATGTATAAATCTTTAAACTATAGAGTTGGTTTTTTATCCTCACATAGGAGGGTGGAAACCCGATCCTGTATTGGTTTTCAACCATATCTTGTTCTAGAATTATATTTGGATTTATTTATAAATCCATTTAATATGTATAGATAGATATACACCTATATTTTTTCATTCTACAAATATCCCCACCAAATAAGACCATCTTCACTGGAATTTGGTCTTTTGACCCTCTAATCATGATAGTTTTGCCAGTAAATGGCTATAAAACCATCATACCGGCCACCGTGGTCAAATCTACACAACCTTAAACTACAGTGACCACTGTACCAAGAATCATGACCATAAAATATGTGAAACCTACCCTAGGACTATTTATTAACTCACATTAGTTTTTAAACTCTCCAGCACCACATAGATCATCCAGAAGTACCACTATTTGGTGTAAGCTACAAGGCCTTAAATTGGTAGTACCTCAGTACAATAATGATAACCTTTAACAATGTATAATTTTACCCTATGGTCCCAAATCTACATTTTTTTCCTCACCTCTTGTTAATTGAAAAAATAATTCCCCGTCCATTCATTGAATCCTCACTCAAGAGGGTTACCAATTCTGGCACTAGTATCCTACCACAACATGTTCTGGATTTACATTTGTCTTGGTTCCCAATTTATTGTGATATATATTGACACATATATCCAATATCATAGGCCCATATTCAAATAGTATTTCTACACATGCCTTTTTTTGGTTCCCATTTCCCCATAGCGGACCTTAGAAACTTCACACATTCGATGGAATTGGGTCAGTTAGGCAGAGGTGGTCGGAGCATTATAACATAAAAAATGTAAAAAAATATTAGTGGCTCTCATTGTCTCTCTGTCTCTATACATAAGGTTTATATTACCCACAATTCCACAAAAACCTCTACAAATGGTCAAATCTCTATAATCATAAACTAGAAACCCTTTTCTAAACATCATGATTTTGAACTATGTGCATTTATCTTTACAAATTCCACTAAATATATACACATTGGTTTTAACTGTAATGATCCTAAACTACCAAAATAAAGAGTCATAGATGTCTATTTTTTTGAAAACCCATAGGGTAAATCTCATTAAATGTTGCAAATCTACCTACCACGTCTCTCTTGAACCCTAGAAAAATTGAGAGTATGAATGAAAGAGGTAAAAATCCATCGGGGTTCATCAATGTGGACAAAATAAGTCTTGTTGTGCATGATAGACACATTTGTTCTGGGAAAAGTTTGTTCCAAAACATAACCCCTCCCAAGTTCATAATGTACTCCATGATGTACAACACCTTTTTATTTTTCATGAATCTTTCTACCTTAATTGGGTTGTTTTTCATTCATGTACATACACACACTCTAGTTACAAGACATTAGTCATTACTACACATTTCTTGATAATATTATGATAACTTATACAGCATAATTCTCAAAGCTAAGTAGCATTTAACTATAACGATCACATGTCCTCTACACATGACATTAAACTGCTCATTCAATTCCCTTATTGCGAGATGTAAATTTCACGAATTTTTTCAGTATTTCATGATGTAAAACTAAAAAATTCATTAGTATTATTTCTTATAGGACCCATTCACCCTTTAGTATGGGTCACCTATCACACTACTCTAGTCCCTTTACTTTCTCTTAGAAACCAAGATTAATATGCCCCCTAGAGAATGATTCTGGATCTTACTCATACTGATACACCTACCTGATGTGTCCCAAACTATTGTAGCATAATCACAATAGCATTAAACTCTATCTACACATCCCTTCAGGTTCAAACCCATTATTTACATCTTCTTCGATTCAAATCCCCTCCACCTTCCACATCTAAATGGTCCCCCTAACGATGATGGTTCCTAACCAAAATGGATCACTTCCTCTCCAAGACATATTCCCCAAAGGGAATTAAATGACAATTTGATATGTTCCATGTTCTGAACATGATCAAAAGTTGACCCTCATATCAATTTCCACACTCTTGGTAGTACGCTAGTGGAATATGTGTTCTAATCATGTCCAGAAGTCATCTTCTATTAGTATTTCACCCCTCTTTGTGTTCTGAATCTTGGACATATCAATTCACATCATTCATTCTCCCCTTTTTTAACATATAATATAATTCTATTGTTGTTACCCTACTCGTACACATTTTCACATGGGAAAATAATGTTAATTATGTAGAGTTCTTCTCTCCGACAAAGGATTTCCTAATCCAGACACTCACAGTGTTTGATGGATCATTTTTACCCCTACCCTTTATTCACAATACGACACTATCATATAAATGAACGGACCTTTATATTTCTATTATTTATCACATCGGGAATGATTCACATAGGCATATATACTTATAATAAATTTTCATGTTAATATGATTGAGGTGTAAAATTAATCATTTGAATTGACACTTTAATTTCCTAAAAATAAAAAATGTTGAGGAGGGTCATTCATAGGTTTGATACTCACATTTATATCACTAAAAGAGGCCCCCTACAGCACGACCTGGAAAAATAACTACTCATTTCTGTCCAATCTCTACTAGGAGGCCTCAAGGGCCCACAACCACTCAGTTAGCTCAGTATCTTCCTCTATAGAAATACAGTGTGCCTATTAAAGTCATATATACTCCAAGACCTATTAAACCCTACCCTCCACTACCATGTGGCTTCCACTACTGCTTCAACCTCACCCACCAACAATTTTTCCCTTAGATGGCTGTTCATATCCCCTAGTAGGAAGAATGGACCCATATTTCACCAAAAGAGTCCCCCTACAACACGGCCTGGAAAAATAACTACTCATTTCTATCCAATCTCTACTAGGGGCCTCAAGGGCCAACCCCCACTAAGTTATCTTGGTATCTTCCTCTTTAGAAATAGGGTGAAACTATTAAATTCATATATATACTCCAAGACCTATTCAACCATACACTCCACTACCAAGAGGCTTCCACTACTACTTCATCCTCACCCACCACCAATTTTTCCCTTAGATGGCTTATTATATCCCCTGGTAGAAATAATGGCCCCATATTGTTGTGCCTATATGTTTAGCCAAGAAAGATCTTATTTCACAACCTAGAGTGACTTAGTTCCATTATAATTTTCATTGTTCCATGCGACATCCAACTCTTATCACTCCACCCACAATAATTTATTGATTAATTACCATGTTAGATCATTATGGTCATGAGACTCTACACCACCAGTCCCTAGGCTCGAATCCTAGTGATGGAGGGACCGAAAATATAGTTTCAAATCATCTCATAGGGTGACGGTGATTAATATCTTCATGATACTTCATTCCATATGCCAGAAACCCCTATTTTTCCAATCCAAATCAAAGATAGAGTCCTCAAATTCCTCATGTGGTGAATGATCATACTCAGGGATGGATTGCAGAAAATAATTCACATGATAATTTTTGGGAATCTTCTCAAATGGAATAGGATCTACGAACAAATAAATGTTTTCCCTTTCTAACTCTTCACCATTTTTAGAGGACTATTTATTTTCCTTAGGAACCTAGTCCCTAGGATTGATAGCCATAGCTTCTTTGATCACTTCCATTAATCCCATGGCTCTAGCTTCCACCCACTTAGGAACCTATTGGTTAGTCATGACCACCAAATCCTCCTCAACAATCTCTATCCGGGGAAAACATCTCTTTTTTCTATTGAAACCAAAACATTATCAATAAATGATTCTACTAAAATCCCCTATAGTTCAATCATTAAAACTGGAGGCTTTTCCTACAAAGCTATATGCACTACCATTAAGTTACGGGGTTAACAGAACCTTTTCTTGTTGAAGGTAAAGAAAAAATGGAAATTTTTGGAATAAGAAGGCTTATATGAATCATTGAGACTAACTAGTAGGTTAGTTGTGTTCACTAAGATCCATAAAAATGATGGTGCCTTTATGTTAGTTGATTCCACACCCACAAAAAGATTCGTTGTAGTCGATCATGTTTGCACCTTTAAAAAGTAACAAACAAGTCAGCAATGGTTTCAGCATTAGAATCCTAGAACTATATATGTAAAAGTGAGGACTAATGATTAATAATTGGTTCTTGCTTTATTTGAGCCTCCAACAAATCCTTGGGTAGAGTATTAACAACATATATTTGGATACTAGTGGCTCAAGTGTTAGGGTAGGTGTTTCACCTACCCCTTCTAGGTTCACCTCCTACTCACAATCCCCAAGGAACCATCATGGGTCTCCCACTCCTACATATTAGTTAACCCCTTAACAGGATCAAGAATATAAGTTAGGAAAAACAATGGAATGAAAATGGGTATGAATCAGTGGGAAGGTTACCAGTATAATCTTCTCCTCTTTGGGAGCCCAAGAATAAATCACTTCTCTAGGATTCCTCCTCATATGACCCCTCTTGGTCAGCCATTCCTATATCTGATTTCACCATGGAGGTGTCTATAAGGGATGGAATGCCTAGTAGTATCCTCACTCAATCCATCTAGGGAAATAAAATGTTAAGAGAGTGGATCATGTCCTCCATCTTCAGATAGTTTTTCAAACCTTCTTCCTAGGAATATTGGAATTTTTCACTAACATGGCATATCCCATGAAATGGAATCCCCTCATCCAAAATATTTGTCCATATTTAATAGATGGATTTATGTTGTCAAAAGATATCCTAACTATTCTACATATCAAGGATGAAAACATTATCAAAGATGCCTTTCTAGAAAATCCGCTTATTTTTTGACACAATATCTACCCTCATAACCACTATATATGGTTCATATTTCCCCTGAGACCTTTTTTCAGAACCTCGGTCTTTCCAATAAGCCCCCCTATGGGGGCTCTATAGTTTTTCTTCCAGTTAGGTCATCTCATCCTCCAATGAGAACTCCCCTAATTGCAGTATTCCCTTAACCATGTGGCTACAAGAATCCCACTTAAATATCTTTATGAACAATAGGGTTTTATAACATATCACCAAGGTATAATCTCTCCCAACTCTGTGAGTACTCAAGGAAGATCCCATAGAGGGAATTAAATGGTGGCATCTCATTCCTTCCCATGTCTTCCTCCATTGCAAATATAAACCATAATTTTTGAATGACTAATGGATAATGTCCTGGGAATGCCAAAGGGGACACTTCTGGGTGAGTTATTTCTATCGCCAGTGTCCTGGGCATGCAAAAGGGGACACTTCCTATGGACTATCTTGTGGGCCCCATCTCTCCATGTAGGCTGTGCATCCGGGACATCGACCCCCTCCCATCCAGGATCACATACAGAGTGCTAAACTAGAAAAATAAGCTCCTTTCTTTTGGAAGTCTGATCGCTCTCGCTAACAGTGTTCTCACGGCCTCTCTGATGCATGGGCTCTCATCTATCAAGGTCCATAAAGGTGTCATCAAGAAAATCGATAAAATCCTTTCCCAGTTCATCTGGGACCCGCAGGCAGAGGGTAAGAGACACTGGGTCTCATGGAGCAGGATGGCGAAGCTAGTGCACGAGGGTGGTATTAACGTGCGTAGTTTGGAGGATACCCTCTCCTTCATGCACGCTAAGGTTCCATGGAGTGTTCTAGAACGATGTTCGTTGTGGGGGAACACCATGCACAACTATTCCTTGAGGCTTCGCGACAATATGAAGGGCCACCCTTCATCTCACTAGTCGATCATCGGACCTCTCGTCTCCGCCATTCGTCCACATTCCCGCTGGCTCATTGGTAGGGGTGACGTCTCCTACTAGCATCAGAACTGGTGCAGTGTGGTTCTTGGGTTTCTGAGGTGCCCTATCATAGAAATTTCCTTCAGTGAAGCATGTCTTTTCCCTACCTTCTTTAAGGTGACTCTGGATGGGGAGCAACAGAACTTCTTCAAGCTCGTCGAGATGAATACTGATCCTGATAAGTGTGTTTTTACCCCCACCTCCACCGGTTTTTTTTCTTCGAAGGATTTTAGGAGCATCATTTTTGAGCAAGGAGATTCACATGGGTGGGATGAGATTATTTGGGTGCAGAGTGTGCCCACCAAGTTCAGCTTTATCACCTGGAAGATCAGGGACAAGGTTGTTCCAATGGATTATAATATCCAATGGTGTGGTATTCCCTATGCTTCTAAGTGCGTTTTCTGTAAGGCTATGTGTGTGGAGTCCTCGGATCATATTTTCCTTGATAGTGAATGGGCATGCAAAGTGTGGAGGATTCTTGGGTAGTTCACAGCGGTCTCTTCCTTTGTTGTGGCCAACCTTCCCGTTCTTGACAGATTGTATCTCGGATCAGGGGAGGGAGTTCATGAATGGTTGGCTCGTCCTGTGGTTCTTCATGCGGGTTGTTGGGTGTTATGGCAGGCAGGGAACTGTTTGAGGTTTGAAGGTGCAACCATTTCAACTTGGATCATTATTGTGTGGGCCTGAAACTTTCTTATCGACATGGAAAAGGTGGTGAGAAACTAGAAGGAGGCTCCAACACAACTCTGTTTCAAAGACAGCTCATATGCCTCTCGTTCATCCACTCGCATTACTGGAAATTGGGTATGCTGGAAACCCCCCTTGGATATGTTGAAATTGAATATGGATGGTCTGTGTATCATGGGCACGATCCCAGGTGGAGGGGTGGTGCGTGATAGTAAGGGGTCGGTTCTTTTGGCCTTTTCGGTCCGGCTTGGTCAGGGCTCCTCTCTTCGAGCAGAGGCTTCACCTATTCTCACTGGGCTCAAATTGTGCGAGCAAAAGGGGATGGAGATTTCGGAAGTGGAAACAGAGTCGCTGATTGTCCATGACGCTTTGAAAGGGGAGGTCATTTCTCCTTGGTCCATCTGCTATGTTATTAGAAAATGAAATATCCTTATGAGCCACAGAACTCGGGTTCTTCACACATTGAGGGAGGGGAACAAGGTGGCAGACCACTTGGCTTAGTTGGAGTTCGATGACTCGTTGGTTTTATGTTTGCATTCTCTGGGTAGTTTGAAGGCAGAGGGGGTCAATCTCATTAAAGTAGATGCCCTAAAGCATCACCACTTCAGTCCTCCTTGATGTCATGGAGTGTAGTGAAGGGTGGGTCAGATTTTTTTGTGTTCATTCCCCCCCCCCTTTGTTTAATAAAAATTGATGATGATGATGATGATAGGACTAATGGATAGTATTCTAACCACACATTATTATAGACATTGGGTTTGACCTCTTTATAAAATAGAATTGGGGAGTGAGTCATTCATGGAAAAGGGATAATAAATGAAATTGCAGTTGATTCTTTCCACCAATACCCCGCCTATAAATTCTAAGAGATTAGATCCCTTCTCCAATGACCCCATTCCATCATCAGTAACTATCAACGTTTGGATGAGAAATAGATGAAATATGATGTTCTCTAGAACCCTGACCCTTGTGAGCACACTGACCTACCCCAGAAGTAGAGAGTGACTCATAGTAATGTTTATCATCAACTTCTATAAGTTCATAAATTGTGGATAGATCAAATTTTTGTACTCACACCCTCCCATGTGAGTGGGGATCTATCCATACAAAGGGTGGAATAGTCCAAAAAATGAATATGGTTATTCCTATGGATGATGTGTCCTAACACCATATATAACATTTATATCCCCAACTCCACTAGATTTATGTGTCACCCCACATCACCATCATTAATATAATAATTAATGCACTTTGTCACACCCATATATTCACTTCATGAATGGGGAGAATTCACCTGAAAATGAGTTCCACAATATACCCCACTAATATGACCATCGGATAAATGTTCTTCACATAATACCACTATAGATTTCACTTTCACGTCTCCATAATCCTCTAGTAAGAGTATTTTTTCTGCACCACGATACATTTTTTCATTTTTAGGGGATCACTAAAAGCATCTCTATATGTTCATTCAAATAGTATTTGAACTACTGATTCAAAATTACATCATTAATCCCTAGTGTACAATCTTTATCCCCATACACCAGGTGTAGTAAAACCCTTTATACCTCCTACATTTGTTTCTAGTACACTCTTATATCATATGTAGGGAGTAACCTGTCAAACATTTTCCTCTGAATAGAGACCCTAGAAATCTTGTAGAGATCCCTTAGGCTACCTCCAAACTCCCTATGATGCATATGGAAGGTGTTAGTTTCAAGTGACCACCTTATCTATAATTTATTCATGATTTATGGGTGGTGGAAGATATGGAATTGTGAAGCCCATGATGCCTTATACAACCCCACTTCCTTCATCTCTACCTCGAGCTAATCATAGGAATAGAATACCAAGTATGAATAAAATTATTCATTCATGAAATTTTCACTCTCTCATAAATAATGCTCTTTATTATATACCTAAAGAAGGTCTTCTAGACCATCATTCATGATGATCTCATAAAGGTTAGGGATACATATTCATCAACATCCTTTCCTTTTTTGTTTTCATTATGTTCTGTAGATAATGCATTATGACTTAGCTTCAGTCCTTCACACAGTGACTGACTATATCCTTATTCCATTTGTACAATCCTAGGGAACTCCTGATCTGATATATGGGCGTGTATCATTAAGAATTAGGGATGAACACATCATCCCTAAGTCAAAATACATAGATTGGGAGAAACATAAATAGATTATATTTCTTCTAATCCACCATTTGAAAATCAGTGATAGTTTTATGATCTTACAAAATCAAAATATATCTCCCATCATTATGTTCTTGTCTATCTCTATTCGTCAAGTGGATGTAGCTTCATCCCCTTAAACAACCTTCTTTAAGAAAATGAATCATTCCAAAATTTTGTTCATGAAACTGTAGTTCATGAAGGTATTTTTCATGAAAGTTCTATATTTCATGAATGTTTTCTAATGGATGTACAGTTTTTATAATTGAAATAGTTTTTGGAGTTATATGGATTGAAGTCAAAGAATGCTCATAGATTTCATATGTTTTTTTGAAATACAGGTACAAAAAATATTACATGAAAATCTCAACATCCACCCATGTACCCCACCCATGGTTTATAAGACCAGTTTAGAGAGGATTTTATTGAATGTGGTGTCCATATTTATAGTTTTTTGATGATTTCACTTCCGAATCTGACCCTTCTCTCACATGTTCGTTCGCATTCTAAGAGAGGAGATTTTTTAAAACTGAAAAAATACTCATTGTGGGAAATATCAATGAATCCTTCAACATATCAAGAAAAATACAATTTAGAATAAGATTTAAATCCACCAAAGGTGTATATTTTTGAAGGTTTTAACTTTCAAAAATGACAAGTTATTTGTGATATTTCTAATACACTATAAAAGATAAACCCACATGAATGACAACAACATTTATGAAATTTTTTTATTCTTATAAATACCACCCACCAATGTTCATAATTTTTTGAAGCATACCTCAAAAATGGTAAAATTCATGAAAAAATCCTTCCCACCACCAATGTTCCACTAAAAAAACCTTTCCCTAATATTTAAAGGGACATGAACTTTGGAATTATTCCAAAATATCTGAATTTGATAAACCTTATCTGTTACAATCCAAAGGAAATATAGATCCATACAGGTAGAACTATTTCTTGAACAACCTCCCATGAGTTATTTAAACTTAATGAAAAATGTTGAGATGAATTTCTATAAGGTTAATGAATTACATTATAGAAGAAATTACCTCACACTTCTTGTGGGTTTTTGAGACAATTTGTCTTCATGAAACCTTCCCCATGGGAGACAAGACATTACCCCCTCGTAGTGAAACCATTTTTTTGAGAATCTCTTACCTTATTCTAAACCCTTAAATTATAAAAACACATTACTTTGTGAGAATGACCGGGAAGGTCCCTAAATTGTCCGTCCTTTCTGTGAGTATACCTTCATGGAATTTTAGGGCTCACGTTCTCTATTCTTAGTAAACAATTGTTCATTGTGCCCCAATATTATGCAAGACCAATATCATTAACCCTTGAGTTTCAACTATATGTTTCAAGAATGACCATGATAGTTCTGCTGATTCTTACTCATAATCATAGGCACCCTATTGTTGGGACTCTCATGTGTCTCCAGACCATGGTGGTTTTTACACCACATTCCATGCGGATGCATGTGCACAGTAGGACTATAATCCTCAAAGGTGGATTTATCAATGGTAATAGACCACCTTTCCTTGTTGGGAGGTCTAATTTGGTATCCTTGTCTCGTAACTGGAAATTGTATCCTTGGGAATATGAACAAAAATGTTTAAGTGGGAAAATATTAAACTGCATATCCCAACATATTAGTCATAAAATTTTAAAATACATAAACAAACCCATAGTGCATGACTTTTAAAGATAGCCCTATCCTTTTTTTTATAAACACAAGATATCCCATGTATGACTGGAATGTTATGAAACCTTAACTCCTACCCTGTGTGATGAATAAATGTTTTTATATGTATGACTTTCATGGGATGACACTGGGTAGCACATATGCATAATCCTCACACCATCTCTTATTTTTTCCCTTTAATGACATGAACATCCTTACTGTATGATACTAAATTGTATGGATCAGTCCAATCAATAAATATAAAAAAATAAACTTAAACAATATAGGTATTGATCCATGTATCCTAATAGGGTGCATATGACCCTTCTCCATGATCCAATCCCAACATACATGGGATACCTTCCAAAAATTCAATCATGATTCCCCAACACCACTATGAAATCAACATGTCTTCCCCTAGAAGGTGGAAAAACTAATGTTTGGTAATCTCCCCTGGGGAATACTCGACCAACCCAACATTTTCCCACAATACATTAAACCTATGATAAACCAATACCTACAGTATGTTAAATCTTTGACAGAACTATCCCTACAAGATTTTAAACATGTGGCTATCCTATCCAAATATGATGTTCAATAATTGGTCAATTATTCCCCACAAGATGTTAAATGTTTGACCAACCTATCCCTGAATGAAATTAATCTCGTGACCAACCTTTCCATCGAATATGATAAACATGTGAGAAACCTATCATCAGGATATATTAAACATGTTTCCCCAGTAGATACATCATAATCGTTTCCACATATGTTGAATATGGGATTCCAGATGGAAGAAACCTCATATTTGTTATGACCCTTGTGAAAATTACCAAATAATAGTCATGGGATTCATTGGGTTTTATGTGTAATATTCATCATACATGAATTACATATACTTTAAAAGGAGAAGACTTTATAGGTTCCAAACACACCTAACTTCAAAATAATATCAAGATTTTTCCAATGTTACCATCAGATCCAACCACATATATCTTCCATATTGTGAAATATGTAGTGAAATTAAATTCCATCCACCTTGAGATGGAATTGGGAATGAGTTTCATGATCTTGACCATAATTTATCAAGAAGTCCTAGAATAATAAATGAGATCCCAGTAGGGCTCCATGAAATGAGGAACTAACAACTCATCGTCACATTTTTATCAAGGATTTGACATCACTAATCATGGTGGTAATGTTCGACCACCTTTAGAAAGCATGAATGTCAGGAAATAATTTAGTCACCTAGGGGGAGGAGTGAGTAAATACATGGAAGAAAACAACCTCAGGAGTGGCCTGGAATTGAAATATCATCACCATATCCCAATGTGTTCCCCATATGGAAATATTGGTAAAATAATATTCTTTTAATAAAGAAAATAAATATATGAGAGTCTATGAACTGATAGAAATATGTGAAAATAATAAAACATCCTTATCGGGTCATCATGTATTTACTAAGATTCCACGAATCTTGACTATAGCTTCATCATCTATATCACAAAAGTATGATTCCTCTCAAACTAAATGCCTTTCCTATGAAATGTTCTAGTTTGTATCCCTCATCAAGAACTAGGTTATCTCATCTCACATTGGGGGGTTCACACTTCAAGTCTTGGTCCATACACATTTATTCATGGGATTCCAAACATCAGGTCTCATACCATCACTTTTTACTCATGGGATGTCACACATCAATTCCCAAACCATCCCCTCTCACTCGAGGGAGGTCATACATCATTATCTTTGGCCTCACCCTTTCACTCAGGGTGGCCCCAATAACTATGAGTTATTTCCATCACAACACAACCCACCATATCGTCACTATGAATGTTTTAATAGCCACCAATATCAATATATAAGTTAAAAATCATTAGGGCAATTAAATATAAAAAAAGATAGGCAGTCACCCACATGTTTGGTGAAACATCCCATGGATAAGAATACTAGATGGATTTCCCACCAGTTTTTCCTTACTATCGCCTCTAGGTTACCCAGACTAGCCATTTATTTTATATATATAGTACTTTAAAAAAGAATTATTAATCACTAAAACGCATATTCTTACTTATTATGCCATCCAATACATAATCGGCCAAAACTTCTCACTATAAAACCAATTTTCCCAAGTAGATAACCCTATCTATAGCTATAGAACTAGGAGAGTTCTCACTATACGAGAGCATTTTCACTCACAATTACCTTATATGGGCTCAAAATATATCCAATTACACCCATGCAAACTCTTTTAAACTGAAAAATATAATGTTACCAAGACCAATCATGCACCCACGTGCAAGAAAATACATATAAATTATTATAAATTATATAAAATTGTATGGACTTCCTAACATGAAAATAAGGGAGATTAATCACTGAAAGATTCCATCCAAATTCAGCCTAAAATAAAAAAATATTGAAAATCAACCGTAATCTCTTAAAATTAGCGATTATCCAATGGAGCCAAAGAAATAATGTAAGAAAGAGGCATCAAGGGCATGGATGTCCTTATACATACTAATATAATATTACATCGACCAATGATACTTTAAATGAATAATATGAGAGGAAGGAGGATCTTATAAATCCATGGTATGAGATAATATTTAGTGAGGTTAAAGTGATCGTCAAAGGAGGTAGATAGTAGAGATAAAATGGGATTCAAGTGGAAATTCAAAATATGTCATTATAAAAACCCACCAACCATATAAGATTTTTCATTATGAGGGTAGTCACAATGCCATAAATCCCCCATTAGGGATAAATTTTACCATGACCCTTTGAACCATTATGAACCCCCCCCCCCCCAATATACAATTCTGTCATGAATTATGTAACCATCCACCTTGACTAATTCATAGCATAACAACCTCATTCATGATTTCTTCCAGAGTAGAACTAGAAATTTTAGTCTTACATGGTAAAATGTTGTACCACAATCCAAAAAATTTGTCATGACCCACCCCCATTCACTACAGGTTTTAAATACACATCAGGTCACACCACACCATATCCAATGGAGTTGTATTGTGATACCACTAACTATTATAGATTTCCTTCCAATGAACCACACTCAAATTCCCAAATCACAATCTCGAGCGACCACTAAAACCCTATAAAGAAAAATATAAAATCTTACATAAGATTAAAAAAACAAAAACCCCTTAAATTTTATTTGAATTACAAACAACCCCCCCCCCCCCCCCCGATCATATTTTATCCCCAGGAAGCTTCTCTGGGAGTCCTCATTGACCAGCTATGGCCACTAGGCCCACACATCTGAGTCCCACTCGTATGTATCCTCCCAAACATACATATTCCTCCAAAAAATATAGATAAGATGTATTCTATTCTTTGGTAGATATTTCTCTCTCTTTTCCAGGAAATACATTGGGAACTCATCAAATAATGTATCAACCTAGAACTCAATATCATCACTATTGATCACCTACACAAATTTAGATTCCTACATTCATAGCTAAAATAAAATAAAAATCATGCATATAACAATGTTATAGATGAATATAAAACTAGTAATACACATCACTAATCCACTCCATATTCTTTACATGACTAACAAACCATGTTACGATATTCCCTTTACTACTTTGACATCCTTTCTCCAACTAAAGTGATACCCATAAGAACAGTCGAACGCTAATGAAAAACATAAAAGATCATTTCAATTGGTTAGAATATGAGTTCCTCATACTCTTATGTGTAACAAACCACTATTAAATTAACTAAACCTACTCATTATCCCCCAACACCATGCTTGGCCTCATCTTTGTGAAATCACTAACCTCCAACAAATACCGAGGTAATTAGTATAACCTACCATAATGGGCCTCAAATGTGGACATCTGGATCAAATGTTGAAATATATTATTATAAGAAAACTCATAAATGTCCATATGATCGTCCCATTCTCCATCAAAATTATGCTCCAACACCCAAAAAATATCCTCAAGTACCTAGATCTTACTCTCACGCTTCTAGTCTTCCTATGGGTAATACGTTGCACTCAACATCAACTGTGACCCCTATCATTCTTCACTCCCTACTAGATTCTCAATGTTTTATGTGCATCTTGATCTAATATTATAACCATATGTACCCTATTAAAACATATTATCTCTAACACATATAAATTTCCAAGATCATCCACTAATTGAGTCTCTCAAATATGCATGTGTATAACCTTCTTCAACTATTCCACCACTACCCTTACAACATCATGAACCCTCAAGATCTCAGGTAGTCCAATAGGGAAGAATATAGTCACCTCATCCCATTTTCATACTAGAAAATTAAGCTGATAAATTTACCTGCCTGGTCATTAGAATTATGTGTTTATCCTCTGATAGGTAAGTATATGTTAGATAAAACCAATCAAATCTTTCATCATACACATCTACCATAAATGATACATGATATCATGATATATCTTTTTTATACCAAGATTTAACTCCCAATGTGAGGCATGGGATTTCCTAATCATGTAATTAAACATGGATGTGGGGACCATCACCCTACCATGGATATAGAAAAAAAACTTCTTTATACTAATACCATACAAGAACTGGGGTATCTATCTTGATCTATTCTCACATCATAATATAATGAGAATAAAAAAATCAGATATCAATTACTCAATCCAATGATACTAGGGTAATAATTAAAGGGGCATAGGTAATAACCATTTACCCTTCTGATATATCATATAAGAACATCAACTTCCATTCCTCATCAGATGCCAAAACAACCTCCTCCTTCATTTTTAATCATAGAATAACTCCCATGTAATTCCCCTTCCTTAGGCAATATTCCACATTAAATAAATTTTCTGTAGGTACTCAACCCAACATGTATATAGAATGTTTAGGTCATGATGATATAATATATACCACAAAACCATGTGGTCTGTGTATATTGAAAATCTCTCATCAAATGAATAATTATACAAAAACATTAATGCATGAACCCTGGAATCTAGTTCTGTGTCTTTTGTATGGTATTTTTTTCTCATGGGGTCATAGTTTATGTGACCCATAAGTAGCTAACAGATATCCCTACATTAAAATATCTCATGGAATAACCCCTAAGGAAACACAATGAATGTAATAATTATTCCCTAGTTTTATTAGAATTAGAATTGGTTCCGACATGAAATTGACTTTTAACTCCTCTAAAACCTCTCTATACAGATCAGTACACACAATCATCACTCCATTATTTTCCATCCATTACATTGGTGATTCCAACTGATCGAAATCCTAAATAAAATTCCCGTAATACCTAGAAAGGAAATGAATACACATGATGTTGAACACAAACTTTTATAGAAAAGATTTTTTTTACATTGGTTTATTTATTACTTAAATTTATTTAATTAGTTTTGTGTCTGTAAGTGAAATTGTATATAAGTTTTCAAATCAATTATTTCATGAACCCATCCTTCAAAAGGTTCCCATAGTATTATAATGGATATTGGTAAATAATGACCCATATGCTCTATATTAAGTAGGCCTTGAGTTGTAAATTTGAAATAATGGTATAAAAATATTTCCCATGGAATGAATTAACTTCAATTGATATAATAGGATTCAGAGATAGGGTATCAAACTCCAAGAATGTCCATATAATAATATAAATAATGGAAACCAAACATCCCATAATGATTATACTACGTATAAAAAATAATAAAAGAAACTCCAAACTCCAAACTAACTACCAACCCCATCCTAGCTACCTGAAAAGATACTTCAGCTCTAGTGATATAATCTAAAAACACTAGAAAACCATTATAGAGGATAAATTTGGAGAATTTAGTATGATCATACCTCCTAACATATCAATAGTTTTGAACAATAAATATACCATAATAAGTCGGAGTGAAACCTACAAATAAAACTCTCAAGAAATCATCAAAAATAAGAAAGAGATAATAAGAATAAACAAAAGGTTGTAATATTAGAAAAAAACAAAAAGATTCAACTAAACCAAAGCCACCATTTTGTTTAAATCATATTCTACTTCCTCAATTGATCCTACCTTTCACAACTAAACCGAACCACCAGTCCATACTCGTCAAACCTACACTTCCTCCTCTAGGCTCATATTATACTCATCTCATTTCCAACCTGTCATCTACTGGTTCTCCCCTAAAAATAGATATAAATATAGTAGTATCACCCTTTTGTAAGAATAAGGACATGAGCAATAGTCGGCACAATCGAAAAACAATCATCCATCCTTTCATAAATTCTCAATCACATAACCATGATTCCAAATATCCATGTACACAAACACATTACCAAAATCACCACAATTCCATCACATTCTTACCATCTGTCAATAGGATAATCTAAAAATAAAGAAAATAAAACTTATTCCATCCTCCTTATATTTACATTACCCACAAGCTCCCTTCCATTATCAATATTAGGGTATCATGAACAAGTAGGGAATCTCCCTCATACCCTTCCCCAACCATCCAAAGTCCCTACAATGAACCACAGAATCCTCTAATCAGCATCACCACTAACACAATTTTGTCTTATGGATATCATATACCATGCATATATAACAAACATGATCCATTATAGCATGTGTGAATATGTAACCACTATGATCCAATATATCCTAGGAAACATTCCACCATATATTTACTTCTTTTACACCATTTCCATAATTTTAAAATAAAACATCATAATCAAAAATAAGACAAAGTAACCAATAAAAAGGCAATAAAAACAATATTAGAACTTATTATCATATGATAGGGTTCAAATAAAACATGTTTCCTAAACCATTTCATCTAGTTTTCCCATTAATCACTAGTTTTATTCCATGTTAGATTTTCTAATTATTATTTTATCCATATCAAAGTATTCATGATTCCATATCCCACTACAACTTTATCTATTAATCATTTATCACTTTTATTCAATCCCAAACCATTCATTAGATTATTTAACCATTCCTTTACAACCAACATAGATTTTAAATTTCTCATCCACAATTCCAATTTTAATTCGAAAAAAAAATTATCCAAGTTTAGGAGTGTCATAATAATAATCAATAGTACCACACTTCCTTTTCACACCAAATCAAAAAAAATTAAATATAACATATAACACAAAATATATTTTCAGTGTGGTTCATATTTTATTTCCTAGAGTTTCACATTCTTATTTACCTCTTTAAGTGATTGTCTATTTTAGGGGTCTGAAGGGCCATTTTTATTAAAATTAATCATATAATTTAAAACTAATATATCATCATAGAGGAAATAAAAACACTAACCTCAATTGTTACAGTTCGACATATAGAAAATATATGAGTACAATTAAGCACAACACCCATATTTCCCCATTCAATTTATCTTCTTTCATGGTTCACTCTCATCTTTAATTTCTTAATATATTTATAGTGTTCCTTGAAATCCTTCTTATTCACATAATCAAAAATACCCCAAGAACACATGACAATATAATTTTAAGAATATTAGTTACAAAAGATAATAGATAAGTCTCAATATACCATACCTAAAAATGGTACTGGACTCCTGCTTCACACAGTGTGAAGTAGAGAGAAAAGATAGTACATGGAGGTTTAGAGGCAAGAGGAGCCTCAATAAATTTATAATAGACCTCCTAAAACTCATAATTCTGGGTTTTGGGTTAGCAGAACTTGAGAGAAACAAGTCAGAACCCAAATTATATAAATAAACTCATTTAAATGTTCATGGATATCCCTCGTTGGATACTTCATTGAACATCTATATTTTATTCACCATTTAATTTATATTTAAGTAAAATATTAATTGTGATCCATCTATAATAGTTGAAAATAGTGGATATAATTTAAATGAGTCAGAAGAAATCAAAACCAAGATTTTGTGATAATATATCATTGAAAACTCATTTTATTGGTTGAATAAGAAGAGTCTATATAAATATGGTTAAAATTGATATCCATTTGCATTTATATAGTGTTGTGTAAAGATATGGTGTTTTACCTTTATGTAGAACCAAATATGAGTTACCTGAATATATTGTCACCAGATACATGGGGGTAAGCTTTCATACCTTCCTACAACTATAAAAATCCTGAAACTGCCCATATTCATGATTTATAAAGTCCATGGTAACCTTACATGAGCTTTAGTATTTCTGTATTACCATTATGCAAGGTTTGGATTACCCTTAAATAGGTATAGAAAAACTCAATGCACATTTACAAAACACATAAAGATAAACCTTACATAAGTCAGTACCTTTATGTAATCCATGAGCAACCCATACATAAACTCTTTTACCTTTACTCAGTGGTGAACTACATTTACATAACCCTTATAAATTCAATGTTACCCCTATATACGCTTTAATAAAACGACCATACCCTTATAGAACCTCTTTAAAATATTGGTTACTAATATTCAGGCCTTGGAAGAACAATATTACCTTTACACAAGCTATTAAAAACAATCATTGCACTAATGAAACTCTAATTTCTTGTGTAAGTGTAAATAATTCATAGAAAATATAAAATTTCAATTAAAATAACTTATAAATAAATAATAAAAGGGTTTATTTTCTCACCCACAATCCCAAAAAACTTGTAAAAAATAGTTCACATTTAAAATTTTTAAATTAATTCTTAATAAAATCATTTCATACTTGTAAATTACATCCATGATTTTTAAATCCATTTAATATTTTTAAAAACATTTTAAAACAAACTCTAAATTTTCTTAAACCTCTGTTAACATCTAAAAACTGAAAAATGTAAAATGAAAGCTCTATAATATTATGATAATTTACATTAGATACCTCTCAATCAATTATAATCCTTGAGAATTTACAACAAAATTGAGAGGAAGAAAAATGGAAGGGGAGATAATTTGACAACCCCACATGATACCTCTCATGGACCTCGTTGTATTTGGAATACAATAATAGATCTAAATACAATCTCTTAGGGGATAAACCTGTTAAACAAGTACAAGGACACATTTATAGCCATAACAATCCAAAAAAATACATAAGAAACATATAATTAGAAAAACAACAAAATAGAAAGGAAAACATTTAGAAATAATCACTTCAGATTGATTTAAACATAACGAATAGAACTCCATGTTAGAGAAACCATTTTTATGTATTCAAATTAAAAAACAATACATAGAATTCCCTAAAATGGAAATATATACATTTTTTATCCACATTTATCATTCAAGTAAATAAAATTCAGAATATATAATTACTAACGTGAACAAGGTAAATTAGCATGCTTATATAAAAATGTAATGGTAATATAATCTATGTTACATACAACAATTCATTTAATCCTACTAACTAATAAGTTTAAAAATTTCATCATTATTTTCAAACCATCCTTTTATTTCTAAAAAAGTATCAAAAAATTTCAATTTTGAAAACATTTTATTTTTAAAATCATGACGAAAAAAACATTCCCACTACCAAATAGTTTCATTTATCCAACCCAATAAATAAATATTAAGCATAATCCACTTTATCTACACTTCACATTTTGATTCAAGGGTTTAATTTCACATTTTAGATTCATCATTAATATTTAATGTAATTACTATTAGGCCACTTGCGTAACATTACACAACCAAAAATACAAAATTTTGCACCCCTATTTCATTCAAAAAAATCTCCACGTGTTAACTACCAATACACATCACAAGAACTTCCTTTTCAAAATCAAAATATTCCATAACCACACATCATAATAACATCCTCATCAAAGACACCACATATCAAAACCACACATAAAATCCACTTTTCACATATTCCATTTTAGTTTTACAAAATGGGATTTCATCAAATTCACTTATTTAAATTTCAAGTGCATTCTCACATAAAACAATATTCCATGGGAAACCAATTTATTAGTTGGATATATTTTCTTATCCAATTCCATTCTATCTAGTTTCAAAAAACCACAAAACAAGGGTTTCATAATTATAGAAACACATAACGTAAAAATTACAGAACCCAATTTAACATATAACAATCATCACAAGAAAAACATGAGGTGGAGCATTCCAATTTTTTCACCTTTATAATTTTTCCTAATTTAAAACAAATCAATATCTACTAACCGAATAGTCATGAAAAAAACAAAAAAAGGTTTAACATTCCAATCTCCATTTTCCACAGATGAATTCTATTACATCCAAGAGTTTCAGTTATGATTTCTTAAATAATAAATGAACTTATATCAACATAGAAAGAGCTTCAACAACCACGAAATTAAATGGAACCTATCCACCACACCATGATATTGTCTGATTTGGGTGGAATTGACTCACCAACATGATATTAAAATGTGTTTTAAAATAACATGCCTCGATATAAGAAAGGCTTCTTCTCTCTTCATATTCTTAAATCCATAACACATTCCACCAATATATTATCAATCACAATAAACCCAACCAATAGGATATAAGTTAATCAATTCCATAACCTCCTTTATAATAATTTAGTTTTCCAAAATAATATTATCTTAATTAATTATATTATATTTCAATCAAAAATTTTATTTTATTACAAAAATTAAGTGATTAACCCTTTTTCAGAAGGTTGGTTATTCTGTCAACACAACACATATCCACATCAAGGGTTCATGTTTTTAACAGTAAGAAACATCAACTCATAGAATATGCAATTTTCCATGTTATAAAATATAATGGGTTTATGGAATGGGATCCATTATGGAAACTATCCTTTTTAAATATTTCTCAAAACACCATTTTCTAATTTATAAATTTTTTTTGAAATGAAAATCTACAATTAAATGTAGTAATCAATAAACAATGAAACAAAAGGCAACACTTTTCATTTCCATATCATTTTTTGGAAAATATCATGACCTAATTTCTGTATCTCTAACATATATCCAAGTTAAATTCCAAAAGCTACACATGCTGAATTACTATTTTTCATAACTATCTTGCTCGAACTAGAAATTAATTAAACCTTTCACTACTTAGGAAATCTCTATTATATAATGTAATGAGGGTAACATGATTTTACTTCATTATTTAAATAGAACTCTACCAGTATATATCATGATTTTAAATCCTAGATATAACATTTTAGTCATTCCACATGTTTGATATTCAAATACAAGAAATTCAATAGTTACTAAAATAATGTTTTAAAAATAAAACAAGCTTTCCATAACAAACTAATTTTGAATAATTATGTCAAGAAAAATTATTACATCACTAAAAAAATTATCAACCATGAAAATATTAAGCTATATCCTTTAAATAGTTTTGAATCTCAATTGGTTACTATAAAGAATGCTTATCATCTAACATGTATTTGAGACAAAGTATATCATTAAAAAATATTACAACTCATGAAAGCTACATATAATTGGAAGGAAGGAAACAAATTGCATGAAATGTACATTGTGATGTTAAAAACAAATATAATATAACATTAAAATACTATTAACCATGATTTGAAAATTTCACTGATTTTTTATTTTTAAAACTTTTAAATTGCAAAAGTTAATAACTAATAATGCCTACCATTTTAAAACATTTCATGAAAAATTAATAATAATTTGTATCCTAATACATTCTTATAGTATATGATTATATAAAATCCATAGAACTACAATAATCTGAAAATAGGGAGAAACTTATTCTTATCAATGTTTCCAAATAATAATATGAATTATCAATGATCATGATGGTAATTTTTTAAAAATTTAATTATTTTAATGTCTAAAAATGAGTTTTATCATAATTAATTAATACATGATCATGAAAAATTAAAAATTGAAATAAATTAATTGAATATTAAATCACATGGAAACAAAAATAATTCTATGTAAGGTTTTCAAAATAACACATTTTATTATGCCATTTTTAAATCCACTTAAGGTGATATGTTTTATGTGGTTTCTAAAAATTTAGTAATTATGAATAATGAAATATATTAATCACGCATTGCTAAAAATAATACACATTACCAAAAACAAACTAACATATTAAGAACTTAATCTTTTAAAATAATTTCATAGAGAAACATATTGTAATAATAATGAAAAAACTCATTCAATTTTTAGAAATGTGATCTGTTAAGCATTATATTCTGGTTAATTATCACTTTAATTTCTTTTTACCTTGTATGGTTATAAAAATAATTCACCAACAATATAAAAATACAAACAACTATTGCACAAAATAAGTGTCATAAAAGAATATATAGGACTCATATTTTGATGAAACTAATGATCATGATCCATGTATCCTTCTGATTTCTACCATGCAATGGTTTCATTTTAACCTAGATATTTTATTTGGTTTTCAAATCATTTTAATTGAATCATATGAGGGTCAAAATTTATGTGTCATATTTGGTATCCTTGTTCCAAATCACATTTTATGATTGATTTCCACTACTACCCTACCAAACCTATGAAACGACACATGTGCCAGAATCAAATCTTAACACTATCTCTCAACCTAAATCTACAATACAACTTCTTCATGACCCCTACCTCTAATGGGTCCCCTGTAATGATGGTAATGGAGAAAGGTATATAATTAACCCCAAGTATTTCCTTCAGTAGGAATCATCTTAGTGACTAGCACCGAGGGTATAAAAATATCACACATGGAAGACATTACCCTTAATAGATAGAATAAGATCAAGATATAGGGTATAAACCACCAATAAAATTCATATAATAATATAAAACAAAGTAAATGAGAGAATAAATAAATTAATGTATATGGATAACTAAAAAATTAAAAACTATAAACTCCCAATCAACTACTAACATTATCCAAGCTACCGTAATATTTTATCAGCTTAACAGATCGAACCTATAAACACTATAAAACTACATTGGGGTGAGCACTTTGGAGTACTCGATGGGATCATCCCTATAAACATATCAGCATACATGTGAATAAAATATTACAGAATAAGTGAGACTGAAGCCATCCATGAAAATTTTCAAAACAAAGTAATCAAAAATAAGCAAGGAGGGTGTATGAATAAACCAAAGGCCACAATATTATAAACAAACTAGAAGATTAAATTAATCCATATACACTATTATATTTGATTCCTATACTATATTCACAATAAAACCCACCTTTATTAAAAAAACAATCTACCAGTCTATAATAGTCACACCAACACTTCCTCCTCAGGGGACAGATTATACTCACCATGGCTCCAAACAGTCACACAAGGGTTCACCCACTAAAATTTGTAGAAATCTAGTAGGATCACCATATTGTAATCATATAAACTCTAGTATGATTCAACACCTGCATAATATCATCATGCATCATTATATACATCCTAATTTGTTTTACCATGATCCCACATATCCACATCTAAAAACTTGTTTCCACAAACACAATAATTTCATCACTTTCCAACCATTCTATGGTAAGGTAATTTATACATGATGGATAGAAAAATTTCTCCCTTATCCTTCAATGTGCATTAACTAACAACTCCATTTTATTCAACATATTTATGTTTCTTAATCAATTAGATAATTATCCTTGTTCTTTCCCCCTTCCTTGCACAACTCTGACTATGAATCAACACATACACTCTTCAACATCACCACACGTTCACTTTTGGATTATATCCATCAAAACCCATGCATCTATACTAACCTCAAGAAATTATAGCCCTTGAGAATATGTATCCACATTGATACATTATATCTCATGAATCATCCCACCAATAATTTCTTTCTTCCACATCACTTAAATATATTCCATCCACGACATGATACTCATGCATCAAATAAAAAAAGTAATAACAAAGAAAAAACAATATCATCACAACCAATGTTTTATAATCCCTAGTTTCACATTTTGATCTCTTTATTTTTGTATTTCGTGAATGTAAAGTGTTTGGGTGAAATTTAGGTGAATTTAGAGGACTATTGAAATGTTTTTGGTTTTGTTATAGAGGTTCATGGTTTGGGAAAAATTAGTCAAAACCATGAAATACCTCAATGTAGTTATGAAATATAAAACAGTGGTTTCTAGGTAGGTTCATGGTTAGGTTCATAGTTTTACGAAACCATGCGATCACTCAGGAGTAACTGTTAAAATTTTAATAGACTGGAAAACATGGTTGAAAATTGGTTTTTATAATCATTCAATAAAGTCATGCAATGAGTTTTTAGAGGTATTGGATTATGTATAGTTTGTGCATGATTTTCTATATCATGTGGTTAAACCATACATAGTTAAAAATTAGATCCATAAATTTGGGATCTTAATTGAAATTTCACTTAAACCACACTTTTTCCAATAGGTTAAACCTAAATCATTTTTATCTCCTCAAAAAGTAAAGGGAAACTCTTCTTTTTTATCTAAGATAGTTCCGTTGTCAAATCAGGGTGCGTTGAAAGTTGGATTTGTTGTTAAGTCCTTCTTCTGGGAGGATTTCCATAGATCTATCCTTTTACACCTTTATAGATTCATAAATACAGTTCATTGAGGATATATATATATATATTATTTTATTATAATATTGATTAGTTGTGGCTTTGTTGATATTAGGGAACAATATCTAAGGTTGGTTTTTAGATATTCAACATGGTTTTGTTAATTAATTTATGACATTCTACATTTTCACCATAATTTATGAGTAGATTTCATCACTATCTAATCCTCTTATTAGAACATGGAATATTATTGTAAAATTTCTTTAATTTATTTAAATTGATATTGAAATTGATTTTAAAATCTTGGAATAAACCTAATTTAGTGATGGTTTGTGAAATTTTGGAATTTTTGTACAATGTGCATGTTGAATTATTCTAAAACAACGAATTTAAAATATAATGTTGTTTGATTCATGAAAAATGGCATAAAAAATACTATTTTTTATGGAAATTAATTGAAATTAATTGATGGAAATGCTTTCAATAAAAATGCATTATTTATTGAAATGGATTGAATTGGTTGATTTGGTCAAGTTGTTTCATAATTGGTTAGTGTTTGAACAATTTCCTTGATGTGGCCCTATAGAAGGGTTGTATTTCATTAGGGAAATATTATATGGTTACCTTGTGATGAATTGGTAGATATATGAGAGGCTTCTCATGAGTATGGAATGGTAACATAGGCATGCATGGTTGGATGTTTGGATATGTGGTGTGGAATGGGTTTTGACAGAATGGGAAATTGAGAAGTGGTTTTAATGAGTTGTTTAGTTACATTATGTAGAAACTATTTTAATATAGAAGACTATTCTGGTTTGAAAATTATTATCTTTTATATGAACTGTTAAAATGATTTAAATGTATCTATTTAAAAGAAATATCCAGTGTGATAACTCGTTCTATCCTAGAGTAGGGAAGTCATTTGTGGAAAACCTACATAGTATCATTACTCACCCCTTTCCTAGATACTTTGGTGCATATATATATATTTTTTTATTGAGGCACATGTAAAGAAAAGATATATCATTTCCGTAGTTATTCTTTATGAAATTGGGCATGGATGGTGGATTTGGATCTTGGTGCAAGTTAGTTGTTGTGGTTTTAGTGTCTTTGGAATCATTTAGATTATTCGGTTATGTATTCCTATTTTTATTTTGATATTGGTCTCAGTTTCCTCTTGGTACTATAATATTTTATGTTTTGATTTTTTATACATTCAGTTGTTTTATGTTGTTTTCATGTATCATATATTAGTTTTTCTTCTATGAATATCTCTATTTTGGTTGTTTTATTTTTAAAGGGATAATCATCCCCCAAATGTAAATTAATCCCTCTACATTTATTTCAATCCTTTGGATTCTTGGTGATTCCACCTAAGTCATTGTATGAATTCTTCCTCAAATCATGCCAATGAGGAGGGGATGGATGTTAAAAATCGTATTAGTCTTTGAGGGTCCATCTTTCATTTTGGGAAAATGGTATTGTCTTTTCGATATTGGAGTTGAAAATCATTCTACGTAATTCCATCTATTGTTTTGGTTGAAAGGAGTAGGCACATTGGAAGTTGAAATTTAGAGAATAATAAAACATAGCTAACATATTTATATAGAAACTCATGTTATCATGTATTTAGGTACATAAGTGTTTTTGAGACAATTATAGGAGTTGTAGTCACATTTTCATGGGTTTATCAAATGGGAAGGGCATGGAATTCATTTTTAGAAATGAATACCCATTAGAAGTACCTATTAAATTTTTAGTAATGATTTATGATTGGTAAAAACATGTTGATTTTTTTAAAAATTGAATTATTTTTCTATTGTGAGTTTTTGAAAAAAGCATGGTTGTTGTAATCTAAAAATTGCTCGATTTTCAGAATAATGTTGGATTTTTTAAAAATGGGTTGAAAATGGAATGTATGTATTTTTTCGAAATCCCGGTTGTGGTAGTGGTGATATACAAAAATTAAAAATTGTGAAGCCTCTATTTTAGAGAGATTTATACTTATGGAATTTTGTTTTGGTTATAGAAAATGGCACTAAACATGCATCATAGAGACCAACTAGAAGAGGTTACTGAGAATGTGGTTTCACATGAGCCGCAGGTGAACCAATAGCTAGTTCAAAGTACATTCCAATATTTTCAGGTTGTGGATATAGGGGAAACTGAAAGAGAAGAACCTCGGAATGTGGATCATTCCTTTCAATTTTAGATAAAGAATTAACACGTCATTCAAGGTGATTTAGAACCAGAGAAGACATAGGTGTTGTTGAATAGGATTAATCAAATCATTTATTTTCTTGGCACACATGTCAAGTTGAAAGTCATGATGGAAATTTATATGATGGAGGATCTTTCATGCCAGTGGTGGGATTTAGTAGTTTAGGGAAAAGTAGATAAATCCATTACATGGGAGGATTTTAAAAAAATCATTAACAAACAATTCTATCCACATACGATCAGGATTTATAGAATGATATACATTTTTCATTAAGTGGGACAATAAATCAGTGACTAAGTATGTATCCAAATTTATGAATTTAGTCTACTTTGCACTAAAATTTGCTACTAGTGAATCCTTGACGAAATGTATTTTTGAATCATGACTGAGGAAATATATTCACTCAAAGACTATAATTATTTGTATAATAGATTATACATATATTTTCAGTAGATTGATGGTTGAAGAAAGGGATATCTCAGGAAAAATGGGTTTATAAAGCATGTTGACACCTATGGTAAATGGTGGGAACCCCAATAGTGGGAAGAAGTAGAAGAGGGAAACCAATTTCCATGAAAGTGGGATGACTCAAAACCAGTTGGTTTGATTAGTGAATCTTCCTCAAAAAACCATTCATAAAGATGGATTTTTACAATGCGTATCTTTATATCACATAAAGAAAAATTGCATCAACCCACCATCTTCAGGCCACAATTGTAATTATATGGGTCATATTTAGTTCTATTATTACAGTGCTACATCGTCTGTTGTTCGTGATGCATCTAGTGTTTCACAAACACCTTATGCTTTAATAGGATGAGGGTAGAAGAATACCTCTTATCAGTAGCACCAAGATAGACATTGTTATTCTAGAAATATCATGACTCATCGAAAAGGTAAATCTCAGCAATGTAATAACGAACAAAGTGTAGTGAGTAAGAAATTATACAGAGCTAGGAAAGTGATTGTGGACTATTAATTTTGACTATCAAAAGTCAAAGGTATTATTCATTTGAATTCTATCATTATACAAGATTTGTTGATATGGGTGCATCCCATTCATTTATTGCTACTCGTTCTGTTGAACTTTTGGGTTTAAATGTGTAGATGATGCATTCTATTTTGAATCATCAAACTCCTCTTAGTAAAAGAGAATGTGAATCCTTTATTTGTAATCCATGTTCAATAACTCTTGATGGAGTTGAGTTTATATGGGATTTATCTATTCTAGGTATGGATTTCTATGACTAAACCCAGGGAATGAATTGGTTGACTATGTTCAAATATCACATCACATATTATACCTGAATGGTTAGTTTTATAGATGATGATGGTATCATGCATATTTTTAATGGAGGATGGAATGTCACGCCATGTGCAACAGGGTTCTTGGTACTAGTAGTTGGAATTATCTCATAATATTTGGTAGCATTGAATTAGGTATTGATGGATGATAGACGTTTTATAGTGATTTTTTATTAGTTATCAATTTTTTTTCAATAATTTCTCTAGTTTTCCACCCATAAGACAAGTGGGGTTTACAATTGATCTCATTCGAATGACCATTCAAATATCATTCATGTCTTATCAGATGAAACCAATAGAATTAATTGAATTGAATGAACAATTAGAATCACTAGAAATAAAAGGGTTCATTCAACCCAGCATGTCTCTCTGGGTAGAACTGGTGTTGTTTTTCATAATAGAAGATGGAGCGCTACGGTTTTTTGGGGATTATCATAATATTAACCAAGTTATGATAAATAATCGATATCCACTTCTACACATTTACGATCAATTCAATCGATTTAAGGGATTTTGAGTAGTTATCCAAAATTTACATTCACTTAGGATATCACCAATATCATGATTATAAGGGGGATATTTTAACAAATAACATTTATTATTAGATCATGAAATTCTGAGTAAGTGGTTATCAATTTTAGTCATTTGAATGCACCTTTAGTCCTTATGGAATTGATGAATAATATATTCCAGAGATATCTGTTTTCTTTTTTGGAGGCTTTATGGGTGAAATATTGTTATATTGGAGTGTAAGGTCATAGCAATAGAAACACTTGGAGATAATGCATCTAATTTTAAGGGATCATCAATTGTATTTAAAACATTCAATGTGTGATTTTTTGGTACAAGAGGTATGTTTACAAGATAATTTTATCTCCAAAAGATGTATTTTAGTGGATCCAAAAATATGTAGGTTTTAATATTTTGGAAACATACAAATAATGTCTTTAAGATACTCAATTTCCTGGGTTTGAATAGTAATTACTGATGTTTTGTCTGGGATTTATCCGGACAAGATTCAGCAATGATAACTTTTAAATGAAATAATATTCCATTCCAATGTAATGAGAAATGTAATAATTAATTTCTTGATCTTAGTTTTTTCTTTACAATAGTACCAATCTTGATTTCTCTAGAATTAAGACAAGGGTATGTTGTTTGTTTTGATGTTTCGGGATTTGGATTAGGATGTGTTCTTATGCAAGGAGATCATGTTGTCACTTATACATCTTATTAGTTAAAGTTTCATGAGATGATCTACCCAAAACAATATATAGAGATAGCTACCATACTCTATTCTTTGAATAAATTGAGTCATAGACACTTTAGTGATAAATTTATAGCATTTATGGATCATAGGATTTTGAAAAATATTGTCTCACCAAGTGATTCGAACTTGTGCTAAATAAGATGGATAAAGTATCTCCAAATGATTGACATTGAATAAATGTATACTCCAGGTCAAGGAAATTTATTTGAAGATTCATTAATCATAAATTCATATTATCAGTTGGAAAAAGAGGCTTTAGATCAAAGGTAGTAGATGTTAGTCGTAGCCGACATGCACAAGGATTATGAAGGATGAGGAATTATTGGGGATTTATTTCTAGTTTATTTTATTAATGATATTTTTTTAAATAGTTTAGGAGGCACATATATCTTATTTTGAATTTGCTTTTATGAGGTTAAAACTCAATTGTGGGGAGGCCATTAAGGGATAGAAACCAAATAGGACTTTAGTTTTGTGGTATTGAGGTTAGTTGGTCATACCATTGGCTTGTTAGGAATAACTTCTTCATGTTTACAACCATTTGATATGGGTTGTTCATCCTATGATAAATAATATGTAGAGTTGTTGAAATCACCTTTTTTCTAGGTTGGAATGAAAAGAAAGGTGGATGATTTTGTTATGAGATTACAAACATGTTAGTAAGTTAAGGAAGAGAACCAGTGTCTAGAGGGTGTGTTGAAATCTTTACCTATTAAAATTTGTAAATGGAAGAATATAGTCCTAGATTTTTTTAAAAAGCTAACAACAATCGTTATAAAACAATATTACATATGGGTGATAGTGTATTGGATCACAAAGTTATCCCATTTCATACCTATTTTTGAATCTCATACATTAAATGAAATGTCAAAAATAAATATCCGAGAAGTCATAAAAATAAAAGGAGTTCCAGTTTTGATAGTATCAGAATGAGATCTAAGGATTGCATCTTGTTTATTGAAATTTTATTACAAATCCCTTGGGAATAAGTTGATCTTGAGTATGGAATATCATCCTTAGATAGATGTACAATCTGAAATAATGATACAAACTTTTAAATGCATTCTTCTAGAATGTGTAAAGTGTTTTGGTGGATCATGGGAGGAGAATGTAACACTATTGGTGTTCTCATATAACAAAGCTTATCGTGCCTTGATATATATGGATCATTTTTAATAATTTTATGGGTTTCCTTCTCCTTATACTCTTTTTTTATAAAAATAGGTGAGACTTCACTCGTTGGGTCAAGCCTTTTCCAAGAGACAATGAGTAATATTTAGTTAATTAGGGAGAGAAGGGATAAGGATCAAAGACATTAGAATTCAATTTCAGATCATCATAGATGGTCATTTTCATTTGAGGTGAGTGATCTTGTCTTCATGAGAATCTCTCCGTGGATTAGGAATCATTATTTTGGAAGGTAGGGAAAGTTTGTCTTGTATATACGTAGTCCCTTTGGAGATACTTTATCGGGTTGGTGATGTGGAATATAGGTTCCATTTTCTAAAAGATTTTAGTGTAGTGCATATTATGTTTCTTGTATCTTCATTTAAAAAGAATCATTATGATACATACCATGTGATTCGATGTGATCATGTTGAACTAGAGCCAGATGCTTCACGGTTTTTATCTCATTATGTTTTGTGGATAGGTAAGATAAATTATTTCTAGAAAAATAATTGGTCTAGTGATGGTTTTTGGGAAACATGGTATGATTCATGATGTAACGTGGGAGTAAAATAAAGAAATAGTTGAGAAATATTGTGGACTCTTTCAGGACAATGGTAGTTTTTTACATTCCAAGGATGAACAGATCAATGGAAATGAGAATGTATCACCTGTGTTTTCATGTAAGTAACCCATTAATTTTTTTTAGGATGTAAAGTGTTTGGGTGATGTTTTGGAGGGTTTGGATTATTGTTTAAATGTTTTTTGAGGTGTTTCTCGAGGTTCATAGATTGATAATGGTTATTATAAACCATAAAAAACCTTCAAAAACCTATGAAAATTAAAATTGAGGTTATAGGATAGGTGTACTGTATGGACAAACCATGTCGAGACTAAGGAGTAACCCTAAAAATTGGAACAAAAGAAAAAACATGGTTGCTACTTGGTTTTTATAACCATGTAATCCAATCATGAAAATGGTTTTTAGTTTTAGTTTCTGGCACACTGTTTTCACACGGTTTTCCTAATCGTGAACCTAAACTAAGAATTGTTAAAAATTATATCCTAAATTTGTATATCTCACTAAAAACATCTCCTGAACAACTTTTTTTCCTAGGTCAACCCTAATTAATTTTTCTCTCCTCACAAAGGCCTGTGAATACTCTTTTCTTCGATCAAATATAGAACTGTTGGAAAATATTCGTGAGTTGAAGGCTGGATTTCATAGTAATTCTTCATTCCAAGTGGTTTTCCTTAGATCTATTATTTTTCCTTTTCTTGATTAATAGATCTAGTCAATTGAGATAGATCTTTTTGGCCTCATCTGTTTTGATAATCCCAATCATTCTTTAATATACTTTGATAATCCAAATTAATGCCAAACCTATGAGATTCTATAATCAAGATGATAATAATATTAAATTAATCTCTGGAAAATGATAATCATTGTTTATCCATGTTTAATGAGTTCTAAAGTAATTCTAACCCAATCGGCTGTTTTTTGCATAGAAACAGATAACTATAAGTCCCTGATCTGCGTTTAGATACTGATAAAGAGCTACCAGTACTCAGTCTACTGATAGAAAAAGTCTACCGATAGACAGATTCACCAATACACAAAGGTCACCGATATGTATAGAGCTACCGACATGCATGTCTACCAGTAGTTACCGATAGAGTAATACTGCTGATACGAGTACAGACAGTCACCGATAACCAGAGCTACCGACAGACAAACAGACCAGAGCTACCGATAAATAGAAGTCTACCAATAGAACCAGTTCACTGATAGCTACCGATAAAAGTCTGCTAATAGTATAATTCTACCGATACGAGTGCGAACAGCTACCGATACAAGGAGCTACCGATGGAGCAACAACTACTGATGGATCCAGAGCTACTGATGGAACCAAGTCACCGGTATATATAGCTACCGATGCAAGTTCAAAAGAGATACCTATGGAAGGACCTGCGGCACAAATTCCACCGTCCACATTTATCAACACGAGCTACTAATGAATGACCAACCAGTCAAACAATATACTCTTCATACTATTTATTTATTAAGCTAATGGTTACATTTGATGTTTTTAATGCAGTAAATTTTATTTAATGATCTCTATTTCCATGTCAGGGAACTATACCTAGTACCCATGGAAAAAGTAGTTATTCTTTTCTGCCGAAGCTGAAAGCTATAAAGGGAAGAAAAAAGATTGTCCAGTATAGACTTTTATGAAAGAGAGAGAATCAAGGCACTAAGAAGACACACGAAGGGTGAAAGAGACAAGAGATGAATAGCATTCAAATGTGGAGAATTTTTTTACTAGTCTACATCCATACTCCAAGAATCCTGGACATACACGAAGAAACTTATTCTTGAGGAGAACACAAGCTGCATCCAGAGTGAAAAACTACAACAACAAACACTTCATGCACTGAAGCTGATAAGCTGAACTTGGAACCAAGGAAGAAAACGACACTCTATTTTCTGAACAAGAAACTAGAGAAGGACTCAAAATTTTTTTTGACCAACAAAACGAGTCCAGAGCAGCACTGCTAATCACTAAATCATTTCTAAACTCAGTCATACTTATCTTAGTGATTCTTTCATTTACATTTCGAGCAGTGTGTGTACCCTGTGTATCTTACACACACATTGTCTCTTGTTCTAAGCTGGAGGATTCTCAAATCCTTATTCAAACTCTATAACTCTCTTGTTTCCCACTGTGGATAGTGGTAGTGGTCACGTAAGACCTGGATAGCTGTGAGCTGTTGTTTGTTTCCCACAAAGAACTATGGTAGAGGTCTTTGTACCTGGACAGTGTGTTCACATTTGTTAACCACAATCCAAGGTGTCGATCAATTTATATAAATTGTTCAGAGGGCTATGTCTCGTCTTGATACTGACCCTCTTGGTTACCTCTGCTGTGATTTTAGTTTAAGTCTATAAGTAATATATTTATTTCATATTCCGTTTTTTTTACTTTGACATACAAAACTATTTTTAAAGATAATTTGATAGTTAAATTAGAATGTGTTTATATTTATTGCAAATCAGTAAATTAGTTTCAAAAGTCAATTTTATCTTGAGATTAAATTCACTGAGACCTAATCAATCTTTGTGAAACTAATTTAACATCTATAATCTATATAAATTCACTACAGTTTAACTTTGTTTTTAAATTGAGGGATTTTAACTGAAATATTTTTTGAACAGAAATTTTAATTGGAACTCAATTCACCCCCATCTTGAGTATCCACTCCGACCAACATTTTGTACCAGTTGATTATTTTGGTTAAAGAATTTTTGAAATACTCTGTTTTTCAACTATGATTTTAGTTGCATCTTTAATGATCTTAAATTTCTGTTAATTCTAAATTTTGTCTCTTTAAAACTATTTTCTAAAATATAGTTATGGACAATAGACTAGAGGGTGCTGCTACTAACATGCCACCTTTTTTCAATGGCACAAACTATGCCCAGTTGAAGCATAAAATAAAAATTTATTTAGAGAGTATGGGTTTTGATATTTGGACTGCTATAGAGTCACACTATAAAATTCCAGAAACTGAAAGAACTACTTGGGATGAACCTACAAAGACTGATTACAATAATAATTGTAAAGCCATGAATGCCCTGTAATGTGATTTAGGAGATGAGGAATTCAATAGAATTTCTACCTGTAAAACTTCTTATGAAATATAGGATACTTTGGGTGTTTCTCATTAAGGAACAACCAATGTTAAGTAAATGAGATTGAATACTTATACAATTAAATATGATGATTTTAAAATGAAAACTTATGAACCTATTTCTGACATGTATCACAGGTTTAATGAGATCGTCAATACAATGAGTTCAGTTGGAAAGGTTGTTCCACCAAAGGAACAAATTATGAGGATACTGAGATGTTTGCCAGACCGATGGAGAGGAACTTCTGTTTCAATTAGAGAGTCATGTGACATTGGAGCACTACCTATAAAAGAACTTATTGGTAAACTAATGATGTATGATGAAGAACTTAAGGTGAACAAGGAGGAAGATGATGAACCTAAAAGAAAATCTGTAGCTTTCAAGTCTACTTCCTCTAAGATTAAAGACAAGCAGAAAATGCAAATACAAATTGAAAGGTCAACAAGTGAAGATTCTGATTCTGACAGTGAGACTGAGATGGCTCAAATAGCCATAAGATTCAAGAAGTTTTATAGGAAGAAGAAATTATGTAGAAAATCTAACTACAAAGGAAAGTATGACAACAAGGGACACTGGAAGAAGGATTGGAAGAAAGTTGACAAGAATGATGAAGTAGTCTGCTATGAATGCAAAACGAAAGGACACATCAAGGCTGATTTTCCAAAATTAAAATTCAATAAGAAATATGATTATAAGGACAATAACTACAAGAAAGCAATGAAAGATACTTGGAGTGCTTCATAGGATAACACAAGTGAATCAAAAGCTACCAATTCTGAAGGAAATTGTGCTAACAAGTGTTTTATGACCAACAAATCCGAGGTAACCTTAGATACTCCTGTTTTAAATTCTTATTATTCTGGAGATGATGCAGAATCTGATTCTGATTCTGAAGACATGACTAAAGCTAAATTATCTGAATATAGTAATATACTGGAAGATACATGCAATGTACTTAAGGATAAATACAAATCATTAAAGAAACAGCATGCTCTCAATACAACTGTTAAAACTGAACTTACTCTTGAAAAAGAGAAAAATGATAAACTGTTAAAAGAGAACACAGAACTGAAAATCTCTAATGAGAAACTTAGAAAGGACATAGAAAAATTCACAAAAGGAAAAGATACACTTACTCAAATGTTATGTAAAAAAGATGCACCTAAATACACTACTGGTTTGGGATACCAACCTGGACAGAGATAGTACACTAAAACTCGATTTATCTCTAACTCTGGACAAAATTCTACTTATTCCAGTTCTGGAAATTCCAATGCATCAACTAGTTATTCATGTGGTTATAGGTAAAATAAAGTTTATATTTCAAAATCTATTGATTCTGTAAATTATATGAAACCCATAAGACAAATATGGGTACATAAAGCTTTGATTGATAACCTTTCTGGACCCAAGAAGATCTGGGTACCAAAATCATTTTCTATCTAAATCAATTTTTTAGGAAACATGCTTAAAGAGTTCTCTCAAAAAGGTATGGTACGTAGACAGTGGATGTTCAAGACATATTTATGGAGATTAATCATGCTTCAAAAGCTTAATCAAGGTTTATGGAGGCCATGTCACCTTTGGTGATAATTTTAAAGGAAAAATCATCTGCCTAGGCCAGATTGATAACACGGATTCAGTTTTAATTTATAAAGTTTTATTTGTTGATGGACTTAAGTATAACATGTTAAGTATTTCTCAATTATGTGATGATGGCTTTAATGTTATGTTTGAAAATTATTCTTGTAATGTTTTTAACTCTAAGAATGTTTTGGTATTTTCTACATTAAGAAATGAAAATGTTTATGTTGTTGATTTTAATTCTTTAGCCAAACAAAATGTTACTTGTTTAAATGATTTTCATAAATAATCTTGGCTTTGGCACAGAAGATTAGGACACTGCAACATATATTCACTTTGAAAATTGACCAGTAAAAACTTATTTAGAGACCTACCTAAGCTTGAATTCCCAAATGACCAAGTTTGTAATCCCTATCAATAGGGAAAGCAACATAAAGATTTTTTTAAATCAAATAAAGAAGTTTCTACTTCTCAACCCCTCAAGTTGGTTTACATGGGCTTGTTTGGACCATCAAGAGTTTCTAGTTTAAATAGGAAGCACTATGTCTATGTTTTAGTAGATGAATTTTCTAGATATACATGGGTATACTTCTTAGCGCACAAAAGTGAAGCTTGTTCTTACTTTACTAAATATTCCAAATCTGTAGAAAACCTTAGTGTACTTATGATTAAAACTATGAGAAGTGACCATGGCTGTGAGTTTCAGAATCAAGACTTTGAATCTTATTGCTCACACAATGGATATAATCATAACTTTTCTTCTCCTAAGACACCTCAGCAGAATGGTGTAGTATAAATAAGGAATATAACCCTTCAAGAAATAGCTAGAACCATGCTTAATGAATATGACCTGCCTATTTACATTTGGGCTAAAGTTGTGAATACAGCTTGTTATATTATTAATAGAGTTTTAATTAGACCAATTCTTAATAAGACCCCATATGAGTTGTGGAATAATAGAAAACCCAAAGTTTGTTACTTTAGAGTCTTTGGCTGCAAAGTTTCTATTCTTAATACAAAGGATAATCTGGAAAAGATTGCTTCTAAAAGTGATGAGGGAATCTTCCATGGTTATTCTTTACCTAGAAAATCCTATAGAGTCTTTAATAAAAGAACCAAATGTGTGGAAGAATATGTTCACATCAAGTTTGATGAAACTGATCCACATGAGCCTAATACCTCTCTTGAAAATCTTGAAGAAGATTTGAGTGTTCTGGACCTTAATGAAAAATCTCAAGAACCTACTATAAAAACATCCAATTCTAGAAATATAACAGAATCTGATTCTGTTGAACCCGAACCTATAGATGAACCTGAAATTTCTAGTCATACCTTTACTAGATCAACAAGGATTCTAAATAATAATCCTTTATATGTTGTTGTTGGTAATCTTGATAGAGGGACACAGACTAGAGCTTCTCTAAGAAACTAGGTTGAACATGAAGCCATTCTTTCACAGATAGAACCTAAAAATGTCAATGATGCTATCAATGATGAATTTTGGGTAATGGCTATGTACGAATAGATAAATCAATTTGAAAAAAAACAAAGTCTAGGAATTTGTTGACAGACCTAAGGACACTTTAACAATAGGAAATAAATGGGTTTTTAGAAACAAAGTTGATGAGTTTGGAAACACAGTTAGAAACAAAGCTAGGATAGTTGCACAAGGATATAGTCAAAAGGAAGGTATAGATTATGAGTAAACCTTTGCACCTGTTGCTAGATTAGAAGCCATTAGGATCTTACATGCCTATGCTGCTCATCTGGATTTCGAGTTATATCAAATGGATGTCAAAAGTGCTTTTCTAAATGGTTTCATAATTGAATATGTTTTTGTTGAACAACCACATGGATTTACTAATCCTCATTTTCCAAATCGAGGTTTTAAATTTTCTAAATCTTTATATGGTTTTAAACAAGCTCCAAGAGCTTGGTATGATAGACTTAGTAATTTTCTTATCTTAAAAAGTTTTACTAAAGGGATTGCTGATCCAACTAATTTTATTAAAATAATTTATAAAGATGTTTTCATAGTACAAATCTATGTTGATGATATTATTTTTGGATCTTCTAAACATTCTTTATGTACTGGTTTTTTAAAGAGTTTTCAAAATGAATTTCAAATGAGTTTAATGATAGAACTTAAATATTTTCTTGGATTTCAAGTTTTCCAAAATGAAAATGGTATTATTTTGTATCAAAGTAAATATACAAAGGATATTTTGATATAGTTTGGTTTGGATAGTATTAAGGAAAGTGAAACTCTTATGAGTACATTCTGTAAATTGGATGCATATGAAACTGGGAAACCAGTGGATCAAACCAATTATAGATTTATGATTGGAACCTTTCTTTACCTTACTGCTAGTCGACCAGATATTATGTTAAGTGTGTGTTTGTGTGCCAGACTTCAAGCTAACCTGAAACAATCTCATTTACTTGTTGTTAAAAGAATTTTTAAGTACTTTAAGCATACTGTAAACTTAGGTTTGTTTTACCAAAAAGGACAGTCCTTTGAGAAAATGAGTTATTCGGATGCTGACTTTGTTGGTTGCAAGTTAGATAGAAAAAACACGTTAGGAACATGTAATTTATTGGGAAAATCCTTAGTATATTGGTGTAGTAAAAAGCATAATTCTGTAGCATTGTCCACTACCGAAGCAGAGTACATAGCTGCTAGTAGTTGCTGTGCACAAATTTTGTGGATGAAACACATTCTTTTAGACTATGGATATGTCTTTAGGCCTGTTCCAATCAACTATGATAACACTATGAAATTAATATCTCGAAGAAACATGTGTCTCACTCTAGGACCTAACACATTGATGTAATACACCATTTATTGAGAGATCATTATCAAAAAGGTGATATCACTCTTGAGTTTATAGGCACTGAACATCAATTACCCAACATCTTCACTAAACCTTTGAGTTCAGATAGGTTAAGTTACATTATACATGAGTTAGGGATGTTTATCCTGAATCGGTAGCTATTATCGCCGATGTGAAATTCTCCCCGTTGTGAAATCCTCACTGATGTGAAATTCTCACCAATGTGAAATCCACACCGATGTGAAATTATCACCGATGCGAAATCCTCACCGATGTGAAATTCTCACCGATGTGAAATTCTCACCGACGTAACCTCCCTGATATGAATTCTCACTGATGAGTGCGCTGTTTTAAAACCTCTGTCTGCTGCCATAATCTGAATCATTTTTTACCTTATGTCATTTCATTTATTTATTTTATGATTCCTAAATGATAAAAACAAAGTCATAGCTACTTCTCAATCCACTGAGCCTCAAAACCATAACCATCAAACCTTATCTCCCGAATCATTCGAGAACCATAAATCCTTTGAATCCGAGATGGTAAAAACAAAACTCCCTTCTGTTAGAAATGTTGCTGATGAGCCTAAAGTAAAGAAGTAGAGGTCAAAGCAAGAAGCAAGTGGAAGTTCTAGAAGAACAAGATCAGGAAGATGACCAGTAAATCCTCATCTGCAGAATAGAGTCATCATGATTGAAAAGGAGTTGTGCATAGAATGGTTTCTGCCTAGCATGTCCTTAGTGCTCGAAGTGCTTAAAGATAAAAAATGGGTAGAGTGTTTTTCTAACAACAATGGTCCTTATTTTCCCAAGTTAGTGAAACAGTTTTACGAGTTTGTGACCATTGAGAAATCTAAGAATGAAAATCATGTAACCTCTTTTGTGAATGGAAAGGAGATGTAGTTTTCATCTGTTGAGTGGGATGAGTGCTTGAAGGTTCTTCATGAAGGTTTATCTGGATACCTCTCGAGATCCATGCCTCCTACCAGTGATATTTTCTATTTTGAGACTGTTTTGGAAGAGCTAACTGGTGATGGAAGTCAAAGACAAGTAGTTGCTATAGAAATGGATGGAGAGAACAGATTGCTGTTCAAAGGTTAATTTGTGCAGATTACTGATGATCCAAATGGAAGATACGACAAGGCCGAAATCAAAGACAAATGCCCTATTCTTTGCTAAATTGATCTCTATGTTGATTAAAGTAAAAGGGGTTGCTGAGTCTCAATATGAGACAGTATTAGTCAAGAATAACTTTTGTATTACATCCACAGTCTGCAAATACATGTGGATAAATTGGAACCCTTGGAGAGGAGAATGGGTCAATGATGACCAGAAGGTGTATGACAAATTTAATCCTATGAATCATCCTTCAAGACCTAAGGATGTGAGGGATCTAGGTATGGGACCTGATGAAGATGAGTCAGAATATAGTGATGATTCAGAAGAGGAAGAGTCATCTGCTGATGAAGGAGGAGACCCTAACTTACCTCCTAGCCCAGCTCCTGAAATTATAGATCAACATAAATCAGATAAGGAGGAATCTGCTTTATAGGCTGTTGAAGAGGCTATTGAATAGGTTGTTGAAGAGTTTTCTCTAGAGAATGAAGAAGATGTTCATGAGAGTGAAGCATCTCTGTCTGCTGATTTGAGCCTTAGTCCAGTGATTGGACAATATTTAGTGCCTATTGAGGATGAAAATGAAATTGACATACTCTTTCCTACTTTGGAAGATCCTCCTGCAATGCCGAGATGGAAATGATAGTAGAAGATTCTCCTCAGGATGAAAGACCTACTGAGAATGCTGCTAAGAATTCTGTTGTTTTACTTGAGGATGCACCCATTGAGGTGGAGCATCAAACAAATGTTGGAAGTGTTACAGTGGCTACTGGAATTGAAGATTGGGCAGAAGACCCATGTTTTGTAGTCTGTGGTTTAGACTATCCTGATTCAGATAATGAGGCATCTCACAATAGACCAAAGATAGTTTATGATATTGAATCTGAGTTGTTTCCTGAAGATGTGGTTAGAATGCATAACCTGGATACTTTAAAGAAAAATCATAAGGACAATTATTTAGAAGAGGTAAAGAAGATGGAAGTCTCTATGGTCTCTTCAGTTCAATCGATCATGACGGACTCAGTGTTCAGTTTAGCATCTGAATGAGTACCCACTATAGTTGCACCTGCTAATATGATCACAAGGGCTAATCTGGAATCCCTCAAGGATGAGTTGAAAGAATCTTTTAGTGCCTTAGTTGCTGAGATGAAGCACAGTTTTGCTAAAGAGATGAGTATGTTGGAAAGATCTTTTGAACTTTCTCTTGCTTATAATTTATCAACCTTTATGGGTGAGATAGTGGACGAAATTAAAAACTGCCAGGCTCAAGTTTCTAGACTAGAAGCAGATCTTGAAGCTCTAAAGGAATCTGTTGTTTCTTTAGACTCTTACATGAGCTCAAAATCCCAAACTGATAAGGACTTAGATTATTTGGAAAGTGTAGTATGCTAGATGGTTTCAGTATTTGAAAGCGTTAAAACTTCCATGGAAGATCATGTTAAAACCCAGTATTCTCAAGTTCAAAATATTATCAGTGGGTTGACCAAGAACATCGAGGAAACAGTAACCTTCCCTATTGGTTCTATTGCTTCTAAACCCTCAGTAGATTTGAATCAAATTCGAGCTATGATGAAGGAGGACCTTGGTTCAGCTTCAACCAGTGGCTCTGTGGACTCATCTGAGCTAATCAGAGTTGTGCTTTCTACTAGATATTCAGATAGAGAGATAATGAAGATAGTCCAAGACTACATGAGAGAAGATTTTACCTCTCAAAAATAAGTGGAAGATAAATTGGACTCCTATTTCCCAAAGACTTACACAAAGAATCAAATGACTAGTCACTTCAAGCTTCTGATAGAAAATATGAACCTACCTCCTGTCAATCAAGCTTTCAGAGAGAAAGTTAGCAAGATAAGGTAATTGACTCCAGCATTGGACAAGTTTATGGAGAACAAGGATGACATAATATCTTCCATGGAGAGAGGAGGAGGAATAATCATGGATTTCAGAAATCTGTTGCTACCTTTCCTGCATGTTGATTCTAGACTGGTAATTGTACCTCTTGCTTTGCCTGCCTCTGCCTCTGCTGCTTCTCCAGTTCAAATGACTCATGCACAAGAAATTCGAAGCCTCACTCTTATGATCACTCAAAGGACTACTCAATACATTCCAGGCATAGTGTCTGTTTCTCAGCCTCCTGTGGTCATTTCTAGAATTCCTAAGCCTTCACCCGCAACCTCACCTCTTGATTCCTCTTCTAATCCAAAAAAAATCTCACATTGAGGATGTGGATTGATCAAGTTGCTAGGATTTTTGATAAGAATCCATGTATTTTGTTTTCTCTTTGTGTATTCTTTTTTGTACCATTTAATACAAGTGACTCTCTTTGGTTATTTCCCACTTTTTGATTATCACAAAAGGGGAGAAATGTTCCACAAGGATATTAAGGGAGAGAAATATTTTACAAAGATTCTACGAAGATGGTGAAATATTCACCCAGGGGGAGAAGTCTCAAAGGGAGAATAAATAATGGGGAGAAAGTATCAAAGGGGGAGAAATTTTTTTTCTCTAAGGAAGAGCTATCATGCTTTTCCCCTCTAATACTAGTGCTTTTACTTTAATCCTTTGATACCATTTCATTTAATTATCTGATACCACCAAATTCGACCTCTGATATCATTGCATTTTCTTTTATCTCTCATACTATCATATTTAATTTTATCTCTGGTAACTTCTGTTCTATAACATACTGTTTTCTTTGAGAAAATTGATTTTAATTATATATCCTCTGACACAATTTCTCGCTATTTTAAAACTATAATATTATAAGTTGTGATTATTAAAAAGGGGGAGATTGTGGACCTCATCTGTTTTGATAATCCCAATCATGCTTTCATATACTTTGATAATCCCAATTAATGCCAAACCTATGAGATTCTATAATCAAGATGATAATAATATTAAAATAATCTTTGGAATATGTTAATCATTTTTTATCCACATTTATATGATTTATGAAGTAATTTAAACCCAATCGGCTATGTTTTTTATAAAAACATATAAGTGTAAGTCACTGATCTGCGTTTAGCTACTGATAAAGAGATACCGGTACTCAGTCTACCGATGGACTTAGTCTACCGATAGACAGAGTCACCGATACACAATGGTCACCGATATGTATAGAGCTACCAACGTGAATGTCTACCAGTAGTTACCGATTGAGTAAGCCTACTGATATGAGTACAGATAGTCACCAATAACCAGATCTACCGACAGACAAACAGACCAGAGCTACCGATAGACAGAAGTCTACCGATAGAACCAGTTCACAGATATCTACCGATAGAAGTCTGCTGATTGTATAAGTCTACCAATATGAGTGCGAATAGCTACCGATACAAGGAGCTACCAATGGAGCAACAGCTACTGATGGATCAAGAGATACTAATGGAACCAAGTCACCAGTATATAGAGCTACTGATGCAAGTTCAAAAGGGCTATCGATGGAAGGACCTGCAACATAAAGTCCACCATACACATTTATCAACATGAGATACTAATTATTTACCAACCAGTCAAACCCTATACTCTTAATACTATTTATTTATTAAGCTAACGGTTAAATTTGATTTATTTTAATGCAGTTAATGTTATTTAATGTTCTATGTTTCCATGTTTGGGAACCGTACCTAGTACCCATGAAAAAAGTAATTATTATTTTTTGTCAAAGCTAAAAGATATAAAGGGAAGGAAAAAGATTGTGCAATATAGACTTTTATAAAAGAGAGATAATCAAGGCACTAAGAAGACACATGATGGGTGAAAGATATAGGAGTTGAAATAACATTCAAATGTGGAGCATTTTTTCACTAGTCTACATCCATACTCCAAGAATCCTGGACATACATGAAGAAACTTATTCTTGAGGGAAACACAAGCTGCATCCTGAGTGAAGAACTACAATAACAAACACTTCATGCACTCGGGCTGATAAGCTGAACCTAGAACCAAGGAAGAAAATGACACTCTCTTTTCTGAATAAGAAACCAGAGAAGGACTCGAAAGTTTTTCTGACCAACCAAAGAAGTCCAAAGCTGCACTACTAATCACTAAAGAATTTATAAACTCATTCATACTTTTCTTAGTGATTATTTCATTTACATTTTATGTAACACCCCATGCTTCCACGCTATGCTTCTCTTTGAATAATGTGACAGTGTGTGTTGTACGCAACACCGAGTTCTAACACACCATAACCAATCAAACTAGCCGTTACCAATAGTAATACCTATTTTTGAATTTAAATATATATATTTTTTAAAAAATGGACTTCATTTTTGGATTTGGAATATTGAATTTTGCCTAAGGTGAAATTTTGGTACTTCTCGGATAACATTAATATTTTGATGAATAGTGAAAATTACTAAATTTTGATTAAAAACAACTTTTTTAATCAAAATAATTAATAGTGATAAATTATAAATTTGAGAGGTTTTAAAGTATATTTAGAATATATTTTTACCATTTAATACAATGTTGGTCATTGGACATAATTTTACAATTAAACCAGACATAAACAAGTGTCAATCTTTTGATAGTTATTATCTCTTAAAAACACGCTTTTTGTTTTAACAACGAGAATTAATTTTAAATTAATTTCTGTCACTTCTATGTTTTGAATTTGGAAAAATGGATTCCATATTTGGAATCAGGATGTTCAAATTTTGTAAATAGGTAACTTTTATTTTTAGAAATTTTGAATAATTACTGCGGTAAATATTTTATTTACCATGGTTAAGGGTAAATCCGGTAAATAAGGGTTAAAAATAATATTATAATAATACTAAATTACACTAAAAAGTGTCCTAGAATTATTTTTTGATACATGTTCGACCATAGGAATCCTTGGGTCTATTTTGGGACCCCATGGAGCCACTTGTAGGTGATAGGGACACTTAATTTTAATTAAGTTAAAATAAGTACAAAAATGACATAAGCATATATCTAATAGAAACAAAGTTTTTACATAGGGTTATATATGTTGGATTTTCGACTATAAATATTCATTAGAAAACTAAAACGATTTCCCACATAATGATATTTTATTTATAATTTTTATACTTTAAATAATTTAATTTATTTATGACACAATGATGATGCAGTAATTACCATAATAGTGAAAAGTTAAAATAATTGATATTATAAATACACAAATAAATATAATTTGAGACTTTTTATGAATTACACTAATTTTCTAAGTTAATATGACATGTTAGGAATAATTTAATTAAATGTTTTCGAAGTAATAATTCTGTTATGAGTTTCACAAAAATCAACTATTAAATAGTATCAAAATTGACATAAAAGAGTTTTTAAAACATATATTATATTATTAATTGATATTAAATTCTTAAAAATATAAGGTTTTTCCAAGAGACTTATATCATGATAGGTGTATCATTAATGGACCACTTGGGGGTCTCTAGGATGTATATAGTAATTTTATTAACCATATAATATAAAAATACAAAGAGACATTGTTAAAGTGAAACTAATTAACTTAGAGTTAATAATTAAAGACATGGTTAATATAAGTACCCAAACCTGTCTAAATTCTATTGGTTGAGTTGTTTTGGACCCATACCCACCTTAAAATTTAAATAATCAACTTTTTAGCCATTAGAAACCGAATATGAATTTATTATAAATTAATATTTCTAGCTTTTCCAAAGGTGCCCCTCACCCCTCTTATAAAAGGGCACTCCTCCTTCTCATTTCTTCACAACTTCAAAGCCTTTTGGTTCGGCCAAAATCTGCCCAAATACTCTCCCAACTTACCTCACTACAACCTAGAGACCATAGTTTGATCAAAAATCCAACCAAAGGAGACCTTTTGATCAAATCAAAAGGAAGAACCTGAAAAAGAGGTAATGATTTCACCACCCTTTTCCAAGTTCCTTTCTTCTGCCACTTCTTCTTTCTTTGTTATTACCATTATAAAATAATATCTCCAGTATCTTATTTATACTGTGATGTTATTATAAATATGGTACAACCATATTCAGTATTCTATCCACCCTTTGAATAACATGTCACCAAACGTGCGTACGTACGGCTTACCGTCTCCACGTCGTGGTGTAATTGTTAATCAATATATTATTATTTGAATGGGTATAATAATGAAGTGTAACTCATGTAAATAATAAATATAACATGATAATGATTCTGTATATATGATATACTATCAAGTTATGTATTATTTTAATATCAAAAGAATGATATTGTCGCTCGTGCGTACGTACGGACAACCGTCTCCACGAACGCAATGAGATTCATTCTCCATCGTATCCATTCAAGTATAATTTTAATTTTCTGATTTAAAAATGATATTTAAGGACATGATATCATTCTGGATATGAATAATATACAACCTATCCATTACAAACATGGCTTACGTAACAAAACATATAAAATAAAATGAGTAAGTTAACACCTGAAACAATGATAATACTAAGATATTATTAACAAAGCAATGTTAAAAGATCATATATGATATCATATTAATACATATTATTCTTGTATAATTTAATAACAAATTATTTCACTATTATACAGGAGGTTAACCTACCCCAACCAAGGAAAAGTACAAGGTAAGGGTTTATTTCACAATCTCTTCATTATCCGAGGTTGTTTATACGTAATTATCTAATGGGATCTCTTTATCATATAAATACATGTTTCTTAAAAATGTATTTCAAAACATTTTTACAATTTACAAAGAATATGGGTTAAAGTTATTTATACCCTTATTTGTTTTTAATGGAATCTTTCCGTCATTTTCCAAACAAGGCACTTTTTACCTTTCGACAAATTTAAGGTAAGAATGTTTTTTTAACTTATACGGCGGGTGTGGATATTTACCACCGTTATAAAATCGTCAAAACTTCCCTTACAAGCTTATAAGAATATTTTCAAAGTAAATGTTTTATTTTATAATTATGTGACTTTTAAATGATTTCAAAATGAATATTTTAAGAATTTTTTTAAAGGCACTCTTTATCAAGATCATTATTTTAAATGTTTGAATGATTTATCTTTCTAAATATTTTTAATTAATGTCCATGTTTTCAAAATGTATTTAAGGATTTATTTATATGGACATGAAGGTTTTGAAATGATATTTCTTTTCAAAAGTTTCAAAGTGGTATGGGACACTTTGATTCAAAAATCTCTTTTAAATTACTTCCTTTATAAATGTTTGACTTTTCAATGATTTCAAGAAAAGAGATATTTCTCTCAAATAGTTTTGATTTCATCTATGTCAAAATCCTTTGATGGATTTTAAGCTTATTTAAAGTTGATTTATTATGATACAAAACTTCTATATTGTATTGAACATTTTGTGATATGGTTGACTGTGTATGTTCTATTTTTATACCATTCATGGTTTATGGTGAAAGTATTGACATTTCGTATGCTAGTTTTAATACAAATGTTTATGTTATGTTTAAACCTTTTCATATGGGAATGCATTGGACTTAATATGTGACGGGTGGAGCCCGCAATAGCTCCTCGATGCATCGGTAGGTCTCATGAGACAAACTAGTGTCTTGGCACAAGGCCTTGGCAAAATCTTATTTGTAGTCTTGGCACGAGTCCTTGGCTATGTGGTTATGATATTCTGGCATTATGCATTCCATCATTATAAAAGTGGTTATTGATATTGCATGTGATTATTCGATTAGTAGAATATCCATGTGAATAAGTAAATGGAATTATTTCATTTTACTTTTTCCATAATATGTTGAAGTTCAAGTCTAAAAGGCTTTTTTTTAGTTATACATTGCATTAAATGTTTATTCTTATTTATGAAAGTTTCCACTATATTGTTATCCTTACTGTGCATTTGAGCTCACCCCTTTTCTATGTTTTATTTTTCACAGGATGTGAAGAAGTAATTTACGAATGACCTATAGGGATAGTATGTGGGGATATGAGTGTGGTATATGAAGAAAATATGTTGTTGTAGTAGTTTTTCACTTTATGATGTAATGTACAACTTTATGAATATATCTAGTGTTTCCAAGGCTACTAAACCAATCAGTCTTTCGAGATTTGATTTTTCTTGTGATCATGACAATGTTATGTAATAATGGACCGACTCTGGGTAATTGGGGTCGGGGCATTACAGTTTGTATCAGAGGAAGTTTAGTACAAACCTTGGAAGCTAGATTTAGATAAACTTTGATTAGAGCACGTAGACCTAAGATGAACTTTGAGGATTAGTATAGAAGAACTTCCTAGAATTTTGGTATTATAGAGATTTTCTGAGTTTTCCGAGCAATACATCCCTGTCTGGATACGATCAGGTAGAGGTGGCTCTGGCACAGATGTACCTAGGGGTAAAACCCGAAAACACCACATTGAGCTAGACTCGAACGAGAACTGGTGCACGACAACGGGCCTTGCAGCACTCTTTGTTACGACACTCCCGAGGGATATGCTTAGGATAACTCTCATTTTATTTACAAATCATTATGAAGGGTTTATGAGTATATACTTACTCAAAGAAAACATTCTTATGATTATGAATTATATCCATAAATAGTTCAATTTATGTTATGTGTTTTGTAAGTATGGGATTATGTATTTTGATTCATAAACTGATCAAGTTTATGCCATTGTTTAGAAATGGTGCCTAGTAGATGAAATGGAAACTGTATAAATGCACGCACTCCATATAGGGATTTCCCTCCTGCTCAAGATAATTATAATGGAGCAGGTGATGCAACTGGTGCCGATCAGGTAATCACCATACTGGGACAAATTACTTAGGATATGAATAATAACCTTACCCATATAGAGCACCCTGATCCACAGCGTGGAGGATCAATGTTAGATCGATTCATGAGGCAACAACCACCAATGTTCAATGGGAGTACAAATCCCTTAGTAGCTGAGCAATGGATAAATTCCCTAGAGAAAATATTTCAGGCTTTGGGGAGTAGTGAAAGGGAAAAAGTTATCATGGCAGTTTACCGCCTCACTGGAGATGCTGATCAATGGTGGTCATTGATTCAAAACATGAAGGAAGATGAGGAAGTATCAAATATGGAATGGAGGGAGTTTAAAGATCTGTTTTTAGAAAAATAATTTCCTCACGACCATCGAGCAGATATGGAAAGACAATTTCTGAGTCTGAGACAAAAGGAGGATGAGAATGTCGCAAAGTATGAGGCTAACTTTACAAGGTTTTCAAGGTATGCTGGAGATTATATACATAACCCAAGAAGTAAGATTGATCGTTTCTTTGATGGGTTAAAACCATTTCTCCATCGAGCATTAGTCTCACGATCCTTTTCATCGTACGAAGACATTGTCTCATGTGCTATCAAGACCGAAAAGAAATTCTCTAAATCTTATGACTTTAAACCAAAGCAAGATAAGAAGAGACCTACTGATCAATCTGGGAATGGAAATAAGGGGAAGAAGGGAATGTTTGAATATACATCCTATGGTAAATGTGGGAAGAAACACCCCTGTACTTGTTTGAAGGGAATGTGAGTCTGTTACAAGTGTGGTGAAAAAGGACACCAAGCTCGTGATTGCAAGGGGAAGAAGGAAGCTACCAATGTTCAGTGCTACAATTGCAGGGAGATGGGACATTATGCAAATGAATGTCCTAAGAGTTAGGAGAACATACCTCAGAAAAGGCTACGGGATCAAGGCCAAGCTTATGCTATCACTACTGCTGAGGTAGAAGCTCCGAAAGACGTGGTGGCAGGTAATTTAATGGTTTCCTCAAGTTTACAAAATGCATTATTTGATTCTAGATCATCGCATTTTTTCATATCTTCCCAGCTTGCTAAGAAAAATATATATTTCCAATTTGATTTAACAAGGTATTTTTCAGTTAAAACTCTTAAGGGAAGTATCATTGTAACAATGTTTTGTGAATCAGTCCCCATTAGAGCACATAAATGTTCTTTATCTGCTGATCTCATCGTCATACCTATGATTGAGTTCGATATAATCCTTGGTATGGAATGGCTTTCGGACTATGATGTGAAGATTTATTGTAAGAAGAAAGAGGTTACGTTTTTTGATGATGATGATAAGGAACACCTTATCTTTAGAGCAGAATCGTCACCACCTAATTCTTATCTAGATCCACCCCCAGTAGCTCAACTAAATTCAATTATTGGGGAGGAAGAGAATGAAATAACTGTGGTTGAGGAAAGGAATGTTCAAATAGAGGATGTACTTATTGTGAAAGAATATATAGATGTATTTCCAGAATATTTACCTGGACATCCTCCAAAACGAGAAGTAGAGTTTTCCATTGATTTAATTCCTGGATCAAGGCCTATATCGAAGACCCCTTATAGAATGGCCACTGTAGAATTAGTTGAACTAAATAAACAACTAGAGGAATTGATTAATAAGGGATTTATTCGCCCTAGTGTTTCTCTATTGGGAGCCCCTATTCTTTTTGTTAAAAATAAATATGGATCTATGAGGTTATGTGTCGACTACAGGGATATCAATGCTATTACAATAAAGAACAAGTATCCCCTACCCCGAATTGATGATTTATTTGACCAAATGCATGGAGCTCAATACTTTTCAAAGATTCACCTTCAATCTGGATACCATCAGTTGTGTGTGAAGAAGGAATACATTCCGAAGACAGCATTTCGAACCAGGAACGGGCATTACGAGTTTACTGTAATGCCTTTTGGATTGACTAATGCACCCTCTGTATTCATGGATATGATGAATAGAGTTTTCAAGGAGTATCTCTATGAATTTGTGGTGGTATTTATTGATGATATCTTGGTATACTCCAAAATCTACGAAGATCATGAAAATCACTTGCGCATTATCCTGAAGACTCTGAGAAGACATGAATTATATGGGAAGTTTAGCAAGTGTGAATTCTGGCTTAATGCGATTTCTTTTCTTGGCCATATTGTCTCTAAAGATGGAATCTCTTTTGATCCTTCTAAGACCAAGGCAATCCAAGAATGGCCAGAACCTACGAGTATAACTGAGGTACGTAGTTTTATTGGTTTGGCAGGTTATTATCGACGATTCGTCCAGAATATTTCCCAATTGGCTAACCCATTAACGAAGCTCACACGTAAAGGGGTTAAATTAGTTTGGAAAAAATAGTGTGAAGAATGTTTCGAAGAACTGAAGAGAAGATTAGTCAATGCTCCTATATTGACACTACCATCGGGGAAGGATGGGTTCGTTATTTATAGTGATGCATCGAAGAAAGGACTTGGTTGTGTCCTTATGCAGAATGATAGGGTTATTGCCTATGCATCACGACAGTTGAAAATTCATGAAAAAAACTATCCTACTCATGATCTCGAGTTAGTAGCTGTGATCCTTTCTTTGAAGATATGGAGGCACTACCTATATGGTGAAAAATGTGAGATTGATACTGATCACAAGAGTTTGAAGTATATTTTCTCACAAAAAGAACTCAACATGAGGCAGAGGAGATGGCTTGAAGTACTCAAGGATTATTATTGTACGATACACTACCACCCAGGGAAAGAAAACAAGGTGGTAGATTCTTTGAGCAGGAAAGACCATGGAGTTTTGAATGTGATGAGAATTGAAAGGGATCCAATTTTGATGGATCTAGTGAAGATGGACATGGGAATAAGCAGGGAAGGTGAAACATCAATGCTTTTTCAAATGGTTTCCAAACCATCTTTACTAGAAAGTATTAAGAGTTCTCAGACCGATGATGGAGAATTTAAAAAGAAGATTAAAGCTGTGAATGATGGGAGATTGAGAGACTTTGTGTATGAAGATGGAATTTTGAAATTCGGGAAGAGACTTTGTGTTCCCGATATACCTGATCTAAAAAGGGAATTGTTGGATGATGATCATAGTTCCAATTTCTCTATACACCCTGGGAGCACCAAAATATATAGGGATTTGAAGGAACATTTTGGTGGGACAACATGAAGGGGGATATTGCTTATTTTGTGTCAAGATGTATGGTTTGTCAACAAGTGAAAGCTATAAGAAAACAGCCTGGAGGAGTTATGCAACTTCTTCCCATACCGAAGTGGAAATAGGACAATATTACGATGGACTTTGTCATGGGAATACCAAAGACTCCTAGAAGGAATGATGAAATATGGGTTATTGTTGATCGTCTTACCAAGTCAGCACATTTTCTTGATATAAGAGAAGATCTACCCCTGGAACGTCTAGCAAGACTAAATATTAATGAAGTTGTGAGACTTCATGGAGTACCCCTATCGAATGTTTCTGATTGTGATCCCCGTTTTACTTCAAGATTCTTGAAAAGTCTTCAGAAATCCCTGGATACTGAACTTCATTTGAGCACTGCTTACCACCCTCAAGAAGACGGACAATCAGAACGGACTATTCAAACCTTATAAGACAAGTTGAGATTTTTCTCACTTGACTTTCAGGGTATGTGGGATCAGTATTTACCTCTGGTATAATTTTCCTATAACAATAGCTTCCATTCGAGTATTCAGATGGCACCATATGAAGCATTATACGGAAAGAGATGTCTTACACCAACCTGTTGGGATGAAGTTAGTGAAAGAAAACTTGTAGGCCCAGAACTGGTGGAGGAAACAATGGAAAAGGTGAAGGTAATCAAAAATCACATCAAAGCAGCTCAAAGTAGGCAGAAGAGCTATGCCGATAATCGAAGGAAGGATTTGGAATTTCAAGTCGATGATCATGTTTTCCTGAAGGTATCTCCATGGAAGGGAGTCACACGTTTTGGTAAGAGAGGTAAATTGAGTCCCAGGTACATCGGACCTTTCGAAATTCTAGAATGAATTGGGGTTGTAGCTTACCGATTGGAAATGCCGCCAAGTCTCTCCAAAGTTCACGATGTGTTCCACGTATCTCTGTTGAGGAAATACATGCCTGACCCAACGCATGTACTCACCTATGAGGAGTTAGAACTGGAACCCGATCTGTATTATTGTGAAGAGCCCGTCAGGATTCTTGATACGAAAGAACAAGTACTGAGAAACTGGACGACGCGTCTGGTAAAAGTTTTGTGGAGAAACCATAAGATGGAAGAGGCAACGTGGGAACCCGAGGAACTTATGATGAAGAACCACCCGAGTCTTTTCATGGGATAAGTATTCTAGAAATTTCGAGGACAAAATTATTTGAAGGAGGGGAGAATGTAACACCCCAAGCTTCCACGGTACGCTTCTCTTTGAATAATGTGATAGCGTGTGTTGTACGCAACACCGAGTTCTAACACACCATAACCAATCAAACTAGCCGTTATGAATAGTAATACCTACTTTTTGAAATTATATAAATTTTATTTTTTAAAATGGAATTCATTTTTGGATTCGTAATATCAAATTTATCCTAAGGTGAAATTTTGGTATTTTTTGGATAACTTTAATATTTTGATGAATAATGAAAATTACTAAATTTTAATTAAAAACAACTTTTTTAATCAAAATAATTAATAGTGATAAATTATAAATTTGAGAGGTTTTAAAGTATATTTAGAATATATTTTTACCATTTAATACAATTTTGGTCATTGGATATAATTTTACAATTAAACCGGACATAAACAAGTGTCAATCTTTTGATAGTTATTATCTCTTAAAAACACGCTTTTTGTTTTAACAATGGGAATTAATTTGAAATTAATTTCTGCCACTTATATTTTTTGAATTTGGAAAAATGGATTCCATATTTTGAATCAGGATGTTCAAATTGTGTAAATAGGTAACTTTAATTTTTAGACATTTTGAATAATTACTGCGGTAAATATTTTATTTACCATGGTTAAGGGTAAATCCGGTAAATAATGGTTAAAGAATAATATTATAATAATAATAAATTACCCTAAAACGTGTCCTGGACTTATGGTTTGATACATGTTCTACCATAGACATATTTGGGTCGATTTTGGGACCCAATGGAGCCACTTGTAGGTGATAGGGACACTTAATTTTAATTAAGTTAAAATAAGTACAAAAATGACATAAGCATATATCTTTTAGAAAAACAATTTTTACATAAGATTATATATGTTTTATTTTCAACTATAAATATTCATTAGAAAACTAAAATTATTTCTTACATAATTATATTTTATCTATAATTTTTAGACTTTAAATAATTTAATTTATTTATGAAACAATGATGATGCAGTAATTACCATAATAGTGAAAAATTAAAATAATTGATATTATAAATACACAAATAAATATAATTTGAGACTTTTTATGAATTACACTAATTTTCAAAGTTAATATGACATGTTATAAATGATTTAATTAAATTTTTTCGAATTAATCATTCTGTTATGAGTTTAACAAAAATCAACTATTGAATAGTATCAAAATTGACATAAAAGAGTTTTTAAAACAAATATTATATTATTAATTGATATTAAATTCCTAAAAATATAAGGTTCGGTCAAGAGACTTATATCATGATAGGTGTATCATTAATGGACCACATGGGGGTATCTTGGATGTATATAGTAAGTTTATTAACCATATAATATAAAAATACAAAGAGACATTGTAAAAGTGAAAATAATTAACTTAGAGTTAATACTTAAAGATAAGGTTAATATAAGTACCCAAACCTGTATAAATTATATTAGTTGAGTTGTTTTCGACTCATCCCCACCTTAACATTTAAATAATCAACTTTGGAGACATTAGAAACCGAATATGAATTCATTATAAATTAATATTTCTAGCTTTTCCAAAGGTGCCCCTCACCCCTCTTATAAATGGGCACTCCTCCTTCTCATATCTTCACACCTTCAAAGCCTTTTGGTTTGGGAAAAATCTACCCAAATACTCTCCCAACTTACCTCAATACAACTTAGAGGCCTTAGTTTGATCATAAAGCCAACCTAATGGGCCCTTTTGATCAAATCAAAAGGAAGAACCTGAAAACGAGGTAATGATTTCACCACCCTTTTCCAAGTTCCTTTCTTCTTCAACTTCTTCTTTCTTCATTATTACCATTCTAAAATAATAACTCCAGTATCTTATATATACTGTGATGTTATTATAAATATGGTACAACCATATTCAGTATTCTATCCAACCTTTGAATAACATGTCACCATACGTGCGTACGTACGGCTTACCGTCTCCACGTCGTGGTGTAATTGTTATTCAATATATTATTATTTGGATGGGTATAATAATGATGTGAAAATCATGTAAATAATAAATATAACATGATAATTATTATTAATATATTATATACAATCAAATTATATATTATTTTAATATCAAAATAATGATATTGTCGCTCGTGCGTACGTACGGACAACTGTATCCACGAACGTGATGAGATTCATTCTCCATTGTATCCATTCAATTATAATTATCATTTTCTGATTTAAAAATGATGTTTGAGGACTTGATATCATTCTGGATATGAATAATGTACAACCTATCCATTACAAACATGTCTTACGTAACACAACATATAAAAGAAAACGAGTGAGTTAACACCCGAAACAACGATAATACTAAGATATTATTAACAAAGCAATGTAAAAAAGATCATATTTGATATCATATGAACTCATATGATTCCTGTATAATTTAATAACAAATTATTTCACTATTATACAGGAGTTTAACCTACCCCAACCAAGGAAAAGTACATGGTAAGGGTTTATTTCACAATCTCTGCATTATCCGAGGTTGTTTATACGTAATAATCTACTAGGATCTCTTTATCATCCACATCCATGTTTCTTAAAAATGTATTTAAAAACATTTTTACAATTTACAAATAATATGAATTAATGTTATTTATACCCTTATGTGTTTTTAAAAGAATCTTTCCGTCATTTTCCAAACAAGGCACTTTTTACCTTTCGACAAATTTAAGGTAAGAATGTTTTTTTAACTTATATGGTGGGTGTGGCTATTTACCGCTGTTATAAAATCTTCAAAGCTTCCCTTACAAGATTATAAGAATATTTCCAAAGTAAATGGTTTATTTTATAATTATGTAATTTTAAATGATTTCAAAATGAATATTTTACAAATTTTTTTAAAGGTACTCTTTATCAAGATCATTATTTTAAATGATTGAAAGATTTATCTTTCTTAATATTTTTAATTAATGTCCATGTTTTCAAAATGATTTTAAGGATTTATTTATATGGACATGAAGGTTTTGAAATGATATTTCTTTTCAAAAGATTGAAAGTGGTATGGGACACATTGATTCAAAAATCTCTTTTAAATTACTTCCTTTATAAATGTGTGACTTTTCAATGATTTCGAGAAAAGAGATATTTCTCTCAAATAGTTTTGATTTCATCTATGTCAACATCCTTTGATGGATTTTAAGCTTATTTGAAGTTGATTTATTATGATACAAAACTTCTATATTGTATTGATGGTTTTGTGATATGTTTGACTGTGGATGTGCTATTTTTATACCATTCATGGTTTATGGTGAAAGTATTGACATTTCGTATGCTAGTTTTAATACGAATGTTTATTTTATGTTTAAACCTTTTCATATGGGAATTAATTGGACTTAATATGTGACGGGTGGAGCCCTCTACAGCTCCTCGATGCATCGGTAGGTCTCATGAGACAAACTAGTGTCTTGGCATAAGGCCTTGGGAAAATCTTATTTGTAGTCTTGGCACGAGGCCTTGGCTATGTGGTTATGATAGTCTGGCATTATTCATTCCATCACTATGAAAGTGGTTATTGATATTTCATGTGATTATTTGATTAGTAGAATATCCATGTGAATAAATAAATGGAATTATTTCATTTTACTTTTTCCATACTATGATGAAGTTCAAGTTTAAAAGGATTTTGTTTTAGTTATACATTTCCTTATATGTTTATTCTTATTTATAAAAGTTTCTGCTATATTGTTATCCTTACTGGGCATTTGAGCTCACCCCTTTTCTATGTTTTATTTTTCCCAGGATGTGAAGAAGTAATTTACGAATGACCTGCAGGGATAGTATGTGGGGATATGAGTGTGGTCTATGAAAAAAATATGTTATTGTAGTAGTTTTTCACTTTATGATGTAATGTAAAACATTATGAATATATCTAGTGTTTCCAAGGCTACTAAACCAATTGGTCTTTAGAGATTTGATCTTTCTTGTGATCATGCCAATGTTATGTAATAATGCACCGACTCTGGGTAACTGGGGTCGGGGCGTTACATTTCAAGCAATGTCTGAACCCTGTTTATCTTACACCCACATTGTCTCCTGTGCTAAGCTGGAGGATTCTCAAATCCTCATTTAAACACTATAACACTTCTGTTTCCCATTGTGTATAGTGGTAGAGGTCACATAAGTTCTGGACAGCTGTGATATGTTGTTTGTTTCCCACGATGAACTGTGGTAGAGGTCTTTGTACCTGGACAGTGTGTTCACTATTTTTAACCCCAATCCAGGGTGTGGATCAATTTATATAAATTGTTGAGAGGACTAAGTCTCAATTTGATACTGAACCGCTTGGTTACCTCTGCTGTGCTTTTAGTTTAATTATATAAGTAATATATTTATTTCATATTCCACTGCTGTTATTTTGAAATACATAACTATTTTTAAAGCTACTTTGATAGTTAAATTAACAAGTGTTTATATTTATAGTAAATCAGTAAATTTGTTTCAAAATTCAATTTAATCATGAGACTAAATTAACTGAGAACTAATAAATCTTTGAGAAACTAATTGAACATCTATAATCTATATAAATTCAGTACAGTTTAACATTGTGTTTAAATTGGGGGATTTTAAGAGAAATATTTTTTTAACAGAAATTTTAATTGGAAATAAATTCACCCCCCTCTTGAGTATCCACTCCGACCAATAGATCTATTATAGAAAATTACAATATTGGTGATATACAGTTATATTTATGTTAGGGAACATGATATAATGTGGTTTTTTGGAGATTCAACCTGATTTTGTTTTAGAAATCATGTCACACTTCATTTTCTCCATAATTTCTAAGGTATTTTACTTCACTCTCGAATCCACTTATTATAAGTTCAATTATTAGTTAAAAATCTCATTAATTACTTAAAATTGATTATTAAAATGTTGTTAGAATCTGGGTTGAAATCTTATTTATGGATGGATTGTGGAATGTATGTGCAAGGTTCCTATTGAATGATTTTAAAATGTTGATTTTAGAATACGATGTTGTTTAATTTATAAAAAACGTCTTCAATAAATTTACTGTCTTATTAATATGACTGGGAAATTCATGATGGAAATGTTTTCAATAAAAGGGATGTTTTATTTAAATTTCTTGAAATTGATGATTTTTCATAATCATTGCATAATTGGATGGCATGTGTTCATATTCATTGAAGTGGTCCTCATGAATAGAACTTTTCCATTGGGGAACTAGTATGTAGTTACCTTATAATGACTAATTACATTGATGAGAGACTTATCATGTGTATGGAAATCTCACCTAGGCATGCAAGGTTAGATGTGTATACATGTGGAATGGAATGATTTAGGAAAAAAACGAAAATTGAGAAGTACTTTAAATAATTGTTTTGTTTCTTTCCTTGGGAACTATTTTAGTATTGAAAATTATTTTGTTGTAAAACTACTTGGATTTTTTATAAACTACTAAAATGATTTAAATGATTTTGTATAAATTGCTTTATAGACATGTGTTATATTTTTCTATCATAATGGCATGAGAGGGAAGTAATTTTGCGAAAAACTACTATGTTTCATTACTCACCCCCTACATGGGAACATTGGTTCATTTTCAAATATTTTTTATTGAGAAACCTGTAAAGGAAATGTATCTCATTTCTGTAATGATTCTTCATGATACATGGGCATGGATTGTGGAGATGGATCTTGGAGCATGTTGGGAGTTACAATGTTGGTGTCTTTGGAGTCTTGGAGCATTGTTGGTTTCATATTCCTCATTATATTTTTGATATTGGTCTTAGTTTCCTCTATGTAATCTGATATAGTTTGGTTTGATCTGTTATACATTTAGTTGTATTAATTTGTGTTCATACATAATATAGTAGTTTTTTGGGTATGAATATTTTGATTGTGGATATTTTATTTTCAAAGGTAAAATCATCCACCAATTATAAATGAATCCCCTTTCATTTATTTCCATCCTTTAGCTCCATGGGGAATTCTCATAAGCCCTAGAAGCAATTTCTCCTCAACTCAAGCTAATAAGAATGGGTGGGATGTTACTAATTCTCCAAAAGATATGGGTAAAATATAATATGTTTCCTCAAAAATTTCAATCCATTTTACCGTTAATCACCAATTTACATCAATTTTCATTTTCTATTTATTTATTTATGCTTACCCAATAATTATTCATACAATATTCAATTCCAAATTAATCTATTCATCATTCCTTAAAGTTATTTAATTCATAATGATTCATTTCTTTCCTTAACCATTTAATTAAAACCCACAAAACATTTTAATATCTCATCCAAAATTCTCATTATCATTCCAAAACAAGATTTAGCCAAGTTCAAGGAATCCAAAATAAACATCAAAACTCCTAAACCCCAGTTTCACATCAAATTAACAAGCAAAAAAGATAGTATGTGGCACTAATAATCTACTTAGTATGTTTCATATTTTATGTCTGGGTGTTTCTCATTGTTATTTCCCTCTTTATGTAATTATCAATTTTGGGGGTTCCAAGGTATATTAGTACTAATATATAACATATAATTAAATACTAATAAATGTTTCTATAATAAATCACAATACTAACATCAATTTATAAGGTTTAACATACAATAATAAAATGAAAAAAAAAATAAAGCACAACATCCCTCCTTCCCCCATTCAATATCTATTATTACTTGGTTCACTCTCATCATAAATTTATTAGTTTCTTTCATGTATTACTTAAAATTAGTCTGCTTCATATACAAAAAAATGCACCCCAATTATTCAAAACAACATAAGTAGAAGTAAAAAACAATAAGAATATACAATAATATTAATTACAGAAGATAATAGATACGTCTTGAGATCCCCTACCTAGTGATGGTTCTCGATTATCACTACACAAATATGATATAGGAGAGAGAGGAAATTCAACATAGGTATGGAAATAATAGGTCCCTCATAAAACTTATAATATACTTTAGAAAACATTAATGTTGTGGTTTTAGGTCATTGAGGCTTGATTGACTCTAAATAAATGATAGTACAAAATAAATTTTTATGTCGACTATTTTATGACCAATGTAACAAAATAATTCTTTAATTTTTTTGAAAATAAATTTTACCCAAATTATAATTGATTGAAGACCATAATAAATAGAATCATAAATAGTAACAAAAAAAGTTGTACAAAAACAATTCAATTAAAAATATTAACATCATAACTTTTTCCAAGTAACAATAACTTAAAAATATGAAATTTAAACATAAAATTATATATTAAAAATAAAGATAAACTAAAAAAATCATACTTGTAAAATAGGCAACCCATTATCTTTGTATATGATTTAAATATTTTCATGTATAAGGGAGATATTAACCGAAAATATAAAAATTCAAATTAAATTATGAAACATGCGTTTTCAATATAATGATAAGCTAAATAAAAAGTATAGTTATAATAAAATATAAACTATTGGAATTTGCCCCAATTGAAACTATTTAAAACATAAATCTAACAATATAATATCAACATTTTGATATTAATTCTTGATAATGATAATTTAATGATAAAAAATCCAATTTAAAATAACATCTTAAGTTTCATTGAAATTGAATTAATTTCAATTGAAGTTTCATTTACTCATACGAAGTTGATTTTTTATTTTGATTTTCCTATTGTATCTCTACAATAATATTTTGTCATGTTTGAAAATTATATGTATGAAATAAAATTTAATGTCATTATAATATATAATTATTAATTCAATCAAACTTACATCTCCAATAATAATTTCATGTTTTATCACACGTCACTGTGTATGGATTGTAACTAGTAAGATTTATTTTCCTTTGGACTAGAAGCCTAAAATGTCTAATGGAAACTAAAATACCAAAAAATCCTTTTATTGGTTATTTATTTATGAGAAACAACACTATATCAAATATATTTTTAATACCTAACAAGATACGGAAAAATTTATCACTTAATTAAATAATTCTGAAATCTTTTAGATATATTATATTGTTCTTTAATCATCTATCATTTCCTACATTAATGGAGAAAAAAATTGTGTGTCCATGAATCCTTGCACTGATCCTGTAATATACTGAATGAAAAGTGTAAATATATACCTAATAAAAAGAAATTATATGTATAAAGTTAAATTTTTTAAATTGATATAATGGAAAGAAATATGGTAATCGACTTACCTAGAAAATAAATGCATCACTATGAGTACTAATATTTTGAATTTTACAAGATCCAGGATATATAGATTATATTTAATTAAAATAATATTTTTCTCAAAAATGTTATCATCCATTGGAATCTAATAAACACCCAACAATATATATTCATATGTTGACAATTTATAAATCCCTTCGTGAAAAGTTGTATCTGAAGTCAGTTGTGGTCTCAGCATGTATTTTATTTTCACGCAACATTTAATTACCATTAATGAATTCTTATATATATTAAAATATCAAAATAAATAAAACACCAATATTAAAATAGGATGTAATCTTTAAATACCTTAGTGGTATGTTTTCTGACATTTCTAGAATGTCAAAGTATAAAATGAATGAAATTTTACCAACTATTGAAACCTCATCTATAAGAAATGAAACTCCACCTAATGAATCTATAATATCCTATATTATTACCCTATATTGATCAATCTCTAAATACCAATAATTTAGAGTTTTGTAAATATAATATATGGACTCATAAGATATAATATGACACTATGGATCCATGGCATATAAATCACCGTAGATGGGAAGCTTCAAGTAGAAGTTATAGGAGTGGGATATATAGGTGTAGGTTGAGTGAGTTTCACATTAGTAGGTTTAGGGGTGAGATATAAACACTGAAAATATCTCTTTATTTATTCTACAATTAACTTTACTAAAGGTATCATCCTCTCATTCTTCTTCTTACCCACCTTCTATATATTAGCTTCTAAAGGTCCTATTTTAAATTAATACAACTTCTTCCAATCCTCAAACACAACCTGGGTATTTAGGATTTTCTAATGAATCAACTAAAATATCATTCCTACCCTTAATTATGATTTTCCCACGTGTGCTATGATATTCAAGTGAAAGAAATATAGAATATTTTAAAATTTTATTAATGGAATTAAAAAATATATAATGTTTTAAAATAACATTATTAACTCTTTAAATTATTCTCATATACATCTCTAAAATATTATAAAAAATATCTTACTTTTTTAGTTTTTTTGGACCTCTTCCATTTTTCATGTCTACATGGGGGAGGAGGGTAAAGTTTTGTGGATCCTAAAATTTTGGTCCTCAATTTTAAAATTTTTCATCCATCACTTTCTCTTCTAGTAAGTGATACCCTCCATGAGATAATCTATGATAGTACACGCTTTTGGATTGGACCACAAAATGAGATCTCCTCATTTCTTATTAATTAGGGACAAACAATTACTTATGATGACTATTTTTTATGATTATTCAAAAAAATTCAAAATATTTACATTTTACATAGAAAAAATGACTATTTGTGTCTACTTTTAATAATTTATTTCATGTATCTTTAATTATAAAATAATATAAATACATGGATTTTAATTTTTTATATTGCACCCAAAACGAAATCCAAATTTTTTGATAATTTATAATCCTTCTATATCATAGTGAAAAAAACCGAAACTTTTTTCCTGGCCTCTTTAATAAAAGGTATATCAAATTTCTTCTAATATGTCGGAAAAACATATATTAGAAAAAAATATATAATGATAAGTAAAATAATAATAAATAATCTTACCAAAATTACCTCTATTGACCAAACTAATTTGGTCTTTTTTATACTTATCTGATTAAAAATCAAATTTCTACTTCTTCTTTAGACTGATTTTCTACAAAAATCATAAATTTATTTGAACTGGGACCCCTAAGATTACCATTATATTCAAACTCAATAAGTATCCTTTGGTCCAGGATATAAGAAAGTGATAATCTAGGTAAATGTATACTACCAATTTTACTAACCCAGGAATTCTCCATTGTCCTTATAGAAGTATAAGGATACTATACAGAAGGATGAGGTGGCTCCATAGAAAAATTGTGTGTGGGGTATTACCTAGAATATTAAGGAAAATTTATTTTTTTTCTGAAATTACCATACAAATAAAATTAACAAAAAATTAGTAACAAAATATACAAATCTAATGGTTATATATAAAATTAATTATAAATTGAAAAAATATTCAATAAAATCTAAATTAAAATAAAAAAACATTATTCATATTTGTTAAAGTAGTTAACTAAAATGATAAATCAATGCTAACAACATTTTTTAGACAGAAACAAATACAAACAAAAATAATAAAAACATGGATAAGAGATTATGAAAAATCATATGTTGCAAATAAATTTTAATAAAAAATAAAAAATGATACAAACTAACCTAAACTAACTCTATTATAGTCTTTATAGTATTTAATAATAATGATAATATTTTTGGTAACATTTATGAAACATAAAATTATATATATACAGACAAATACAAAGATTAAGTAAAAAATTATAAAAATCAAAAAATTATATAAAAATTTGATAATTGGAATTTAATATAAATAAAAATAAACTAAAGGGAACCAAAAATTGACATATTTGATAAAATATGGGAATTAATTTAAAAAATTATAAATAGTATGTCATGAAATGAATAAAATTTTAAATGTTAGATAAGAAATAGATATATATTATATGTAATATAATATAATTACTAAATTATTTTTTTCACATTTTCCTTCCTCCTAATCATTCTAAAAGGCACTAACCATATCTACATAGTGTTCATCAAAATCCCGTAATAATATTTCCATAGATGTTGGGATACCAAATAATTCATCATCATATTTTAATTTTTTATCAACAAAATATTGTGTTTTTTTTAAAAAATGATAGACCACTTAATATATAATTGACCAAGAACATAGAAATTTTTTTACATGTTTTTCAATAATTAAAGTGTCATCTGTGTTTCTTATTCTATTTATGCTTACTAGAATTATATTGAATTCGTCATGTATATCACTATTATTATCGAAAACTCATTTATAGTTGATAAAAATGACTCTAAATTTAAAATAATAAATATCCTAAATTTTATCAAGAAATATATAATATGCACTTCATGTGAAGATTGAGTTTTTATCCTTTGCATTCAAAAATATGATACTTCAGCAAACACAATTATATTGTTATTCTGAACTGTAATTCTATCATCAAAATATTCTTTATATAATCAATATCTATTAATGTCGTACTTGAACCACGTTATCACATTTACACTTAGGTCGGCCACTAACCAAATCATATTTTATTATGCTTCTCATCTTCCATGTACGGTCTATTAAAATAATTTCAAATACAATTATTCTAATTTAATACCCACATAAAATTATTCATTATATAATTCTATTTAACACATTTTTATGTATTCTTATATGTAGTTTAGATTCACTTATGTTATTCTAGATGTATAACTGTTCTTGATTGATTTGTTCACCTATCGCCAATTTTATTTTTAATCCACATATCCCCATTCCCTGAATACTAACTCATTCATTAAAAGATATATGCAAACAGATGTGATCCACTACAAAAAAAATTGTTTTAAAAAACAATAAAATCACCATGTATATGTACTTCTCAATAATTGAGGATTCTGATTGATATGAATATTTGACATATCCCTTTCATATTATTTTATGCATTTTAAAAGGATGCATTCAATGATGATATAAAGTATAAAAAATATTTATTTATCAAAAAAATTAAACCTTTAAATACACTATTATATAAAAAAATGTTAAGTACATTTCTAGTTGAATGTGTATATAAAATACATAATTCTACAAATTTTTCATAAAATTAATATCTACAAAATTGTTATAAATTGTATTGAAAAAATAAAGCAAGTTAATGATAGCCATTATAAAATAGATTTGTAATATTCCATGAAATGAAACTTGTGGTATTTTTATATAATAATGAAAATCAAGTGATTTCATGCCTATTATCTTCAAATATTTTAATAATACAATTTTTTTACATTTTAATAATAACCTTGAGGAACTTTGGTACCTTATAGAAACTGATAAAAACCGATTTCATCCCTCTAGGATAATTTATGTAATGTTGGAAGAAAATATTAATTTTTTCCATTACGGGTGTCAGATAACTCCAAAAATATTCTCATTTTTAGTAAATCTAATATTACATTCAAACCATCCATGACCATTCCTTTAATATTAAAAAATGTTATGATTAAACCACCAAATATATTCTTCTCAAAATGCATCACATTAATTGTCTGATTAATCTTACTATATCCTTAATATGAAAATTCAAAAAAAATATTGTCCACTTCTTCAATATATTCTTTTCATTAACAAATATTTTTATCATTCCAAATATGAAATCAATGCATTACACCATCTCATAATATTGATATGTTGACAAAGGATTTGGAGTGATATCAAATTATTTTGAGCCATTTAATACATTTGTTATCTTTGATAAGACTGATCCATAGAAAAATACTTTTATTATCCCAAGTTAATTATTATCCTTGCATTTTTAATTTATAAACATTATTATATTTTTCAAAATTTGGACAATTGTTTTTCCTTTAACACTATATCTAGACAAGTTTCTATATTCTATGAAGTTATTTATCATAATCATAATCCCATTATACAATTGAAAATATTCCTTTTTATAAAAGTCATAAACACTAATACCTTCCTACCAAAACATTTTCTAATAAACAATTAATGGTGAAAAGTAAACATCATTATCTATTTTGGGTTGTTTTGGTCTGGAAATAATTTAACCCAATATGATGTATTTTCACTTCATAAGAAAAATTAGAAAATTTGTTTAAACTTTCCAAAACAGAGGCTATAATCTACATTTTTACTAATACTATGATATGTAATCATTACATCTTTATATAACCCGTGTTTCATAATTCTATCATTATCTATTAATTTATGAAATTTTTGATAAATTTTCTTCCACCATAAAAAATAATCTAGGGAATGTAATTTTTTATTATATGTTCACTAATCTACATGTATTGATAACATTTATAATCATATAAATTATAAAAATAAAATTTCATATAAGAAATTATCGGAATACAATAATTTCAACAGAGGGAGTTATGTTACTTGGCATAATATATTAATCAATTTTTTATTTTTCTTTCAATGTGTAGTGTAATGTCCTAACTTTTGGAAACTCTAAAAATACTTTTTAGTCATTTTAATATAAAATAAATTCATCCAGGTAAGTATCTATCTTATTACACCCCAATCCCAATGGGCATAAATTTTTTTACATATTTTAAATTGAATATGGAATATCAATATGTTTCTGAAGTATGTCCTTAAACATCTATAAAAATTATACAAAACTCTTATCGCATAATCAATTACTCTATTTCAAGTTCAATAATCTTGACACATTTGATATAAGTGTGATTTTGATACATTTTGAATTTGGATTTTTTAAAAATCACCATATAAGTTATTAATTGAGGTTGTTATTTAATTTTACACCAAATCAATATCATGAAATATTTAATCAAATTGATCATAACAGTCATTTTGAAAATTTCTATCACTATTTGTTCTTTAATTCTATACAATTTCACCCCGCAAAATTCATGGACTATAAATTTGATTAAAAACATTACAAATTAATTGTTATATGAACTCTATACTTTATAACTTTCTTATATTTAAACATTTCAAATAATGATAAAAAATGTCATAATTTCAAACATTTCATTTGGAAAACTCCAAAAAAGCATCAATCCCTTCTACAGATTAATTATTTGTTAATCATGCAATAATACAAATAAAATTCTCTATCACCAAAAAAAATTCCCAGTGTTAAATATGAATTACAATATTTTGAAATATAAATTTATTTTTTTTGTAAATAAAATAAAAAAAATGGAAAATTGTTTACTTAACATTGTTCATTATGTAATGATATATTCTTAAAACCAATTTGTTTTAATTAAAAAGCATCAAATAAATATTTTACATTAAAAATTGTTTCATTGAAAAGGATTTACACATTTTTTTTATTAAAATGAATTTGAAAAATATATATTGTTTAAATTGTAAAAAAATAAAAATATTCTTTTAATGTTTTATTAATTATTTTGATGAATATAAAAGTTAAAAAAGATAGTTTTTTCTTTATAAAATAAAAATAGAAAATATTATAAAAAATATATTTAATTAATATTTTAGACTACAAATATAATATTTAAATTATATATTTTCAAATAAAAAACACTGAATATAAATTAAATAACTGAATAACAAACAATGATAAGTTAGAACACAAAAAAAAAATAAAAAAACCAATAATTAATTATTAAAATTAATAAAATTTAATAAAATTTATACACAATTATAATATTCATAAAAAATATATTATTTTTTAAAAAAAAACATTTTAGATAATATAAAATATTTTTTATAATAAATGTTTTATTCATTAAAATTAAATTTAGAAAAATATATGGAAAATGTTCATAAATTATTATATAAATATTTATCACGTATTTAAAACCAAATAAAAATATCATGTATACTGAGTAGACTATAAGTCATAATAAGAACATGAAAAAGGTATAATAGATTTCTAGGGATGATATTAAGATAATTATAAAATCATACCAATTAAATGATTGAAAAATGTAAAAATAAACCAAATACTAAAATTTAAAACTATAATCAATGCTTGTAACTAAAATGAATTTGGTAAATTACAAATAAAAGTTGATAAAATCAATGTGCAGAAAACATATAAACCTTTAGAAAAAGTCCATCCTTGGTTAGAACCCAAGATAAAAGTGATGCAAATCATTAGTTACAGACAGATCATCGACAAAAATAAATAAAGTGAACCACAAAAACACAATTAAACAAAAAAAATTTGAAAATAAATGGTAAAAAATTAAACAAAATAAAATAATGAATATAATAGATAAGCAGAAAACCTAAGATGAAACATATAATATAAAAGAGAATCAAAGATAGTTGAAGAACAATTATTTGAGGCCAATGGCGATGATATGAGATACAGGTGGTAGTAGGTGATGACAATGATAACAGTAAAAATAATAAAATTATGGGTTAGTTATTAATTTAAGAGAATAAGTAGGGATATATTTAGTGAGTGAAATGAAATAATAGGTCCCTCTAAAAATATTAAAAAAAAGTAAATATTTTCTATCATAGTTATTTATTCACCAATGTTAAAAATATAGGGTTTTTATATAGATTAATAATTAATTGATTTTAAATATAATGAACAATGTCAATTTTTTAAAATTAAAATTATAAATAATTATGTTTTAAATATTTTCAAAATAGTAAAATTTGTAGGTCATGAATAAGAAATCCCCACCATCACTCTCTCTATATCAATATATATCCCCACATATGAAATCACATACAAAAGAAAATACACCACAAAAATTCAAAATTGAAACGTTGAGTGCTTAGAATAAAATGGATAATCAATAAGCATACTCAATACAATCTCTAGGGTCTTCGAATTAGACAATCTAGTTTGTGAATATACCAATACGTTATGGATGAACAAAATAATGGAGTCCATGTTGGAATTAATAATATGGTTCATGAGAACCATGAAAACTACTAACAAATTATTTAAACTGAATGGCATCAAGAGGTACTCGTATAAATTTTATTGGCCATTGAATTCCATATTTGGTATATTCTATGCCTTCTACCCCAACTGATGATTTTTCAGTCATAGGTTAATCATAACGAATGATCAGGCTCCCCTCAACTAATAAAAAAATTAATTTATCCATATTAATGGGTGCTTATTCTTTATTGCAACCCAATTCATATTATGTAAATCCATTCAAAACATAATGATATAATCAATCCTCTTTTCCTATGAAATAAGAGAACCCTAAAGATAGGTACTAGGATGAATAAAGTCTTTTTCCTAAAGGTCCTCGAGTTTTATCATTTTATCTCTCAACATTGATGGTTCAATATGATAAGATGGGATCAATATAGTCACTTCTCCTTGTATGAGATCTATCATGGACTCGATATCCGTTAACAGTTAAAATCATGAGAAATTATCTTGATAAAAAATGGAAATGGTTCATTACTAGAGGGAGAGTACATTGATCCATCAACCAATCCCATAAAATAATGATACCCACTGTCTATATTGTAATATCTCATATCTAACAAACGTAAAGTCCTAATATACCTATATACACATCCGACTATCCTAATATAATGTAATCATCTCCCATAAGGGATGTTAAAACACTCACCTTCTGAAGAAAATTATGTGATCACAAGTGTGTGTAGACAAATCCATCGGGAAGATGACATCAAATCACATCATGTCTAAAAAATATATATAATAATTTCAAAAAGACCCCAATAGCACATGTTAGGTACTTATTTATTAAATCCAACCATAATTGGTATTTAAAACTCATATCAGACTTTATTTAAGTATTTCATCTAACTTTTATATGTTTTTTGGAGTTTTTGATAATTTCACACTTTAATTTTTATTAAAATAAGAATAATTTTTCTATGCATATATCAAATATTAGTAATTTGTAATGGTATATTTTGTTGAACACATTCGAAGATGCGGTCTAAATATACTTCCATTAGATTTTGATATGTTTCTTTAATGTTTATTCAGTTGAACAAAAAGTTCTTGGACTCTGCCATTGGAGTTTGTTATGTGTTCATCTATAAATAATACTAATGGATTTAGGGATAAATAACAATAATCTTGTTAAAGATAAAAAAAATTATTGTTTTGATTTTTTCAACATTTAGTTACCTAGTGTGCATCCAATTATTTTCATTAATGTATTTTTCTTATAGAATCTATTTTTTAGTTTTAATTGTAATTTATCTAAGATTTTATGATTATAATGTTTCTTGGACCAATCATTGTGATCAAGAAGCTTCTAGATCGGAAGTTACTTTTTCAGATCATTGAGATCAAGGAATTCTACTCTTTAGAATACATTACCCTCTTGGAAGGGTTATAGTTCATGATGCTTGTGGAGGTTTGGATTTATCTTCTCTTCTTGATAGAGGGATTATATTGGTAGGAAGAAAAAAATTCTATGTTTTTGCAAGGATCTTCTAGGTGTAGAAGTGGAATACGTAGGATCATATAAAATACCATCTTAGTAATTTGGATGAAATCAAAGAGTTCATGTTGATTATAATTTTTGTTAGTCTTAAAATATTTTTAAGAGTATTTTTGTGGTTACTCAATAATTTTGTTCATTGTTTCTTCTTTTTTTCATTTACTTTGTATTCATTATTTCTGTTGTACAAATTACATTCATCAAAAAATTTATATTTTCGTGATTTCTTCCTACTCTTTTAGTCGAATAGTTTTTTTATAAATTTCATATATTTTTATTATATTGTTCATAGATGAGTTATATAAACTGATTTATTTCAATTACTCTTATCAGAATACAATATCTTACAATCAACTAAACCTCTGAGTGTGGGTAAAATTCCTAGTTTTCCTTAAACTAAGATTGAAACCACCACCTCTTGTAGTATATACTTATCATATTCTTAAATTGAAAAACATGGTATTGGATCTTGTATCTTATATTTTATTGTTTAAATATTATCATATATTATACTATCTTCCTTACACTATCATGTGGATGAAGAAAGATAGATTTTTTTTTACAATAGAGGGACTTTATTTTAGATATTTAGATACTATAATTCCAATTATAGCACCAATATTTAATGGTGTAGACAATGATTATTATATTGGATGGATCAAGTCTTTCATTATCAACACATCAGTTGATCATTTCATCCTTATGAATGAAAATTAAGAGATAGTAGAGATATAATTTTTTACTATTTCACAAGATGAAAATTTGGAGTATAAATAAAATTATAAAGTGGGGAATACTTTACTCTGCTCAAGGATATGAAGAATCGTAAATAAAAATTCTCCATGAAACAATTAATGGTATAATGAAAAAGTTGGAAATCACTCACTTTGGAACTTCTAAAGTTCTTGAAACTCAAAATATTATTCATAATGATGATTTTCATAATTTTAATTTCTTACATTTATAATTGGTAAAAAATTTGACAATGTTTTATGATAGACATGCATGGCCTTGAATATTTGGGTGAATATTAAATAACAAATGAACATCTTTTTGAAAATTTAATTTATATTCTACCCAATGAATAAAAATATAAACAAATTCATATTGATGACACAAAAAAATATAACAAATTTGATTCTTGAAGGCCTTATCAATGCATTAATTAAATACAAGAATCATCCATAGAGATATTTTGTGATGGTGAAAAAAAAGAATGGTGGTTCTTTTTATTTTCTTTAGTGTACATTAACTTCAGTTATTGAAACATTAAGTTCCAAATTTGTGAGTAAAATGTAAAAAAATAAATAGAAAAGTAGTAATTCAGATTGTAATGGAGGATAACACACTCATATTGTGATGATAATGAAAAAGATCATCATTATAATAGACAACATAAATATTAAAAGAAGGATTATAAAGAAACTATATGTTATGAATGCTTAAATGCCAAAAATATTAGACTGTATTGTCTGATATAGGAGGAATGAATATATATGGAATATCTATTAAAATAAAATAAATAAAATAATACAATGAAACAAAATATATTTGGATTTATATCGAGGATCTATCATTTGAGATAAAAAAATCCAAACAATAAAGATCTGAATACTATTGGATTTTATTCTAATATTCCTTGGAATAACTTTTAAGTTATTAGTAAGGTAATTCATGTATTTATTTGCCAATTATCATTAAATGATAATGTATCATATTCATCATATGATGAAATTCATCCTATTTCATTGTAAGATTATGGTGCAATTCCATAAATTTAAAAAATAACTATATACATGGAATTCCTAAAAATGAAGAATGAAAAATTTATTATGGACCTAATCATTGCTAAACAAAATGCTTCTAAAGAAGACGATAGTGTTTCTATGATTTATTTTTGATATTTCTAAACAATATTTAAAATATAATAGTAATTTTGTCAAACTTTTTGAAGTAAAGAATAATAAATGAAAATAATTTAATGACTTTAATTATATAGTGAAATAGTTGAGTTAACATCTAAGTTGAATGCTTTGAAAGTATCAATAATGTCATCAAAATATATATTTGAAATTGATAAGAAAAATCATATATTGAATATCTGAACAAACATTTATAGAATTTTACTAATGTGAGAAATTAATATAAAAAGTAATAAAAAAATTATTTAAAAGGATATTGTTAGGTCTTTTTTATTAATAAATTGGAAGATACTATCAAAATAACTATTTTTCCCAATTCTGATCATTTTTACTCTAATTTTCAGTGAGAGGAACGTTAGAGGAAACAATATTCTTTGAAAAATCCAACCTCTATGATATAATTAGATTTTTATTTTTAAAGATATTATTTCATTTAAATATATAAAATATGGATAGGTATGGGTTCCTAAGTTCATCATTAATAAAATTAATAGAACTAAGAAAGAATATGTACTGAACCCTTAGCCTTGAATTGTTTTGGGTGAATGGTAGGGTACTAATGGAAAATATATATCCTATATAGACATTGATTATAATCGATATATAACTATAAAAAATCTAATTTTTTTTAAATAAAAACAAGTAAAGTTAGGTTGAGTAACCTTTGTAGATATTATACGAGGTCAATTATATGGTATGGTTAATGTAGTTTTTATTGGAAAATTTATTTTATAATTTTGTCTTATGTTCTATTAATTATGAAAGACCTCATTAGAATCAATCAGCTATGAGATGAAGGCTACTCTATGAACATTGGGGAAGATATATATAACATTAAATTATCTAATGGAGAGCACACCATACATGTGAAAAAGCAAAATAATGTTTACACACTGAATGTAGAAGAATATTTTAATATAAATTTACCTTATCATAGTGTGGTTGAATATTCTTCTTTTATTTGGAATGGAATATTAGGAAATTGTATGTTTCAGATGTTAACTAAGATATATTATAATGTAATTTATAGATATCTATCATAATATAAAATTTAATTTCTCTTTAGTATTTTATTATTTCCTATATATTAACAAATAAAATTCAATATTTAAATCCACTACAAGAATTATCAATTCCCTTTTTTTAATGAACATTTATTTTATAGTCCTATGGAAACTGTATGTATTGGTGAAAAAAACATTGTCTAGGTTCTTATTTATAATTACTCAAGATATATATGGACCTTTTTTCTCACTATTAAATCAGTAGAACTATATTTTTTCATATTTTTTGTTTCTCGTGATCAAAATTTGAAAATGTTTCATGTAGTCACTCTCAAGATTGATAGAGGCCAAGAATTTTTAAATTCTAGTTTTGAAAAAAAAAATTCAGAAAACATATTAACTCATAACTTTTCATCACCCAAAAATACACAACAAAATTGAGTACTTGAATGAAGGAATAAAACCCTTAATTATATTACTCAGACATTATTGTTTGAATACTCGGTAACTATAGATTTTTTTCAGAATTCATGAGTGTTTCTAGCTATACTATAAATCATGTTTTAGTTCATTCAATATTTAGAAAAACACTTTATTAATTTAATACCAGAAGAATACATAAATAAAAATACATTAATGTTTTTGAATGCAAAGTTCTTATTATTAAGAATAAATATAATATTTATAAACTAGGTCCAAATGAAACTGAATGAAAATTTATTAGTAAAACCACTATTAATATGGTATATTATATTTTTAACAAATAGAAAAAGTATGTTGAATAAATGATAAATATCATGTTTGATGAATTTTATCCTTATTCAAATTTAAATCAATCATAAATTATTCTTCCTAACATTGTTTTTGAAACCCCTATTATTTTGTTACTAAAATTTGTATCCTATTAATCATTCATTAGATATAGATCAAAATTCATTTTTAACCGAGAAATTAAATAGTATTATGTAATTATAACATTTAGAATTTCAGTGGTGTGTAAGAAAACCTATTAAAACATTAAATTCCATGATAACGAATTTGAAAAATCATGAATTCTCATCATAACTCAAAAACTAAAATAGAATATGAAGATTTAGTTGATAAGAGTTTAATAATTAATTTGTAAGAATATATTAGTAAACTTAAATGGATTATGGTTTAGACTCTAGTTAATTGAATTAATTATTATAGAATTATAAGAGAAAAATGGATCTTCTAGGAGAAATGTGTTGAAAATTGTATCATTTTTTGGAAGAAGAAATTTTTTTTAAGGGTTATTGTCAGAATGAGGGAATATATTATGGATAATCCTATTCTTAGGTAGTTCTTCTTAAATCAAATAATATACTTATATTATTTACATCATATCTAAATTTTACTCCATATAAAATGTATTTTCGGAGTTTCTTTCTTAACAAAATTTATTTGGTTGTTTTTTAAAGAGAAACCACTAGTTCTGACAATTTAATTTTTCTAGAATATGTTTTTTGAAATACCAATACACTTTATTAATATATGAAGTCTATGAGAGCCTAGTATAATTGATTTTCCAATTTTATTGTTAAAAATTTATTAAAGGAATGGATAATCCCACTCTTTTTATCAAGAATATTTTGAAATGCATTACCATTTATCAAATTTATATCATTTAATTCTTTTTGTTCAACATAAAAAAATATCATTGATAGTTTCTAAAAACTTACATAAAGTGATTTTTAAATAAAAAATGATTCGATAATGTTGTTTTGTTATTAATTACTAAATAATTCAATGTCTAGATGGAATAACATTATCTGAACCTAGAAATATAATATTTTTACTCTATCAATTTGGTTTTGACAATGTCTCTAGTATAATTAATTTGGTATGTAACTCTTCAATATTACATCTTGGTAAATCTGGGAAATTAATTGATCAAAATTTATTCAGATGAATAATCAGAGTTGTACTATATTTAATAGCTAGTTAATTATAAATTGTGAGTCTATAATCTTGTGAGAGAGACTCCTAGAAAATATGAAGAAATCACACCTTAAAGTGGTAAATCATTTTTTTTGTACCTTAAAAGAACTCTAGAACATAGACTATTTTATTCATCTAAAATTGAATTTTCAATTAAGAGTTATTCTAATATTTTTTTTGTATAATAGATCTAAATAGAACCAATAAAACATTTAATTTCTTAGGTGAGTCTTTAGTTTCATGGTTAAATAAGAAAAAATAATCATTTTCAATTTCTTTTGCTAAAAATTATTTTTTTATCCATAAGTTGTTATTCTTAATGGTTATAAATTAATCACTCACTCATGGAATTTAGTTTGAGAATTACTCAAATTATTATTCTATTCAAAAAAATTTATTTCTATCTATTTTTTAAGAAACCAAATAAAACACACACATACAAATTGAATAGATATAGGATTCCACTCCCTTTAGGATCATACACAAATATGACATATTATTCTCATGTTTATTGTAACTCAAAGTAATCATGTTTTTTATTTCTTATAAAAAACACTTAAATTTTGAAAGACATGAATATATTAAAAATAATCCTAACATGATAAATGAAAAGTGATCATAATTTCCACTTTCCTATTTCAACTATCTCCTAATATTAATAAATATACATTGAGAAAGGGTGATAGATTCTTTATGTTTAGATTCGTACTAACTTTTATATATTTGCTTTAAATAATTTTATTTCATATAATAGAACTTAATATATAAATTTAATAGAGCTACACCTATAAAAATTTACATCCCTACTTAAGGGAAATCATATTAACTATCAATATGTCAAAGTTTATATAATATTTTTCCATACTTGGACACAAAATTTCGAACACTCTAATGACTAATATTATGAATTCATTCTATAGTTTTCCCTGTAATATAATGTTTTATGTAAAATTTTTAATATACAAGTATTGTATTGAGTGTCAAATATTATGTTTAAATTTTATACACTCTGATGTTTCAATGAAAATTTTTAAAATAATATATATCCCTTTTTCAAAAATATTTTTTTAACTAATTGCTCAAAAAATTTAGGTTTTCATAATACTATCATAGGATTATATTTTTAAATCTATATAAGATAAGAAAGTTTATTTTAACTATTATTTCAAACTATATTCATTAGAATTATATCATTTTTACATATTAGATGTTAACTTATGGAAGTTTTAATCTTTTTAATCTTAATGTCTCTTGATCTAATATTTATAACATGATTTGGAAATTATAATTTATCATCATTCAGTAGTCTCCAAAAAATCCTTCTCTTATTTACTATCACATATTCTAGACATTATTATTCATTAAGGAGGTGATCTTGTTTTTTAAAGGAGATATTCTTTTAGTTTTCTGGGAGATGTTTTCTGGGTAGATGTATGTTTTTTTTATGAAAGGGGGTATTTTTTAAGTTTTTGTTTAGTTATTGTTATATTATATCAAGGATGAGATTCTGTCATTGGATGAGGAATTTATTATTATATCAATTACTAATCCTTTGTTAATTTTATTTTTCACAGATATTATATCTAGGTGATTTTAATCAGATATGACATAGTACATGGAGTTTAATTTTATAATTATTAAAAAATCTTATCATAACTTTTGTTTTCATTATGTCTTCTGATTGTTAAAAATGATGATATTGTAGAGTCAATGAATGTTAATATCATTTGTTTTGTAAATTTATAACACAATTAATTTATTTTTTTTATCTAACATTCTTATGATTGTGGGAGTTATGGATATGTTTGGGGTTTTATTTCTAATGCACTGAACATAATTTTTTATTGAAACTTTTGAAATTAGTGTGTTATAATAGTGTGTTGTGATGAACACATTAGACAATTATGTATGAAGATTCATCCATTAGATATTTTTTAGTTTTGTTACATATAGTTTTAAATAAACCTTAGGATCTCTAAATCTAACCATTAGAGTCATTTATGTGTTCATCTATAAATATAACATGAGGCTTCACTAATCAATATTAGTTTCCTTGAGTCAGTTGAATAATTTTAAATTTTTCTACATCTTCATTTCTAGTATGATTTTGATTGATTTTATCAGGGATATTTTTATTAGACAATCTATTTGTGAGGTTTTATTAAAAATAATCTTGTCTTGATTTGTTGTAATTTTTTAGATTAATAATTTTCATCGAGGAAATTATGGAATCGAAGCTGGTTTGTATGATATTTGAGATCATGGAATTCCATGTTTTAAAATAATGTTTCATCATGATAGGGTGATATTTTATTAATATTAGGGGGTTGATATTGTGTGTGATTTACTTGATCGAGGGATTCTGTGGAAAAGAAGATTGAGTTTTTTATTGGAAATTTTTTCTAAGGAACATAACGGTGTGGGAGTGGGATACCTAATATTTATTAAAAGGGCTATTTCCTATTTTAAATGAAAGATAAGACTTATTAAAGGTTAGAAGTAGTTTTTTGTAATAATATACTTTTAGGGTTATTTTTTTACCCAATATTTTTTTTATTGTATCATTTTTTATTTTATTACTTTATACGATTTATTTACTAGAGCATGCTAATTATATTCACCATAAATTGTATATTTTCATATTTAAACCTACTATATTACTTGGTTATATATGATACAACTTCGATAGATTTTTTATTCTATTATACATACATCATTCATAAATTGTTTTTTATTTCTACCGCTTATGAACAATATATGAAAAATGATTTAGGTTGATAATACTTCAATGGTTCATCACATATGATCAAAGGTCTATCTCAAATATTATGGCCCTTTTAACCTCATTTTATAGCATATATAGAGAAAAAAACAACATTTATAAATTAGGTTGTATAGTTTTTCACAGACATCATCCTCAATTGTATCTCTATGGAATCAGGGAATAAAACATCTATGAATAGGTCTTAAGAGTCCTTGAATGGAATCTCATCATGCCTCATGGAATAAAATATAACACCCCATAATATCAGGGAAAGTCCTCAAAGCATGTAGTATTCTAGGTTCACCCACCGATCATCGAGTGTCTCGACTATCTTGAAGACTAACTTGATAACTAGGATCTAGTTGATGGAATCCTAATTACTTTCATACCATAATAATATAGAGGATATGTTATATAAAATCCGTAAGAAAATTCCACCATGGTTGGTCTACCCCAATGTACACCTCTAGCTCCCATTGGTATTATATGAAATACCCCTAGATGAAAAAGATCTAGTACCAAAACTACTAGAATAACCTCTGAAGCATGCTTAGCCCCACCCACATGAATATATAAAGATATTACTAGAGTAATACCTATATGGAAAAAAATTTCAGTATAATACCTAGTTATCACAAAGGTATTTTTTGAGGTGATATTTTCTATAATGCCAAAATAGGGACTTAGAAATTTCTTTAACAACTTAATTATTGATTAAATTTATGAAATTAATACATCCCCACACATACAAAACCTCAAAAAGGCATTCAATAAGGTTCTACCAACTACTTCTAGGTGAAAAAAAATAACAACTCTATAAAGGAATAAACTTATACCACTTCAACCTTCATGTTTTTCAATGACATGTATTAAAAAAAACATCACATGATTATGTTAAAGTAATTATATTTTATTAATAATTTATTTGGTAAAACATTAAATACATTATTAATTTAATTTAACTAATTTAAACCTATATCAATCAATATAAATTATTTGAATTACATATAAACCAACATGGTCAATCATTATGCATAAACCCATGATTTATCACCACCACAGTAAGAGAAAATCACATATACCATCAATTACTAATATTATTTTAAGAATAAAATGACACAATAACATCCCACCCCTTAAAATAATTCCAGCTGCCATAGAAACTAAAATTTCTAATATATAAGTATTGGATGGATCCAATCATTATTTCCGACCTGAGTCCCAACCATCCAATCCCTACTCTACCATGAATTGAAAAATAAATCAACAGAAAAAAAGGTCTCTGATACTATTTTTTAATGTACCAAATTAAATCATAAATTCTAATCCAAAGTGACATAAGATCGCATCCATTCCTATATGGATTCAATAGACTGAGAAATAGTATTGAGAGACCATGTCATTCAATGAAGTTTTTTTACCCTAATATCATATATCTATCAATCATAAACATAACGAAAGCAATAATAATAATAACAATAATAATAAAAAATGAAAATATTAATAATAAATTGGTAAAAGAATCATATGGGTAGAAAATAGATAAAAAACATCACATGATATGTCAAAATTAGTTGCAAACAATTGAACATCCAATTCCAACGTATCAACAAATGTGGTGGATTAATACATGTGATAAACAAATGAATGATATAAAATCAAAGGAATGGAAAAAAATATCATAGAGTATGTTCGGTAACAAACTCAGATCTCGTATTTGCTAAAACTGTTCAGCGGAATGACATATATACCTTTAGCTTAGTTGGACCCTTAATAATATGGTTTACATGCATCGGAGTTCATATACCAGGTGTGTTAAATATACCCAATAGGACACAAAAAATATATCCTATATATATGTTCATAAAATTTATAAGAGTGTATTCATTGAAACAAATAAGTGAAAAAATAAGTATACTTGTTAATTGGGTCATCATCTACCAATCAAAACACCACAAACCCTAACAATACCTTCTTAACTACATACTACAATGAGGAATCATCTCAAGTAATACTTCAAACCTAGATCATTTCTAATAGAATATAACTAAAGGTGTAGTCCTATATTAAGTGTCAATTCATATCCAAATTTGAGAATCAAATCACCCATCTCTCTTAGGGGATGTCACACTTCATGTTTTAAACTATCCTCCATAACTAAGATGTGTCCACACATCAAGACCTTGAAAATACACTCTCTATCATGGGAGTACATACACAATAATGTCATGACCAACCCTCTCACTTTGGGAAACCCCTATATCCACAATCTCATGTTATTACATTACAACCCATTATCCTCTCACTCAATATATGGACATTAACATTCCTATCACTATATAAAAAACAAATAGTTGGGATGTTAAATAGTAAAGTAATAATGAAATTGGGTCACCCACTAGGCTAATGTAATATCCTAGGAAAAGGGATCCCACAAGTATAGTACATGGGATTCTCCCTTAAGAACACCTTTGACTTTCCCACACTAGACATGTTCTTTCACCCAACACCTTTATAATTGATGGATTCATCATTCAACACCATATTTGAATATATTAGTTCATCAAAGCCTTAGCTGAGCTCGAACTATTGAATCTAGACCCCATTTACCCATGATGGAATCCAAAACTATAGCCATGTAAAAAATAATGTTTCATTTTACTCATGTTGTTTCACTCACAACAATCCTCTAATGGGTCAAACATATCAAATTAGACCCATCTGAGCACTTTGATACCCAAAGAAAAAATTTACTAGAGTAAATCAAACACTCGTATTCATTGAAGTCCATAAAACCACCTATAACCTCAAAAACATTGAATGGAATTATTACCTTAATCCTAAGGATGATCAATCACTGAAGGATTCTATATGATTTCATATAAAACCACCAAATCCAAAAAAAAATCCCCAAAAGATTATAATTTGGGATTCACCAAGGGATACTAAGAAACAATGGATGACAAAGACATCTTGGAAATTTTTTGTGTTATTCATATCAAGGGATTATTACTCAAAACAATGAGAACATAAATAATAAAATGAGAGGTATGAGAAGATTATGAATCCATAAGAGTATCCAAAAAGTAGTGAGGTTCAAGTGGAGGACTATGGAGGGGGAGAGGAGTGTAAAAGGAGGTCAAATGGGGAAATTAGAGATATTCCATTTAAATAAATTTCCCCCGAAATAGGTTTTGGAATGGCCATGATGGTCATGGAATAATGCACCTCCACTATTAACAAATTGAGATGTTTACATTCTAACCATAATATAATTTCCCCACCCCCCATTAACATTGGACCCAATATTATTTATCACACTACTATGACGACTTCAATGCGTAGCTACATTGGTCATGTTGTGATACATCCCAAAACTAAAAATTTTATCATAAATGGGACCTATATATAAACCATGACCTTTTACCCATATTATTTTATATTTTTAACTATAAAATAATCATTAAATAAAAACCAAGGATCATGAAAGCCTAGTGTATTTGGTAGGCTAGGAAACTAATTATACCAAAATACTAGAATAACACATCCTTATATTAATATATATAATGAGCTTTTATATCCATCTGATATATAAAAACTACATAGGATAACCTCTAGAATACATAGAGAAAAGGGGTGAGATAAAAATTCATGTAAGGTAGGAAATGGGGAAATGAGTCATTGAACATTAGTCAGAAGGTAGAACATGATGAAATATAAGGCATGGATCATGAATAAAAATATTGAGAAAAATAATATAAAACATGGAATAATATTTCATTGAAAATATAGGAATGTGGATTAAACATATATAATCATGTAGACATGAGTAAAGAATATATTCCAATACAATATCATGTGTTGGATAGAGTCTCATAATGGGTTAGGTTTACTCCCTAACCCCATACATATGATCTCATGAGAATGAAACAATACCTTATTAATTGGAGTTCAATATAGGCACACCAATCATAACATGTACATGAATATGTGTTCCATATAAGGAAATAAAATATATGTAACAAATATTAGTATTTTCCATTGAAAGATATGGTTCTCAAAATCATGCCATAAGGTAAAACTAAAGGGTGTATCAAAATGGAATCCCTAAAATAAGGGATTAAATCATTCTTGGACATTTATAAATGAAAAATAATAATATATTAGGAATTATGATTCCAAAATTACGTTAAAATATAAAAATAGTGGTTAGGTATCTTTTTAAATGTACTAATTATGCATGGTTTTTAGGGAAAATAATAAAGAGTGTTTAATGGGGTTATAGAGTAAACCTAATATATTATGAGACTTTATCCAACACTTATATGAACCTAAATACAGTTTATATAATGATCTATGTGCTTATACTGAAACTAAATAAAATGTATATATTTAGTTAATTTTAAACTATTATATGTGAATTTAATACTTCCATGAATTCATAAGGGTAAAATAATAATTAATCAACCATGAAGGTGGATAACCGACATAATATGAAAAATGGTTTTGTTTTTTCTATGAATAAGAGGATATGAGAAAATTTGTGGACATACTATATTAAATTATAAATATAATAGTATAGTATTTACATGATGCTATAATTATTATTCTATTTTGGATGAATGAGGTTAGGGAAGGGTAGAAGAAGAAAATAAAATAAAAATTCTAGTTTGGGAATGATACCTCTTGAATGGAACCTCCATTTTGGATCCCTTAAGAAACATGGAATTTGTATTTTGGTGAGACCGAATGAATATGGACATGGGAGAGAGTGGGTTGGTGTGGGTTTTGTAGATATTTGGATATCTTAAAGTATTATATGGTGCGAGGAGAATGATTGGTGAGGGGTGGTGTTCATAAGGGGAGGAGAGTGGTGTTTTTGATTATTATATTCATTTGTTTATGATTTTGGCACATTAATATCAATATTATCGATTCTTGTTACAATATATAGTAAATGGTTAACTTTAACTCAAACTAATGGTTTCTTACATCTTCTAAGATCAATAACTAATCTATATGGATATAATGTTAAATTCTATAAATTATTGTATTTCAATATTAACCAAATATTTAAATATTTATAGAAAAATAATCAGAAATCATCATAACCATTTTTATGGGTATATTTGAATAATTGAATCCATTTTATGAAATTAATTTTTCTAAATATAATAAATTTAATTTTAAAATAAAATCATCATTTAGTAGAAAAATATGGATTTTAATATTTAATAAATTTTATGACCCTTTAAAGAATTAATTATAACATCATGGTATTATATTAACATTATAAAAAAAATTAATAATAATTTAATACTTTATTTTATGAAAATTAATTTTATTCTTTTAAATTTAAATTAAAACATTTATGTTTTATAAAAATATAAACACATAATTTTGTTTAATGAACCAAACCATCTAACCCATTACTTTATTGGAAATATAATGATTGAGGTGTCTAACGGATGTTCATTGTGTTTTGAGGATGGAGGTATAACCCCGAAGGTTTCACCATGGTGGCGGGACTTGGTTCTAGCACCCTGGTGGTGGCACCTGGTGGTAGCACCTTAGTGGTGGAACTTGGTGGTAGCAACCTAGTAGTTGAATCACTTGGTAGCACTCTAAAGATAGCACGTAACAGTAGAAAATTTTTGGTAGAACCCAGTGGTGTCACTCTAGTGTATCAACTTAGTAGGGCCACTTGACATTTGTGACATAGTGGTGGCACCTAGTAGTAGCACCTTGGTGGTGGCACTTGGTGGTAGCATCTTAATGGCGGCACATGGTTGTAACACCCAAGTGGTAGCACCTCACAGTTGCACACTTGCAGTAGCACCCAATGCTAGAATCCTAGTGGTCCCACCTGGGGATAGCGCCATGTTTGTGGAACTAAGTGGTAGCACCCAGGATATAGTACCCAGGTGGTAGCACCTGATGGTAAAACCCTCTTTGTAGCACCTAACGATAGCACACTGGTTGTAACACTTGATATTAGCACCCATGTTATAGGACCTTATAGAAGAACGCTACTAGTAACACCTCAAGTTAGAACCCTAGTGGTAGCACCCTAGAGATGGAACCTAGATGGTAGCACTCTACAGTGTTTTCCACTTTTCTATAAATTTAAAATTTTTCCTTTTTTATGTTTCATTGATAAAAATGTTTTTAATGCTTCAATTAATGAGTTTTAAATTCATTTTGAAGGTGATTAATAATATCATCAACTTTGAAAGTGTTCAGACAACATTTAAATATTTAAACCGCGTGGATTTAATGATATCTAACTTTGATGAAAAATTCAAAACTGTAACTAATCCTGCTTGTTCATTATCAAATCTTTGAATAGAGAAGATATTTCCTTCATTCATTCAGTCATGATATCTCTTGATATTATAGGTTTTAAAGACATTTCACTTGGATACTTATATCCCTTTTAATGGTGTTGGAATGACTTCTCCCTATAGATGGTCTCCTCTAATGTGTGCACCCCCTGTTTTTGGTACAAAGAGTTTTCATAAAGTTATATTCTTTCAGGTATGGAATTCCATCATTTATCCTTTATATGTATCATTTGGGGAGGTGTTATTATGTTTATCTATGTTCAAATGTTTGTGTCCAAATTAAAAAGGTAAAAAAATTGGCTAAATTAATTTAATAATGGGTAGGGGAATGAAATCATGTTTTAACTGTTTGATTTTATTTTTTATTGAAATAGTACATTATTGAACCCTTCTGAAGATCATGGTCATTTTGGATCATTACTTTTGAACTAGTTTTTTTTATGGAATGTATTTTTTAGGTTATTAGCATAAAATAAAATTTAATTGGGTAATTCTGTTTACTTGATTAATGAATTAAGTTCCCCAAGATCTTACGGATTGTCTAATAAATTCTTGTAATAAAGAAGTGGAATTAAATGAATGTTTTTATCCTTAATCTATAAAATGATATTTTTTTGGTTTGGAATAAGTTTGCCGATGTGTTTGGGTGTTGTTTATTGGTTATGATGATGAGATGCATGTGAAGTGGTAGTTGTGATGTGGTTTTGTAGTGTTCTTGCAAATGTGGTTGTATTTTGGTTCTGCAGTGGGGCATAAAATGTGGTTGTGATGTGATTGAAGGTAGAAATTGGCTGTGTTTATTAGACAGTTGAGTTTCTATGCGAGTTTGATGTTTTTTTGTGATAGTTTCCCTGGTATTTTTAGAATTAAAAAGGATTTTATAACATACTAATGAACTATAATAATATTTCTGGTTTAAATGGTGGGATGATAAATATAAATCAATGGGATGGAAATTGCTTAATGAAATAGATATTATAATTGAAATGGGTTGATAACAGATAATCTGGAAATTGGATTTTATTGAAGACGGTTTGTGTCTTATGTCTCTTTTTGGGGTTTTATGAATATAGAGTTACAAAATAAGATAGAGAGATTTGTGAGTTTGTTGGTACATTTTTTATGAACCCCTATGATGGAATTATGTTTATCTATTTTATATATATTATATTTTCCTTGTGATTTCTTTATGCACTCCATCTATGTAGAGAACTGTGTTTTGAAACACACACAATCATATATATATATATATGGGGGTGTCTTTTCAAATATCATGACGGAAGGATGGGTGGATTGATACCTTCTCTTCATGGATCCCTCTACTAGTAATTGTCGATATGCACATATTGTGATAGACAGAAGTCAAAAGTGGTTATTTATATATATAATTTGATTATATGTGATGGATCAATTGTCTTTGGGAAACATTTTATGAGATAGTTTATTGTGGTGGTCGTTCATGGTACGATGAGGGCATGATGTTTATGTTTCTCATGTTCATAACACCCTACTATATTGGTTTTGAGATATGATGTGTGTAATGGAACAATTTTATGAATGTATGATGTGATGTGATGTTATTAAAATGTGGTGGGAGATCCATGAAATGCGAATATGGGGAGTGAGAGCATTAAATCAGTGGGAATGAAGTGTGGGTAACCCTTCTTCGATATGATTCATATTACGTTAGTATTCTTGGATGAGTTATTTGGTGAGTGTGACTTGGGGAGAATAGGTTTGGTTAGTATACCTATGTAAGTTCTGTTTGGTTTTACTATTTTCTAACAAGTGAATTAATATTCTCTTTTGATATATACATGACAGAATTTGGTAATTCCTACTGAGTATAACTATACGCTCACCCTATGTAAATAAAATTGTTATAAGGTGTCCAAGAGGACTTCATGGACTGTGTTGGACATTACTAGCTTGGACCCTTAGATAGTTTCTATGTCACTAATTAGCTTAACTTTTAGGTTTTTCTTTTGGATTATTTTACCTATATCATTTTTATTTATTCATGCACTATGGGATGATTTTTTTTTCTTTTATATTATTTCTTGGTGTTTTTTTGAATATTCATGTTATCTCCCAATCCAGCATTATTATAGAGGTTAATGCCCCCCATTTCTTGAGATTTTTTATACCCTCAATACTAGTAACCATCCCAAGGCCTAATGGAGGTGGGTATCAAGGGAAATTATTTATCTCCCTTCATTTCTGTATATTTAGTGGGAGGGGTCTTGAGAGACTGTTATCAAAGGTTATGTTTGAGTGATATGATGGAGTTCTGAGTCAGGAATAGTGAGGATTTTATGGGTACTTATAGAAAATGTGGTTATTGACCATGGTTCATTATATATGATATGGATATCATCTTGGACATTTTATTTTAGGGCCCCATGAGATCTAGTACACGGACTCTGAGCTAATTGAATGACCACATGAGGTGGAACAATTTTTTGGGAAGATTCCTAGGAGAGATATGTGAATCATGGGGAATTTATTCTTATTTGATTTGGGTTATATTGGGAAATTTAAAATGAATAAATTAATATTAATATTAATCTAGATAAAAAATATATATTACCAGGATTAGTATATATTGGTTTCCCTTTTTAGCTTTGAATCTTAGTCTTCATCAAGATATCATTGATGAATATAATGGAAAACCAATCTAGGAACTTAATGAAAATGGAGTTCATAATTCTCATGAACATAATTGGTGTGTTAGTGACACTGAAAGCAATGATCAAAAACTCAAAGTTCCCATACCTACATCTAAATGTAGTCTTCTTGATATCTCTATCCTTTAACCTCAACTCGTAATATATGGACTATAGATTGATATTATAAAACCAAAAAGCTCTCATCAAATGATATAAAAGATCATAAATCCTTGAAAAAGGATTGAAATTATTGATCCTTGCCCTATTCAACCTCTGATAGTCTATTCACATCTGAATACTATCACCCACCTTCTTAGAAAATAACACTGGACCACCCCATTGTGAAACACTAGGTTTGATAAAACACCATGTAATTAGATCATCTTTATAAATCCTTAACTCCCATAACTTAAATGGATTAATACGATTTGGATCCATTTAAATGGGAGAATCAACAGGCTTAAATTATACCCCAAATTCAATTCCATGTCGATGGAATAGTTCCACATCCTCCTCGGGGGAAAATCCCAGAACTCACTCACAACTGTCGGAGCCTCATTTGTCCATGTGTCTACCAAATCCATATAAAACATAACCTCTATGGGTAAATGGGGATCCAAACACTGTCACCCCACATGAAAACCCTGTTCACCAACATAAACTACACACTGGTCCTCTACATCCAAGAAAACAAATCTTATATGAATGTAGTCAATAACACACACAAAATACAACTAGTCGAGGTTGAAGATGATATCATATGGACACATATGATGTCTGAATATATTCGCATACATATGATTCTACCCCATAATCAATGCACTTCCCCGGTACACATCAAACAAGCTGCATTGGCCTATCACTAGTGTAGTCAACACCAGGGGCATGATAATCCTCTTTAAATAAACTAATAGAGAATGAACTAGAAATGGTGTAAAAAAGGAGTCCATAGATCCCACATCAAAAATTCACCATCAATGGTACATGATAAACTAAGCATACCTCAAATGATCTTTGGATCATATGGTGATACTACCACCACTGATTGAAAATGACCACACCAAACTCCTCTGCCTATTAGTTGATGATAACCTCCAAAACCATACTCTGGTTGAGGTCCCTGTGGGTGAGGTATATCCTAAGGTTAATATCCACCTACCTCGTCTTCTCTTGATGAATCATATTCCAGCTACCCCTACAGCTTGAACTGGCTCACTGGTAGCTAGTGTTGATGATGGATCTGAAACTTTCCAACTTTACCAAATTGAGATTGAGAAGTGACTGGGCACTGATCCCAATGATTGTGAGAAAATCCACTGAGAAAACACACTACTTTAAAGTCTCCTAGAAGGGAAAAAAACCAATGTCCCTAAAAGGATAGATGGGAACTTGCTGAGACCAACTCCATTTAGGTAAAAACCATGAATTCCTAAGAAACTAAGACCCACCACTGAGAGATCTACTTTTGGAGGAACCCTACTAGTTATACTATTTTTTAAGCTTCCTTGAGAGTGCATCCTCTCGATCACCTCTACTATTTTATGATCCTCCAGATATGTTGGAAACATTAATGGAGTGACATTATACTAGATATAAGGGTGAAGTGATTCCTCAACATGACTCACTTGGGACTCCTCATTTGTGAAAAAATCTTTGGAAAAGGGTAGAAGGTCCTTAAACATGACCCCCATGATCATGTACAGACCAACTCCCTTTCTGATGGGAGAGTAGCTCCAACCTCTTCATGGACTTCATGGGTAATGAAAGAAACTCTACCTGAAACTCCCTCAAGAAGGAAACCCATGAAACATATAACTCTTACTTCTCACCAAGGTTCAACGTCCCCCATTGTCACTCAACTCCTAACATATGACTAACTACTAAGGGGGTATAGTACTCTGTCAGGGCCAACATAAAACTGAAAGCAATCTCCAGCTCTTCTAGCCATCTGTATATCTCCAAATTAGAAAAACTACCCTAATATTTCCCGAAATATTGATTCTGAAATGTTTTCAAAATCATATTCCATTGATCATCATCCTAAATTGGATAAACCCTCCATCAATTAACTGGGCTAGACTATTGTACCTTCAATGATTGATCAAAACGTTGATGAAGACTATGATTCATAGCTAAAAAGGGAAACCAATATATACTAATCCTGGTAATATATATTTTTTATGTATATTAATATTAATATTAATTTATTCATTTTAAATTTCCAAATATAATCCATATAAAATAATAAAAAAATTCATCATGATTCACATATCACTCCTATGACTCTTCCCAAATAATTGTTCCACCTCATGTGGTCATTCAATTATCTCAGAGTCTGTGTACTGGATCTCATGGGGACCTAAAATCAAATGTCCAGTCTGATATCCCTAGCCTATGTAATGAACCATGGTCAACTACCACTGTATCCATAATTACCCAAGAAATCCTCACTATTCCTAACTCAGAACTCCATCATATCACTCAAGCATTACCTTTGATAACAGTCTCTCAAGACCCCTCCCACTAAAGATACAGTAATGAAGGGAGATAAATATTATCCCTTGATCCCCACCTCCATTAGGCCTTGGGATGGTTACTAGTATAGAGGGTATAAAAAATACCAAGAAATGGGGGGCATTAACCTCTATAATAATACTGGATTGGGAGATAAGATAAATATTAAAAAAACACCAAGAAATAATATAAAAGGAAAAAAATCATCCCATAATGCATGAATAAATAAAAATGATATAGGCAAAAGTATCCAAAATAAATACATAAAAGTAAAGCTATTTAGTGACATAGAAACTATATAAGGGTCTAAGATAGTAATGTCCAGCATAGTCCATGAAGTCCTCCGGGACACCAGATAATAATTTTATTTACATAGGGTGAGCGTATAGTTATACTCAGTAGTAATTACCAAACTCTCTCATGTATATATGAAAAGAGCATATTAATGCACTTTTGAGAAAATAGTAAAACCAAACAGAACTTACATAGGTATACTAACGAAACCTATTCTCCCCAAGTCACACTCACCAAATAACTCATCTAATAATACTAACGTAATATGAATCATATCGAAGAAGGGTAAAAAAACTTCATTCCCACTGATTTAATGCTCTCACACCCCATATTTTAATTTCATGGATCTCCCACCACATTTTTTTAACATCACATCACATCATACATTCATAAAATTGTTCCATTACATCACATCATATCTCAAAACCAATATAGTAGGGTATTACGAACATGAGGAACATAATCATCATGGCCTCATCCAACCATGAACGACCACCACAATAAACTATCTCATAAAATGTTTCCCAAAGAAAATTGACCCATCACATATCATCACATTATATATAGAAATAACCACTTTTGACTTCTGGCCATCATAATCTGTGCATATCAACATTTCCTAGAAGAGGGATCCATGAAGAGCGGGTATTAATCCACCCATCCTTCCATCATGATATTTGAAAGCACACCCCCATATATATATATATATATATGCGTGTGTGTGTTTCAAAACACGGTTCTCTACATAGATGGGGTGCATAAATAAATCACCAGGAAAATATAATATATATAAAATAGCTAAACATAATTCCATCCTAGGGGTTCATAAAAAATGTACCAACAAACTCACAAATCTCTCTATCATATCTTGTAACTCTATATTCATACAACCCCAAAAAAGATATAAGACACAAACCATCTTCAATTAATTGGTGTGTCAGTGACACTGAATGCAATGATCAAAAACTCAAAGTGCCCATACCTACATCTAAATGCAGTCTTCTAGATATCTCTATCCTTTAACCTAAACTGGTAATATATGGACTATAGATTGATGTTATAAAACCAAAAATATCTCATAAAATGATATAAAATATCATCAATCCTTGAAAAAGGATAGAAATTATTGATCCTTACCCTATTCAACCTCTGATAGTCTATGCACATCTGAATACTATCACCCACCTTCTTAGAAAATAACACTGGATCACCATAGTCTGACAGACTAGGTGAGAAAAAACACCATGGAATTATATCATCTATCTAAATTCTTAACTCCCATAACATAAATGGATTAATACGATTGGGATCCATTAAAATAGTAGAATCAACAAGCTTAAATTATACCCCAAATTCAATGCCACGTCGATGGCATAGTTCCACATCCTCCTTGGGGGAAAATACAAGAACTCACTGACAACTGTGGGAGCCTCACTTGTCCATGTGTCTACTAAATCCATATAAAACATAACCTCCATGGTTAAAAGGGGCTATAAACACTGTCTCCCCACATGAAAACCCTGTTCACCAACGTAAACTACACACTGGTCATCTACATCCAAGAAAACAAATCTTATATGAAAGAAGTTGATAATAGCACACACAAAATAAAACTATTCTATTATGAGGATGATATCATATGGACACATATGATGAATGAAAATATCTGCATACATATGATTCTACCCCATCATCAATGCACTTCCCCAGTACACATCAAACAAGCTGCACTGGCGTATCACTAGTGTAGTCAACACTAGGGGCATGATAATCCTATTTAAATCAACTACTAGAGAATGAACTAGAAATGATGGTCATGGAATAATGCACCTCCACTATTAAAAAATTGAGATGTGGACCTTCTAACCATAATATAATCCCCCCCCCCAATAATAGAGGACCCAATATTATTTATCACACTACTATAACTACTTCAATGCGCAGCTACCCTGGTCATGTTGTGATACATCCCAAAACTAAAACTTTTATCATAAATGGGACCTCTATATAAAACTTGAACATGTACCCATATTATTATATATTTTTAAGTATAAAATAATAATTAAATAAAAACCAAGGATCATGAAATCCTAGTGTATTTGGTAGACTAGGAAACTAATTATACAAAAATACTAGAATAAAACATTCTTATATTAATATATGTAATGTGATTTTAGATCCATTTTATCTATAAAAACTAAATTGGATAACCTCTAGAATACATAGACAAAAGGGGCTAGTTAAAAAATCATGTAAGGTAGGAAATGGGGAAATGAGTCATAGAACATGAGTCAGAAAGCAGAATGTGATGAAATATAAGGCATGGATCATGAATAAACATATTGAGAAAAAGAATATAAAACATGGAATAATATTTTAATGATAATATAAGAATGTGGATGAAACATATATAATCATGTAAACATGAGTAAAGGATATATTCCAATACAATATCATGTGTTGGATAGAGTCTCATAATGGGTTAGGTTTACTCACTAACCCCATACATTAGATCTCATGAGAGTGAAACAATACCCAATTAATTAGAGTTCAATATAGGCACACCAATCATAACATGTACATGCATATGCGTTCCATATAAGGAAATCAAATAGAAGTCATAAATATAAGTATTTCCCATTGAAAGATATGGTTTTCAAAATCATTCCATAAGGTAAAACTAAAGGGTGTATCATAATATAATCCCTGAAATAAGGGATTAAATCATTCTTGGACATTTATAAATGAAAAATAATAATATATTAGGAATTATGATGTCCAAATTAAATTAAAACATGAAAAATGGTGGTTAGGTATGTTTTTAAATGTACCACTTATGCATGGTTTTTAGGGAAAAGAATACAGAGTGTTTAATGGGGTTAAGTAGTAGACCTAATATATTATGAGACTCTATCCAACACTTATATGAACTTAAATACAGTGTATATAATGATTGTTGTGCCTATACTGAAACCAAATACAATGTATATATTAAATTAATTTTAAACTATTATATGTGAATTTAATACTTCCATGAATTCATTAGGGTAAAATAATAATTCGTCAACCACGAAGGTGGATAACCGACATAATATGAAAAATGGTTTTGTTTTTTCAATGAATAAGATAATATGAGAAAATTTGTGGACATACTATATTAAATTATAAATATAATAGTATAGTATTTACATGATGCTATAATTATTATTCTATTTTGGATGATGAGGTTAGGGAAGGGTAGAAGAAGAAAATAAAATAAAAATTATAGTTTGGGAATGATAACTCTTGAATGGAACCTACATTTTGGATCCCTTAAGAAAGATGGAATTTGTATTTTGGTGAGACCGAATGAATATGGATAGGTGAGAGAGTGGGTGGGTGTGGTTTCTGTAGATATTTGGATATCTTAAAGTCTTATATGGTGCTCGGAGAAGGATTGGTGAGGGGTGGTGTTCATAAGGGGAGGAGATTGGTGTTTTTCATTATTATATTCATTTGTTTATTATTTTGGGACAATAATATCAATATTATTGATTCTTGTTACAATATATAGTAAATGGTTAATTTTAACTCAAACTAATGGTTTCTTACATCTTCTATGATCAAAAATTAATATATATTGATATAATGTTAAATACCATAAATTATTGTATTTCAATATGAACCAAATATTTAAATATTTTTAGAAAAATAATCAAAAATCATCATAACCATTTTTTATGGGTATATTCCAATAACTAAACTCATTTTATGAAATTAATTTTTCTAAATACAAGAAATTTAATTTTAAAATAAAATATCATTTAGTATAAAAATATAGATTTTAATATTTAATAAATTTTATAAACCTTTATAGAATTACTTATTACATCATGGTATTATATTAACATTATAATACGAATTAATTATAATTTAATACTCTATTTTATGAAAATGAATTTTATTTTATTAAATTTAAATTAAAACATTTATGTTTTATAAAAATATAAACACATAATTTTTTTTAATGATCCAAACATTCTAACCCTTTACTTTGTTGGAAATATAAAGATTGATGTGTCTGACGGATGTTTAGTGTGTTTTTGAGGATGGAGGTAGAACCCCAAAGGTTTCACCATGGTGGTGGAACTTGGTGGTATCACCTTAGTGGTGGAACTTGGTGGTAGCAGCCTAGTAGTGGAATCACTTGGTAGAACTCTGAAGATAGCACGTAACAGTAGAACATTGTTGGTAGAACCCAGTGGTGGCACTCTAGTTTATCAACCTAGTAGGGCCACCTAGCATTTGTGAAATAGTGGTGTCACCTAGTAGTAGCACCTTGGTGGTGGCACTTGGTGGTAGCACATTAACAGCAGCACATGGTTGTAACACCCTAGTTGTAGTACCTCACTATAGCACACTGCCAGTAGCACCCAATGCTAGAATACTAGTGGTTCCACCTGGCGATAGCGCCCTGTTTGTGGAACCAAGTGGTAGCACCCAGGAAATAGTACCCAGGTGGTAGCACCTGATGGTAGAACCCTATCGATAGCACCTAACAATAGCACACTGGCTATAACACTTTATATTAGCATCCAGGTGGTAGAACCTTATAGTACAACCCTACTAGTAACACCTCAATGTAGAAACCTAGTGGTAGCACCCTAGAGATGGCACCCAGATTGGATCACTATACAGTGTTTTCCACTTTTCCATAAATTTTAAATTTTCCCTTTTTTATGTTTCATTGATAAAAATGTTTTTAATGCTTCAATTATTGAATTTTAAATTCAATTTAATGATGATTAATAATATCATCAACTTTCCAAGTGTTCAGAGACCTTTTAAATATTTATACTGCGTGGATTTAATGATATCTAACTTTGATGAAAAAAAAATCAAAACTGTAACTAATCCTGTTTGTTCATTATCAAATCATTGAAAAGAGAATATATTTTCTTCATTCATTCAGTCATGCTATCTATTGATATTAGAGGTTTTATGGACTTTTCACTTGGATTCTTATATCCCTTCTAATGGTGTTGGACTGACTTCTGCCTATAGATGGTCTCCTCTAATATGTGCACCCCCTATTTTTGGTACAAAGAGTTTTTATAAAGCTATATTCTTTTAGGTATGGAATTACAACATTTGTCCTTTATATGTATCATGTGTGGAGGAGTTATTATGTTTATCTATGGGCAAATGGTTGTGTCCAAATTAAAATGGTAAATTAATTGAGTAAATTAATTTAATAATGGGTAGGGGAATGAAATCATGTTTTTACTATTTGATTTTATTTTTTATTGAAATAGTACATTCTTAAACCCTTCTAAATATCATGGTCATTTGGGATCATTACTTTTGAACTAGTTTTTGTTTTATGAAATGTATTTTTTGCTGTTATTAGCATAAAATAAAATTTAATTGGTTAATTCTGTGTACTTGGTTGATGAATTAAATTCCCCAAGATCTTACGGATTGTCTAATAATTTCTTGCAATAAAAAAGTGGAATTAAATGAATGTTTTTACCTTTAATCCAGAAAATGATATTTGTGTGGTTTGGAAAAAAAATTCGATGTTTTTGTGTGTTGTTTATTGGTTTTGATGATGAGATGCATGTGAAGTGGTATTTTTGATGTGGTTTTGTAGTGTTTTTGCGAACATGGTTGTAGTGTGGTTGTGCAGTGGAAAAAATGTGGATGTGATGTGATTGAAGGTAGAAATTGGTCGTTTTTATTAGACAATTGAGTTTCTATGCCTGTTTCATGTTTTTTGGTGACAGTTTCCCTGGTATTTTTAGAATTTACAAGGATTTTTTAATGGACTAATGAACTATAATAGTCATTCTGGTTTAAATGGTGGGATGATAAATATAAATCAATGGGATGGAAATTATTTAATGAAATAGATATTATAATTGAAATAGGTTGATAACAAATAATCTAGAAATTGGATTTAATTGAAGACGGTTTGTATCTTATGTCTTTTTTTGGGGTTGTATGAATATATAGTTACAATATATGATAGAGAGATTTGTGAGTTTGTTGGTACATTTTTTATGAACCCCTAGGATGGAATTATGTTTAGCTATTTTATATATATTATATTTTCCTTTTGATTTCTTTATGAACCCCATCTATGTAGAGAACCATGTTTTGACACACACACACTCTTATATATATATATGGGGGTATCTTTTCAAACATCATGATGGAAGGATGAGTGGATTGATACGCTCCCTTCATGGATCCCACTTCTAGGAATTGTTGATATGCACATATTGTGATGCCTAGAAGTCAAAAGTGGTTATTTCTATATATAATGTGATGATATGTGATGGATCAATTGTCATTGGGAAACATTTTATGAGATAGTTTATTGTGGTGGTCGTTCGTGGTAGGATGAGGGCATGATGTTTATGTTTCTCATGTTTATAATACACTAATATATTGGTTTTGAGATATGATGTGATATAATGGAACAATTTTATGAATGTATGATGTGATGTGATTTTATTAAAATGTGGTGGGAGATCCATGAAATGCAAATATGGGGTGTAAGAGCATTAAATCGGTGGGAATGAAGTGTGGGTTACCCTTCTTCAATATGATTCATATTACGTTAGTATTCTTGGATGTGTTATTTGGTGAGTGTGACTTGGGGAGAATAGGTTTTGTTAGTATACCTATGTAAGTTCTTTTTGGTTTTAATATTTTCTCACAAGTGCATTAATATGCTCTTTTCATATATACATGATAGAATTTGAGAATTCCTATTGAGTATAACTATTCAATCACCCTATGTAAATAAAATTGATATCATGTGTCAAGGAGGACTTCATGGACTGTGATGGACATTACTAGCTTGGACACTTAGATAGTTTCGATGTCACTAATTAACTTAACTTTTAGGTATTTCTTTTGGATACTTTTACCTATATCATTTTTATTAATTCAAACATTATGGGATGATTTTTTCCCTTTTATATTATTTCTTTGTGTTTTTTGGAATATTCATCTTATCTCCCAATCTAGAATTATTATAGAGGTTAATGCCCCCAATTTCTTGAGATTTTTTATACCCTCAATACTAGTAACAATCCCAAGGCCTAATGGAGGTGGGGATAAAGGGAAATTATTTATCTCCGTTCATTATAGTATCTTTAGTGGGAGGGGTCTTGAGAGACTGTTATCAAAGGTTATGTTTGAGTGATATGATGGAGTTCTGAGTTAGGAATAGTGAGGATTTGTTGGGTAGTTTTGGAAAAAGTGGTAGTTGACAATGGTTCATTACATAGTCTATGGATATCAGCTTGGACATTTGATTTTAGGGCCCCATGAGATCCAGTACATGGACTCTGAGCTAATTGAATGACCACATGAGGTGGAACTATTTTTTGGGAAGAGTCCTAAGAGAGATATGTGAATCATGATGAATTTTTTTCTTATTTGATTTGGGTTATATTGGGAAATTTAAAATGAATAAATTAATATTAATATTAATCAACATAAAAAATATATATTACCAGGATTAGTATATATTGGTTTCCCTTTTAGCTATGAATCTTGGTGTTCATCAACTTTTTGATCAATCTTTCAAGGTTCATTAGTCTAGCCCAGTTCATTGATGGAGGGTTTATCCAATTTAGGATGATGATCAATGGAATGTGATTTTGAAAACATTTCTGAATCAATATTTTGGGAATTATTAGGGTAGTTTTTCTAATGTGGAGATATACAGATGGATAGAAGAGCTGGAGATTGCTTTCAGTTTTATGTTGGCCCTGACATAGTACTACGTACCCTTAGTAGTTAGTCATATGTTAGGTGTTGAGTGGAAGTGGTGGATGTTGAACCTTGGTGAGAAGAAGTAGGTATATGTTTTATATGTTTCCTTCTTGGGGGAGTTCCGGGTAGAGTTTCTTTCATCACCCATGAAGCCCATGAAGAGGTTGGAGCTACACTCCCTTCAGAAAGGGAGTTGGTCTGTACATGATCTTGGGGTCATGTTTAAGGACCTTCTACCCTTTTCCGAAGATATTTTCCCAAATGAGGAGTCTCGAGTGAGGCATGTTGACGAATCACATCATCCTTAGATCTAGTATAAAGTCAGTCCATTTATGTTTCCAAAATATCTGGAGGATCAGAAAATGGTAGAGGTGATCGAGAGGATGCACTCTCAAGGAAGATTAACAAAATAGTGGAACTAGTAGGGTTCCTCTAATAGTATATCTCTCAATGGTGGGTCTTAGTTTCTCAGGAATTCATGGTTTTTACCTAAATGGAGTTGATCTTAGCAAGTTCCCTTCTATCCTTTTTGGGAAAGCTATTTTTTCCCTTCGGGGAGACTTTCGAGCAGTGTGTTTTCTCAGTGGAGTTTATCACAATCATTGGGATTAGTGCCTAGTCACTTATCAATCTCAATTTAGTTAAGTTGGAAAGTTTTAGATCCATCCTCAACACTAGCTAACAGTGAGCCCATTCAAGCTGTAGGGGTAGCAGGATTATGATTCATCAAGAGAAGATGTGTTAGGTGGATATTAACCTTAGGATATACCTCACCCATAGGGAACTCAACCAGAGCATGGTTTTGGAGGTAGTCGTCAACCAATAGGCAGAGGAATTTGGTGTGGTCATTTTAAGTTAGTGGTTGTAGTATCACCATAGGTTCCAACGATCATTTGATGTATGCTTAGTTTATCACGTATCATTGATGGTGAATTTATTATGTGGGTTCTATGGACTCCTTTTTTACACCATTTCTAGTTCATTCCCTAGTAGTTGATTTTAAGAGGATTATCATGCCCCTGGTGTTGACTACACTAGTGATAGGCCAGTGCAGCTTGTTTGATGTGTACCGGGGAAGTGCATTGATGATGGGGTAGAATCATATGTATGCAGATATTTTCATACATCACATGTGTCCATATGATATCATCCTCAGCATCGACTAGTTGTATTTTGTGTGTGCTATTATCGACTACTTTTATATAAGATTTTTTTTCTTGGATGTAGATGACCAGTGTGTAGTTTACATTGGTAAACAGGGTTTTCATGTGGGGAGACAGTGTTTAGACACCCTTTTAACCATGGAGGTTATGATTTATATTGATTTGGTAAATACATAGACAAATGAGGCTCCCACAGTTGTAAGTGTGTTCTTGGATTTTCCCCCGAGGAGGATGTGGAACTATTCCATCGACGCGGCATTGAATTAGAGGTATAATTTAAGCTTGTTGATTATCCTATTTCAATGGATCCAAATCGTATTAAGCCGTTTAATTTATAGGAGTTAAGGATTTAGATAGATGATCTAATTACATGGTGTTTTATCTAACCTAGTGTGTCACAATGGGGTGATCTAATGTTATTTTCAAAGAAGGTGGGTGATAGTATTCACATGTGCATAGACTATCAGAGGTTGAGTAGGGTGAGGATCAATAATTTCTATCCTTTTTCAAGGATTGATGATCTTTTATATCATTTTATGAGTGCTTGTTGGTTTTATAATATCAATCTATAGTCCATATATTACCAGTTGAGGTTGAAGGATAGAGATATCTAGAAGACTGCATTTAGATGTAGGTATGGCCACTTTGAGTTTTTTATCATTGCTTTAAGTGTCACCAACACATCGATTATGTTCATGATAATTATGATCTCCATTTTCATAGAGTTCCTAGATTGGGTTTTCATTATATTCCTCAATGATATCTTGATCTACTCTAAGTCATAGGGTTTTTTGATTTGGGAATAGAGAGGATTTGTTGGATAGTTATGGAAACAGTGGTAGTTGACCATGGTTCATTACATAGGATATGGATATCAGCTTGGACATTTGATTTTAGGTCCCCATGAGATCCAGTACACAGACTCTGAGCTAATTGAATGACGACATGAGGTGGAACTATTTTTTGGGAAGGTCCTAGGAGATATATGTGAGTCATGATGAATTTTTTTCTTATTTTTTTTGGGTTATATTGGGAAATTTAAAATGAATAAATTAATATTAATATTAATCTACATTAAAAATATATATTACCAGGATTAGTATATATTGGTTTCCCTTTTTAGCTATGAATCTTGGTCTTCATCAACATTTCGATCAATCTTTCAAGGTTCAGTAGTCTATCCTAGTTCATTGATAGATGGTTTATAAAATTTAGGATGATGATCAGTGGAATATGATTTTGAAAACTTTTCAGAATCAATATTTGGGGATGTATTAGGGTAGTTTTTCTGATGTAGAGATATACAGATGGCTAGAAGAGATGGAGATTTTTTTTAGTTTTATGTTAGCCCTGACAGAGTATTATGTCCCCTTAGTAGTTAGTCATATGTTAAGATTTGAGTGACAGTGGTGGACGTTGAACCTTGGTGAGAAGAAGGAGGTATATGTTTCATAGGTTTCCTTCTTGAGGGAGTTTCGGGTAGAGTTTCTTTCATCATCCATGAAGTCCATGAAGAGGTTGGAGCTACTCTCCATTTAGAAAAGGAGTTGGTCTGTACATGATCTTAGGGTCATGTTTAAGGACCTTCTACCCTTTTCCGAAGATATTTTCCCAAATGAGGAGTCTCGAGTGAGGCATGTTGAGGAATCACTTCATCCTTAGATCTAGTATAAAGTCACATCATTTATGTTTCCAAAATATCTGGAGGATCAGAAAATGGTAGAGGCGATCGAGAGGATGCACTCTCAAGGAATCTTAACAAAATAGTGGAACTAGTAGGGTTCCTCCAATAGTAGATCTCTTAGTGGTGGGTCTTAGTTTCTTAGGAATTCAGGGTTTTTACCTAAATGGAGTTGGTCTCAAGAAGTTCCCTTCTATCCTTTTAGGGACAGTTGTTTTTTCCCTACTGGGAGACTTTACAGCAGTGTGTTTTCTCAGCTGAGTTTATCACAATCATTAGGATCAGTTCCCAGTCACTTCTCAATCTCAATTTGGTAAAGTTAGAAAGGTTCATATCCATCCTCAACACTAGCTACCAGTGAGCCTATTCAAGCTATAGGGGTATAGAGATTATGATTTATCAAAAGAAGATGAGGTAGGTGGATATTATCCTTAGGATATACCTCAACCAGAGCATGGTTTTGGAGGTGGTCTTCAAACAATAGGCACAGGAGTTTGGTGTGGTCATTTTCAATCAGTCATGGTAGTATCACCATAGGTTCCAAAGTTCATTTGAGGTATTATTAGTTTATCACATAACATTGATGGTGAAATTTTGATGTGGGATCTATGGACTCCTTTTTTACATCATTTCTATTTTATTCTATAGTAGTTGATATAAAGAGGATTATCATGCCCCTGGTGTTTACTACACTAGTGATAGGCCAGTGTAGCTTGTTTGATGGGTACGAGGGAAGTGAATTGATGATGGGGTATAATCATATGTATGTGGATATTTTCATACATCATATGTGTCCATATGATATCATCCTCAGCATCGACTAGTTGTATTTTGTGTGTGCTATTATCGACTACTTTCATATAAGATTTTTTTTCTTGGATGTAGATGACCAGTGTGTAGTTTATGTTGGTGAACAGGGTTTTCATGTAGGGAGATAGTGTTTGGATCCCCTTTTAACCATGTAGGTTATGTTTTATATGGATTTTGTAGACACATGGACAAATGAGGCTCCCACAGTTGTTAGTGAGTTCTTGGATTTTCCCCCGAGGAGGATGTGGAACTAAGCCATCGACATGGAAATGAATTCGGGGTATAATTTAAGCTTGTTGATCCTCCTATTTCAATGTATCTAAATTGTATTAATCCGTTTAAGTTATGGGAGTTAAGGATTTAGATAGATGATCTAATTCCATGGTGTTTTATCTAACCTAGTGTGTCATAATGGGGTGATCCAGTGGTATTTTCTAAGAAGGTGGGTGATAGTATTCATATGTGCATAGACTATCAGAGGTTTAATAGGGTGAGGATCAATAATTTCAATCCTATTTCAAGGATTTATGATCTTGTATATCATATGATGTGTTCTTGTTGATTTTATAATATCAATCTATAGTCCATTTATTACCAGTTGAGGTTAAAGGATATGGATATCTAGAAGACTGCATTTAGATGTAGGTATGGGCACTTTGAGTTTTTGATCATTTCTTTCAGTGTCACTAACAAACCAATTATGCTAATGAGAATTATGAACTCCATTTTCATTGAGTTCCTAGATTTTTTTTTCATTATATTCATCAATGATATCTTGATCTACTCTAAGTCATAGGATTTTCATGCTGATCATTTTAGAGTTTTGAACATTTATATTCTTTAATTTTATGTTATGTAAATGAAAGGTTCATTTGATTGGACATGTTTTATCACAATAGGGTGCGTTATTGGACCCATCAATTGTTTAGGCAGTTGTTTCTTGGTCAACACCTAAGAATATGGAAATGGTTTATAGCTTCCTTGGTCTCACAAGCTATTATTGGAGGTTTCTACCTAATTTATCTTGTGATGTATCCCTGTAAATAATTTTGAACATATAGGATAGAGATTTTATCTATACTAATCAATGTTAGAAAAAATTAAAAAATCATCATGGGAAGTGGTTGGTGCCCTAGTGCGTCAACTGCGATGGAGGGTATGTTGATTGAGGATTTCTGTGAAGCATCCCTTATGGGCTTGGGATGAATCATGATATAGTAGAATATAGAGTTTTCTTATGGGTCTAGGTAGTTATGACCTCATGAGTGTAACTATATCCCCATGATCTAGAACAGGAAATAGTTGTGGTTTCACTAAAGTTGAGGTGATATTACCTCATTGGGGAGTTCATTTTGGTCATCACAGATCCCAAGACCTTGAGATATATATTTTCCCAGCATGATCTAAATATTTCATTGTAGTGGTGGATGAATTTTCTTTATGATTATATTTTTTTATTATACTCCTCATGAAAAGGGGATTTCTAATCATTTCCTTGAGGAGAAATTTGTGGGAGGATTTTTTTAGGAGTATAAGGATGATTGAAAAGTGACATAGGATTTGGTATCTATAAACTTAGGTTAGTGGATGATTGATACAGGGGGGTGTCTTGTTTTAGATGATAGTACTATATTATTTGATATAGTAGGGGGATGAGTCTTAGTGTGGAAACTCAAAGGTATAGGTGATACACAATCGTATTGGCAAGGGGGATGATCAAGAGGGATGGTTAGAACCATAAAAAGTTTCATGGGAGGTTTTTTATTTTGGTAATAATGTATCATGGAGTCCTTATTGAGTTTAATCTCTATCCTTTAGTGGTGAAAAAAAGGCCAATCAATATGTACTGTGGATTTAGGGAACAGTTTTGTTTTCCGGGGATGAAATGGGAAGTGGTAGAGTTTGTGGTCCGATATCTAGTTTTCTAGAAGGTAAAGAATGACTACCATGTTAATGGTTTTTTACTTCCACCATTTAATGTAATTGAGTAAAACAAGTTTTATATTTCAATTTACTCCATCATAGGGCTACCCTAAATCATGTAGGTTGGGATGATATCTTGGTAATTGTTGGTCAGTTGACGGATTCATATTTCTTTCTTACGATCAAGGATTCGAGAATAGTGGATGTTTTAGAAAATAGGTATATGGATAAGGTGGTGTGGTTACATGGAATCCCATGGTCCATTTTCTCATATCGGGATGCATGTTTTACCTCAAAATTCTATAGGGTATTGAAGCATTCTTTTAGAAGTTTGGTATGCCTCGTCATTGCATTCCACCCTCATACAAATGGGAAGACATAGTGGACTATCAAGACAATGGGGGACTTGTTGTGCACATGTATCTATGACCAAAATAGATCATGGTCATGACATATGGTCATGGTTGAGTTTTCTTATAATAACTTCTATCACTGATCCCTTACCATAGACTCATTTGAGGCATTGTAAGGGAGACCATATCATTCTTCTTTATTCAAGGAAGATATTGGGGAGTAAATAGTTTTGAGACCAAATGTGGTGCAGAGTATGACGGAGATGGTTCAATTGGTTCGAGAGAGGATTAAATTAGGGTAGGGATGAAAAAAGTATGATGTCTATCATAGTGGGAGACCCTTGTAGTTTTAGGTTAGAGACCATTTGTTCTTGAATGATTCCCTTGATGTGGGTATCAATGTTTTGATAAATGGAATAAGATATCACCGTAGTTTGTTGGGACCTTTGACGTTTTAGGGTGATTTGGTGCATTGTATTACTGGTTTGAACTTCTGACTTGAATGGACCTGATCCAGGATGTCTTCCACATCACTCAGCTCTATCAGTATCTTCATGATGACTCATATTTCATTGAATGGGGTTAGTTTTATATCAAGGATGGTGCGACATTTATGGAGAAACCAGTCGAGATCCATGAACTTTGAGAGAATCTACTATGAGGAATAACCATGTATTTTATTTGTGTGCTATGGGGGTATTGTGGATTGGAGGAGAGTACTTGGGAGTGTGAGACACAAATTTGTTCCCAGTACCAGGAATTTTTTTTGAGTTTTTCCATTTCTATTTTTCATATGATATAATGTTTGGATCATGAAGTTTTATGAGATGAACTATTTTCCTTTATTTTCTATATAAGATTTGTGATAATTTCAAGACATATGAAAAGGGGAGGACCTGAATCCTAATCTAGATGCATCAACTATGATGTGATTAAACCAATGCGAGATAGTCAATTCTGCTAAGAGTGGATAGTATCTCGACATTAGGGGTGGAGTATCCTGATTCTTTATTTGGGTTAGTATAGTTTATTGGGATGTTTTTTGTTCTTAAGTTAGATAGTTTAGTTGGTGTTAGTGTTTCATATATAACAATATCCATGAGAGGTATCTCAAGGGATGGTTTTTCATAAATTTTCAATCCTTCCTTGTGTTTTATTCATAAATTCCTAATGGTGGGAATTATTTGAAATATATCTAATTTAATAGAATAGACCTCCCTTCCCATTACATTCTGAGAAATATGATGATTTAGGGGTTCATGGGTAGTCCATGTAAATTTTGATGCTAGGGGTAGCACCCGATATTAACACCATAGTGGTGAAACCTGGTGGTACCACCCTAGAACTACCACCTAAATTTAGCACCCTTGCAATCGTACATATTGTTAAATCCCTGGTAGTGGAATCTGATGGTAGAACATTCTATATAACACCCGGTAGTAGAACCCTGGAAGTAGCACCTGATTGTAGTGCCCTATCATTGGAACCTAGAGTTAGCACCTTGTGGTAGCACCCTTGTAGTGGCTCTTGGTGATAGCACCCTGGCAATGGCACGTGACCATAGAAAAATGGTGGTAGCACCCAATTGTAGCATCGAGTGAAAGCACCCTAGTGGTAGAACCTAGTCGTAGAACCTTGTTGGTGGTACATGGAGGTATCACTCAAGTAGTTTCACCAAATAATAGTACAATGGAAGTAGCACCGGATGGTCACACCCTGGCATTATCACCCAATAGTTGCACCCTAGAAGTGGAACATATATAAAACACCCTAGTGTTAGAACCATGCGATAGTACCTGATGATAGCACCCTGGTAGTAGAACCTAACTGGAAAATCCTAGTGGTAGCACCGAACTATATCACAATAATGGTATCACCTGATAGTATAGCCTTGGGGGTGTAACCCTAGCGGTAGCACTCTACAGTGTTTCCAGTTCTCCAAAAAATACATATTTCCCCATTTTAATGTTTATTTTTGGAAAATGGATTTAATGCCTTACTTAAGGAATTTTAAATTCATTTCCATGGTTTTTAATCATATATTTATCTTCCAAAAACTTTAGAGACCTTTTATATGTTTAACCTGCATGGATTTAATGATATTTATCTTTAATAGCCAATTTTACACCTTAACTAATCCCTCTAGTTTCAAATATAATCTTTCAAAAGATAATATCTTTTCTTAATTATTTTATTCGTACTTTATCATGATACAAGAGGTTCTAGGGACATTTCCCTTGGATTTTTGGAGCCCTGTTTCTAGTGATGGTTTGAGTTCTCCCTCTAGGATGCTTCCTCCTATATGTGCGTACCCTATTTTTGGGGAAGAAAGTTTGAGTTACTATTTTTTTCTTCCCAATAAGGAATTCCTTCATATATTTTTTATGTGTACCATGAAGGGAGAGTTTTTTATGTTTATCTACGTGGAAATGGTTAAATCCAAATTAATAAAATGATAAATAAATTAGCTAAATGAATTGAATAAGGGTCAGGGTAATGAAATATTATTTTTACCATTTGATGTGGTTTTTTTATTGATATTTTATGGTCATAAACTCCACTAAAAATATTAGATGTTAGGGGGTCTTTCTTTTTTGAACTAGTCGTTGTTTTGTGGAATTAATGTTATGTGGTTGTGGACATTTCTTCTCATGTAATATGACAATTATGTATAATAGATTAATGAATTATATTCCCCAGGACCTTATGGATTGTGTAATAACAACCTATAATAATTAAGTGGAACTGAATGAAAAAAAAATATTCCAAATCTTGAAAATACTTTGTGTGTGGTGTGGAATGATTTGTTTGATGTGGTTATGTGTTGTTGATTGGTTGTGATTATGTGATGAAATGGTAGTGGTAGTTTTTATATGGTTTTGGAGTGTGACTATGATTTTGGTGGTAGTGTTGGTGTGTAGTGAGGCTGCAAAAGTGGTTTCGATGTGATGGATGGAAATAAGATTATGTGGTTATTAGGCTGTTGAGTTTTTATGCTTGTTGTGTGATGTGTTGCGATATTTTCTTGAGTATTATATGAATTAACATAGATTTTCTAATACAAGAATGAAATGAAACATTTTGTGTGGTTTAAATGTTGGTCTATTAAATATAAATTAATTTGATGGAATTTTTTTAACGAATTGGATATTCAAATTGAAATTTTTGGACAATAGATAATCTGAAAATTGGATTTAATTGATGATGGTTTCTGTATTATGGGTTTTTGGGGGTTTATTAACATAAATGCATCGGAAAAGTTTGGTAGAATTTTGAGTTAGTTCTTACCTTTTCTGTGAACCCCTAGGATGGGCATGTGTGTAGCTATTATATATAAATTTTATTTTATATGTTATTTATTTGGCTTCCCACCCAGGTCGAGCACCATTTTCTGCCACCTAAATGTGTGTGTGTGTGTGTGCATGTGTCTGTGTTTATATTTATTTAGGGGTGTTTTTTACAACATTTTGGTGGGAAGATGGATGGTTGGATACCTTCTCTTTTTCACTCCCTCTTACAGACGTTTGGGGTATGTACATCCTAGGATGGCCAAAAGTCCAAAGTTTCACTTTCTACATGTGATGTGACAAAATGTAATTGACTAGGTGTTTTCATGAAAGATGTGATGAGATAGCTTATGTTTTGGGTCATTCATGGTATTATGAGGGTACACGATTGATTTCATTCATGTTTACGTCTTTTCTCAATTATGCTATCAATGAATCATTAATGTTGATGCCCATCATGTTCATTAGAAAGTTACACCATCTAAGAGGATGGATATTGGATTCACATCTTGTCTTGTGAATTCTCTCAAGATATACTCCTAGTGAGACATGATGTACCCCCAATGAGACACGATGTGGCCATAAAGGCTAAAAGTCAAAAGTTCTGTTATCTAGGAGGAGGGGATATCTTATCCCATGCATGATTTTATTTTAGTTCAAACATTTCTATGTGAATGGGACATATGAGTGTTTTTTTTAATGATGAAAAAAAATTAAGGGGCAGTTTTTTTATTCTTCCATACCCTGATTCACCCCCCCCCCTAGGGTGTTTAACCTAGTTGAGCTAACACTCACTCTATGTCTATAAAATTATTTTCTAGTTTCTATGAGGAATTCATAGACCGTGATAGGTAATAATTGCTCAAACCTCTGGGTAGTTGTTTTCTCACTAATTATCTTTTATTTTTTCTATTTAATTTGGATAAGTTTACATGTATATCTTTAATTTATACATTCATTATGTGATGGTTTTGGTAACCTTTTTATATAATGTCTTGGAGTTGCTTGTGGATGATTTATCTTATCTCTTGATCCTAAATTATTATATAGGGTATTGTGTCCCATTTATATAGATTTTTTTATACCCTCATCAATGATCGCCAACCGGGTGCCTATTGGAGGTGGAACTTAGGGGGTCATTCTCTCTCTCCCTTCATTGCATTGTATTTTGTGGGAGGAGTCATCGAATTTATCATCTTAAAAAAATCTTCTAACAAGGTTTAAATATATTATATTCTCATTTTATATGATACCTAAATATTATTTTACACTTCTATAGGTTAGGTTACTTTTATAACAATAATATTATTATTCCAAATAGTCATATTACTATTCTAATGGTCAAGTAACTATTCAAAATGTCATATTACTATTCTAGTGTCAGAATAATAACATTCATATGGGTTCCCTAATTCTTATAAATATGTCTTATTTGATTAATTAGAAATTTAATTCTATTTTATCTCATGTTAAATTATACAATAATTTTCAAAATCAATATTTTATTTTTAATAATATGTTCTATTTCTTTACCTTTTTTCAGGAGTACGGTCATTCTGGGGGATCAAGCATATCCAAATTTTCATATTCATATTATCTTATTCTATATTTATTTCCCTATTGTAATATTTGGAATTCTTATTGGTTTACATTCTTACTAATGTGTCTTTATTAATTTATGATAATAATGTTTTTTTCTCTATGTGATTTATGTAATGTATATTATAGGACATAATTAGAAGGGAAATTTCATTGATAAAATTCAATGTCTTTACATTATACCCCATTATGAAATTACATACATGAATTTTATTTTATATACTTTGGTGGAAATATTTGAGGTTACTTATCCGTTATCAATTCCTCTGGTTCTCATGCATCCTCTTCAAATTTACGGTTTTTCCATTTTACTTTAACTAGGTTATTTGTCTTCTTTTGTAGAACATTAACTCTACGGTCCAAGATCTACACTGGTTTCACCTCATTAGAGTGATCATTTTTAAATTGTACTTACAATAAATTTAGTATATATGAGGGATCTGCTATATAATTCCTCAATTGGGATACATGGAGTACATCATGTACTTAATATATGGTTTTTGGTAGTGAAAGATGATAGCAAATAGCTTTGATGTGATCAAGAATATCAAAAGAGCCAATATACCTGGGACATAACATTACCTTATTCACATATCTCATAACTCTCTTACATGAATATATATGGAGTAATACCTTGTCTCTAAACTTAAACTCTAGGACCCATTGACAATTCTTGTAATAGCTCTTCTATTGACTTTGAGCTACCCTGATGTACTGTTGGATGGTCATCTACTTTTCTACTATTTATTTGACCTTTTATGGTCCCAAAATAGTATGTTTATCAACTTCATCCAAGTATTGGGTGTTATACACCTCTTTCCATAAATTTATTCATATAGAGACATTTTTAGGCATGATTGGAAAATATTTTTGTAATAGAACTCATCCAGAGGGAGATGTTGGTTCCTTCGTCCTATGATGTCCTTGGAGAATTCCATCAACATGTATTCCAATGTATGAATAGACATATTAGATTGGAAGTATTTTTGGGGGTGATAAGTCATACTGATGTTCAAATCAGTGTTTAAATCATGTGGTAGAATCTTCTAGAACATGGAGGTGAGTCTCAAATCTCTATCAAATACAATCAAAAATGGTACTCTATGAATCCTCACTACTTCTTTGATATATATTCTTGTAATTTGATCGAGTAAGATGTCCTATTGAATTTCAATTATGTTATAAATATTTGTGTGATGATCCAAAAAATCCTATATAGCATTATTTCATATGGATTTATTTTGAAGTCCTATTACAATGTCAATAGTGATATTTTACAATTTCCATATAGGTATGGGTAATGTTTGCATCATCCCCTTATATCTTTTCCTTTCATCAATCACATACTATCATACCATGAAATTTGATATACATTTTGTGATCTACATCTTCATATTGTTCCACTAATAGTGATCTCAATGATTACGATACATATTTGTGCTCCCCGGGTGGATAGAGAAGGTCGACCAATATGAATCATTCAAAATATCATTATTTATCATAGAAGTTGAAGGTACACATAGTCATGACATAAATATTACAAATATTTACTAATAAATTTTAAAATCCATGGATTTACCATTTTTGATAATTTCAAACTTCTTCTAAATTTTCACATCATCTCTTTGATCAACCTTTATCTTATATAAATAAGATAGTTGAGCAATTATTTCATAAATTAGTGATGATATTCCTTCCTTTCTGATTCCCATATCCATCCTTTACATGTTAATGATGATTGAAGACTTCTCAATTCTCATCTTTAGTAATTTTTTTAGATCATTTATACCTGATGAATCTATCACTTTAATCGCATTACCAAGATGGTAGTCGATTGAGAAATCATAATCCTTGATGAGATATAAATATGTTATTTGGAACATATTAAGATACTTATGTATGAATATATATGTATATGAGGCTTTTATGGTTAGTATATATCTCAAAAATCTCCCCATAGAGATAATAGACATATTTATGATGTGAATGTCACTTCCACAAACTCCAATCATTTGTGGAATGGTTTTTATTATGAACTTATAGCTACCTTAATGTGTATACTATCACATTATCATTTTTTATTAATACACATACTATACCTTATATGATGCATCACATTATAACATGGTGAGTTCTCTACTTGTGGGTATTTTAAGTACTGGTGTAGTGATAGGACAATTTTCCAAACCTTTAAAGAAGTCTTCACATTCACGGGTTTGGGAAAAAATTACTCCCATTTGATTTACCTTGGTTAATGGGTTTGAAACATGAGAGAAGTTACTCAAAAAATATTAGGTAATACTCAACTAGACCAAGGATATTATCGATCTCTATTACAAATATTGACCTTTGCCACTTCTCAATTTACTTTTTCTAAAAATGATATATAAATATCCATTTTCTGGTGATATCATGGCTCAATAATGATACTTCCTCCTTACAAAACACATATTTAATATAAATTTAATATAGTTTCTCCATTCTCAAAGTCTTCAGGTTACTATTCAAATTCTTTTCATACTCTTAATTTCACTTGGAGAATATCAGAATATCATCTATAAAGACTACTATAAATTTTTCAAAGTAATCTCTTAAGACTCTATTAATTATTACCATAAAAATAGATGGATAATTAGTGAGTCTGAAGGGAATCACAATGAATACATATTTTCCATAAAAAAATTGAAATACAGTCTTCAGAATATATTTCTTCTTTACATTTAATTGGTGAAATACTAACTAAAGGTCCACCATAGAGAAATAAATTTCCCCATATATTTGATTGAATAATCCATATATCCATGGTAGTGGATACATGTTATTTATTTTAATTTTGTTGATATCATCATAATCAATACAGAGGCACATTGATCCATCCAAATTCTTGATAAAGAGGACTGGAACACCCCAAAGTGAAGCACTTAGGAATATAATACCCTTGTCCGCATTATTTTGGAAGTAATTCTTCATTTATTCAATCTCAATGGTGGCTATCCTGTAAGTATTCTTTGATATGAAAAGTGATCCTGTTTTAAGTTTAATTCATAACTCAAGTTCTATGTCTAGATGAAAAATGGGGAATTCTTTAGAGAACACATTAGTGTAGTCCCTTGAAATAGCCATGTCTCTAAGAATGATCCTCTTCTTGTCATCAACCATTTGAGCTAGATATTCTTACTCATAAAGAAATGGTATCTATGGTTGTGAATAATATTCCAAATATTATTCCCCATCATCCTTACATTTTTATTTAAATGGAGGGTGCTTTAGTATTCTATGATTTATATCCCTCTCTTGATATTTCATGTTGGACTTATATAAAGATATTCAATCCATTACCAATATAGCATCAAACTCCCCTAAAGGAAGTAACATGAAATTTTTTGGGAGGTTCAATCCATAAACATTAACTGAGGAGGAGTTATAGAATTTAGATGAAATCATTTCACAATTTTATATTCAAATAGATAACTCAACCTCAATATTTTGAGGTGGCTTTTGAATAGTTAAACTAAACTTCAAATATATGAATGAATTAAAAGACCCAAAATTAGATACTATGTTTATTATTCTTGAATTTATTACCATTTTACCGATCAAAACATCATTTTTAGGATCCACGTTAGTAGTAGTGATAGAATATTCATATCCATACTACCTTGGAGGTTGTTTTCCTTGATTTTATCCAAGTACCCATTGATTAGGGTATTGTATCACATAATTTCCATATTCTTCACAATTAAAACATTTTATTTAAGGTGTGTTGACATGAACATTTATTTATTCTTTCTCATTACTGGGTCGCTTCATATCCCTTCCGAAATGATTATCCAGATTCCCCTTTTTTCCAAATTTGAAGAATCTCATGGTTCCATTTAAACAATTATCAAGTTGATTATTACCACACTTTTTAAAAGTGGGATGTTGGGTTTTATTTGGATCTATGGGATTTATCTATTGGTCCTCAAATATAAACTACATTTTCCACGTTTTATCTCTGATCCCATAAGACCACTTAAAGTGACCAATCTCCATATAAACCTTAAGGGTATAACAAAAAATCTCCTCATATATGTAAAAGTCTTTAATTGTTGTGTAATTTAATAGACTTAGCTTTAATTCACTAAATAATTGGTTCACCTTTCTTTCAATGCTCATGAAAAATCTAGCGGTGTATCATGAAAGTGTTATGACCAAGATGATTGTGAAGAATATCATTTTTAGTTATTGTCTTTTTTTGTCAAGGAATTTTGAGAAGAAAGGAAATCACTTAACTTTGTATAAGTGGTTGATGAAAGGTAGGGAAGTTACAATACTTCCCATAGTAACTATGACGATTCTTTACTGGTTTGTATTTTACAAAATATCATAAGTTTTGAGAACATGTGATGAAATCCTTATGAAGGATAGGGGGAGTAAAGAAGTGTTTTTTGGAAAAAGAAAGAATGTGTCACACAAGTCAAAGAATGGTGTGAAAGTGTGGTGCTTAGGTATATGTTGTGTGCAAGTGTATGTTATGCACAAGACATATTTCAAAATCATCACATCAAAATATTACAATGAAAAGAGAAGATGTGCGTAATTCAAGGAGAGGCACACAAGTGTGGAATGCAAGTATAAGTGGAGCGCAAGTGTATGTTGCCTGCAAGTCATATTTCAACATCGTCACATCAAAATATTGCAATGGAAAGAATGTGGCTTTCAAGTGATGCAGCGACGCGCAAGTAATGGAGTGGTACATAAGCTGGAACGGCATGAAAGTGTATGTGGCACGCAAATCAACAAAATGATTACAAATAGAAGACTATCCTCCTAATATTTCAATGATCAAAACATAAGATAAAATTTGAGCTCTGATCATGCAAGTCTTAGAAAGAGGTGCGCAAGCTGAAGTGTCATGCAAGATGGGAGTTATTTATAAGGTGCGCAAGTAGGGAGGCACGAAAGCAGAGTGGCGTGCAAGCAGAGTAGCGCACAAGCAGAGTGGTTCACAAGTAGAAGAGTCACAAAAGTTATAAGAGGCACTCAAGTAGGGATTTTTGTTCAAGAAGTGTGTTGTGTATAATCCAATTGTTTCACGCAAGTTATGAGATGTTCACAATAGTGTAAAGAAAGTAGTTAGTGGTGTGCAAGTAGGTAGGTGCGCGAGTTAAGTGTCACAAAATTTGGAGGCACACAAATAGGGAGGCATGCAAGCAGGGTGTGGCACACAAGCTATTTTCACTACAAGGTTCTTACCAGCTACTAAGTAGTAAAGTGAAGAATTGTTTCGAAATATTTGATTTGTGAATGTTTTTCATGAACCACAGATACTTGGTTTTACCCTATTTGTGCTAAGAAGGAGAACATGAACTATTGAATTGTTTTCAATGTTCTACACGAGTGTAAGGGAATATCCCACTCATTGTATTTCACATAAAAGGATTGTTTCCTAGTCGATTGTGTTATACTGAATTTTTTCCATACCATTCCAAGGGCATGGCCACTCTTGTTGATTTATGAACCTTGTAAATCTTATTTTCATGTGGTTGTATGTGTTCAGCAAGTAAGAAACTCTTTAAAAGGAGGAGAAGGTTGTTTTAAAAAAATAAAGATAAAAGGAAATATATATCCATGATTCACCCCTCCCCCTCCCAGTGATACTTGGATCCGGACTGGGAGCTTCAATTGTTATCAGAGGGAAGGTTACCTTCGTTTGTTCTTTATTGATGTTTTTAAGAGAAGTTGTGATAGAGAATCTAAATTTTGTGAATAGTAAAGGGATTCTGATAATTTATAGAATGAATAATCATATCTGTACGGATTGAATGATTATTTATCTTATGTATCTTGGGTATGAAGTTATTGAAACTACAACTGATGGATATCCTCCTATTGATGAAAAGGTTCCTCTTACACCTACAGATAAGAAGAATCTTGAGAATGGTGGAAGAGCTAAAAATGCATTACACACATCTCTTTCTAAGAGTGTGTTTTTAAGAGTGAAAGGTGTAGCTATAGCTAAATTCATCTCGGATAAGTTAAAGAACATCTATGATGGAAATATAATAGTGAAGAAAGAAACACTACAAATCCAGTGGCTGAAGTATGAAGACTTGAAAATGGGAGAATCTAAATCTGTAGGGGACTTCTTTACCAGGGTTAATGACATTGTTAGTACAATCAGATACCTTGGTGAAAACTTTGAGAATTCAGCAGTTTTTTAAAAGATCTTGATAATTCTGCCTGAAAATTTTATTGTTAAAGTGTTTTCATTAGAAGGAAGAGACCCTGAAACATTATCTTTGGATGATTTTCATAGCACTCTCATTACTTATTAGATGATAATGGAGAAGACTATGAAGATAAAAACAAAAGCTGATAGAGAAGTTTCATTCAAGGATGCAAATATAGAGAATTCAAAGAAGACACTTATTGAAGATTATGCTGGGGAATCTGATTCTAAAGATGAGGTATGTGAAAATTCTGATGAAATTTTATCCATGTTTTATAAAAATGTGAAAATATGTATATGTAAATATAAGGGAAAAAATTCCTTGAAATGTTTTGAGTTTGGAGTCATTGGTCACTTTATAGCTAATTGTATTCTAAATAATAATGTAGAAGATGATGATGATGATAACATAAGGAAAAAAAGGTCTTGGAAGAAACAAACTGGAAAAGATAAATATTTTTCAATGGATAAGTAAAAAAAGTTATTCAAATCAAAAAGTAGATTATTTTTATCTAAATATGATGAAGAAGAAGATAGTGAAGCTGAATCCAAAAAATCATTTTTTGTGAAATCTAGATGGAAAACCTTTATTATAGTGGTGAATAAGAAAGATTACGATAGCAATGGTTCTACAGAAGAATAAAATATACTTGAATATAATCTGAACGAAGATTTGAAAGAATTTTTGAGGAAGATCTGAAGTCTTCAGAAGGAAAACAAGAAGTTGATAAATGAAAATTCCACATTAAACAATCATGAAGGTTTTCTTGTTGAGAAAATCAAAGTGGAAAAAAAGATAGATGATATGAAGAATTCTCTTGAGAATGTAAAGAATCATAATGATCATCTTGAATTAAAGATGAAGGAAAAAAAGAATAAGTGTCGGAACTTTTCCAACAAAAAAATTCTAAATATAAAGAAATGAATATCAGTTTCAAACAATCTATATCAAAATTTGGTTAATATTCTAGTAAGAATAAACCTAAGAATGATAAAAAAAGTTACCCTAAAAGGTTTAGGGGAAAGACAAAAATGATTCAGATAAGAACAAAGCTTGAAAGGATATGTATGTGGCCGAAGTCAGCAATGCTGAAAAATCACAAGTACATAAAAATCCTGATTATAGAAATATTTCTACTACTTCTGGTACTGAAATGTCAGAATAGAAATCTGATCTTAAAAAGAAAGTTACGATTGAAAACATGAAGGTTGATGGTCAGTATAGTTCTATGAAGAAGGTTGTTGAGTAGCATGTTCATAACTCCAGTCAGTATAGAAGTTTAAGAGGGAAATATTCATTCTATGGTTACTGCTGGTATTGTGGTAGATTCAGAAACATTGCAAACATTAGTTAGTTCAATCAAAAAAATTACTAATATTACACATGTTCAGGAAGATATGGTTTGATTGGGACTCAATCCTCTCAAAAACAGAAGTATGAGAAGGAAGTGAGAAGAAATCTGAGAAGGATGGTGAGAAAGTTAAAAATAAGTTCCAACCATTGGAAACTATTTTTGAAATATTTTAATAGCTCTGACATCTTGATAAGGGATTTCATTTATTGTTTCTAGTACAATAAAAGGTTCTTAAAAAATCACTGAAGCTAGAGGTGAAGAATGAAAAAGAAGAACAGAAATCTATTATTGTTGAAACCACCTTGAAAGCAACAAAAGGATAACATCCATGGATTTTTTATATTTGGTGTTCTTCTCATATGACAGGAGACTTAAAGTTTCTAAATAATGTAAATAATTCAATAAAGGAAAAGTTACATTTGGAAATGATAAATCTCTATGGATTAAAGGTGTTGGATCATCCGTCATCAAGAAAGAAAAAATTAAATCTTGGAAAAAAAAATTATATGTTGATGGATTGAAATATAATCTGATGTGGGTTTCACAACTCTGTGTTGAGGTAAAAAATTATCTTTATAAAAAATGTTTTTGTTGTGAAAAGTGAAAATGATGGAACGGTGGTTATAGGAGGCCAATGTACTAAAGGGGACTTTTTCAATGTTGGTGAAGTACTTAACTCTTATTACATGGTAATGGTGGATGAAAATTAGTTATTCCACAAAATACTGGGACATATGTGTCAGAAAAACATGTGTAAGTTATCAACGTGAGATAGTGTCCGAGATATGCCTAATTTATCCTGAATAAGATATTGGTGTTTCACTATCTATGAAAAAAGGATGATTACAAACTCTATGAATAAGATAGTTTACATTCATTTAACACAAACCTTGGAACTTATACATTCTAATATTTGTGGACCATTGATAAAGCAATCAAAAAATAGAGATAAGTACTTCATTAATTTTATTGATTACTTTACTTGCATTATGTGCGTTATGTAAATGAGACGTAAGTCAGATGCTCCGAAAATGTTTAAGACTTTTAGGAGGAAATTAGAGAAGGAATTTGAGTATTCAGTGAAGAAGATGAGAACTGATAGTGGTGACTAGTATAATAATGAATAGTTTGAAAGTTACCTTGAGAATCATGGAATTCGTCATGTGTTCAGTTAACCATACACACCTCAACAAAATGGGGTTACTGAAAGGAAGAATTGAAGTCTAGTTGAAATGGGGAGAATTATGTTACTTGAACATGGCCTCTCTCATTATTATTGTAGGCATTCCATGAGTACTACAGTGTATATTCAAAACCAATTTTTCTATAGGCCACATTCATAAATGACTCTATATGAAATGTGTTGTGAAAAAAACTATAAGTTTGAAACAATTAATAGTTATTGTGAGTCCATGCATCATAAAGAAAAAGGTTGTACACCTTTTAATGATTGAAAAAAGAGGAGATGGCAATATTTTTCTTGGATTTCCTCCATAAGGAAGAGGATGCATAATTTTCAACAATGAAATAGGAATAATTTTTTATTCTTCTGATGTAAAAGTTCTTGAAAATATTGAGAAAGAAAAGAAGACATTTTCTGATATAGAATTTGAGAAGGATAAGAAAAGTATTGTTAACTATTCTGACAATTCTAACAATATTGGTAATTTTACTCAAGAAGAATAATCAGACTCAGGAATTTCAAGTGATGAGAATGAAATTTGAACAGGTCATCCTAGGATAAGGAAGAAAGTGGAGGGTCACAACATTATAGGTGATCAACATCAACGGGTTCAAACATGAAGAACAACAAATGCTATTACCCATACTTGTTTTTATTCAAAAGTGGAGCCAAATGAAGTAAATAAATATTTTCAGCATCTATAATGGATTCAAGCTATGAATTAATATCTTGATCTAATGGAAAATAATGATACTTTGGAACTCATACCCAAGCCAGATGACAAAAATGTTATTGAAACAAGATGGTTTTTCTGGAACAAGCTGAATGAAGAAGGCGGAGCGATAAGGAACAATGCAAGATTAGTGTTCAAAGGATACTCACAAATTTAAGGTGTTGATTTTGACGAGAATTGTTTTCCAGGGCATAGATTGGAAACAATCAGAAAATTTCATCCTATGTATACACAACAATTTTACAAAAATTTTCAAATGGATGTAAAGTCTGCATTTCTTAATAGAAGTATTGATGACGAAGTTTACATTGAAAAACATTTTGGATTTGTTGTTGGGAACGGTTAAATTTATATGTGTAAGCTGAAGAAATACTTGTATGGGCTAAAACAAAGCTCTAAGGGAATGATATTCCAAAATCGATACATGCTTAATGAAGATAAGTTTCAAGAAAGGAAGAGTTTATAGCTATCTCTACATCAAGGAATGTTAGGAGTCTTCTTTCATTGTAATTTTTTATGTTGATGAAATTATCATTGTTGGAAATGATGAAAGATCTTGTGAAATATTTTATGAAGAGATGAAGAAGTTTTTTGTGATGTATGTTCTTAAAAAAATGAAATAATTTCTTGGGTTAAAAATCATAAAAAAGAGGAACCAAATCTTTCTTTCTCAAGATAATTATGCTAAGGAACATCTGATGAAGTTTGGCAGGGAAAATTTGAAACAATTTTCCACACTAATTTCAGTAGGAACCAGGTTTTTTGAAGATGGAGAAATCAAGGAAGTTGATCAGAAAGAGTTTTGAAAGCTGATTGGAAGTTTATTATATTTCACTGCCCCAAGACCCAACATTGTATATGATGTTACCTTATGTGAAAGATTATAGAGTTCTCCTAAAGAATCACATATAATTTATGGAAAATGGATTCTTAGATATATCAAAGGAATAACAAATTTTGGAATCAGGTTTGATGGCATGGAAAATATTGATTTGCTCAGGTAATCAAGTGATGATTGGGTAGGAAATGTTGATGACAAATGATCCATATCTGGTGGAGTTTTATTTCTTGATAAAAGATGTGTTAGTTGGCATATAATGAAACATAATTCAGTGACTCTTAGCACGGATGAAGGTGAGTATTTTTCTTCCACTCAAGAAACAACCAAACTTATGTGCATGAACACTTAGTTGGAAGATCTACTTGTTGAAGTGAAGCTACCCTTACTCTTGGGATGTGATAATTAGAGTGAAATCAATCTTACAAGGAACCCATTACAACATTCTAATTCAAAAAACATTGACATAATGTACCACTTCATCAAAGAGTAGGTGGATAAGAATGAATTGAAGCTAGAGTATGTTCCTATATCGGAACAAGTTACTGACATATTAACAAAACCTATACCAAACTCAGTTGGAAGATCTACTTGTTGAAATGAAGATACCCTTACTCTTGGGATGTGATAATCAGAGTGAAATCAATCTTACAAGGAACCCATTACAACATTTTTATTCCGAACACATTGACATAAAGTAACACTTCATCAAAGAGTAGGTGGAGAAGAATGAATTGAAGCTGGAGTATATTCCAATATCGAAACAAGTTGCTGACATATTCACAAAACCTATACCGAAGTAACCATTTTCTAAATTGAGGTTGAACACGGGTGTCCAACCACATTCTCATCAATGTTGAGGGGTGTGTGTCTATCCCCACTCTCATCTTACCTTTGGATATTGTTGTGAAAGGGGGGAATTGTTTCATAAATCTATACTTATGAAAGCATTCAAAAAGGGGGAGTTGTGGGTAAGCTTTTAATTAATCATGTTAGAGTTTGAATTTTTCTAATAGTTTTTTGGAGTGGTTGTATGAATCAAATTGTTTTTGTCTACTAGGAGTTGAAGCTGCGGAATAAGGCTTAGTGGAAAAATAAGTTGAGTATGTTTTGGAGAAGGATGGACAAGAATGTTGTAGAGGATTCATAGTCAGACAGCATGGTTTTTCTATCAATAATTCTGGTTTCCTACAATGAGTTTGCACACATAGGCTTAAAATTGTAGATGATTAATTCATTGATTGAGATTAAATTTTTTAGTGATTTATGAATCTAGGTTGAAAAAAACCCAAAGGGGTATATTTTTATGAATAAGATGATTATGAAGAATACCCTTTTCATGTATTGTCTTTTGTTGTCAAGGAAGTTTGAGAAGAAAGGAAATAACTTCAATTTGTATAAGTGGTTGATTGAATACTAAGATGTCACAATACTACCCATGGTAACAATGAAGATGCATTGCTTATTTTTATTTCACAAAATATCTTATGTTTGGAGAACTTGTGATGCAAGCCTTATGAAGGATAGGGGAAGCAAAGAAGTATTTTTGGAAAAGGACAGAAGGTGGCGCACTAGTCAAAGTGTGGCACACAAGTGTGGTGTGGAATTATAATTGGTGTTCAAGTGTATCTTGCATTCAAGTCATATTTCGAGATCATCACATCAAAATATGATGAAAGAAAGAAAGTGTTACACAATTCGAGAAGCGATCTGCAAGTGTGGAATGAATGTGTAAGTGGTGTACATGTGTATGTTGCATACAATCCATATTCCAACATCATCAAATCATATTATGATAAAGGAATAAAAGTTGCATGTAAGTGATGGAGTGGATCACAAGTTACGGAGCGACGTAAAAGCAGGAATGGCATGCAAGTGTATATAGTGCGCAAGTCACCAAAATTATTATAAATAGAGGACTAACCTCTTCATTTCTGAATGATCAACACTGAAGAGAAAATTTGAGCTTTGATCGCACAATTAGTATAAAGTGGCATGCAATCTTAAGTGTCATGCAAGTTAAGAGTTATTTATAAGGCATGCATGTAGGGAGTTGTGTAATCAAAGTAGCGTGCAAGCAGAGTGGAACACAAGCAGGAGTGGCGCACAAGTAGTAATAGGCACGCAAGTAGGGAGTTGTGTTCAAGACGTGTGTTTTGTATAAACCAAAGGTGGCGCGCAAGTTGTGAGAAGTGTACAATAGTGGCATGCAATTAGTTAGTTGTGAGAAAGGAGGTAGTCACACTAGCTAAGTGGTGCATAAGTAGGTGGTGTGCTTGAAGGGAGGTACACAAGTAGGGTGCGGCGCACAAGCTATTTTCACTAGGAAATTTGTACCCGCTTCTGGGTAAGAGAGTGAAGAATTATTTTGAAATATTTGATTTTTGAAAGTTCATCAAGAAGAAAAAAACTCTTTTTACCCTATTTGTGCTAAGAGGGAGAACATGCACCATTGTATTTTTTTAAAAGTGCTACACAAGTGTAAGGGAATAACATACTCACTATATTCCACATCAAAGAATAATTTTCTAGTTGATTTTTTGGTACTCGATTGTTTCTGTACCATACCAAGGATGTAGCTAATCTTGTTGATTTATAAAACTTGTAGATCTTGTGTTTGTATCGTTGTGTGTGTTCGGCACTGAAGAATCTTTTTAACATTAGGTGAAGGTTGTTTCAAAAATAAATAACCATAAAAGGAAAAAAATAGCACTGATTCACCCCCTCCACCTCTCATTGATAATTGGATCCTGACTTGTAAAGACCCATAAATTTTAAGGCAATGTTTTTCTTAATTTCTTTGGAATTTTACGAGTCTTCGGCTTCTCACGGAACTCAATTCTGAGGCCCGGTGTGCCCGGAATCAATTTCCGAAGTTTAGCTCGGGTACGTTCAGTAAACGAATGAGTGGGTTTTTCTATCTTTTGAACTGGTGCTCGGAATTGATATCTGAGGGCACCGTTGAACTCACAGCACCGGGAATTGTTTAAGGGGACCTTTATCGTAGTTTTGTTTTATGCGGTCTGTAAATTATTAATTGGGGAACTAGTTTAAAATAAATAAAATTGTTAGGACAATTTTATTTTGTATCTTGGTAGTTAAACCCTCCCATGAAAAGTTTTTGGTGGAGCCCACAACCACTAAACATCCCATGTGTGGATAAATGAGAGGTGGGGCCCACACAAGCCCCAAACTTTCATTTTCCCCAAAACTCCTTAAACCCCCTTCATTAAATTGCCAAACTCTCCACCTCCCTCACTCCATTAATTCATGACAACCCCTTAAATTTATGAGGACCTTTCCTCTCCCTCTCCCTCTCTTAACTCTTTCCAACATACCTTAATTAATTAATGGAACCTCTTATTTTATTTAATTAAGTGTTTGAATGTTTGAATTTTAAATGGCTTGTGTTAATAAAATAATAAGGGTAGCTTATTATTTTATTGTGGGGAGGGCTTTCGTTGTGTTAAGTGGAGAGAGCTCTTGAGAGAATATTTTCTTCTTCAAAGAAGAACGCCAGTTCCACGAAGAACGATGATGGACCCACCATTCTATTCTCTATGACAAGTGAGTAGACGTTGCTTCCTCCTCAGACGCACTCCGACATCGCCTACGAATCCTTTCCCTATGATGTCATCTTCCGCGACACCCGACGTGCGATGAAAATTATCAAGGTAGGGGTTATGTTCAATTTTAATGGATTAAAATTATTCCTCGATTCTTTTTTGTATATCTTTGATTGTCACGGCCTATTCCTATTGCTTAACGTGGAGGGAACGAGCTGAATGAACATAGTCTGACGACCCTCTGCTAGAACATGATATTTTTGGAACCGACGATTGGAGGCGGAACACAGAAGAGATAGGCGGCGCAAGGGATGCCGTCGCATAAGCTAGGAAAAGCTGCGGCCATGTGGGCCTTGATTGAAGAAGCACGGCGCCATCGCACCGTGCTGGGGATGCGGAACCGTGGCCAGCGTAGGCCGCAGCAGAGGAAGCTGGTGTAGTCGTGCCGGCTGTGCAGTGGAAACCGCAGCCCACTTTGTGGGCGGCTTCGGCGGAAGAACCAGTCGGCCTGTCGGCCGGCTGGGCGAAGGGGAGTCGCGGCCCCAGATGGGCGTCGCGCTGGAAAACTGGTCGGCCGAGCGGAGCAGACCTGCGGTGCTAGGAGGGCGCCGCACTAGAAGAGCTGCGGCCCACCAGGTGGGCCGCTTGCTCCAGAAGGTCGACTGGCCTAGCCGGCCGTTTTGGGGAGAGCGGCGTGGCATGGCGCCGCCAGTTCGGGCAGCTGGGGGGTTGCGCCCCCAGCCGGGCCGCTCCCAGCCATGCTGCACCGGGCTTGGCCGAGCCGGGCCCCGCCAGGCTATTCCGGGCCGCGCCTCGCCAGGTCGGGCCACGCCACGCTGGGCCAAGTCATGCCACTTCGGGCAGTGCGTTTCAACGGGCTGGTCTGACCCCTTGCTGGGTCGGACCTGCCAACTCTGGGTTGACCCGACCTGTCAGCCCATCGGGCTTAACGGGCCGGGCCCATTTTCACTTAAACATCAATAACATGAAGACCGTGTATTCGATTGACGCGCCGTCTGCAGCACTGGGACCCACGTGATGAGGCGGTCCTTTTGAGATACTCTAAGTGAGTTTTGGACGACTTTGGAAAATATCCGGGTTTGGAACGAGTGTAATTCCAACTAGGCCCTCAGAGCGGAAACACTTATAAGTTAAGACTAGACATCTGATTGACGTGCATTCGACTATGTTGGATTCCTATTTATGAGATGGTTCTTTTGGAATACTTCACCTGAGGTTTGGACGCAGTTGGAGTATGGCCGGATTGGATTGTACTCGAAATCCAACCGGGCCCCTAGAACGGAAATGCTAATAACTCACAGACCGGACGTCCGATTGACACGTTGTGTGTTGCGTTGAGACCCCTATGACGAGGCGGTCCTTTAAGATACTTTCACGTGAGATTATGTGACACTTGGAAGTATCGACCAGAAGTTCATGGAGCGGATCCTCCCGGTGAATAGTGTTCGGAGAACGGAGACCTTGTAGCTGGCTTAGACCTAATGACTGCTTGTCTGATTCGTTTTGGAGTGACTTGAATATCCTAGTGGGGAGCACTACTATGTTGGGGTGGCAGACCCATGGCAGGGAGCACTACTGTGTTGGGGTGGAAGACTCGTAGAACTCAACAGGAGGAGTACCTCTGTAGCTATTAGATGGAGCGCTACTGTGTTTGGGCGACAGAACCATGGAGGGGAGCACTACTGTGTTAGGGTGGAATACCCACGGTACTCGATAGGAGGAGTACCTCAGAAGTCTAAGGATAGTGAGCAGCACCTCGGAGTCATGATAGGACCACTGTACTCGATAGATAAGGAGACCTTCAGCAGTTGTGGTTTCGTTATCTTTAATGAAAATCTTGGTTTGAGCTGAGTCAATGACCTTTGTGTTTCCCTCATGATTGAGATGGGTTATTTGATAACATAGGTATATGTATGGGCATATACCTAATTAAAGGTTATCTTTTGAGATCTATCTTTGTGGTTTATCATTGTTGGATTTAGTGAGACCTTGAGGGTCTCGGGGTCCCTACTGAGTATCGTTATACTCACCCATGCACGGGCTATGCCCGTACCTCGTTGTGTTGGATGCAGACGATGGACAGCGCTGACTGAGACAGAGTGTATGCGGACTGGACAGTACCCGGAGGTGGACACTCGGAGTGACGGTACACGGAGCAGACCGATAGACCCGGAGTGATGAGGAAGACATATGTACCTACCCTTCAGGTAGGAACCCGGAGGACGATCCAGGAGCTGCTTCCATCTTCTAGCTGTTGTCTTTTCGGTTGTACTTTCTTTCAGTTGTAGCTGTACCTTTCTGTTGGGATGGTATTTCTGGCCCCTTTGTAATTTCATCACACTTGTTATAATTATTTACATAGTGTTTTCTTCTGCTTGATCTCTGGTTGTGTGAGTTTACGTTTTATAAAGGCAATGCCTTCCCAGTTATTGGGATTTACGCCTTTGGTTCTAGTCACTAGCCCCTGGCCTATGGAAAGTGGGCTTAGGGAAGTTACGAAACGGGCCCTGGGGGAAGGGTTGTGACAATTGGTATCAGAGGAGTCGGTTCTATCGTAGAACATAGAACTCTAATATTTTCTTTTTGTGAAGCAATACAGTTATGGTTACCGAGTGTGGTTTTCAGTTCAGGTAGTCCAGTGTTGGTGCGGCGGCTGAAGTATCCATACACCAGGACCCTAACTACTGATTTCCGACTCAGTGCATGAAAACACTGATTGTGTGTGTGTTTCCAAAAGATTCATTAAGTCAGCTCAACTAGGTCATCTCGCCAGGTTTAAATCGCTTGACTGTGTCGCATCTGTTCAGGATGTCTCCACGCAGACAGTCATTTGGAGTTACAAGAGAGTACTCGACGACGGCCCACCGAGCGACGAGGCTCCGATGTAGGTCCCTCTTGATATGTTGGCGACTTCGGGTGGTGTACCATCAGCACCACCACTCGTTAGGAAGCATATTCCACCAACCGTAGTAGTGGACGGTGCACACTGACAGAGCGCATTGCACGAGTTCCAGTAGAAGAGGCCTCCGATATTACAAGGTGAGACAGATTCCTAGGTAGCAGTGGACTGGATGGAGGTGATTTCTAGAGTTCTACACCTAGTTTAGACACTAGTAGTGTAGATGGTGATATTAACTATTGGTGTTTCCTAGTGAGTGACCATGAGGTTGTTCCACATAGTGATGAGGCTTCGGTATATGGACCAATGCCTGAGATAGTACCTTTTGGTAGTGTTCCAGCTATATCACTACCTGTTGGTTAGCAGTCTCAACCGGTGGTACCGGTAGATGACACATATAGGATTAGTGCCTTACACGTGCTTCAGCATATGATACCCCTCAGGGTCTGAGGCGATACTGACTCGCAGGCAGCTGAGGACAGTTTTGAGGAGGTGGATGAGAGTTCTCTAGAGCTTATACAGCTTCGGTAGGACGACATGTCAGTAGCTGAGTATTCATCGAGGCATACCGATCTTTCTTGGTACTTTATTAATATGATACGATCAGTTATTTAGAGCTCAGAACTCTGAGCGAGGTCTGTTTAAGGATATCTAAGCCAACACTTTTTCTCTATGCATTCCTACTTATGTTAGGGTGCTAGAGGGAACCTTTGTGGTTGAATGTTCTATGGATGAGTGGATACAGCTAGTGAATGTTAGCAGTGGGAAAGCAGGGAACTGGAACTAGTCTCAGAGACTTAGGAATGAGAAATGTTTTAAGAAGAGAAAGTGTTAAGGATAGATGAATCTCAGAGTAGCAGACGTGGCATCAGAGCTAGGTGGTTTACATTTCGACAAGTTAGAACCACCCACCTTTGTAGTCCCCTCCAGGCTCAGGGATGAGGAGGGCAGGGGAGGAGAGTAGCTGCATGCGGTCAAGGAGTGTGACCCATGGCTCTAGGAATGATTTGAGGTATGGTCTGTGTCTACTACTAGCTGTTGTAACAACACTCATTGATACGAATCATTCCTTCCTTCCATGAATCTTGTCCCAAATCTAGAGTTTCCGGTTAAGCCATTGACTTGACCCTCACGTCTGGAAATACCTTTGGGAGGAGACTCGATAATCATACTTATGCAGACGGTGTGATCTGACCCTTGAGGCAAGAGTTTCGGTTGGAACCTCTTGGTCGCAGCGTCTAGGCCTTAGGGCGTTAGTTTGGGTATGGAGTGGGCTACCACAATTCATACACAGATTGACTGTATTAGGAAAAAATGTTGTGGTTTACCTACAAAGTTGGTATAGGTTTTCCTTGGTCTGTGAAAAGGGAAACCCAAGAAACATAGGATAAACTCATGCATAGGATGGTGCGGCCGATCACACTTGAGTCGGCCAACCTTACCCTCGTGGCCGCAAGAGTTTTGAGTTTTCAGTTCCAAACAAGAAATGGAGGCCTCTAGAGTTCGAGGATAGAGACCACGTCTTTATATGGGTATCACCTCGATGAGGTCTACGGAGATTTGGCTGAGGAAAAAATTAATCTCTGAGGTTCATCGGACCTTTCCAGTTCTGCATCGGTGTAAGCGAGGTGGCTTACAGCCTGACCTTTCCACCTTAGTTGCACCGGGTACACGACGTCTCCCACGTATCTCAGTTGAGGAGATGTGTGCATGATCCGTCCCACATCATCGACCACGGGGAGCTGGACATCAATGATGGAGTGACCTTCACGAGGTTCCATGAGAGGTTGAGGATCAATAGGAGTAGGTCCTATGGGGACGGTCGATTCCTCTTGTGCACTTTTCATTGCAGCACGAGAACCTCCAGGGGAGCACATGGGAGAAGGAGGCTCAGATGCGTGCTCGGCAACTCCTTTAGTTTCCCTAGTTTTTGTTGTAGCTATATGGGGATGTAAAGCCCTGATGTGGGAGTAATTTGAAGACCCATAAATTCCATGAATTTTTTTTCTTAATTTCTTTGGAATTTTACGAGTCTGTATCTTCTAACGACACTCGATTCTGAGGCCCGGTGTGCCTGGAATCAATTTCCAAATATTATCTCTAGTACGTTTAGTAAACGAATGGGCGGGTTTTTCTATCTTTTGAACCTGTACTCAGAATTGAAATCTTAGGGGACTGATGAACTCATAGTGCCAGTAATTGCTTAAGGGGACCTTTACCGCAGTTGCGTTTTATGCAGGTTGTAAATTTTTAATTGGGTAATTAGTTTAAAATAAATAAAGTTGTTAGGACAATTTTATTTTGTATCTTGGAAGTTAAACCCTCCAATGAGAAGTTATTGGTGGGGCCCACAACCACTCAACTTCCCATGTGGGGATAAATCATATGTGGGGCCCACACGAGCCCCAACCTTTCATTTTCCCCTAAACTCCTTAAACCCCCTTCATTAAATTTCCAAACTCTACACCTCCCTCACTCCATTAATTCATGACAACCCCATAAATTTATAAGGTCCTTTCCTCTCCCTCTCCCTCTCTTAACTCTTTCCAACATACCTTAATTAATTAATGGAACCACTTATTTTAATTAATTAAGTGTTTGAATGTTTTAATTTTAAATGGCTTGTGTTAATAAAATAATAAGGCTAGATTATTATTTTGTTGTGAGGAGGGATTTCGTTGTGTTAAGGGGGAGAGAGCTCTTGAGAGAATATTTTATTCTTCAACTAAGAACGCCAGTTCCACGAATAACTATGATGCTCCAACCATTCTCTTCTCTAAGATAAGTGAGGAGATGCCGCTTCCTCCTCAGACGCACTCTGACGTCACCTACGAATCCTTTCCCCGCGATGTTGTCTTCCGTGATTCCTGACGTGCGACTGCAATTATCGAGTTAGGGGTTATGTTAAATTTTAATGGATTAAAATTGTGCCTCGATTCATGGTTGTATATCTTTGATTTTCTCAGCCTATTGCTATCATTTAATGCAGAAGGAGCGGGCCGAACGAACATGGTTCGACATCCCTCCGCTAGAACGTGATCTTTTTGGAACTAACGATCGGAGGCAGAACATTGAATAGACCAGCGGCACAAGGGCCATTGCCGCATAAGCTAGGAAAATCCACGGCCAAGCGGGCAGTGGCGGAAGAAGCACGGTGCCATTGCACCATGCCAGGAATGCGGAACCACGGCCAGCGCAGGCCACGGTAGAGGAAGCCGGCGCCGTAGCACCCGCTGTGCAGCGAGAACCGCGGCTCGATTTACGAGCCACTTCGGCCGAAGAACCGGTCGGGTGAAGGGGAGCCACGTCGTCAAAAGGGCTTCGCGCTGGAAAACCGGCCGGCCTATCGGCCGGCTGGGCAGAGTAGATCCGCGGTGCCAGGAGGGCGCCGCGCTGGAAGAGTCGCGGCCCGCTGTGCGGGCTGCTTGTGCCAGATGGTCGGTCGGTCTAGCCGGCCGGTTTGGGGAGATCAGCGCCACTGAATTAGGCATCCGGGGGGTCGTGCCCTGCCAGGCCGCGCCGGGCCCGGTCGCGCCTCACTGGGTCGGGCCCCACCCCGCCGGGCAGGGCCGCGTCCCTTTGGGCGGGTCTATGCCCCCTCGGCCCGAGCTGCACATTTCGTCGGGATGGTCCGACCCCCTGCTGGGTCGGACCCACCAACTCTGGGTTAACCCGACCCGTGATCCCACCATGCTTAACGGGTCGGGCCCGTTTCACTTAAATGTGAATAACATGAAGACCTCCCTTCTGATTAACGCGTTGTTTGTAGCACTGGGACCCTTGTGACGAGGAGGTAATTTTTCTATAATCTAAGTGAGTTTGGGATGACTTTGGAAAACAATCGGGTTTGGAACGAGAGTAATCCCAACCGGGCCCTCGAAGTGGAAACACTTATAAGTTAAGGGGCGGACGTCTGATTGATGTTCCGTCCACTACGTTGGATTCCTATTGATGAGACGTCTCTTTTGGAAGACTTCACATGAGGTTTGGATGCAGTTTAAGTATGGGTGGCTTGGATTGTACCCGAAATCCTACCGGGCCCCTGGAACAGAAATTCTAATAACTCACACATCGATCGTCTGATTGACGCGTCGTCTATTGTGTTGAGACACCTATGACGAGACGGTCCTTTGAGATACTTCCACAAAAGATTACGAGACACTTGGAAGTATCGACCAGAATCTCGTGGAGTGGATCCTCTCGGTGATTAGAGTTCAGAGTGCTGAGACCTTGTAGCTGGCTGAGACCTGATGACTGCTTGTTCGATTCATTTCAGAGTGACTTGAATAGCCCAGTGGGGAGCACTACTGTGTTGGGGTGGAAGACCCATGGCGAGGATCACTACTGTGTTGGGGTGGCAGACCCACGGTACTCGACAGGAGGAGTACCTTTGTAGGCAGTTAGGGGGAGCGTTACGGTGCTGGGGCGGCAGACCCATGGTGGGGAGCACTACTGTGTTGGGGTGTCAGACCCGTGATACTCAACAGGAGGAGTACCTCACCAGTCTAAGGTTAGTGAGAAGCGCCTCAGAGTCGCGACCGGACCACTTTACTCGGTAGAGGAGGAGCTCTTCAGCAGTTGTGGTTTCGATATCTTTTATGAAAATCCTGGTTTGATCTGATTCAATGACCTTTGTGTTTTTCTCATGATTGAGATGGGTTACTTGATAACTTAGGTATATGTATGGGAATATACCTAAGTAAAGGTTATCTATTTAGATCTGTCTTTGTGGTTTACCCTTGTTGGATTTAGTGAGACCTTGAGGGTCTCGGGGTCCCTACTGTGTATCGTTATACTCACCCCTACACGGGCTATGCCCGCACCTCGTTGTTTTGGATGCAGACGACGGATAGCACTGACCGAGGCCGACTGTACGAGGACTGGACAGTACCCAGAGGTGGACACTCAGAGTGATGGTACACGAAGCAGACCGATAGACGCGGAGTGCTGAGGAAGACACATGTACCTACCTTTCATGTAGGAACCTGGAGGATGATCCAGGAGCTACTTCCATCTTCCAGCTCTTGTCTTTTCGGTTGTACTTTCTTTTAGTTTTAGCTGTATTTTTCTGTTGGTCTTGTATTTCTGTCCCCTTTGTATTTTCAGCACACTTGTTATACTGCTTTACTTAGTGTTTGCTTCCGCTTGATCTATGGTTGTATGAGTTTACGTTATATAAAGGCAATGCCTTCCCAGTTATAGGGATTTACCCCTTTGATGTTTGTCGCCAGCTCCTCTCCTATGGAAGGCGGGCTTGGGGTAGTTACAACACGGGCCCCGGGGGATGGGTCGTGACATGACTAGGAACATAATAAATTCATGTAAAGTTCTCCTTATATGACCTTATAGACTCATATTTCTTTTACATCTGTTTGAGGAACTCCCTATTCATTTTATGATGGAAATTTCATGGAAAATATTTATTGGTAAATTATTTCATGAATCATTCAAATCTGATGGATTTAAATTTTCCTTTTGACTTCAAGATCTTGATATGTGTCCACTACTGATCATCTTCCCCAGAAAAATGATAGACCTCCAAAATGAATTCCTCTTATTCAGATTATTAATGGATATATAATATCTTATTAATGGAGTTAATCCCTTATTCTTCTATGTGGGGATCAAAATATCCACTAAAAGTTAGAAGGGATTTTCCGCATAAAATAGTTGAATGAAACATAATGTTTCTTATGAGAAGCAATAATTTCCACAAAATTCAAGTTATTATTCACAACTTCAATCAGTTGAGTAATAATTTCATGAAGTTTGGAGCTCACATTCCCATCATATTCCAAATATCATTTGGGTAATCATTACATTTCCTATCACATTGTTTTTTTCATGGGATATTACGTTTCCCACTATTAACCAAAAAATTAATATTAGGAGGCTTTCATACTTAGATAATGGGAACAGGAAAAGATAACTATGTACATATAAGAAATGAAAAATAAATGAAAAGTATATCTTATCCTAACTTAATATTCCCTCTATTTTGATTTAGTCTTTATATGGTTATATAATTATCCGTAGATTTATTACTAAAATTTTCTAGGCCTAATCCATAAATATAATAAAATTATGCTCTAATGAAAACTATATTGAGCCTATCCATTTAAACATATTATTGCATGATTTTAAGAATAAATATTTATTAAATTCTAAACAATTATTGAAAAAACCAAGTGTATTTGGAAGACTTGATATATAATTAGACAACAAGAATCCTGGATAAAAAATAATTATATTAATCTTCCAAATGAGATCCTAACCCCCATTAATATCCTATAACTACAAGTGATTACTTTGGGAATACATAGATAAAAGAGGTGTGCTAAAAACCCCAGTGTGGGAGGAAATATGGAAATAAAGCATGGAAGTTGATTTAGAAAGAACAACATGATGACGTAAAAGGCTTGGATCATGAATAAAAATATGAAGGAATAACATATAAAACCTAGAATCATATGATATTAAAAACATAGGAATGTGGTAGCAACCTATATCAAGACCTAAATTGAGTTTTGTCTAAATTCCTAGATGATATCACATGGTGGACAGAGTACCATAATGGATTAGGTTTACTCCCTAACCCAATAAATAATGTCTTGGAAGACTAAACCAATACCCAATTCATTGGATAACTATATGGGTTCACCTATCATAACATGTACATGAATATGTTTTCTACAAAAACTAGTCAAATATAATTCATAAACATATGTATTACCCATGAAAAATTATGGGTTTCATAATCTTGTCCTAAGGAATAACCAAAGTCCATATCATAATGGTATTCCTATAAGAAATGATAAAATAATTCTTGTACATTTATAAATGAAAAATAATAATTTTGTATTAATTATGAAGTCCAAATGAAGTGAAAAAATGAAAATAGTGGTTAGGTAAATTAATAAATGTGTTAATTAAGCGTGGTTTTTAGATAAAATAATAAAGGGTCATCAAAAAACATATAGGAATAATTACTTCAATAAAACTATAAATTAAAAAGTAATATTTTTTCATGATAAAATTAGTTCATTTAGAAATTATGGGTGGCTTTAAAAATTATAGAGTTTACCTGAAATGGGGTAAAAATAGAGAAGTTCTATTTAATCAAATTTTCTTATCAAAAGGATTTGAGAAGGGAACCTTTTAAAACATGTATTTTATCAAAACATAAAGATTAATATATATATATATATATATATTGTTTACATATATATATATATAGAATATAAGAGAATTATATAATATAAATGAAGAGACAAATTGAGTAACAAATAAATTCTATGTTACCTAAAATAAATACGGTGGTTTTGAGAGATCCCTCACATTATGTCTCAATGCATTCGACACTTTCAATTAATGTCCTTCATAATAAAATTATATTATTTAATTAATTATTTCGAAAAATTTTCCTCATATATTCTATTTATTGTAATTTTATTATCTTTATTTATGTTTAATTCAATTAGTTATAAAGATAAATTTTATTCTTCTCGGAGCGTTCATTTCATGGTTTCATAGTTGGTTCACTTGGGTGTAATTATGGAAATTATTGTAAAATCAGAATACTACTTCAAAAGTAAAATTAAAGGGAAATAATGAACATAAATATGTTTAAATTTTCCAATATATAATTATTATTTTAAATTTGGATTATTCCTTTAATAAAACATCAATGATTAATTTTTATTTTTTTTGGATGGTTTTCAAACCATCTCAAACTTGTTTTTTTACCTGATTGTATAGACATATACTCTTTCCATAATTTGAAACCACATATAATATATATAATTATTTCATTTTAAATATTGATAATTGAGTTTAAACATTCCATTACGTTATTAGTGGAAAACAAAAACTCATCATTCATGAAGGTGGTTAACCGACATAATATGGACAATGTTTTTGTATTTTCACTGAATAAGTGGAGATGATATAATGAGTGGATATAAGATATTACATTAGAAATTTAAAACTCATCTATATACATGATAATAGATTTATTATTATATGTTGGATTAAGGAGGAAATTGGAAGGTATAAGAATAAAATAAATTTAAAAAGGTAGTTTGAGAATGTTACCTCCTGAATATCACCTTCTTGAAGGACCCCTTAAGGAACATGGAATTATTCTAGCGGTTACACTAGTAGATATTTTACATGGAGAAGAGTGGGGATGAAATTTTTTAGTATATATTTGAAGAACAACAAGTCTTAGAATGTGTGGGTATAATGGGTGGTGAGATATGGTATTTATAAGGGGATGAGAGGGGTGTTTTTTAATTATTATATTCTCTAGTTTATTAATTTGGCCCAATATTATCAATAGTCTTGATTATTGTTATTATATATAGTAAATTGTGGATGTGTGTCCAAAATAATTAGTTCCTACATCATCCATGGATCAAAAACTAATGTATTTGTAATATAATGTTAAACACTGTAAATTATTGAATTTCATTATTCACCAGAGACTAAAATATTTTTGAAAAATACTAAAAAGAACCCTAAAATGTTTTGCGTGTAGAATTAAAATATGGATACATTTATTGAAAATAATTTTTTAAATATGATAAATTTAATTTTTATATAAAATCATCACTTATTCCAAAAATAATTATTTTAATATTATAATCGATTTTATAACCCCTTGAAGAATTACTTGTTGTCTCATAAAATTGTCATACCACTATAATAAAAAATTATATTAATTTATGAATCCATTTTATGTAAATAAACATTATTTTCTAAAATCTAATTAAAATAAATATGTTTTATAAAAAAAATAATTTATTAATTTTAAAACATTTATTTTCATTTACCATGGTTTAAATATATAATATTTTCATTTTAACTGATACCTAAATATTATTTTACACTTACATAAGTGAGGATACCATTCTAATAGGTAGATTACTATTCATAATGTTGAGGTTTCTATTCCAATTGTTAGGTTACTGTTCTACCGGTCAGATTATTATTCCAGCAGTCATATTTATAACAATCTTATGGGTTTCCTACTTCTGATAAATACAAGTTATTTCATTAATTCCTTATTAAATTCAATATTACCTCATGTTTATATAAAATATCTTCTCTAAAATAAATATTTTATTATTAAAATTATATTTTATTTCTATGGATTTTTTCATGAGTGTGGTCATTCAAGTGGATCAGGAAGATCCAAATTTGTTTACTCTTATTCCCTTATATTTTATTTATTATTGCATTTTAACAATGGAATTATTATCTCTTTAGTTTTTTACTAATTTATCATTATTCATTTATGAGAATAATTTGTGGTTAGTTTTTTCTTTGTGATGTATGTGCTTTATATTAAATGAAATAATAAGAAGAGAAATTTTATTGATAAAATTATGGGTTGTTACAAAAAAAATTCTGACACATGACATAATTCTGTTCTATTAACCCCCCCAAAAAATATTTTAATAATTTATATGGTCACGCTAAATCTTATCCCTTAAAATTGCACTATGATCCCGTGTTAGCTATAGAATTTTTATCCCTGAACCATGACTAACTCCTCAAATCTTGATCTTCAGCCATCATCAACACTCAAAATATCCAAAATTAAAAAAAAAATACACAAAATTAAACAAAATAAAACAAAACCACCTTTAAACACAGTTAGTGTTACACAATAGATGTAGTTCCCTAAGTTGTTAGTAATAATTTCCCTTTAAAACAAATACTATGTTGAGTAGCTTGTTTAAAATAGAAAATTAAGCTAAAATAATATGGGAAATATTATATGAACATAACTCCGAAAATTTTAAGAATAATAAAATATATATTAATTAAAATGATTTTAATCAGTTAAAAATTCTTATATTTAAAAGATAAATAACTTGTATTATTTAATCTTGAAAAGTATTTTTTCAAAATAAATGTTTTTTAAGTAAAGAATATTTAATCCTAGTAAATTAAATTGATAAATTCTAAAGGATTAATATGATACTATTATACATCAATATTTATTTATTTACATATTAATATGAAATAATATTAAGAACACTTAATATTTTAAATGTCATATTTCTTTAAAAGTTATTTTTATTTTGAATATTCATCAAAAAGATAAATTTTAGAATTTTTAGTTGATGAAATGAAATTAATTTTTTATTCTTCATGTAAATATTATATATGGATGATTTTTTTATATTTTTCTAAATAAATTTATTTTTAGGTAAATAATTTAATGTACAATTTTTACCAATACTTTATCATTTATGACTTCATCATGACATAGGTACGGATTAAAAATTTATAAAACATTTTTTCTAAAAAATTATTTAATTAGTAATGTGACTCATTTAAATATACAATTTTGAATTTACAAATACTATGTTTAACATTTTATAAGACAGGTATTATTTTATTCCAATAAAAATAGTCTTTGGTCTTCTATTTTATTTAAATTTTCACAAGGTGGATTTCGGTTTTTGATGTCTTTAAAAGACACATAACACGTATTTTTTAACAATAAAATAATTTATGTTATTACAATTAACATCATTTATAATCTTATCCTAAATATATTTTTTATGATAAAAATACACATTTTCAAAAAAAGTTGTTTTTAGGTATTGTATATAATAATATTAAAATTATTTTTTCTCACCTAAAAAATTATATTTTATAATATTATTTTCATATTTTAAATAATTATTTTTAAAGTAGGTAATAAGGTTAATTTTAATTTTAATCATCAAAATAAATTAATAAACAAACAAAATTTGTTACCATGGTAGAAGTAAACTATGATAAAAGTTAATACCAGGTATAAAATGCCTAAAATTACTCAAACCTTGTTTCAAAATGTGAATTTGAGGTCTTTATCGAACCCAAATCTATCCCACCTCTATCATTGTAAATTTTTGGACTCATATTCTTTGAATAGTGTATTTTTTATATAATATAATAAATTTCACCCCACTCATTTATAAAAGGAGTACTCCACCACCCCTTTTAAATCATATAGATCTATATACCTTATTTTTTTCCTCTAGATCTAATTAAATTCCCAAAATCCTTTATTTTCAAGAGGTCCTCCAAGAGCTGGCTCAAATATTCAATATGCGTACTAATCACTTATTAACATTTTTTTCTTCTCAATACTTATCCTAAAATATATTTTATTAATTATAATATAATTAAATAAGTATTATTATTTAACTAAAATTATATTATTCTAATTTTATAACCATAATATTCACTTCCTACTTCCTTAGAAAAATGAGAACGTCATTCTTTCATATGGGAAAACTACCACCTCGACAAAATGGAATATTTCATTTTTATAACCACCTTATATGGATGGTACAAAAAATGTACTTAATAAATAAATATAATATTTTAAATTTTTTAATATTTTTAAAAGAGAAACCATTTTCTACCTTTCTCTTATTCTATGCAGAATAAAAATGTCATTTTTGTGTACCTGTGAACTACAACATCCATGGAATGACGTAATTGATTTTTTATAATCACCCTACCTAGATGTTTCTATTAATGTAATTATTAAATAAATATGTTATTTTTTAAACTATAAAGTTTCTTTAAATATTAATTTATCAATTTATTTATAACCTCTCCCAATGGAAAATGCAATTGTCACTTGTGTTACGTGCAGACTAACACCTCCATAAAGGACATGCTTTGTTTTTCATCACCACCTTCATAGATGGTTATAAAAATACTTTTATGGTTAAATATGATAGTAATAATTATATTATATCTTATGTAATACTATTTATTGATAAAAAACATTTATTTTTATTAAATAATTTGTTGATATTTGTAAATAAACTGAGATGAGCTCGTCAATGATTTTGTATTCACGAATCGTGACTGAAACTCTAATGGAATAAAATTATAGATTTAAAATAATTAAAAATAATATTTAATAATTACTTGGATAATCTATAAATCATAATCCTTGTATTGAATTACATTAATCAATAATAACATTTTAAATCTTGAATGGAATAATCAAAATCACTAACACGTGATAATGAAAATAATCGATAAATAACAATTTAATATAAAATAAATTATTATAATAGAAGATTATATTGGGTATTTTTTTGTATTATATTTTTAAAAAGGTTATTAATATATTTATATATGTCCAATATAAGTTCAAATATCTTTTATGTAATTCGAGAGTTAATGTAAGAGTTTCTCATCTGAAAATCTTTTGTCTTTCAGACAAGTTTTGATTTGTACACCTGGAATAACTTTTAAGGTGTATATAATATTTAAAAAAATTTATAATATTTATAAATTTATTTTCTAACTGGAATATTTTATTTAAAGTTTGATATTTTTTTAGGTTTTATTATTTAAATGAGAAACAAATTCATAAAGAGTTTTCGCAATTTGGATTTTTTTCATCAGTCATAATTATTACCCTTTGACTATGATTTTATTAGATTGTTTAATCCTATATAAGGATGATATTAAATTTCCATTCCTATTTCATTCCTATTTAAATGAATTTTTTAAATTATATACATCCTATTTAGACGATTTATTTCTTCAAAAAATTTGACATCATTAATAATAATTCACATTCACCATAAATAAGACGTTTTCTTCCATGTCCATATTTAAACATCAAACCAATGATCTTGTTTATTATTTTGAAATATATATATTTAGAATTTCTTAGTATATTCAAAATTATCTTTACCACTTTTCAAAAAGAATCAGTATTACTCTAAAAACGATGTGGGTTTCAATAATGGTACATAAAAATACTAAAGTGATTTTCTTTTTTAGGTTTGAATATTTTATCGTTTATTTCTTATTTACTTTGTATAATAGTTTTTAATTTTTTAAGGCTTCATAATTTTTATTTCTTTTGAAGTTTAATTTAATAAAATTTGTTTTTCCTTCTTGAAAATTGTTTTTAAAGGTGACTAGTAACTTTATTTTTTATAATAGTGTTAAAAAAAATTTATGAAATATATTCAATCTTCTTATTTATCTTAGAAATTTTTATCTCATTTATAATAATATTTCATTAGTAATCCTCTAAATCCATATATGTGATACTCTTTTTGGGTGATTGAATTTTTGGATTCTAATGATCTAATTATTGTGGTCATTTTATGTGATACGTTTTTGGGAAGGTTATTAGACCTATGACACCCCATATCTTGAATAGATTTTATTTCTTGGTTTATTACATAAAATAAAACATAGTAAAACCTAGATGATCAATATGCCTAGTGTATTTGGAAAATTAATTTCACATCACATGATCTAGATACATGGATAAAACAATATTATTTATGGCATCCCTAACATTATTTTAATATTCCATAGCATTCAAAACTATATGTGGTAAGCTAGTGACATACAAAAAAGGGGTGATATTTAAATCCTAATAAGGAGATAATCAATGCATTGAAAAAAAAAATTAAGTACACATGGGTCAATATGAATATTCAAGTAACATTAGTGGGTTGATAATCAAAATATTGAACAATGAGCCAACATATAACATTTTAACATAATAGAAACATCAGAATGTGGAAACAACGTTACACATGAATTCATAGACAATCAAGGATAACTACTAATAGATCATAACACGTTTTAAAATATCACATAATAGATTAGGTTTAATCACTATTCCAATAAATGATGTGTAACAGGACTATTACCTTATCCCATGAATTGAAGAAATATATAATCTAGGGCCCACCCGTCGCATTCATATCATGTAAATGCATAAGTGTTCCACATTGATCATTAAATATATGCTCATATTTAATCACATTTAATACCATGATTAATAAGTTCTTAATATATACAAGTAATTTCCTAATAATACAATGTTTTTTTATTTATAGGGGAATACCATTTAGTGGAAATGTAGATTGTATTCACAAAATAATAGTTTTTCATAGAAACCTTACAAGATAATTTGGGAGTTATAACGAGGATACATACTGAATCATGAGATGGATTAATGAGATAAAAATAGGTATATAATAACATGGAAATAATAATGGAATAAATAGGTATTTCAAAGAACATAATCTAACATGAACAATTGGGACTTAAAATGAATAATACAAAAAGTGTGCTCGAATAAATTTTTGGCATTGAAAATCATAGGATAATTATGGTAACATAACATGGGTGCATAATGATTCAGGGAAGGAATTAATGAGAGTGAAATGGATATATCATAAATTTTAAATAATTAGGTAATTAATTGGAATGTATTAAAACATAACTAAATATGATCAAATGGAAAACAAAACGAATTACCCAAATTATGTTCTTTAATAAAGAGGATAAGGAGAGGATCACTGACCTTGAAAGGATATTTAAAAAATAATAGAAGAAGATTATTGAGAGATTTGGTGAACCTTAGGAGGGACTACGTGAAAAATTATAGAGTATAGTCATTGTAATATATTTTTTAGTAATGAGTAATGGGAGTATTGGGGTGTTTATAGAGGAAAATAAAAGAGAGTTCTTTATTATTTTCCAAACATTGTTTTTGAGCTCTATATAATGAAGTTATCAAAACCATGAAACTACTCATATTTCCTTTGTTTTGTTTTGAAAATATGAGTGTTTTTAGTCATCTAATAATTCCATTAACTGGTCACATTAATATAATACCCATGGTGATGTGGATGTGAGACATGTTTACAAAAAAAAATAATTTTTAATCCTTAAAATGTAAAACTAGTTTCGTAAGATTCATAAAGGGTTTATAAAATTAATAAAATAAACTAAAAAATATTATTTTAAAAGTGAAAATTTTAATTTTTTCCATGGATATTGTAGACCCCGAAAAACGCGTCCCCAAAATTTTCCAATTGCTTCCATACATGATCCAAGATTGTAGTCCATTTCGCAAGCTTCGATTTGGTAGGTCGTAGGGCCCAAACGGAGTTACGGATTAGGAGTTATGGACGTTTGAAGTTGGGCTGGAAATCTGGTTCGCGAAGCCCATCCGCGAAGCCCCCCTCCGTGATCGCGGAGCGCCGCCGCGAAGCAATGAGGCGAGAGGCTCCGCGAACCCGTTTGACGTTTGCGATGCGCCGCGAAGACCCCTCGCGAAGCACTAATGCGAAGCACCGATGCGAAGCACCCGTGCAGCGCGGTCCCGCGAAGCCCCGCCGCGAAGCGCCCCGACCATCGCGGCCTCACGAAGCTCCAGAGGCGGTGATGCTCCGCGAACGCATTTGACGTTCGCGAGCCGCCGCGAAGCTCCAGAGGCGGTGATGCTCCGCGAACGCATTTGACGTTCGCGAGCACGCCGCGAAGCTCCTGAGGCGGCACGGATGTTTAGCTTCGCGGCGCCCCTTGCCTATAAATACCCAGCTCACCCCCCTTCTCCGGACGGCCGAGGACGGCCACGGCCACTTCGCCCCTTGGGCGGCCGAGCGAAGCTCCGCATTGCGGCTCCGCGAAGCCATGCTCCGCGAGCAGCTTCCTCCGCGATGCTGCTCCGCGAGACCAAGCTCCGCGAGAGCCCTTTGCTCCGCGAGCCCTTGCTCCGCGATGCTGCTCCGCGAGACCAAGCTCCGCGATGCTGCTCCGCGAGACCAAGCTCCGCGAGACCCCTTTGCTCCGCGAGAGACCATTGCTCCGCGAGGCCATGCTTCGCGAAGCTACTTCGTAAAGACCCATCCTTCGCGAGGATCCTACCTTCGCGCCCACCGGTCCATACCGCGGGGGCTGCGCCCCCGCACCCCCGCTCGGGGTCAGTGCCGGGCTGCGGTCCCGGCCCTCCGGGCCGGTCCCTTCGCTACCGTCACAGACCCCCATGAAAAATGGAGAGTCGCACCGCGAACTTTTCGGGCCGGGATGCCGGGATTTTCCATTGCGCCCTTATGCGCTCCCACCTTCCACCTATGGAATACCATGATTAGAGATACTCCTCCACACACCTTGAAATACCTTGAGTTGACATATCCTCTTGGTTTCATTCCATGTCGTGAGTCGAGATTCTCATCATCAATTCCCCGAGTACCTCGAGTCGAACCATCCCTCAGGCAACTCCTCCAAACCCGATCACTTGGCTCCTATGCCAGGTTCAACCAGAAAGGGCTGCTTTGCGTAAGTCCCAACACCAACCATTTCTAGGCACCTTCTGCCAATAGTCCTATCTACATGACTATAAAATGTAGTACTCCCTATCTAACAAATGATAGGATGCCTCTCACTTCTAACGAGAGATGCCTCATTCTCTTATCATGAGATGCCAATAGTCCTATCTACATGACTATAAACTGTAGTACTCCCTATCTAACAAATGATAGGATGCCTCTCACTTCTAACGAGAGATGCCTCATTCTCTTATCATGAGATGCCAATAGTCCTACCTACATGACTCTAAACTGTAGTAATCCCTATGTTCCAAACATAGGATGCCTCTTCCATTAAACAAGAGACGCCTTGTGTGCCAAGCATAAGATGCCTAACGCCATGATCACAGTGGCGTAACATCAAGAGCGTTGGAATCCATTCAAACATTCCATCACTCCACCTCACGCTTTGCGTGTCCTTCGTCTGGATCGTCATTCACTTCCAAGTCTGGAGGGACCCCCTAACAGTATGGATGCTCGACCTATGGTCCGCCTGCTGTCCTGGGCCAACGTCCCGAAGGATCGATCGACAACACTTGTGACATGGTCCCGTGTTTCGAACATGGTCAACGGTCGACCCTCATTTGTTGTCCTCATTTCTAGCTAACGTGATATGGATGCTGCGTTGCAAATATGGTCAGCAGTAATCCTCCATCACCACGCCAATCTCACAACGTTCTGAATATTGGGCATGTGATTCACACTTTTCTTGTCCCTTTGTTTGGGCTGATTCCAACGCCCTTGGCGTTATCCCGCTTGTGTACTTGCGCATAGGCACATACCTCAACCCACCAGTGAGTTGGGATGCCCTCATGACCAGACATGAGGAAGACATTACGGGCGGCTTCCTAGCGTAAGCCCCACTCACCGGTGCCGCTCCTTAGCGGCACCCGGGCAGCTTCCTAGCGTAAGCCCCATTCACCATTGCCACTCCTTAGTGGCACCCGGGCAGCTTCCTAGCGTAAGCCCCATTCACCATTGCCACTCCTTAGTGGCACCCGGGCAGCTTCCTAGCGTAAGCCCCATTCACCAGTGCCGCTCCATAGCGGTACCCGGGCAGCTTCCTAGCGTAAGCCCCATTCACCAGTGCCGCTCCATAGTGGTACCCGGGCACCTCCCTAGCGTAAGCCCCATTTACCATTTTCGTTCCTTAGCGGCACCCGGGCAGCTTCCTAGCGTAAGCCCCATTCACCAGTGCCACTCCTTAGTGGCACCCGGGCAGCTTCCTAGCGTAAGTCCCATTTACCAGTGCTGCTCCTCAGCGGCACTCGGGCAGCTTCCTAGCGTAAGCCCCATTCACCATTGCCACTCCTTAGTGGAACCCGGGCAGCTTCCTAGCGTAAGCCCCATTCACCATTGCCACTCCTTAGTGGCACCCGGGCAGCTTCCTAGCATAAGCCCCATTCACTAGTGCCACTCCTTAGTGGCACCCGGGCAGCTTCTTGCGTCAGCCCCATTCACCAGTGTCGCTCCTTAGTGGCACCCGGGCAGCTTCCTCGCGTAAGCCCCATCCACTGTTGCAACCCCCATCCAGCGGTAAGCCGTTGTGATCCTTATCCAGAGGTAAGCCATTGTGATCCGATGCAGCGGTAAGCCGTTGACATCCCCATCCAGCGGTAAGCCGTTGTGATCCTATGCAGCGGTAAGCCGTTGACATCCCCATCCAGCGGTAAGCCGTTGTGATCCTATGCAGCGGTAAGCCGTTGACATCCCCATCCAGCGGTAAGCCGTTGTGATCCTATGCAGCGGTAAGCCGTTGACATCCCCATCCAGCGGTAAGCCGTTGTGATCCTATGCAGCGGTAAGCCGTTGACATCCCCATCCAGCGGTTAGCCGTTGTGATCCTATGCAGCGGTAAGCCGTTGACATCCCCATCTAGCGGTAAGCCGTTGTGATCCTATGCAGCGGTAAGCCGTTGACATCCCCATCCAGCGGTAATCCGTTGTGATCCGATGCAGCGGTAAGCCGTTCTGGGCCTCCATCCTGGAGTAAGTCCCAACACCATGGGCCGCTCAACGCGTAAGCCCCTCTTCGCTTCTCACGGACGCACCCTTCGCGACGTGATCGTCAGGTCCTTGCAACCTCTTGTTTCTCACACCGAGCATGACTCACGTGGGCTTAGAGTGAGCACCGACCCTGGCAAAACCCACCTGAACTACGAGGTCTTTGATCCATGTCAAGGCATGGTACGTAGGAAGCCTCCACGAGGTTCAAGCCCACCAATAGTGGACCAAGGTCTACTCACCACCTGAACTACGAGGTCTTTGATCCATGTCAAGGCATGGTACGTAGGAAGCCTCCACGAGGTTCAAGCCCACCAATAGTGGACCAAGGTCTACTCACCACCTGAACTACGAGGTCTTTGATCCATGTCAAGGCATGGTACGTAGGAAGCCTCCACGAGGTTCAAGCCCACCAATAGTGGACCAAGGTCTACTCACCACCTGAACTACGAGGTCTTTGATCCATGTCAAGGCATGGTACGTAGGAAGCCTCCACGAGGTTCAAGCCCACCAATAGTGGACCAAGGTCTACTCACCACCTGAACTACGAGGTCTTTGATCCATGTCAAGGCATGGTACGTAGGAAGCCTCCACGAGGTTCAAGCCCACCAATAGTGGACCAAGATCTACTCACCACCTGAACTACGAGGTCTTTGATCCATGTCAAGGCATGGTACGTAGGAAGCCTCCACGAGGTTCAAGCCCACCAATAGTGGACCAAGGTCTACTCACCACCTGAACTACGAGGTCTTTGATCCATGTCAAGGCATGGTACGTAGGAAGCCTCCACGAGGTTCAAGCCCACCAATAGTGGACCAAGGTCTACTCACCACCTGAACTACGAGGTCTTTGATCCATGTCAAGGCATGGTACGTAGGAAGCCTCCACGAGGTTCAAGCCCACCAATAGTGGACCAAGGTCTCCTCACCACCTGAACTACGAGGTCTTTGATCCATGTCAAGGCATGGTACGTAGGAAGCCTCCACGAGGTTCAAGCCCACCAATAGTGGACCAAGGTCTACTCACCATTTGAACTACGAGGTCTTTGATCCATGTCAAGGCATGGTACGTAGGAAGCCTCTACGAGGTTCAAGCCCACCCGTCTTTCACGTCGGGTCTCACCCCCGTCCAGCACGACGTTAAACTGCACCCCGGTCCAGCGGTAAGCCGTTGTGACCCACCTGAACTACGAGGTCTTTGATCCATGTCAAGGCATGGTACGTAGGAAGCCTCCACGAGGTTCAAGCCCACCAACAGTGGACCATGGTCTGCTTTCACGTCGGTTCACCGGCGAAACCCATTCTGAACTACGAGGTCTTTGATCCATGTCAAGGCATGGTACGTAGGAAGCCTCCATGGGGTTCAAGCCCACCATCAGTGGACCAAGGTCTACTTTCATCTGAACTACGAGGTCTTTGATCCATGTCAAGGCATGGTACGTAGGAAGCCTCTACGAGGTTCAAGCCCACCCGTCTTTCACGTCGGGTTTCACCCCCGTCCAGCATGACGTTAAACTACATTCTGGTCCAGTGGTAAGCCATTGTGACCCAACTTTCATCTGAACTACGAGGTCTTTGATCCATGTCAAGGCATGGTACGTAGGACGCCTTTATGAGGTTCAAGCCCACCATCAGTGGACCAAGGTCTACTTTCTCCTGAACTACGAGGTCTTTGATCCATGTCAAGGCATGGTACGTAGGAAGCCTCCATGAGGTTCAAGCCCACCAACAGTGGACCAAGGTCTGCTTTCACGTCGGTTCACCGACAAAACCCCCATTGAACTACGAGGTCTTTGATCCGTGTTAAGGCATGGTACGTAGGAAGCCTCCATGAGGTTCAAGCCCACCAACAGTGGACCAAGGTCTGCTTTCACGTCGGTTCACCGATACACCCCACCCGTCGTTCTTTCACGTCGGGTCCCATTCCAGTCCAGCGGTAAGCCGTTGTGACCTCTTGAACTACGATGTCTTTGATCCATGTCAAGGCATGGTACGTAGGAAGCCTCCACGAGGTTCAAGCTCACCCGTCGTTTATTCACATCAGGGGTCACTTTCATCCCGCATGACGTTAAACTGTATTCTCCGAACTACGAGGTCTTTGATCAGTGTCAAGGCATGGTACGTAGGAAGCCTTTATGAGGTTCAAGCCCACCACCCATTGGACCAAGGTCCATTTTCACGTCGGCTCACCGACACACCCACCCGTCATTTCACGTCGGGTCCCATCCTGGTCCAGTGGTAAGCCATTGTGATCATCACCCATTTGAACTACGGGGACTTTGATCCGTGTTAAGGCATGGTACGTAGGAAGCCTCCACGAGGTTCAAGCCCACCCATCACCCAATTCACGTCGGTTTACCGGCACCATCCCGAACTACGCGGACTTTGATTCCCTGCCACGGGGATACGTAGGAAGCCTCTTCAAGGCTCAAGCCCAACTTCACCGTCGCCCCTGCGATGGTCCCATTTCATCCTCCTCCACTTCACTCATCCATCCATCACCCATCCTGATTCTCACCCGGTCCGCCACATCCCGGTGGGATCATGCCATCCACCTCCTCGCTGATCCTAGCGGCGCATGGGCCGCTTTCCATGTGTAAGCCCCATCATATCTCCGGGTCGCTGTCCTCTGTGTACACCCCGATTCATCTCCCTTTTCCCCTATAGGGAGTGCACCACCTCGGATCCGTCCGCATTGGGCGTTCTGATCCATCGCCTTGGTAAACCTTCCAGGTGTTCCCTCATAGGGATATACCAATCTGGTCCGTCTCTATGGGACGTTCTGATCACCCTCATTCCGTCTCCGCAAGACGTTAAACTCGCGGCCTACCTCGTGATAAACATGAGATGCCTGAGGAAAACCTCGGATGGAACGCCTTTGGTGTAACCGTCTCTGCTAGACGTTAATCTTGCAACATACCCTGTGCTAAACACAGGAAGCTGAGGAAAACCTCAGATGTACGCCTCGGGTTCTGCACCCTTGAGATGCCCTCTTATGAGGAAGAATACAGGTTCCCCAATGTCCACGCACCCAGAGATGCCCCGACATTCCTAATGTTGCCGTTTACTCCGACCGAAGGTCGCTACCATGTCAAGACCCTATGGAAAGTCTTGACGGAAGTAGTGTAATTAACCGGCGTCCATGACGATATGGCACCGGGAAGAGTTTCACGAACTACGTATTAAATCTATAAGGGAGACCCGGACTAGGTGAAGAGTTCTGAGGAGGAATCCACAGGAGGAAGAACCGACATCCCATCATCCCGTTTCGATCAAGGAGCAGACGTCCCTGAATAAGGAGCGAATGCCGCCCGCCTTTGGAAAGCGGGAATGCGGGGCAACACAGCCGCGCGTCCTCACAGACGGATGCGCGCGCCCCGGAGAAAGCGTCGGAAACAGATATATATTGTGTCATATATTTAATCACTTTTGGATCATTATGATGTCATGATACATATAGTATATTTATACTGTAATTAAACATTACCCAAAAATTTGTTTTCCTCGCTAAATTATAAAGAAATCACCATTGGATACTTTCAATATTATTATTGAAAATATAATCATTACTTTAAAAAAATATTTCTCAATTTTTTTTTAATTTTTCATTTCAATTAAAATTATGTATTTGTAAAAAAAAGTACTATTTTTTAACAGTAATAGTACACTAACCCTAAAAATTACATTTTGACTTTGAAAAACACTTTAAATTTATATTTAATTAATAATATTTAATGATAATATAGTATTTAAATATAAATTATTTAAAAAATTCATGATTTATTTAAAAGGAATTTCTAAATTGAAATTGCATGTTACCCAAAAATACAATTTGTGTTTCAACATATCAAAATCAATTTTCTATCATAATAATTTATTTAATAATTGAAAAAAATAATAATATTAAGGAATAAATATAATCCTTATTTTATTGAAGATAAAATATAAAGATTCATATTGTTATGTTCATGATACATAACCACTTAATATATTAGTGAATGTCATATTGGCAAGGTGTGCGGTTGTGAGATTTTCTTTGGGTGGTTCAACAAATATTTTCTACACCATGATCTTGATAAGAATGAAATTCTCAAATAAATAGTTTCACTAATAATTTAAATGTTGGATCTTATCATGGGTTTGGTGAAGGGAAAATATCACATATATTACCTCCCTTGTAATCCAATAAATGATTTTCATAGGGTATGATCTTACTGGTTAAGACCATCGCTTCTTTTGTATGTATCTATTGAATTTTTCATAAAACTTAATAAATAATAATAATATGATCACTATTCAATGGCTATATTATCAATATTAATTATTATAAATGTTTATTTAATCTGATATGTAATAACCAAATAATTTCATGTGTTTTCTATAACCAAATTACATTATAGGGAATTAAATTAAATCATCAAGTGAATTTTATTTATAAATGTTAGATTCGATACATTAATATACCCTTAATAAATTTCACCTCTGAATTTTTCATTTTATACACTAAAATAGATTAGGGTACTTTTTTTCAAAACCACTATCGGTTTTGTTGCCAATTCATCAAACATGGGATTCTACCTGAGTACTTTGACTGTGTGAGTTATCTAGTTTCATATAACATTGTCTTTATGATATAAGATTCTAATATCCCAAGTAAGTAATGAGTAATAGATATTTTTATCTATTCCTATTAATGAATTAGATAGTGTTTTAGAGGCTTAAAATGAAAATAAATCCAATCTTAAGCATGGAATACACTAATATTTTTTAAAGGATTGTTTTACTGCCTTTTGATGGAAAACCATTTTTAAATATATCTTTTGACAATTTTATAAGCTATGTTTGTCATAATAAACTTATTATTTATGATTGGGACATCAAAATTTACTTTGTGTGAATTTTTGGTATTTTTCTGACAATGTTCATTTTTTAATGAATATTGTAAAATGTTGTATTTTAATTCAAAAACACTTATTAATCTAATTTATTAATATGATTATATTATCTTTTGAATTGGTTTTAAAGTGAAATTACAATATATTTTTACCATTTAATCCAATGGTGGTCATTGGAATCAATTTCACTTTGAAATTGGACTTAAACTAGTGTCAATCTTTTCATAGATATTATTTCAAAAAACCCGTTATTTGTCATGACAGCGGGAATTAATTATTAAATTAATTAATGTGGCTTATATGTTTTTAATTTTGTAAAATTGACTTCATTTTTGAATTTTTAGTATCAAATATATCTTAGGGTAAATTTTTTGTGATTTTCTGAAAAACTTCAATTTTTGATGAATAGTGAAACCACTAAGTGGTACTTATAAAAACTGATTTTTCCGTTTAAATGAAATTTTTCCATCATTGTGTTTTGAATTTCAAAAATCCTACATACATGGTTGTCATTAAGAAGTAAAATTTGGTTCAATGAGATTAAAATAATTTTTTGGTGAATAGTAACTCTTAAGTTCTTAATCGCGATTGGAGGTAATTAGTGTAATTTAAGGTAAAAATGATATTATAAAAATGTGAAAACACCATGACACTTGTCCTACCCCTATTGGATGAGTCATTTCCGAACAAGACAACCCATGGGTCGATTTTGGGGACCCCATGGAGCCACTTAGGTTGGGAAATGACATAAATAACTTTTTATTTAATATTAAAGTAAAAATGACACAAACATGAGTTATGTTACTAAAACAATTTTTATATGGGGTTATACAAGTCATATTTTTGACTATAAATATTAATTATAAAGCTAAAAATATTTCCCACATCAAGATAGTTTTTTTATAATTTTTAGACATTAAATAAATTAATTTAATTATGACATCATGATGATGCAATGATGACCTCATTAATGAACAGTTTAAATAAAATGAAACGATAATATAAAATATAAGACCAACACTTGTCCAAAAACTATTGTATGGAAATATTTAGAAGAATTATCATATTATATTAGAAATATATCAATGTGGGACCTTATAAATTCAAAACAATTTTGAAAATAAAATAATAGTTACATGATTTCCAAAAGTGCCCCTCCTCTCCTCTTATAAAAGGCCCACACCTCTACCTCATTTCACACACTCCTCAAGCCTTTGGCTCGGCCATACCCTGCCCATTTACTCTCTCCACATCCTTATACTCATCCTAGAGGATTCCCTTTGGGCATAATCCTTTCAAAGGAAGCCTTTAGGCTCAAATCAAAAGGAGTTACACTTTTAAAGGTAATTCATTCTCTCATGTTCATTTGTTTTATTTTGCTTCTCCAACCCCCTAAACTCTTTTTATTTACTTATTTTGTAACAACACCAGTATCTTAAATATAATAGGATGTTGTTATAAGATTTATTCGAGCTACACCTTCACACAACTACATCAAATGGTTAAATAACATACAGTTTCCTTGGATGGCGAAATTCTGCCTCCCGAAACGATGATTGTTCAATACTCATTTAACACCTTCAAAGGTGGCCATTATGATGTCACTATTTTTATATATGATATATAATATTTTTATTCTTTCCTTAATATTCTGTATTCTTCATTTATGGCATACCATTATTGTTTCCATTATGGGTAAACATGATATCTTCATTTTTGGAAGTGCGGACTACCGCCCCCTGAAAGTGATTTGATTCGTTAATACCATATGTGGGATGTGTAAAGGATAAAGTTAATGATATTATATATGTTATTATACTGGAATTATAATATACTCTTATATCATTTTGATTCCATTCCAGAAAATACGAAATAGAAATGGAAGTAGCGTACTTGCGTACGTACGGCTTACCGTCTCCATGAACGGTGCATTTCATTTCTTACCTCTAAATGTCATGTAATATTATAAATACATGTATATGATAAATATATATGATATATATGTTATCCAAATCATTAATATAATTCTGGATATAATGATCCTTTGACCAAATTAACAACATGTAAGTGTAAGAAGTCTTTTTTTGACTTAAGAACCAAATACCGACAAAATGAACATTATTAACTTAAATGATTACATTATGTTCATAACATGGTATAAAAGGAATAATGAACTTGAAAAAGGTTCTTAAGCAAGTAGAGATTAACTCAAGTTTATTATTCAGGAGATTAAAGAATGGTCGGGTCAAGTCGGATATGAGGTATGGGACTTCGTCTCAATCTCCTTTCATTGAGGCATATTTTGTTTTATACACAACCTTCTTTTATACGGTGTATAAACCCCTTTGACTTTTACGTTTATCCAAAAGGAATCTTTTTTATACGAAGCGTTTTACTAAAAGACAAAAGGGAATGTTTTTTTCGTACGTATGCGGCGACAACGACTTCTCCGCCGCCGTGACCATTATTTGAGTTTCGGCTTCCTCTACAAGCCATACTTTTTTTAAGGAAAAATAAATACCATGTTTTTCTTTTCTTTTGTTTTGGTATTGAAAATGGTTTTCATAATGTTTTTATATCAATGTTTTGTATTGATATCTTGTGATTGAAATGTGGAAATGTTATGTTTCCTTTATGCATGTTTTATGTGATACGATTATGTTGAGGTTCTTGGGCATTATTATGAAGACGGGTGGTTCCGTGATAAACTAAGGGCGGGTGAGCCTGATATAGCTCTCCAATGCATTGGGTAACGTGAAGGAGTGAAACGTTAAGGTTTCTCCGAAGAGATTTTAGAGAATATAATGTGATGGGTATTCCAAACATAACCAAGAGGGTTACTTCCTACGTAAGAATGTTATGAATGCCTCAAGTTACCTTTATGTCTTATGATTTCTATGATTTATTCATGATTTGATGAGGTATGTTAAAGTGCTTATGTTTTATGGGTAAAGTATGATCTCATCCTTATGTATATATGTACCCATGTTTCCTTTCCATATTTTTATATCCCTTACTGAGATTTTTATGCTCATCCCAAGTTTTTTTGAAATGTTTTTCACAGGTCAAGGGAAAGGTACATGATATAATGATAGTGCCAAGGAAGTGTCAGGAAAGAATCCATGTTTATTTTAAATATGTTTCCATTGATGGAAATGAAGAATACTATCTTTATGTAACCACTTTGTCTATATGTGGAATGTAATGCAAGTTTTATGATCTAATTCTCTAAAACTCTAAACCCGAAAAGATCCTCAATGTGTAATCTTATAATAACTCACGATTAAGTATGGTTTAAGGTTGGAGCCTTATAGTTGGTATCAGAGGTCGGTTTAGATAACATTAAGAGTTAGAATTATATTAAATGATTATCCAAAAATATTTTTTTTAAATGATATAGCATTTGAAGATTACCATGTTGCTTCATCTAAGACGTGTTTGTTCAGAATGGTTTTCCACAGAGGAAACAGGGAAGCAGTGCTAGGAAGGCATACAGAAGGAAATAACCTTCCGAATCAGCATCCTGAGATGGTCGGAATTGGAACTGAACAGTTTGTTGCAGTAATGGAGCAGTTGACTCAAGCGATAAATGGTGGTGGTATCCATGAACGAGATCAGCCAGATCAACCGTAGAGGAACATGTCAGTGGTGGAACATTTCATGAGGCAACATCCCCCATCATTCAGAGGATCATCTAACCCTGTGTTAGCTGAAAGGTGGATTAAAGCACTGGAGAAGATTTTTTATGTCATGAGGTAAATTACCCTACACATGATTTGGAATTAGCTGCTGTTGTTTTTGCTTTTAAAATTTGGAGGCATCATTTGTATGGAGTGAAGTGTGAAATATATACTGATCACAAAAGTTTAAAGTATATGTTCACTCAGAAAGAGTTAAACATGAGACAGATGAGATGGCTGGAATTAATCAAGGATTATGATTGTACAATTCATTACCATCCAGGAAAAGAAAATAAATTGGTTGATGCTTTGAGTCGAAAAAGTAATGCTTCATTAGCAATGTTGCATTTGGAATGTGATCCTTTGGTTAAGGATTTGTTGAACTTTGGCATAGAAGTTGTTGGTGAAGGAGGTTCTTCTGTTTTGTTTCAGGTATCAGTGAGATCATCTCTATCAGATAGAATCAGGCAAGCACAGAAGCAAGACAGTGAGTTGCAGAAAAAGGTAGAGCTGGTTCAGAAAGGTATGTTGCCTGAATTCAACATTGATAATGATTGTGTTTTGAGATTTGGGAAGAGATTGTGTGTACCTTGTGATTCACAGTTGAAGAGAGAGTTGTTATGTGAAGCTCATAGTTCTCCGTTTTCAACTCATCCTGGAAGTACTAAGATGTATAGAGAACTGCAGGAGTATTACCGGTGGGATGGAATGAAAAGAGATATTGCTGATTTTACTGTGAAGTGTTTGACTTATCAGCAGGTTAAAGCAGAGCAGCAGTTACCGAAAGGGATGCTTCAGCCTTTACCAGTGCCAGAGTGGAAATGGGAGAATATATCCATGGACTTTTTTGTGGGATTACCGAAGACATCTCGAGGTAATAATGCAATCTGGGTTATTTTTGATCGCTTGACCAAGTCTGCTCATTTCCTTGCTATATGAGATACATTCTCTCTAGATCAACTTTCTCGTTTGTATCTTAAGGAGATAGTTAGGTTGCATGGAGTTCCCTTCTCCATTGTGTCTGATCGTGATCCCAGGTTCACTTCTAACTTTTGGAAAGGCCTTCAGAAGTCGTTGGGTACTGAATTAAATTTTAGTACAGCTTTTCATCCTCAATCAGATGGGCAGTCAGAACGAACAATTCAGACATTAGAGGATATGCTACGATCTTGTTCTATGGATTATCAGGGAAGTTGATGGGACCAGAATTGGTAGAAGATATGGCAGAAAAATTTCATCTGATTCAGAAGAACATGAGAACAGCTCAGAGCAGGCAGAAGAGTTATGGGGATAACCGGAGGAAGGATCTATCTTTCGAGGTAGGTGATCATGTTTTTCTCAAAGTATCACCATGGAAAAGTGTGATGCGATTTGGTAAGAAAGGAAATTTGAGTCCAAGGTTCATTGGACAATATGAAATTCTGGAGAGAGTTGGATCAGTTGCATACCGGGTGGCTTTACCTCCGATTTTATCTCAGGTACACAATGTTTTTCACGTTTCGATGTTGAGAAAGTATATGCCAGATCCATCTCATGTTTTGAGTCCAGAGGTAGTTCAGCTGGAAGAGAACCTATCTTATGAGGAACAACTGGTCCAGATTCTTGACCACAGGGAGCAAGTGTTACGAAATAAGGTGATTAATCAGGTAAAGGTTTTGTGGAAAAACCACATGATGGAAGAGGCAACATGGGAATCTGAAAATGCAATGAGGGATAAGTACCCCCACTTATTTGATAAGTAAATAAATTGCGGGGACGCAATTTTCTAAAGGGGGGAAGGATGTAACATCCCAACTAAGTAATGAGTAATAGATATTTTTATCTATGCCTATTAATTAATTATATAGTGTTTTAGAGGCTTAAAATGAAAATAAATCCAATCTTAAGCATGGAATACACTAATATTTTTTAAAGGATTGTTTTACTGCCTTTTGATGGCAAACCATTTTTAAATATATATTTTGAAAATTTTATAAGCTATGTTTGTCATAATAAACTTATTCTTTATGATTGGGACATCAAAATTTACTTTGTGTGAATTTTTGGTATTTTTCTGACAATGTTCATTTTTTAATGAATATTGTAAAATGTTGTATTTTAATTCAAAAAATCTTTTAAATCTAATTTATTAATATGATTAGATTAGCCTTTTAATTGGTTTTAAAGTGAAATTACAATATATTTGTACCATTTAATCCAATGGTGGTCATTGGAATCAATTTTACATTGAAATTGGACTTAAACTAGTGTCAATCTTTTCATAGATATTGTTTCAAAAAAACCCGCTATTTGTCATGACAGCGGGAATTAATTATTAAATTCATTAATGTGGCTTATATGTTTTGAATTTTGTAAAATAGACTTAATTTTTGAATTCGGAGTATCAAATATATCTTAGGATGAATTTTTGGTGATTTTCTGAAAAACTTCAATTTTTGATGAATAGGGAAACCACTAAGTGGTACTTATAAAAATTGATTTTTCCGTTTAAATGAAATTTTTCCATCATTGTGTTTTGAATTTCAAAAATCCGACATACATGGTTGTCATTAAGAAGTAAAATGTGGTTCAATGAGATTAAAATAATTTTTTTGGTGAATAGTAACTCATAAGTTCTTAATCGCGATTAGAGGTAATTAGTGTAATTTAAGGTAAAAATGATATTATAAAAATGTGAAGACATCATGACACTTGTCCTACCCCTATTGGATGAGTCATGGCCGACCGAGAAAACCCATGGGTCAATTTTGGGGACCCCATGGAGCAACTTTGGTTGGGAAATGACATAAATAACTTTTTATTTAATATTAAAGTAAAAATGACACAAACATGAGTTATGTTACTAAAACAATTTTTATTTGGGGTTATAAAAGTCATATTTTTGACTATAAGTATTAATTAGAAAGCTAAAAAGATTTCCTACATCAGGATATTTTTTTTATAATTTGTAGACATTAAATAAATTAATTTAATTATGACATCATGATGATGCAACGATGACCTCATTAATGAACAGTTTAAATAAAATGAAACGATAATATAAAATCTAAGACCTAAACTTGTCCAAATACTATTTTATGGGAATATTTCTAAGCCTTATCATCTTAGCTTTGAAATATATCAATGTGGGACCTTAGAAATTCGAAACACTTCTGAAAATAAAATAATAGTTTCATGATTTCCAAAAGTGCCTCTCCTCTCCTCTTATAAAAGGCCCCCACCTCTACCTCATTTCACACACTACTCAAGCCTTTGGCTCGGCCATCCCATGCCCATTTACTCTCTCCACATCCCTATACTCATCCTAGAAGATTCCCTTTGGGCAGAATCCTTTCAAAGGAAGCCTTTAGGCTCGAATCAAAAGGAGTTACACTTTTAAAGGTAATTCATTCTCTCATGTTCATTTGTTTTATTTTGCTTCTCCAACCCCCTAAACTCTTTTTATTTACTTATTTTGTAACAAAACAAGTATCTTCAATATACTAGGATGTTGTTATAAGATTTATTCGAGCTACAACCTCACACAACTACATAAAATGGTTAAAGAACATACGGTTTCCGTGGAAGGCGAAATTCTGCCTCCCGAAACGATTATTGTTCAATACTCATTTAACACCTTCAATGGTGGACATTATGATGTCACTATTTTTATATATGATATATAATATGTTTATTCTTTCCTTAAGCTTCTGTATTTTTCATTTATTGCATACCATTATTGTTTCCATTATGGGTAAACACGATATCTTCATTTTAGGAAGTGCGGACTACCTCCCCCTGAAAGTGATTTGATTCGTTAATACCATATGTGGGATGTGTAAAGGATAAAGTTAATGATATTATATATGTTATTATACTATAATTATAATATACTATTATATCATTATGATTCCCTTCCAGAAAATACGAAATAGAAATGGAAGTAGGGTTCATGCGTACGTACGGCTTATCATCTCCATGAACGGTGCATTTCATTTCTTACCTCTAAATGTGATGTAATATTATAAATACATGTATATGATGAATATATATGATATATATGTTATCCAAATCAATTATATCATTCTTTATATAATGAATCTTTGACCAAATTAACAACATGTAAGTGTAAGAAGTCTATTTTTGACTTAAGAACCAAATACCGACAAAATGAACATTATTAACTTAAATGATTACATTATGTTCATAACATGGTATAAAAGGAATAATGAACTTGAAAAAGGTTCTTAATCAAGTAGAGATTAACTCAAATTTATTATTCAGGAGATTAAAGAACGGTCGGGTCAAGTCGGATACGAGGTATGGGACTTCGTCTCAATCTCCTTTCATTGAGGCATATTTTGTTTTATACACAACCTTCTTTTATACGGTGTATAAACCCCTTTGACTTTTACGTTTATCCAAAAGGAATCTTTTTTATACGAATCGTTTTACTAAATGACAAAAGGGAATGTTTTTTTCGTACGTATGCGGCGACAACGACTTCTCTGCCACCGTGACCATTATTTGAGTTTCGGCTTCCTCTACAAGCCATTCTTTTTTTAAGGAAAAATAAATACCATTTTTTACTTTTCTTTTGTTTTGGTATTGAAAATGGTTTTCATAATGTTTTTATATCAATGTTTTGTATTTATATCTTGTGATTGAAATGTGGAAATGTTATATTTCCTTTATGCATGTTTTATGTGATACGATTATGTTGAGGTTCTTGGGAATTATTATGAAGACGGGTGGTTCCGTGATAAACTAAGGGCGGGTGAGCCCGATATAGCTCTCCAATGCATTGGGTAACGCGAAGGAGTGAAACGTTAAGGTTTCTACAAAGAGATTTTAGGGAATATACTGTGATGGGTATTCCAAACGTAACCAAGAGGGTTACTCCCTACGTAAGAATGTTATGAATGCCTCAAGTTACCTTTATGTCTTATGATTTCTATGATTTATTCATGATTTGATGAGGTATGTTAAAGTGCTTATGTTTTATTGGTACAGTATGATCTCATCCTTATGTATATATGTACCCATGTTTCCTTTCCATATTTTTATATCCCTTACTGAGCTTTTTATGCTCATCCCAAGTTTTTTTGACATGTTTTTCACAGGTCAAGGGAAAGGTACATGATATGATGATAGTGTCAAGGAAGTGTCAAAAAAGAATCCATGTTTATTTTAAATATGTTTCCATTGATGGGAATGAACAATACTATCTTTATGTAACCACTTTGTCTATATGTGGAATGTAATGCATGTTTTATGATCTAATTCTATAAAACTCTAAACCCGAAAAGATCCTCATTGTGTAATCTTGTAATTACTCAAGATTAAGTAAGGTTTAAGGTTGGGGCCTTATAAAGATCTTCACCAGATCTCCTTATATGAATGAACATTTTAAAATGGTACTACATCTAGAATCATTATATGTGAGGGGGCTGGTATGTACTTTCTCAAGAGGGTTACATGGAATGTTTCATAATTGAGATAGGTTTGGTGGGACTACTAGTCGATAGGTCACCGCTTCAATGTGATCAGGGATATTAAAACGGATGATGTATCTAGGACTAATTTTTTACTTATATCTAAACCAAATGAATTTTCTATATGGAGATAATGAAAGAAACATTATCACTGCCCTAAAACTCTAGGTCTCATTAATGATTTTATGTATATCTTTTCTATCAACATTGGTCAGATTTTATGTGATGTAGAATGGTTTGAACCATTTCTGTAATATATTGGATATGATCAAGTCTCTTCAGCTTCTACTCTCCAAAATATTAGAGTCTGACACCTCTTTCCACATAGATCCTCGTAAGGAACCATTTTCATGCTAGGATAGAAGTAGTGTTTATATAATGACTCTTATATGGAAATTATTGAACCCAAAATCTATATAAATCCAATGAACATGGTCTTACCATATCCACCATAGTTTTATTGGTCCTTTTAGAGTAACCATCCATTTGAGGGTGAAAAGAAGTGTGTATGTTAAATCCTCAAGGTAAACCTTGGATCTTGATTAGATATAGTAGAGAGTGGAACTCCATGTGGTCATAGGACTTCTCTTATATATATCTCAATGATTTCGTAAATATATAAATCTTCCTTGATAGTAATGAAATTCACTAACTTGATAAGGTGATCAAAAACCACTCATATGATGTTATTTTCATTACATGTCTAGGGGATACTTATTAAGAAATACATGTTTATTTTTTTTCCTTTTACATATTAGTATAGGAAATTTTTTCAACATAACCTTTCAATTATGTCATTCCACTTTGACTTGCTATCATAATAAGCATCGATATTAATTTTTTTAAATCTCTCTATTTATGTTTTCCAACAAAAAGAATTATTCAAATATCTGTACATATTAGTGATTCCTTTATAAATAAAAAATTGTGAGCTATGTGCATTATCTAGAAGTTCTCCCTTAAATTCTAGAGTTGATGGTATATATATCTTGGTTTAAAACCTTATAACACCATATTGAACAATTTTAAACTCCATAATATTTTCTATATTCCTCTATAGAAACTCATTTTTTTATCCTCACCGATTCTATCAAGAATAGATGGCTGAGATGTGACTTGAGAAAGGTATAATGAATATCCTCTTGTTAGTCTCATATCCATCCTTTTCATTTCCAAGACGATTGAATTCCTTATAATCCTAAAACCAGATAGAGTAGGGGGATTATTTCTACTCAATGCATCTGCCACTTTTTTCCATTACTAGAATATTTATGGATTGGACATTCATTATCCTTGATAAGGTCTAACCATCATTTTTGGCACACATTAATCTCCATTTTTTAGAATATATACTAGAGTATTTTATAATCTGTATATATGTCATACTTAAACCTCTATAGATAATTTCACTAAATATTTAATGTGAAGATCACAACATCCAATTATAGATCATGAGATGGGTAGTTTTGCTAATGGATCTGTAGTTTGTGTGAGGAATAAGCTATCCCTTTTTCTTCTTTCTAGAGTACACAACCCAATAATTTTTTGACTCATCTCTATAGATCACATTTCCTTCCTCTCTAGTTGGTATGTGAGTAGAGGTAAGTGATTATACTCTTCTCTAAATCTTTAAAACATTCCTCACATCCATCATTCAAGACAAAAACAACTCTTTTATAAGTTATTAAAGATAGGCGTTGGTATTTGTGATTATTTTCTCAAAAATTTAATATAATGCCTATCTAGACCATGGAAACATCATATTTCAATCATATAGATTGGTCTAGGCCACTCTTCATTTGCCTCTATTTTTTGAAGGGTCTACGAATATACCTTTTTTAGTGATAAATTATCAATAAATATTACATGGTCTAGGTATAAGTTAGATTGAGATCTCAACCTCTCGACAATAAAGAAAACTATATAATTATTTTGGAAACTCGTCTGTGAATTAACATACCATGGGCATGTATTCTAGGATGATCATTTCCTTAGGATCAATCATTTGATCTATATATGTTTTCTCATAGAGAAGTAATATCCTTGCCCGAGATGATGATTACCAAGAATATTTATCCTCATCCTTGAACTTTTATATAATTTGAGAGAGATTCGTCATATGTTGGGTAATTTACTTATATTAAAAATTTATTTTGGATTTATAAAAGGAAACCATTACATAACTAGGATTCCATTAAATTACACTAATGTGATATTGATAAGATTTTAGGATGATCATACCCACAAACATAATCATATGAGACAATAATCGTGTACTTTTTCCCTGAAGATATAAAATCATTTGGGGTGATAAACTGATGTTCATATAAAACATAAAAGATATTATAATATTGAATTAATTGAAATGAATAATTCCATAAAAAACATTGTATTATACTTTACATTTACTTCATTCATCATAATCTATCTCAGCATAAGATTTTCTTTGTACACTTTTTCTTTGAGATTGTTGGTGCTTATCATGCTTGTTTTTCCTTAGAATAGATAATATTCTAGGGTAATTCTAAAATTCCACACATTTATGACATATAACTTTATATGGTACCTTATATTAAACTTTATTTCCATCCATCATGTTTTTCATTTTTTCAAGGAAATTGGCTACTTTATAACTCATTTCTATATAATGAAAACATCTACCAGTTCCATTAATATTTACCAAGGTGTCTCTTTCCAAATTTTAACACAAATGGAATTGGATATTATTTCATTTTTCACCCTTAAAAGATAATGGTTCTTTAGATATTTTCCACATATTCTTTAAAATGTTTGGAAATTCAATAATTTGATAGTTATTATATAACACCCAGATATTTTATGAAATATTTTCTTTAAATAATTTTTATTCTTAAGTAGATTTCTTTGCATGAAATAGTGAGATTAAATGAACCACAATATGACCTTAATAAAAAATTACCATTATATCCTAGGCATTAGGTAGGCAGGAATAATTATAAATAACTTATGAAATCATATTATAAATTCATTGGCTATAAATTAATTAAGAAAAATATATAACGATTAGATATTTGTATTTTTTTAGTAAATTACCTTTGGTAAAGAAATTAATGAGATATATTTGTGTAATATACTTAATATAATATTTTTTATTCATCCAATAGATATATTAGTCATAGGGTATGAATAAAACCCTATTTTATTTATAAGAACCTTTTTTAAATGGTTATTTTTTAAAAATTTGAATGCTGAAACAATTTCAAATTGATATTTTTACGCATTAATAATTTCTATATGAGAACATAAAAATTTAATTTTTAATAGGGATATAAAAATTTACTTTGAATAAATTTAGGATATTTTTCTGATAATGTTCATGTTTTGATGCATAGTAAAAAAATACTAAATTTTAATTAAAAAGAACTTTTATCATGGAGAAAAATTATATGGTTAAATTACAATATTTAATGGTATTAAAGTATAAATAGAATATTTTTTTACCATTTATTATAATTTAAGTAATTATAATTAATTTTATATAGAATTCATAAGTAAACACATTTCAATATTTTGTAATGTTTTAACTTTTAAAACTCGTTTTCTCATTTCAACAACGAGAATAATTTTAAATTAATTACTGAAACTTATATGTTTTGTATTTGTAAAAATGGATTCTATATTTGGAATCATAAGTTCTAAATTGTGTGAATAGGTGCCTTATATATTTGGACATTATGAATAGCAACTTTAGTAATTTTTTGAATTAAAATTGTTAAAGGTTAAATATAGTAAATAAGGGTAAAAAATAATAATTTAATAGTATAAAAATAACATAAAACGTGTCCTAATCCTATTGGATAATATAATTCCGGCGATTATCATCCTTATATAATTTTTGGGACCACATGGACTCACATGCATGTGGAAATGACATTTTATAATAATTAATTTAAAGTAAAGATAATTGTAACATAAACATATATTTTTTACTAAATTGATTTTAATATAAGGTTATATAATTTATCTCTATGTATTTAAATATATATTAAAAATATAAAAATAATTTCTACCTCATGGTATTTTATTTATAATTTTTATACATTATATAAATATATTGATTTATGACATAATTATGATGTAGTGATTACCTCATTAATGAAGGATTCAAATAAATGAATTTATAAATATTAAATTTAATTTAATATGAACATTTTTATGCGATAAACGATTTTTTTTGTATTAAATTAACATATTTGGTATGATTTAATTCCATTTATTGAATGAATCAGGTTTTTATAAATTTTTAAAAAAGTCAAGTATGAATAGTGTCTAAAATGGACATAATTCCTAACATAAAACAAAAAAAATAGTTTATTAAATTTTATTTATTTCATAATATTATAATATTCTTCAAAATGGATAATATAAGTTGAAATATGTCATAAATAACTTTTTTTGGATCGTTTTACATGATATGGTAATTAAATTAACCCACATTGTGTAAATAACTTGATATCACTATAAGATTAGAAAGGGTAAAATAAGGGTTAAACCTAAAAGATAAGGATAGAAAAAATATTTAAAACTTGTCAAAAATTTATTGGATGATGGTTATTCGAACCAAAATTATATTATCTTAAAATTAAATATTTTTTTGGACAATTTTTAATCAATATTTAATTTATAATAAATTATTATTTTGAGAGTTTCCTAAAGATCCCCTCTCCTCTATTATAAATGGTCACTTCCTCTTTATCCTCTTCACTCAATTTTCAGCCTTCATGCTCAAACAAAACCTTACCATTTATTTTTTAAACTTCCATAGTTACAATATTGAGGTTCCTTTATTCATAAAAGACCAACTTTAGTGCCCAAAGAGGAAATTTAAAGGACGCACATCAAGGAAGTGGTAATCTCTTCTACTGATTCATTCAAATTTATTTCTTCTTCGACTTACTCTTATTTAGTTGTTTCATTATAAAGTAATAAAATAATTATAACTCATATACTGATATGTTATTATAAGTTTCAAACAACCCTATTTAATCTTCTATCCATCCTATAAAAAACATAATCACTGCATGTGTGTACGTATGGCTTACCATCTCCACGTCGTGGTGTGATCTCTTTTTCACCACTACCTTACTTGGATGGCTATAACGGTGAAAAAAAATAACTATATATGATTATTGTAACATGATACTAATTTTTAGATAATATACACCATCTAATTCAATACCACTCAACAATATGGGAACAATATCATCACTCGTGCGTACGTACTGCTTATCGTCTCCACTGTGCAATGTGATTCATTCTACATAATCATTATTAAAAAATGATTATATAAATGAATTTATTGAAAAAAATGTGATATATATTATACTGATACCATGTTTTAAATTATATAACTATAACCTAAAAAAGTAATAAGAACTTATCTAACAAAACATACATAAGAACATAAAGTAGTTAATACCCAAAATAATGAGTATTAATGAAACGTTACTAAAAAAGGATGAAAATATTATCATAAATGTTATCATAAAACATATTATGATTCTGTAATAAATCATTAAAATTATTTAAATCATTATACAAGAGGTTTGGATACATACGAAGCATATCAGATCAAAGGTAAAGAATAACTTTACAATTCTCATTTTTATCCAAGCTTTTTTATTCGTAAATACTTATCGTGGTAAATTTATCATCCACATCCATGTTTCAAAAAAAATCCAAATATTATTTATATCCTTCTACAATTTTTTAAATTCTATTTTACACATTATTAATGTTTTATGAAATGGTGTGAATGGAATATTTTCTCTCTCTTGGTATGAGGTACTTTTTTACATTTCCAGTAAAAGTACGAGAAGAATGTTTTTTTAACTTATACGGCATTAATAGTATTTTACAATTTCATGACATCTTAATTCCATGAATATTCCTATACATGATTTCAAGATTATTTTCAACTAAATTCTTTTCTTCTAAATTGCATGGAATTTTGAGAAAGTAAAAAAAAATTGAAAAATTAAACGAGATTTTCCTCATGACTTAATTTCAAGTGTTTTCTCAAAATTATTTTCCATCTAAGATGTCACTATTTAAATAGGATTATATTTATATTTCTATTATTTCTATGAATTTATTTTATTTATAATGGAATTTTATTTCTGAAATATATATGTTTTATATAAATTTTTATGGAATGATGTTTAAGAAACTCATTTTATTACCTGGGTTATGCTATTGTAAATATTTTCATGTTTTTATAGAACATGTAATAATTGTATCATTATGAGATGGGTGAACCTATATACCCCTCCAATGCATTGAGTAAATAGTTATATCTCATTAGATAGACATGGCTGGAACAACAAGTAAATATGGTTCAGTGATATAGGGATGGAACAAGGGTTGAACTCGGTTCAATAATGGAGTTTTTCTGCTATGATGGTCTTTGAAATGATCCTTGAATAATATGATATGATTTTCGATGCTTATGTGTGTATGTCACAAATTTTCATTTCTTATGATTTGACTATTGGGATAACATTTCACTGTTATGGTTTATCCCATGAGTGTTGATTTCTAAAATTTTCATTCATTATCAAATATTAATAGTTGTTATGTCACTTTTGAAGATAATTATAATGGAAATATTATTATAATTAGATCATTAGGAAATTAATATTTTTTCCTTACCCTAAAATTTCATTTTGATGAAATTCCAAATAAGACCCTAAAAATTATTTCTCAATGTTTTGGTGAATATTATTAAATTTATTTCTCTAATAATTCATGTTATATTTTTAAGGAGGAATTTCCTAATGTTAAAGAAACTAGAACTCATAATTTTTAATTCTTTAGACCATCAAAAAAATTCATGTCTATTTTTATTAGGATTTTTGTTTTCAAGTATAATTTTAGAGGTATTTGGGGACTCTTTTGTCTAAATGGGGTACACCTTAGTTTTAGTGAAAACGATAGTGTTCATGGTGTTCTTGTAGCCAAAACATCCCAAACCGAAATTCCCAGTAAGGGAGTGATAGTGGGAAGATGAATTGTAGGGATTCCATTACAAAATGGTAAAAATTCCCCACTACACGCATTGTCTTGGTAGTGGTCAGGGAAAAGATTCGTTTCTATGGGAAACATTCCCTAGTGCAAGAATTTTCAATATAACATACTGAAGAACATCATGAATATAGCCAAACCATGGTGGATGTTATGGTGGTGGTCAGGATGGTTTTAGAATTGGTTAAATTATATCCTTATTTTTGAAATATTTGTCATTTAAAATAGGTGAATTTTTTTGATGTTATAAGGGTTTTAAATGTGTTTTTAATTCATTGTTTCCTCCTATTAATTGATCTGTAGACCCCTCTTGAGCCATTCCTTCTATTTAAAGAGAGACTAACGAACCTAATGTGTGGTTGATCACTAGATCACTTTGAGCCTCCATGGATATAAATTTTTTTGGTTAATGATAGTTGTACCCTCTGTTGGTTCCCTATGATAGACTCATTAGGTATTATAACTTAGAACATGGTGTGTTGAGTGCTCTAGTTTATAGTAAGCTCCCTTATTCTATTTCTCCCATTTTATTATCTTCTTATTTTTTGGGTAGATTTTAGAAATGGGATGACCGATATTGATTATTTTTTTAGCATGTTTTATTGGAATATTTTGGATGTGAAGTTTTGGATGGGATTTAAAGTACTACAAAATAGGCCTTTAACAACACTAAAAATGGACATTATCAATGCAAGAGAAGCGCTGCATACTAGACAGATATTAAAACATAAGTGTTTTATCATGTCTAAAAAAGTTCTCATAAAGGGTTCCTTTATTAGTGCTCATAGAATCACTAATAATGGTCACCTTTATCAATGCTTCTCTAATAACTGATGAAAAAATCCTATATTAGCACTGATAAATGCGCTAATAAAAGACTATTTATTAGAGTTTTTATAATCACTGATAAAGAATCCCTTTATCAACACTTTTAAAAAGGAAAATAAAGGGGAATACTATACTGTATTGCTACAACACACTGTCCCACCATTGTAGTGTTTTTTAACAACACACCACAACACCAAAAACACAAAATCTAAAAATTTACATATGAATACATGATTTAAATGAAGAAAAAACAATCTAGGATTGTTTTCTCGGTTTTGGTGATGTGATGTATGCTTCAAACTAAAATGATACATATGTGTTGGAAAAACACACATGGAGTGATACTAACCCCAAAATGCATCAGATTGAGGTGTGGTCGATTCTTACACATCTAAAATGAATTATGGATCACTTTACTAAAATATCAAAACAATATGAATGTGTTTTATCAGTTTTGAGTATGTCGCTTGTCTTTTTTAATAAAATTTCATTTTAAATTGGAATCAAGAACTTTGACTCATATGGGTAATATCTTGTATTTTATTTGGTGATAATGATTCATATACATCAAAGATGAGTTTTTAATCATTATATTAAATTATAAAGACTATCTAATCATTTTTTCACAGTTTTCATTGAGTCAAACTTTTTGAACCAAAATGTTGATTTTAAACTGATAACGGACACACTGAGTAATACCAGACACATCGTCTAACAGATTTAGGTGTGGCTAATTCTTACACATCATAAATGACATATGAATCATTTTCTTAAAGTATTAAAAAAATATGAACGTGTTTTATCGATTTTGAGTAAGCGAGTTATCCTTTTTACTAAAATTGATGTCAATTTAAAAAAAGGACATACATTGAGTCATATCAGTCACATTGTGCATTAAATTGAGTTTATGATAATTGTTACATGTTAAAAATTTCTTATGAATAATTTTAATAAGTTTTCAAAATAATATGAATGTATTTACTTGGTTTTGAGTATGTCACATTCCTTTTTTACTAAAATTTCATTTTAAATATAAAATATTCACTTTAACTCATACTGATCACAATGTCTATCAGTCCATTGTGATAATGATTCCAAAACATAAAAAAAGTCTTATTAATCAATTCCATAAATTATCAAGAAAATAAAATCATGTTTTCTTGGTTTTCAGTGAATAACATTTTTTTATCTAAACTATCAATTTTAACCTGATAACAGACACATTGAGTCATTCTAGGAACATTGTGTGTTGGATTGAGGTTTGGATGATTCCTATACTAAAAAAATAACTTCTGGATAATTTCCCTAAATTATCAAAACAATCCGAATGCATTTTATCAGTTTTGAGTAGTTTAGTTATCATTTTTATTAAAATTGATGTCATTTTTAAAAAAGACGTACTTGGAGTCATACATGTCACAACATGTGTTGGATTGTGCTATAGTTCATTCCATCACATCTAAAATGTCTTATGGATTTCTTTACTAAAGTATCAAAATAATCTGAATGTGTTTCCTCAATTTTGAGTATGTCACTAGTTTGTGTTACTAAAATGTCAATTTCAATTAGAAACATGTACTTTGACCTATACTAATTACATCGTTTATCAGTTTGATATTAGACCAATTTCTACACATCATAAAGAACATATAAATTTATATAATAAATTTTCAAGAAAATATGAGTGTGTTTTCTTTGTTTTTAGTGGGTAAAATTTTCTAAACTAAACTATCGAATTTAAACTGATATTGAACACATTGAGTCATAGCGGTCACACTGTGCACTGAATTGAGATGTTGATGATTCATACACAGCTAAAATGACTTATATATCATTTTAATAAAGTAAGAAAAGAACGAGAATAAATTTTCTTATTTTTGATTATGTTAGTTGTATGTTTTACTAAAATTAATGTTAATTTTAAATATAAATAAGAACTTATAGTCATACCGGTCATACTGTGTGTTGTATTGAGGTGTGGATGATTCTGAAAAATCGAAATGTCACAAAAAAAATCCCAACTGCCAATGTTTACATGCTTCCATTGTCTTTCTATGTCTAATTTTCATATTGACTCGATGTTCTTAGCTAAAAAACATTTCTCATTGTTGAAAGTTAGAAGAGAATAGGCTTTCAATAGAGGGAAAGGTTTCTAAAATTATAATATCAAATCCATATTCAGTTTTTTTACTTCCACAATAAAAAAATATTCAATGAAAATATAATGTGTGGAAACATTAGCATAAATTTACATTTTATCTCATTCGGGGCTTATTCCAGATAATTTAAAGAAAAATATGACATCCCAATAGATCTCTAAGAAAATCTAAATAAGTATTAGATAAAAAAATAAATTATCTTACAAATAGTATATAAATTGATGAAAAAATTAACTAAATTAATAGTAGGAAATCACCTTCTTTTAATGGTTGTATAAAATTTTGATGTATTTTCTTGTTTTCATTATCTCAGTTATTGGCTCGAAAAAAATAACCCACCAGTATGAAAAATTTATTAGATGAGTAATACTGAAAAAAAAATAAGATAAAAAAATATGAAACAATACATTAATTAAATGGATAATGATTTTACTATGTAAACATTTTTGACAACTGAGTTATGTTGACGGTAAAGAAAGAATGATGATATAAAAATCAAATAGATATTACGACACAATCAATCAATTTGGGATGAGGATGAGGATAATTTATCCCCTATTGTTAATGTTGTCCTCTGAAATCATTAAAAGGTGGAGGTTATGGAAAACTATGATCTTGTAGACATAACCCTATTTTTCTTGAAATACTCTAAGAATTAGTCATTCAAGGGATGAATAATGCTCAGAGTAGTACAAGAAACATAAATGATATGGGAGATGTGTCTCTATGAATCCAAATGAAGTAATAAATTTTTGGGAGATGAAGGTGTCAAGGATGAAAATATTACTTCATTGTATTCTCAAAAATGGTCAATGCCATCCATTTGTGAGAATTATACCATTTTAAATAGTTATTAACCCAGAAAGTCCATTTCCATAAACTGATTCCAGATAAAATCCTTACACAACTAAATAAACAATAGATCAAAGGGTGGGAAAGAAATGGAGATGGTGGAGATGGAAGAATCAGAATATGCAACTACAATACTACATAGCCTTGGTATCTTGGGTTACTATAGTGTAATTTCAACTAAAAAGTGTATGTTACTAAAATTAATTCATTTTATATGATGTGGAGGCAGAGTTAGTGATGAATTACTTTCATTTTTATCATCAAATTTATTTTCATGTATCTGAATAAAACATTAATAAAATGATTTGTTGGGGATTTTTTTATAATGTTTTTTTAGATAATACTTTGTTTCTTAATAGGTTTTATTTTATTAAAAAATGATATAGTTTTATATAATTGGAAAAAATTTCTATTAATGGATATACATCATTCACACATTCATCTTTAGGAAATAAACCTGAACTGGGTTCACACAGTTCACCATCAAAAACTATAAAATAGAGGTCACCCCTCATTCAACACATAAATAAATAAAGTGAATCTACCTAAATATTATATATATATATCTGCGTGTGTTATATATATATGATATATATATATGTGTATGTGTTATATATATACATGTATTATATTAGTATCATTATTTGAATATAATTATTTATATATATATGCATATTATTTATCATATTTTAATTTATCTAAATATAATGTATATTATTAGATATATATATATATAATAATATTTTTACTAATGAAACTAAAAAAATATTGTTATCCATAGTTATTAAATTCTATTAATTATAAGTAATTATTTTTCTGGGTAATTGTGTAAAAATTATAATTTTATAAATTTTGGAAAGTTTAATTATTTCAAAAAAACAATGTATATATAGTTACATAATATAATTATTTTGAAAATATTATGAATTTACAATATTTTATTTGTTATTTCATTATAAATTATATTACTATTAATTAAAAGTACATATAAACCTAAAATATATATATATATATTTAAAAGGAAGAATAACTAAAAATAATTTCTAATATATAGAATTTGATAACATCCATTATCTTTTTTGGGATCAAATGATGTAGCAACCTATGGATTATAGAGAGGCCATTTAATACGCATTGCCCCATCCTTGATATTTTAGGGTGTTGCATAAAAAAGTTGTTATAAAGTAAAAAAGCACAATTTTATTAAATATATATCACCCTTACAACAGAATATCACAACATAGAAAAATAAATACAACACTCACTACTGGAATGCTGGTCTTTCCCCACAGTTACATACCAACGGTTTCATAGAACCGTTGGTGAAGGAGGTTTTTCCCAACGGTTCATTAGAACCGTTGGCATAGATGTTTCCTGGGAGGTTTTTTCCCAACGGTTCATGAGAACCGTTGGGATAGATGGCTTTGGGGAGGTTTTTGCCAACGGTTCATCAGAACCGTTGGGATAGATAGCTTTTCCCAACGGTTCTCATGAACCGTTGGGATAGGTGTATGCTTTGGGGAGGTTTTTCCCAAAGGTTCTCTAGAACCATTGGGATAGATATACATATGCCAACGGTTTTTAAGAACCGTTGGCAAAGGTTCTCCCCAAATTCCCAGCCGCCTGTTCTCTCCCCCATTCGCGATACAAAACCCTAAAACGGGATCAGCAGCCGATTTAGGCGATTTTGGAGGTATTGCCGGCCGGACCTTGAATCTTCCAGCTCTTCCTCAGGTTATTCTTCTTCTTTATCTGAAAACGTATTCAAATGTTTGGATAGTATTTAAACCTATTTTCATTTTTCCCATCAGTTTAGGTGATTTTGGAGCTACTGCCCGCCGGACCAGCCTAAGGGTGAGTTTTCTTGAAAATTCCTTTTTGGATTTTACCCCTTGAACATGGGATGCCATTTGTGAAAGGTTATATAAATCGAATTGATTTTTTGATTTCTGAATTGAATTTTAAATTAAATTAATTAAGGGTATTTTATGGTTTGCATTCCCCTTTTAACACATGAATGCCAATTATTTTTTAACACATGTTTTAATTGTATTGCCTTGCCAATGTGAGTAATGTAGAGACTATGCTATGAATCTATGAAATTGGATTGAATTTATCTTATATTTTATGTTACCATGTTAGATATATTATAACTAATGCATGTGATATCTTTATAGTCTTGTTAGGAGTGTTCTATTAAAAATTCCCATGTGAGTGCTTGAATTTTCATTGAATTGCTAGCCATTATGAGTTATGTTGAGACCATGATATGGAATTGATTGATTAAGTAAGGGAATCTCATTATCTTGTCATTACAACATGAGTAAATGAAGCTTCATTCTTTTCAGGTTATTATTTGATTGAGTCGCCATTTTGAGGTGAGTTGTATTAAATACCTTTGTTTTTGACCTTGGTATGTTTAATGAATTGTTTAAATGAAATGGAATTCATTAAATGATTAATAGTAAATAGTGATACATGGATTCTATTAGGATTCCAGGTATATAATCTTGTTTCTATTAACTTATACGCTTTATGTGATAAATGGATTCACTGTGGAATTCCACGGATAGACTCATTTCTTTGAATATTGATTAAGCCATGGGTGATACATGGATCCAAGGGAGGGATTCCATAGATAGACTTATTGAATGTAGAATTATATTCCAATTGATACATGGATTCTTATGATAATTCCATAGATAGACTTATTGAATGTAGAATTATATTCCAATTGAGACATGGATTCTTATGATAATTCCATAGATAGACTTATTGAATGTAGAATTATATTCCAATGCTATGTGTCTTGTGTGGTGGTGGGGTGATTTATGTGTTTTATGGTAGTAGTGAAGTGTGTGATTATGTAGTTAATTTGAACCCATAGGTTGAGTATTTTGTGCTATCTATATATCATGTATTTTTATGTTATTTCTACACATTCCCAACCAGAGTTGGATAAACTTACCAACGATCAGAGGTTTTGAGTTATGAGTATTTTTTCTAATATCTAGGATGGTGGTTATATGTTTGTATAGCTACCATGTCTTCCCTACTCTTCCTTCAAAAGTGATTGACCATGTGTTTTTAGGCAAGATGCGATGTGATTGTCCATGTGTCTTCAGGTGAGATGTACTATGATTTCCCTAGTGTTTTTCGGTGAGGTGTGATGTGATAAGGCTATAATAAGATGTGGCATGTGGTTGGGGTCATGTAGGGTAGGAGGATAGCACAAGGTTGATGTTATTCATGTTCATGATACCCTACTAATATGGTTATGGGATGAGTCATGCTGTTATGTGATATAACACATTAAGTTCTTGTTGGTTTTACATTTTTTCAATAACACATTTGTATGTTTTTTTGACATGTGTAGTTGATACCTTGATTATTTTCTTCCTTTATCGTTTAATTAAATGTATTTTCTGTTATAGTTAATGCCTATTGAATTGTTTATGACAAAACGACTTATATAAATTCTTTTTACAGAATGGACAGAAGTTGGATGTATGAAACCGATCGGATCTCAGACGATTTTCAAAACAATTTGGAGAGCTTTATAGATTTTGCATTTCACAATGCTTCAGATAGTGGTCGCATACACTGCCCATGTTCCAATTGTGTTGGTAGACCTTGGTTGAGCCGTGAAGAAGTCAGCTACCACATAACCAAAAATGGGTTTCAAGCAAACTACTTTCTGTGGTATCACAATGGGGAGAAAACGAAATCTCAAATTGGTGATGATCGGAATGAAAAGATTGGAATGGAGAATTTGTTAGATGATCGGTTTCCGTTTATTCGTCATCATGAAAAAGAAAGGATTTCGACTCAAGAAGACTTCGATATGAGGACAACTGATGCATCTAGTGAAAATGATGATATTGATAGGGTGAAAAAATTGAATGATGCTGCCACGACTCCAGTATATCGACAATGCGATAAAATGAAAAAGATGGAATTTTTAATCCGATTATTTCATGGGAAAACTATGTATGGGATTTCTAATACAGAAATCGATTACATTCTTGCCCTCTTGAAGTATTTACTTCCAGATGATGCAGATATTCCCTCAAACCATTATATGGAATGGAAGTTAGTTGAGGAACTTGGATTTTCAAGAAACAAAATTCATGCTTGCCCGAAAGATTGCAGTTTATTCTGGGAGGAAACCGCTGAACGAAATGAATGTATAAAATGTGGCACATCCCGCTGGAAGTCAAAATCTGATGGAACACCATCCCGCGTTCCACAGAAAGTAATGTGGCACTTTGCATTGATCCCCAGACTCCAGAATCTTTTTATGTCTGATGACATATCAATAAAAATGAGATGGCATGATACCGAGAGAAAGAAGACTGATGATGAGTTGGTTCATCCTGCAGATGGATTTTCATGGAAGATATTTGATGCTCGACATCTTTATTTTGCAGCTGACGTGCGTAATGTGAGGCTGGGTCTTTCATGCGACGGTTTTAATCCGTTTGGGCAGATGCTTACTTCGCACAGTACATGGCCCGTTTTTATACACATTTATAATCTTCCCCCATGGTTGTGTATGAAAAAATCTTTCACTTTCATGAATATACTCATATCTGGTCCTTCTGATCCCGGCATTGATATTGATGTATACATGCAACCTTTAATAAAAGAGTTGAAGCTTCTTTGGGATGTGGGTGTGCGCACATATGATGCATGTTCGAAAGACATATTTCAGATGTGCGCTGCGCTTATGTGGACAATCAATGATTTTCCAGCTTATGCAATGATGTCTGGATGGAGCACGAAGGGGAAACTGTCATGTCCATTTTGTATGAAGAATACACAATCCAGAAGACTAAAACATCGTTGTAGTTTCAGTTTTATGGGACATCGACGATTTTTGCCAAAGGATCATCCATATAGAATGAATCGTCGAAGATTTGATAATACTATAGAGACCGATGATCCACCTCAGCGTATGTCTGGAACTGATGTTCTTAATGAATTGAAAGATTTCAGTTTTTCGTTCGGGAAGGGTCAAATGAAATCTGGAAAGAGAAAGAATGTTTCCACAGAAACCTGTTACAATTGGAGGAAGAGGAGTATCTTTTTTGATTTGCCTTATTGGTCAACCAATTTGCTACGTCATTGCTTAGACGTAATGCATATTGAAAAGAATATATGTGAAATGTTGCTTTCAGTTCTTCTAAATGTCAAGGGGAAGACAAAAGATGATTTACGATCTCGACGTGACTTGGTGGATTGGGGCAACAGACCAGAATTGCATCCTGTGTGTATCAGTGAAAATAAATGGCAACTTCCATGTGCTTCTTATGTGATGACACCTACTGAAAAAAAACAATTTTTGGAAGTATTAGAGACTATTAGAGTTCCTGATGTCTATTCAAGCAACATATCTAAACGGGTCAACAGAAGAGAGTTGAAGCTAAAATCATTGAAGACTCATGATTATCACGTTCTACTGCATGAGTTCCTTCCAATAGCAATCCGTCATCTTTTGTCCAATAATGTAAGGGTGGGTTTTATTCGGTTGTGCCATTTGTTTAGAGATCTTTGTGCTAAGAATTTGTCCATGTCTTTCTTGCAAAAAATGTTGACAGATGCCCCATTAATTTTGTGTGAGTTGGAGAAAATATTTCCCCCATCATTTTTCACATGCATGCTGCATCTGACTGTCCATATTCCAACTGAAATACTTCTCAGAGGACCTGTTTCTTTTCGTTGGATGTATCCAACTGAAAGAAATATGTTCACATTAAAGTCTTATGTTCGAAACAAGAATCATCCTGAAGGTTCTATCGTGAACGGTTACTTAGCTCAAGAATGTATGGATTTCTGTTCAATGTATTTGACTGATCTTACTACAAGAATGAACAGACCAATGAGAAATGAAGAAGAACAATATGAGAAAATTAAACCCAGTTTTCCATCACTTCCTCAAACAGGAGGAATTCCTGGATCATATACATTGAAGACATTAAGCCATGAAGAGCGGGAGATGGCACATCGCACAGTTTTGTTCAACTGTGATTTGTTCGATGACTATATCAGGTAACAAAATTGAATATGTATATCTTACATATATATCTGTTAAACTATTCATATTTTTTTATCGACAGGGAACATAAAACAATGATAAATAGGAAGCATCGTTCTTTATCTTTGAGAAGGAGAGAGACTTTGCATAACAAAGAGTTTTCTGCTTGGTTAAAATTGAAGGTAAAAATATTACTATTTAAAATAATTAAATCAATATTTAATTAAGTTTAACAGTCATTTATATTACAGGTATGGAGTTTGTCTGCTGACTCTATCTCTGAGGAAATAAGATCTTTGGCTTTTGGTCCTAATACCGTGGTTCGTGACTGTAAATCAATTGTTATCAATGGGTACAAATTTATTGTCACCGAACGAGCAAAGAATATGAGAACACAAGATGATGCTGTTATGGTTACTGCCACAACAGATTGTTATGCTAGTGCATCAGATAGTAGACCGCGATTTGAAAATGTGGGTTATTATGGAGTCATTGAGAAAATAATAATATTGGATTATTACTCTCATGGACGAGTCACAATGATGAAATGCCATTGGTTTGATTCGATGACGAGACATGGAACATTTATTGATGATTGTGGATTTCGAGTAATTAATATGACCCGCACTCTTGCAACTGAAGAACCATATGTGTTGGCATCAATGGCTAAACAAGTTTTTTATGTCAAAGATCAACTTCAACCTGAATTTGGTGTCATAGTTGAAGTAGTTCCAAGACATATTTTTGATGATGCTGATGATGGAATTGACACTCTCCCTATTGCCATTGGAACCAATCCATTTATTTCTTTTGATGACTCCAATAGCTCAATTGTCAGAGTTGATTGTGAACCTGAAGTTGTGGTTGGAAATATATAGAATCATTTATCCATGTTCTCAATTCTTTTGGTTTACCTCGAGTTGAGTTGTTAAGGTTGGTAATATTCATATTTATTTAGTATTGATCACAAATATGTTTTAGCTGACTTGACCGTTATGTGAATTTTCAATGTTTATTGGTTGCTGTTTTATTTGAATTGCATTTTCTAATTTGGAATTGAACTGTATTCAAACCAAATCAAACAATATTTCTAACTTGGTGAACATTACAACTTGTATGTTTTATTAAATTCATTCAAGCTCTTCTAAAACAATTGATAGCTAAATTACCAATGAATCCCCTCATTCCCTCATATATTTAGTTTTTTGGTTTACACATTAATTTTCTTTTTCTATTTAATTACATATTTGTTTTCCAATGCAGGAAATGAAGCCAATTGAAGAGAGACGAAGAAAAAAAATGGCGGATAACAATCGTCGGATGGAGGAGATGGGCATTCCACCATTAGTGCCTACAGTGAGTACTTTATTTCAAATATATATATATATATATTTACAGAATATATAATGTCATGTGATTAATTTTTTTTGTAAACTTTTTTGTAGGATCCACCATTACGTCGATAGTTATTCGACAAGGAGCCTAGTACTGGTCCTAGTACTCAGGCCGGTGGTACGAGGAGGGTTCGTACCAGAGGTGGACATAGAGCTGCGCGTGCCCGACTAGACCCTGCCCCTCCCACTGACATTTCAGCCTTCCCACATTCTGATCCCGGTGTGTCGTTAGGGACACACGGGATATTTAGACCTCCCATGTTTCCGCTACCTTCTGCATCTTCTGCCCCATCATTTTCACATCCCATGATGATTCCCACTCCCCAGTCAGAATCAGGTCATACAGTTGTTCCATCTTCTTTTCCTTCTACTTCTGTCTCTCCGAGCTTTTATATTCCATCGTCTTCGACTCCTGTTCCACCAGAGGGTGTTCCATCAGGTTCTGTGGATCCGGCGCCACTCATTGATCAGACTAGCATAGGTATATTTATAAAACCCTAACAAATTTTTATAGAAATATTTATTTTCATTATAACATGTTTTGATAAAATATTTGATTTTCTTTCATGACAGATACATCTACTGACAGGAGGCGGGGGCGGGGCCGTACACGCATGCGTTCGGTGTGGAACCGTCGCACACAGGTTATATCGGAATATAATGAAGACAATCAGATGGTTGAGAAAACAGGGCAGCAATGTCGGAGTTTTATGGCGACACTTGCCAAATACTCTGACATCATTCCCGTCAGCCCGCTGTCGTGGAGACATTTGCCACATGAGTTCAAAGATAGAGCTTGGGCAGAGATATGGGTAAAAAAATTTGTTGTATTTAATGCCATGAATTTTTTTTTTTATTTATATAAATTAATATTTTCATTTCAGCTTCGATTTAATTTTCCTGATGGTCAGGGTGCACGACTGGAACGTCTAAAGGATTTAGGCGAGCTTTGGAGAGCCTACAAGCATGAGCTGTATATTGGCTGGCGTGCTAGAGTTGGCACTGAGTTAGAGGCGGTACCAGTTGTGGATGATTGTCCTATAGAGCAGTATCGTCAGATGATTACTCATTGGACGAGTACCCAGTTTAAGGTATGAATTACATTTGAGGTATTTAAATAATAACCTTCAAGTTTTGCATTAATATTATCCTTTGCATTATCGAATTTTACTTAGGAATCATCTGGAAAAAATAAAAAAAACATTGATGCAAAAAAATACCTCCATACACTAGGACGCACGACGATGCCGGATCATGAGAGGCAGCAGGTATGACAATTGTTTATAAGTTTTCTTTACGACTTACATTTTCTTTTGATTCCTCAATTATTTAATTATTTGCTGAAGTCTTTATATAACTTTTGTTTTCAATGTCATTGTAGAGGCAAGTACAAAATATTGAAGGACGTGTACCTCGAGCAAACTGTTTTGCTCGAGTAGACGAAAAAAGGATGGACGTGCTGTCAACGAAGCGACTCAGCAGCAGATTGTAAGTTTTAATATGTTGATTTTATATTTTAATATCTATTTCGTAGCTTAATAATATATTTATATTTGTAACAGGATGCTTTAGAGGCCCTCGATGCCCAAGAAGCAGACAATTTTGGGCCATCTGATCACTTACATCAGGTGTTGGAAGAGGATCATTCTGGCAGAGTACGCTGCCGAACTAGGATAGCCCCGACGAGGTATTGGCCTGCCTCAGGTACGAGTTGTAGTGCCACCAAGCTGCAGCAAGTTAGGGCATAGGCAGAACAGGCTGAGAAAAGGGCCACAGAGACGGCAGAACAATCTGCTAGGGAAAACAGTGCATTTATGAAATTTATTGAAGTTCTACATCCAACACTTCCAGCAGAGGTCAGCCCAGCGATTGATGAATACATGTCGTCGATACATTCTATATATGGTGCACCAGGTGGCAGTTCCAGTGGTGGTCAGGCCGATGTCCAGCTTGAAGATGATGATGGAGAGCAGTCTGATGCGGAAGAGGAGGGAGATGAGGAGGGCGAGGAGGAGGGCGAAAGCGAGGAGGAAGGCGCTGTGGAGGGTGAGGACGATGAGGAGGACGATGACGAGGGCGATGATGATGATGATGGTGGTGATGGTGATGCTGATGTGGGATATATTGATCTGTTACATTTTTGACTTGAGATTTGATGTTTAATCTATTCTAGTTGTTGGTTTTATCTAGACTCGTAGTATAGTATTGGAGTTGAGTTATTTTTATATATTGTCTGTTTTTATGGATGTTGTTGTCTTTTAGTGGTTGTGTGTTTGAGAACTCCCTGGACAACCCCCCTCATTCTTGGACCCTGGACAACCCCCCCCCCCCCTCCCCCTTGGACCCCGAACACCCCCCAAACACCCCCCGGACAGCCCCGCGGACAGCCCCCTGGACAGCCCCCTGGACAGCCCCCGTACAGCCCCCAACCCTCCACCCTGGACCCCGGATAGCCCCCCGGACAGCCCCCCGGACAACCCCCCCCCCCCCCCACCCTCCCCCTTGGACCCCATACAACCCCCCAAACACCCCCCGGAGAACCCCCTGAACAACCCCGGACAACCCCCTGAACAACCACCGGACAGCCCCCTAAACAACCCCGGACAACCCCATGAACAACCCTCAAACACCCTCCGGACAGACCCCGCACAGCCCCCCCACCCTCCCCATTGGACCCCGAACACCCCCCGAACACCCCCCGGACAGCCCCGCAGACAGCCCCCTGGACAGCCCCCTGGACAGCCCCCCGTACAGCCCCCAACCCTCCACCCTGGACCCCGGATAGCCCCCCGGACAGCCCCCCGGACAACCCCCCCCCCCCCCCACCCCCCCTTGGACCCCGGACAACCCCCCAAACACCCCCGGACAGCCCCCTGAACACCCCCGGACAACCCCCTGAACAACCCCCTGAACAACCCCCGGACAGCCCCCTGAACAACCCCGGACAACCCCCTGAACAACCCCCAAACACCCCCCAGACAGACCCCGCACAGCCCCCCCCACCTCCTCCTTGGTCTCCGGACAGCCCCCCGGACACCCACCGGACAGCCCCCCCGGACAGCCCCCCGGACAGCCCCTCCACCTTCCTTAATTTCATTAGCTCTAAAATGTTTCATAGCACGATCAACTAAAATCTAATCCATACTAAATATGATATAAAAATATTCTATATGAATTTCCATAAGATTTTAAGTGAAAACAAAAAGTGACATAAGAAAAACTGACGAAACGCATTCAAAATGTGTTGATGCTTTAGGACAATGATCCATGGGTCATATGTGACGTGTACGAGTCATCCCCGCCTCAATCCGAGGCGCGGTGTGGTCGGAACAACTCAAAGTGTATGTCTTTTGTTTCAAAAGGACATCATTTTAAGTGAAAAACATCAACTGACATACGGAAAACCGGCCAAACGCATTCGGATTGTGTTGATACTTTAAGACAACAATACATGGGTCATTTTAGACGTGTACGAGTCAACCCCGCCTCAATCCGAGGTCGATCGCTATGAATTTGACTGTTTGACGCCCGTTTTGGCCGTTTATGACACCAGAACTGCGTTGTCGGTCACCGCGGGCACACGGCACGTCCGAATGACGTTCCGTCTACTCAACCACTTCATAAATCAGTCACCCGTATTTTTCGTCTGATTTCAGGCCATTCTGAAATCGTTCGGCCCATTTGGACCCCCCTCACGCGCGTTTACGAAGCGTGAGCATCACTTAAAACACGAATATTGAGCCGTACCGCGCAAACCGCACGTCCGATTGACGTTCCGTCTGCGCGTACACGTCACGAATAATAATTAGAATGTTTCTCGGTGGTTTCAGGTCAATCTGAGGTTCGCCGATATGAATTTGACCGTTGGACGCCCGTTTTGGCCGTTTATGACACCAGAACTGCGTTGTCGGTCACCGCGGGCACACAACACGTCCGATTGATGCGCCGTCTGCTCGAACACTTCAGAAATCAGTGTCCCGTATTTTTCGTCTGATTTCAGGCCATTCCGACTTCGTTCGGCCCATTTGGACCCCCCCTCACGCGCGTTTACGAACCGCGCGCATCACTTAAAACACGAATATTGAGCCGTACCGCGCAAACCGCACGTCTGATTGACGTTCCGTCTGCGCGTACACATCATGAATAATAATTAGAATGTTTCTCGGTGGTTTCAGCTCAATCCGAGGTCGTCCTCTATGAATTTGACCGTTGGACGCCCGTTTTGGCCGTTTGTGACACCAGAACTGCGTTGTCGGTCACCGCGGACACACGGCACGTCCGATTGATGCGCCGTCTACTCGAACACTTCAGAAATCACTGTCCCGTATTTTTTCGTCTGATTTCAGACCATTCTGACTTCGTTCGGCCCATTTGGACCACCCTCACGCGCGTTTACGAAGCGCGCGCATCACTTAAAACACGAATATTGAGTCGTACCGCGCAAACCGCACGTCCGATTGATGTGTCGTCTGTGCGTACACGTCACGAATAATAATTAGAATGTTTCTCGGTGGTTTCAGCTCAATACGGAGACGCGGTGTGGCCGACACCACTCAAAGTGTCCGTCTTTTGTTTCAAAAGGACGTCATTTTAAGTGAAAAGCATCAACTGGCATACGGAAAACCGACCAAACGCATTCCGAATCTGTTGATAATTTATCCCAACAATCCATGGGTCAAATGTGACGTATACGAGCCAACCCGGGATGAATCCGAGTCGCGGTGTGGCCTGGATAAGTCTAAGTGTCTCTCTTTTGTTTAAAATGAACACCATTTTAAGTACATACGGAAAAACGACCAAACGGATTTGGTTTCCGTTGAAACTTTATGAGAACGATCCATGGGTCATATGTGACGTGTACGAATCAACCCCGCCACAATAGGAGTTGCGGTGTGGCCGACACCACTCAAAGCGTCGGTCTTTTGTTTCAAAAAGACGTCATTTTAAGTGAAAATCATCAAGTGACATACGAAAAACCGACCAAAGGCATTCAGACTATGTCGATACTTTAGCACAAGAATCCATGGGTCGTATGTGACGTGTACGAGTCAATCCCGCCTCAATCCGAGGAGCGGTGTGGCCGACACCGTTCTAACTGTGTATCTTTTGTTTAAAATGGACAGGATTATAAGTGAAAAGAACAACTCACATACGCAAAACCGACCAAACGCATTCCGAATCTGTTGATAATTTATCACAACGATCCATCAGTCATATGTGACATGTACGAGCCCACTCGGGCTCAATCCGAGTCGCGGTGTGGCCTGGATCAGTCTAAGTGGCTCTCTTTTGATTAAAATGGACATCATTTTAAGTACATACGGAAAACCGACCAAACGCATTCGGTTTCCATTGAAACTTTAGAAGAACGATCCATGGGTCATATGTGAGGTGTAAAAATCATCCCCGCATCAATCCGTGGCGCGGTGTGGCCAACACCGCTCTAACTGTGTCTGTTTTGTTTAAAATGGGTAGGATTATAAGTGAAAAGAACTGGCATACGCAAAACCGACCAAACTCATTCGGTTTCCATTGAAACATTAGGAAAACGATCCATGGGTCATATGTGACGTGTACGAGTCATCCCCGCCTCAATACGAGGCGCGGTGTGGTCGGAACAACTCAAAGTGTATGTCTTTTGTTTCAAAAAGACGTCATTTTAAGTGAAAAACATCAACTGGCATACGGAAAACCGACCAAACGCATTTCGAATCTGTTGATAATTTATCCCAACAATCCATGGGTCATATGTGACGTATACGAGCCAACCCGGGATGAATCTGAGTCGCGGTGTGGCCGGGATAAGTCTAAGTGGATCTCTTTTGTTTAAAATGAACACCATTTTAAGTACATACGGAAAAATGACCAAACGGATTCGGTTTCCATTGAATCTTTAGGAGAACGATCCATGGGTCATATGTGACGTGTACGAATCAACCCCGCCACAATCGGAGATGCGGTGTGGCCAACACCACTCAAAGCGTCGGTCTTTTGTTTCAAAAAGACGTCATTTTAAGTGAAAATCATCTAGTGACATACGAAAAACCGACCAAAGGCATTCAGACTGTGTCGATACTTTAGCACAAGGATCCATGGGTTGTATGTGACGTGTACGAGTCAATCCCGCCTCAATCCGAGGAGCGGTGTGGCCGACACCGTTCTAACTGTGTATCTTTTGTTTAAAATGGACAGGATTATAAGTGAAAAGAACAACTGACATACGCAAAACCGACCAAACGCATTCCGAATCTGTTGATAATTTATCACAACGATCCATCAGTCATATGTGACATGTACGAGCCCACTCGGGCTCAATCCGAGTCGCGGTGTGGCCGGGATCAGTCTAAGTGGCTCTCTTTTGATTAAAATGGACATCATTTTAAGTACATACGGAAAACCGACCAAACGCATTCGGTTTCTGTTGAAACTTTAGAAGAACGATCCATGGGTCATATGTGAGGTGTACGAATCATCCCCGCCTCAATCCGAGGAGCGGTGTGGCCAACACCGCTCTAACTGTGCTTGTTTTGTTTAAAATGGGTAGGATTATAAGTGAAAAGAACTGGCATACGCAAAACTGACCAAACGCATTTTGTTTCCATTGAAACTTTAGGAGAACGATCCATGGGTCATATGTGACGTGTACAAGTCATCCCCGCCTCAATCTGAGGCGCGGTGTGGTCGGAACAACTCAAAGTGTATGTCTTTTGTTTCAAAAAGACGTCATTTTAAGTGAAAAACATCAACTGGCATACGGAAAACCGACCAAACGCATTCCGAATCTGTTGATAATTTATCCCAACAATCCATGGGTCATATGTGACGTATACGAGCCAACCCGGGATGAATCCGAGTCGCGGTTTGGCCGGGATAAGTCTAAGTGGCTCTCTTTTGTTTAAAATGAACACCATTTTAAGTACATACGGAAAAACGACCAAACGGATTCGGTTTCCGTTGAAACTTTAGGAGAACGATCCATGGGTCATATGTGACGTGTACGAATCAACCCCGCCACAATCGGAGACGCGGTGTGGCCGACACCACTCAAAGCGTCGGTCTTTTGTTTCAAAAAGACGTCATTTTAAGTGAAAATCATCAAGTGACATACGAAAAACCGACCAAAGGCATTCAGACTGTGTCGATACTTTAGCACAAGGATCCATGGGTCGTATATGACGTGTACGAGTCAATCCTGCCTCAATCCGAGGAGCGGTGTGGCCGACACCGTTCTAACTGTGTATCTTTTGTTTAAAATGGACAGGATTATAAGTGAAAAGAACAACTGACATACGCAAAACCGACCAAACGCATTCCGAATCTGTTGATAATTTATCACAACGATCCATCAGTCATATGTGACATGTACGAGCCAACTCGGGCTCAATCCGAGTCGCGGTGTGGCCGGGATCAGTCTAAGTGGCTCTCTTTTAATTAAAATGGACATCATTTTAAGTACATACGGAAAACCGACCAAACGCATTCGGTTTCCGTTGAAACTTTAGAAGAACAATCCATGGGTCATATGTGAGGTGTACGAATCATCCCCGCCTCAATCCGAGGCGCGGTGTGGCCAACACCGCTCTAACTGTGTCTGTTTTGTTTAAAATGGGTAGGATTATAAGTGAAAAGAACTGGCATACGCAAAACCGACCAAACGCATTCGGTTTCCATTGAAACTTTCGGATAACGATCCATGGGTCATATGTGACGTGTACGAGTCATCCCCGCCTCAATCTGAGGCGCGGTGTGGTCGGAACAACTCAAAGTGTATGTCTTTTGTTTCAAAAAGACGTCATTTTAAGTGAAAAACATCAACTGGCATACGGAAAACCGGCCAAACGCATTCGGATTGTGTTGATACATTAAGAAAACGATCCATGGGTCATTTGAGACGTGTACGAGTCAACCCCACCTCAATCCGAGGTCGTCCGCTATGAATTTGACCGTTTGACGCCTGTTTTGGCCGTTTATGACACCAGAACTGCGTTGTCGGTCACCACGCGCACACAGCACGTCCGATTGACGTGTCGTCTGCTCGACCACTTCATAAAGCACTCACCCGTATTTGTCGTCTGATTTCAGGCCATTCGGAAATCGTTCGGCCCGTTTGGACCCCCCTCACGTGCGTTTACGAAGCGCGCGCATCACTTAAAACACGAATATTGAGCCGTACCGCGCAAACCGCACGTCCGATTGACGTGCCGTCTGCGCGTACACGTCACGAATAATAATTAGAATGTTTCCCGGTGGTTTCAGGTCAATCCAAGGTCGGCCGCTATGAATTTGACCGTTGGACGCCCGTTTTGGCCGTTTATGACACCAGAACTGCGTTGTCGGTCACCGCGGGCACACGAAACGTCCGATTGATGCGCCGTCTACTCGAACACTTCAGAAATCACTGTCCCGTATTTTTCGTCTGATTTCAGGCCATTCCGACTTCGTTCGGCCCATTTGGACCCCCCTCACGCGCGTTTACGAAGCGCACGCATCACTTAAAACACGAATATTGAGCCGTACCGCGCAAACCGCACGTCCGATTGATGTACCGTCTGCGCGTACACGTCACAAATAATAATTAGAATGTTTCTCGGTGGTTTCAGCTCAATCCGAGGTCGTCCGCTATGAATTTGACCGTTGGACGCTCGTTTTGGCCATTTATGACACCAGAACTGCGTTGTCGGTCACCGCGGGCACACGACACGTCCGATTGATGCGTCGTCTGCTCTAACACTTAAGAAATCACTGTCCCGTATTTTTCGTTTGATTTCAGGCCATTCCGACTTCGTTCGTCCCGTTTGGACCCACCTCACGCGTGTTTACGAAGCACGCGCATCAAACACGAATATTGAGCCGTACCGCGCAAACCGCACGTCCGATTGATGTGCCGTCTGCGCGTAAACGTCAAGAATAATAATTAGAATGTTTCTCGGTGGTTTCAGCTCAATCCGGAGACGCGGTGTGGCCGGCACCACTCAAAGTGTCCGTCTTTTGTTTCAAAATGACGTCATTTTAAGTGAAAAGCATCAACTGGCAAACGGAAAACCGACCAAACGCATTCCGAATCTGTTGATAATTTATCCCAACAATCCATGGGTCATATGTGACGTATACGAGCCAACCCCGGATGAATCCGAGCCGCGGTGTGGCCGGGATAAGTCTAAGTGGCTCTCTTTTGTTTAAAATGAACACCATTTTAAGTACATACGGAAAAACGACCAAACGGATTCGGTTTCTGTTTAAACTTTAGGAGAACGATCCATGGGTCATATGTGACGTGTACGAATCAACCCCGCCACAATCGGAGACGCGGTGTGGCCGACACCACTCAAAGCGTCAGTCTTTTGTTTCAAAAAGACGTCATTTTAAGTGAAAATCATCAAGAGACATACGAAAAACTGACCAAAGGCATTCGGACTATGTCGATACTTTAGCACAAGGATCCATGGGTCGCATGTGACGTGTACGAGTCAATCCCGCCTCAATCCGAGGAGCGGTGTGGCCGACACCGTTCTAACTGTGTATCTTTTGTTTAAAATGGACAGGATTATAAGTGAAAAGAACAACTGACATACGCAAAACCGACCAAACGCATTCCAAATCTGTTGATAATTTATCACAACGATCCATCAGTCATATGTGACATGTATGAGCCCACTCGGGCTCAATCCGAGTCGCGGTGTGGCCGGGATCAGTCTAAGTGGCTCTCTTTTGATTAAAATGGACATCATTTTAAGTACATACGGAAAACCGACCAAACGCATTCGGTTTCCGTTGAAACTTTAGAAGAACGATCCATGGGTCATATGTGAGGTGTACGAATCATCCCCGCCTCAATCCGAGGTGCGGTGTGGCCAACACCGCTCTAACTGTGTCTGTTTTGTTTAAAATGGGTAGGATTATAAGTGAAAAGAACTGGCATACGCAAAACCGACCAAACGCATTCGGTTTCCATTGAAACTTTAGGAGAAGGATCCATGGGTCATATGTGACGTGTACCAATCATCCCCGTCTCAATCGGATTCCACATATAATTGTCATTTAAATTTTAAATTGAATTCTATATGAATTATGTATGTTTATAAATTGTAATTTAATTATGGATGTGTATAGTTTCAGGATCCATTATATGTTAAATGTGTATGAATTTGTTCGTAATTGTATATGTATGTTTTATTTTATTACAGGTACAATAGTTGGATCGAAAATGAGGTGAAAATGAGGCGTGATGAGATGAGAGGTGCCTGATGTACAGGGGACAGGGGCTGCCAAATTGCAGGGAGAGGGGCTGCCAAATTGCAGGGTGCTGCAATTTGCAGCATAGGGTATGCCAACGATTTTAAACTGTTGGCATATAATTCTAAATAAGGTTTTACCAACGGTTCATTGAACCGTCGGTAAAGATCTCTTTTCCCAACGGTTTAGAACCGTTGGGAAAGAGATCACCCATGGAAAACTATCCCAACGGTTTTGAAGAACCATTGGGATAGTTAAGGTATATTTGGTTTTTCCCAACAGTTTGGAAGAAACCGTTGGGAAAAACTATCCCAACGGTTCACCCAAACCGTTGGGATAGAGTGCCTTCTGTCAGCCTACCCCAACGGTTTCCAGTAAACCGTTGGGAAAGGTTTTCCCCACGGCCTACTTCCCCATGGTTGAGAGAACCATTGGTATATTATATACCAACGGTTTGAGGGGCTTTCCCAACGGTTCACAACCGTTGGGAAATAGTGTATTTCCAGTAGTGACTATAATGTTTTGGAAAATAGAGATCCATTATAAATAAATAAATATGGTATCACCCTTGCTAAAATTTCTCATAAAATAAAACAAAACAATTATGAGAAAATAAATTTTTAAGGAAACCCCCTTACACCGAATTTTTAAAAAATATCTTAAATAAATATATTTCCTTACATGAAATTAGTAAAATATGATTATGTTTCTGCTTTTCACCATCACTATACTAGGAAATTGTTTGTAAATCAAATGCCATATTCATTTAGTGTTCCTATACCCAAATCATACATAGTTTATACAATGGAATAAATATTAATTTAATTGGTTTCTTTGAGGAACTTAGGTGATTCACTAAGATTTCAAAACTATGAAAAAATTAAGCATGTAGAGCCAGCTAAGGTGTAGATGTAGACGATGAATAAAACTGATTAAAACCAATAATTAAAAAAACAAAATAAGATATAAAAAATAGAAGTAATGAAAATAATGGATCAAAAATAAAAGAAAAATAGTATAAAGTAACTAGATCAGAAATACAGAAAGAAAATCGAAACGTACAAATAAGGATTAGAACCTCTCAGATCCAGATCATGAAATGACAAATTAAAAAATCAAAAACTACCAAGGAAAACACAGGCCTAACTCAGTAGGTTGAATAAAATATGATACCCTCAGATCTAGATCTCGATATTCTCTTTGGAAACCCTTATTGCAATCAAACACCAGATGTCGGATGATGTTAGAGCAACTAGAGGTAGTGGGTTCGTATGATTTGAGTGGTTTTTTTGTGATTCGAACTTTGATTCACCAAGGAGGAGCTCCAACAAAGGGTGGATTTCGTGGAAATATTCTGATATTGTGTGGGGTTCGTAAGAGGTTATATTTTTTTAATTAGTTCAGGACACTTTTATCGGTGCTTATTATTTAAGAACTGATAAAATACATATTTATCAGCACTTTTTATCATTGAAAAATATAGGTCTTTATCATCGCTAACAAATTTGCTGATAAAGTCTATATTTAATTCATACTAAAGATTTAACAATGAAAAATATGACTTTTATCATGTCTTTTTTAGCACTCACAAATCCTCATCTTTATCAACGCAAAAAAACTCTTCTAAATATTTCTTTAATCAGTATTTATTACTTAAGCACTGATAAATGATTTATAATTATAATTATAAATAAATAAAATTTAATATATAGATATACTTAATCAATATATATAAATATAAATATATTAAATATATTCCTTATTTAAATATATATATTATAATTTTATAAATATTTAAATATATAATTATTTATTTATAAATATATATATATTATTTAAAAAAATATTTATATTATAATACATATTTATATAATTATATATAAATTTTATAAATATATATAAATAAAAATATATTAAATGTATTTTTTATGTTTGAAAATTTATTATAAATTTAATAATTATTTAAATATATATAATTGTAGAAATTATTTTAAAAAAATATTTCTTTTTTTAATTAAAAATGTAAAATTTTATAAATATATTATATATATTTTTAAATATTTTTATTTATAAATATTTTCATTTACAAATATTTTTATTTATAAATATTTTTTGTATAAATTATTTTTTACCAATATTTTTTAAAAAATATTGATGAATATTTAATTTTTATTGCATGTGTGTTAGAATTGAGAAAAATTGATTAAATTAAAGTTAAGTACACTTTAATAAGATTGAAAAAATGGTTAAGTTTTGTGGGTGTGCATTGTATATAAAAATGCATTAATTACGTTTATGTGAAATAAATATAACACAAATTTGATCTATGTTAAATTGAAAAATCAAAGGAAATTTATTTATATTTTCTTTACTCTATACAATCAGTCGGTATTTTTAATTCATATTAATTATTAATTATAAACTATTAGTCACTAAATATATGACTATTTATTGTGATGCGCATAAATATTTTTTGATCTATAAATCATATTTATATACATTAATATATAACTATATATTTAATATATATTGTTTAATAACATTATCAATAATCATCCAATTAAGAAAATATTTAATATATTTCTCTGTTTACTAATATTTAATTTAATTTTTTTTATTTTTCATTTTTTAGATCTATATATTTAAAACATACAATTATTTATTAATTATAATTTATATATAGTATAATCAATTTATTCATTTTTATCATTAATTTTTTAATTAATAAAATTTGTAATGTTTTTTTAATAAACTTGTTTTTTATTTTTCATTTATTTTATTATTATATTATAGTTATTTGTACCTTTATCAGCGATAAAAGGAGTTGATAAAAGACTCATTTATTAGAAATAAAAATAATATGTTGATAAAGGGTACCCTTTATCAATGCTAAAAATAAAGCATGGATAAATGTAACATTTATCACTGCTAAAAAATGGTGATAAATGGTTAAATTTATCAGAACATTATTTAGTACTAATAAAGATGTCATTTATCATTGCTTTTTTTAACACTAATAAATACCATTAATGTTAAACATTGGTTTTATAGTATTGGTTTCTTCACCATGGTGTGTTTTATTCTAGTGGTGGTTGATACTAGGTCAACCTTTCTTATGCAAAGAATGTTGAACATTTAAATTAAGATAGGGGACCAATTATTATCTTGTTTTATGTGAAATCATAAATTTATCATGATTTATATCAATGGGTCATATAGGAAATAACCTTAATAAATTTAAAACTAATATTAATGAAAGTAATTTGTTTGGTTGATGTGATCACATGTGTTTTCCACCATATTATTGGTTTACCACTTATTTTTCAAAGTGTGCTATATATGTTTATTATATGGTTTATCATGTTTTATATGTTTGGTAATTGGATAAATAATATAATGTTTGTAATGATTGTAGAAAATAATAAATAATTTGGTAATGCTTGTTTGCTGAATAATAAGTAATCGTATAATTCTTATTGGTTGAATAATAAAGAATCTCATGATACATGTTAGCTAAATATTCAAGAAGCATGCAATTATAAATGGATTAATAATAAATAGGCTTGTTAATTGAATTTTTTTTGTTATCATTTATTGATACTAGAAATGATGCATGAAGAATATTTAAAAATATTTTATTTGTTTATAACTGATTCCTTTGGTTATGTATAGTTGTAACCTGTTAAAAATGAATCAGTTAAATCAATATTGAAAAAAACTAGTTATTCGATGAAGATAATTTTTTTGGGTGATAAAGTATATTTTCTTGTGAAGGTTTAATGCCTTGGTTTTAGGGACTAGATTCCCTGGGGATTTTTGTTTGTTTTCTTTCTTCTTTGTTCAATTTCTCTGGATGAGTATTCCTACTTTATGACATGATATGATCCTTGTATGGATGGTGGTTTAATTATATATAGTCAAGGGTTCTTGATTTTTGGTATTAGTTAACTCTGTTGATGGAGACATCCATGATTATACGTATTTAGGTGTTAAGTATATGACCAATATTTGTAAAAAAATGTTGTAGATATGTTTTTCCAATGATTTTGTGCTAAAACATTGGATGATTTCTTGATAAAAAATCTATTTGAAATATCCTATGATCATTTTATTTGTTTCTAAATTCCTTTTACCAATACTTTATATAGTTATTTGTGTTTGGTTTATGCATCTAATTATGGATTCTTAGGATATGTACTAGATTACCCATAATTGTAGAATAGTAATGATAATGAATATTGAATAAATTAACCCATGGTTTTTGTGCATGAATGGAATTCCAAACGATGATAACTCTTTAGAAACAGTGGTATTGGTTAGTTTATGTCTAAAGGACATGAATTTTGGTCGGGATATGCCTGGAGGGCATGTATTCGGTTAGTTTTCAATGTAATGTGGAAATGAAATAATGTTAAATAATGATTGATGAATTAATTAATGTAATAGTATAATTTTTATCATAAGGGATTTTATGGATGTTTCTTTAATATTTTTGTGTTCTCATAGGATATCTAGTCCTTAGTAGTGGAATCCAGGTGTCGGATATATGATATTTTTAGATGAGGTTAAGGCTTGGAAGTTTCACATAGTGTGGTTGTATGTTCTATATATCTTGTATGTTATGTGATTTCATATGGCACCCCGCCCATGTCTGTATGGTGAATAACAACTACTGGACTCTAGGATGGTTATTTCCCCACCATCAAATTTTCAAAGGAATGGATGGATGACTACCCCCACTTTTCCCACTCTCTCCTCCTAGTAGAATTATATGTTCGTATGCATAGTGGTTTCCATTTTTAAATATATGTATAGATATTTGTAATTGATTTTTATTATTCCAATGACATGTATCTCAAGATATATTATACCGAGTATTATTATAGATATTACATGTTTGGTTTTGAAGTCTTGAAGTATAATACAAAACATATGGGTTTTAATGGCCTGCAAAACCTATTTTATTACTATATAGATATGTGGTTTTAGATAATGAGATTATGTCATCCATGGGGTTCATGAGATATGATTATGGGATGATGTGATGCATTGTGTTCATGATATGATATAGTTTCTCAATAATCTTCTGGCAGGATTACTTTTGAAGATTGATAGTTTAGGACAAGCGATGTTGTGGAAAAGAATAAAACCAATCGGGAACTGTAATTAGGGTAACTTTATTAGATATTTTGTTGATTATTAAACTTTTTCATGTATGTATTTGTATATTTTTTTACCTTTGTTATGAGTTGGAATTTTTTGTTGTCATAAATCATCTCTAATTACTCATGTTCTCTTAGAGGTTAATTCCTCCCATTTTTGTGTATAATATAACCTTGGTTCATATCACTAACACATAGCCTATTACAGTTACGATTAAGAAATAATTATATCCCTTCTCTAATTTATATCCTAGGCAAGGTACCTTTTGGGGGGAGGGGGTTGTGAGAAAATATATGTACTTTATATCGTGTTTCTTTATATGGAAAAAATTTAAATTGTTTCATTGTTGAAATTAATAAATTATAGATCTGGTATAAAATAAATTGATATTTTAATGTTTATTATTTATTGAAGTTATTTAATAACAATTTGATTTATGATTTTATATATCAAAATTTTGATAAAAAGAGACTATATGATAGAATCTAAATGGGATAAAAAACAAATATTCTTTTAAATCAATCAATGAGTTTATTACTTCTATAAATTTAGAACGTATCCACAACGATGTTTTGGTACCATCTAGAATAGAAATTCATGATGGAAATCCTTTTTTTGTTTTTTTTTGTTTATAATTTTTTAGGTTTACGTGGGATTATTTTTCCAGGATTTCAATTGAAGCGTGTATTGTCTTCTGGATTTTTTTTAAACTAGTTATGAATCAAAAAAATATTCCAAAATTCTTTCCTTAAGAAGAGAAAATTGAGGAGAATTTTAAAATGATGAATTTATTTCATTTGGTTCAAATAATTTTTTAAACCATCATTTTATGAACCATTAAAACCTCGATAGAATGGAGTTTTTGAAAATAGAAATGGTACTTTGAAAACAAATTTCTCAAAAATATGTTAGTTGAATATAGTATTCCTACTCATTGTTTGGTTAATTCTATTAATATGGCCTTTCATATCCTAAAAAGGGTTCTAATAATATTTATCATAATGAAAATACACTTTCAGATATGGAATAACAGAAAATTAAAAGTTGGATTTTTTAATTTTTTTGATACAAGGACTATATCTTGAAGTCCAATGATAATCTTTGTAAGTTTGATCTGATGGTTAATGAAGAAATCTTTTTAGGTTATTCTACTACATATAATGATATCATAGTTTTCAAGAATAATTCAATTATAGTTAAAGAATCAACTTATGTGAAATTTGATTAAAGTAGTCCCATTGATCCTAGGAATATCATATTAATGACCTTGATGACTCTTTAATGCACTTGATACTTGATACTCTTATTGATGATAATGATGATGAATATGGTCAAGAAAAAACATAACCTGAAAGGTTATAAATTGGAAAAACTGAGAGTGTCATACCTAGATAGCAATGAATCATAAAATATCATCACATAGAAACTATTATTAGATATTCAGATAATTTTTCCAATTTATATTGTATTTTTATTTGTTTTAAATAAGTTCTTGAAGTGGTGAAGAAGTTGAAATTTTATATGTTTATTCAAAGTGGTTGAAAAGTTATAGAGATATGTTGAAAAGGTTCTGGATTCATTTAAAGAAATATACAATTACTTGTAGCTACATAAGGGTAATTTTTCAATTAAAATGAATATATGAAGGTAAATTGACATGTACATAATGGTCGGAGACATATTATTTGAAGTTTATAAATAGACTTTATTGAGGTATCTTTGATAAACCAGAATTTGTATAAGGTAACAACTTGTTTTTTAATGACACTATTAAAGGAACGGCACCTATGTTAGAGTCATCTGGACTCTATATAAAGGTAACAAACATCGATGTAATGGTTATCCTAACATTTTTAAGTTAATCCCATGATTTATACTTGATATATAAAGTTCATATGTAACTATAAAAGGTTAATACTTAAAAAAAATTTCTATATAATGGTAGTATGAGTTTCCAAAATTATTTTTTGATGGATAATTAAGATGATGTGAATAAATTGAAATTCATGGATTAAATAACACAATGGTATTGTGATACAATATGATAATTAGAGGACAAATGAATAAGGGACTGGAACATTGTGGATGAGAATATTACTATAACCCAACATAGTATAGTCATGAAGCACAAAATTGAATGATGGAGGTGGCAAAAATATTTTTTAAATAATGATCACCATAAAAAAGGAATCTTATGATGAACATGCCATTGTGAATTTTAATTTGGCATTGTGGTCACCATTGAGAATACTCGAAATGGGTATTTTGATACATACATATAAATGAATAGACTATGATCACAACTCTATTGCAGTTAGTGTTTTTTGGAAGATAATTACCTATGATAAACGATCATTTATTTATTTCATGGTTCATGGATTGTTGAAATTCATGATACTCACATGGAAGACTAGGTATAAGATTTAATACAATTAGGAGCACACCATGTTCATTTTTAGGTGATGGTTTTGAGAATCCCTCAATGTTGGAAGATGATTGAAGTCTATCATAGGGATCTCTACACTATAGTCTATGTTATTTTGATAAATGATTCATGCATACATGGGAATTAATTAAGAACAACTGAAAACAATAACGAATTTATAGAGGAGTAAGATGCAATATTTTTAATATCACTTGAGTAAAATATGAGTTTTAAGAGATAAAAATAAAGAATAAATTAGTATACTGAATGAGAGAATTAAACCATAATTATTTCCTAATTTTAAATAAAAATAAGGAGTACTACTTCCTTAATTTTAATAGATTTTAAGTTATAGTATATCATGAAAATTTTATTCACATAGTATGTGAAAATATTTATAAAGGTAATGATAATGAATTTGTGAGTGAATATTTAGATAACTCACAAAATTATGTGTCTATGAATTTTTAAGATTTGAGAACATGATACTTTCTAGTATGAAAGATATAATACGAGTATGAATCTAGGGATAACATTTATTGGACAATTAGTCTAGTAGCTTGAGTTTTCAAAAGGATGATAATGACCCAAATCATTCAAATTCTAGAGTGAGCTTCAAGACTAGAAAAGTTATGTATATGAGTAAACCATATCTAGTGAGCTCATGGAGGAAGATCATATAGAGTGGATCAAAAGAAACCAAGATATTGATGCATGTATTTCTAATTATAGTTCAAATTTATATACTGAAGGGGGTGTATAACCAGTCATGGGAAAGAGGATTTATGATTGGGGTATATAAAAATTGTGTTAGAAGAGTTAGTGGATAGAGTATATAACCCCACACAATTAGAGTATTGACTTCGAGGATGCATAAATAATTTCAATAAAATAATGGTTATTTGGGTTGATAACAAATCAATGTCCTCTATGACTTAGGATCCATTTTAATTGATAATAAGATTATAGTAAATAATCCATGGATTGGGGTGTCTATCGAATTATGTAATGGAGAAGGATTTTTTTTGAATATTTTAAATATTCTGTGTTTAACTCTTAGTATTTACAACATGAAAGGTGTGGGTAATATATTAAATATGAGAGGATTTTGTATTTAACAATATATAATGGTTGATGATGAAAAGTAGAAACTTTTAGGATAATAACAAGAGATAATCGATTCATCCCCTTCCCTTATTAGTGACCCATATAATCATGGAAACGTTAATTTGTATTAGATCCAGTTATCCTATGATGGTCTAAGAATTTTCCTGGATATGGAGAAACATAATATAGTAAATAGTAAAGATATTCCCACATTTGATGGAAATAATTATCACAGATGGGGGAATATGATGCTTCCCACCCTCCTATCACTTGTCCTAGAAGTAAGATATATAGTGACAGTTAGGATTCATCCCATTATTAAAGTTACTACTAAGTCTCAAGATGATATGAGAAATGTAGAGTTAGATTTAAAATCTCAAAATCCCTCCCTGATGTCTCTATTTGTAATGTTCAACCAAAAGTTCATGGATCTCCATGATTCTAAGGAGATCTGGAAAAAATTGAGAAGCATATAAGAAGGTAATATCAATGTTTAGGAAAAAAACTTTATGTTTATAGTTTTATGTTTTAGGAAATTAAAATGGTTGGTGATTAAATCATTAATGAATATTTTACAATAATCACTGAAATTTTTAGTAATATTTTGGGTTTTAGTGAAATAAAATAGGACCATTCCTTTATCAAAATAATTATTCCAAACTTTCTAAATATATTTGATCCTAAGGTCACATCCTTTGAATATAGGGATAATTTTTCAATGGATGATCTTCCCAATACTATCATTGATTATGAAATGTTTAAGTACCCATATTCCCATAAGAAGTAAAAAAATTAAATGCCCATAAAGTCTATAATAAAAGGAATAGTCAAAGAAGAGGAATGAGAAGAATCAACTGATTTTAAAAATAAAGAAGATGATGATTACTTCAACAATATTTTTGATCTTCTCTCAATGTGATTATAAAAAGTCAAGTGCAAAGAGAATGGACAAAATGAAAAAAAAGTGATAAAAATGTGACGGTATAGGAAAATTTTCTTGTAACATTACAATGAGGGGAACTACTAATTATGATTCATAAGATAAATATAATAATTCTAAAATTCTATAAAAGGGTAATAGTAAGAAAAATAATACTAATATAAATAATATTAACATCATGATAAATGACAATGACAACTCAAGAAGTTTATTAAATTATGAAGACAAATTCTTTGATCATGTTTATAATATTTTTTCTTCATACATTAGTGCTGATTATGGAGAATAAAACATGGAACTTCAGTGGGGGATTAAATGAGAGTTGGAATATTTTCTTGATAATAACACAAAACATAATAAATAAAAGATAAAACTTTAGAAATAAAATAAGAATACGGCTATGGAAAAAGAACAATATGTCAAACAAGTGACATAAATTGATAATATTGATAAGTATACAATAAATGTCAGTGATCTTGAGAAGATGGTAAGTCATATTGAGGAGAAATTAGTTCAAAATAAAGATGAGTTTCTGGAGACAAACAATCTATCTTGCAACTCATAATGAGTTAAAGAATAGTAGATAATAATTAACCAAGTCTATGAAACATAGATGTGAATCTTATCAATATGGGAGAAAAAACTCTAAGAAAAAATATGAATCAATTCCTAACATTTTTAAAAAATGGTCTTCAATTTCTTATAGTTAATGTATGAAAAAAAATCTGAATCAGTTTAAATTAATAAGGTTGCTGAGAGGATAACATCTACTCCAAATGAAAGTAATATAATTCATTGTATTTCACTTAACCCTGGTAAAAATAAGTATCAAATTGAATGAAAACACCTCAAATAAAATTTTGGGCATATTACATGTCAAAGTAGGAGATCAAAACTGAGAGGTCGGTATTGGTGTTGCTGAATGTATGAATATAAAACCTACTCATTCTAGTATAATATGACTCTATCAAGAATAGGAATGAACCCATAGGTGTTATTATAATCAAATAAAAAAATATTAAAAATAAAACAAGTTGATACTAGAAACATAGGTTTTCATTATACCCAAGAAAATTTGATATTTTTTATTATTGATGTGGTGGATATAATCCCAAGGGTCACTTAGCTGAGGAGTGAATAACTATGTTTACTAGAGAATATCCTCATGGTTTTAAAGGGAAAAAAATTCAATATTCATTTAATATTAAAGATTAGAGCCCAAATAAAGCTGAGAAAGGAAGAATATAACTCTTGGTAGTTTGGTTGAAATAATAAATGATAAACTATAAAATATAGTTTGAATAAATAATTTCTAGTTCAAAGTAAAAGTATGTGATTTTAGTAGAATAGGATGAACATCATTAGCAGTTTTCAGCAAATACAGATTTTAATTTTTTAGAAATATTTTGTGAGATATGCATATGTCGTGCAAGGCATTAATAATTTCATGATTCTCCTTCCAACTCATGAGGAATTTATGAAATTATAAATTAAAGTGAAGGTAAATTAAGATACTTTGGTCTCCAATGTGAAGAAAACTAATTGACAAGAAGAATAAGTTCAGTAGACTAATATGATTTGTAAACCTATTAATAATTTTGATAGATCCTCTAGTTATAAAATTATAATTTCTAAATGGGATTTTATAAATAAACAAGATGATATTTGAGTGATTTTTACAAATAAGGAATGATTATTGGTTAAGGGTTATAAAAAAGATGAATGCATGGATCATGAGGAAACCATTATACCTATAGTTATATTGGAATCCACTAGAATAGTTTTAGCACAAGAAAGTCATATTAATTTTAAACTATTCCAGATTGATTTCAAGTCTATTTTTATAAAGGTTTTTTTCAAGGAAGAAAATGTAAAACAACCACTTTGTATTAAAAATCCACATTTTCAAAATTCATTTTTTAAACCTACCAGATAATTGTATAGTATTAAACAAGAACCTAAATCTTGGTATGAATGAATTAGTTCATTTATTATATCAAATTATTTTTCTATAAGATTTTAAGATCCTACATTATTTAAGAAAACATCATCCCATGATATTATACCTATTCAGATATATGTTGATGATGTAATTTTTGGTTCAAATATATATAATTTATGTAATGCATTTTTTAAACATATGAAAAATAATTTAAGATTATAATTATGTGAAATATTAATTTATTTCTTGGATTTAAAATATATCAAAAATACTTCCCTATTGTTCTTAATTGATGTATATACCTAGATGAATTAAATGGTTAGAAATTAAAAATAGTAAACTAAATGAAACTCTTATGTGATATATTATTAGACTTGATTTGGATGAAGTTGGTAATGAATTTGAAAGAATATTATATAGATGGATAATTAAGATATTTTTTATCTGACTATAAATAAACCAAGAATTTAGATTCTTATATGCCTTTATTCTATATTTTAAGTGAATCCTAATGAATCTCATTTGAAATATTCCAAAATGATTTTAAGATTTTTGAAAGGTTTTGTATCACTTTTTTTATATTTACAAAAAAAACCAATGTATTTTATTTAATTTCATATTTCAATCATGACTTGTAGTGTTGTATATTGGATAAGAAGACAACCTCAGGAACTAACAACATTTTGTGAAAATCCGTAGTTTCTTGGCCTACTAGAAAGAAAAATTATATTTTGTTATCTATTATTAAATTTTAATACATTTCATCTAATATTTTCTATGAATTATTTTTATAGATGAAACACACCTTAAAGGATTTTTTTTTCAATTTTGATCATTTTATAATCACATGTGATAACACTAGTGCTGTAAGTATTTCAAAAAATATGACAATAATTCTATAATGAATCACATTAATATAAGGCATCATTTTTTGAGGGATCGCACAAAAAAATGTGACATGTCTTGTTAATTTATTAATATTAAACTTCTATTGGATAAAATTTTTAATAAGCCTCTTTATACTAACAAATTTAAATATATTATAATTGAAATATGATTAATTCAGTTTAAATGATTTTTTCTATTTTTGTCCTGTTTTTAATTTTTTGATCATGTTTTTAACCTTATATTTAGAAAGATTTATTTCAATTCATTTAAAAAATTTTAAAATATGCCACAATTTATGTCATATCAGTGATTTTTATTATTCCTTTTAATATACTTTACCAAATTCATCAATTTTATTTGTCATGAAAATATCTCAATTGAATAGAAATATATATCCATTTCCCTCTTTATTCTAAACCCTTATCCATCAAACCTTTAACCTTTTATTGATATTGAGAAACATGTATAGGTTTATTATGGTTCTTTTAAAATTTAAAATAAATTAATATTTTTTAGTTTAGAAATATGATTCTTATAATTTATGTCTATTATACTAGAATTTTAAAATTGTACATATTTGGAATTGACTATAGTAGGAAATTTTTGATGATCGGTTTTTTTTTAGAAAAAATTTCTAAATTAGTTTTTGACAAGTTTTTTCTGTATTTCTACTAGATTATTTCATTTAGGTTTGAACAAAATGACGATTTATGAATTTTTAGGGTGAAAAGAATTTAAATTTTATTTATACTTTCTTAATGGATGATTTTTTATATATTCCTCATAAAAAAAATTAGCTCTATATTGGTTAGTGATAATGGCATTAACCTGGTGGTTACTATATCATTTCTATTTAAACATTTTATTATCAATGAGTTATAAAATGATTTAGTACCTCAGGAAATGTTTCTTTCATAATTTATCTAAATAATAATTTTTCCAAGATTTGTATATTTTTATAATATTCTATTTTAAGATATGTATATTTTATTTTTATATTGAAAGATAATCAGATCAATATGAATCGTAACATGTTATGTTATATGTTTCACTACACTTAAGGGAGGAGGAACCAATATTTATACCCCTATAGATGAATTATTACCCTTGCATTGGAGAAAAATGAGATAAGTCTCAATGAGATTAAAGAAATTAAATTTCCTCTAATAAATAATTTGGTGGCTATAATTTTAAATAAACTTGGATATTTATATAATATATACTTTAAACTATTTTTACCTATTAAATAATAAATAGCATCAGATGTGGAAGAGATTGGAACTATGGAAGATATAGAGATAGTTTCTCATATTTATGGGGATCTTTTAAGTGGGATTGTTGTAGTATTAAGTGAATTAATTGAGGCTAAAATGGATAGAATTATTATACCATTAGATGATACTGTATATGTTTAAGTTCATTCCATTATAGATCCAACTAATGTTATGGTTGAGGTTCCAGAAGTTAAAGTTGTTTATAAGAAAAGAATAGAAAATAAATAGGTATTGGTTAAACGGTCGCATTATGAGAATATATTAGACCATAATCAAAATAATATAGAGTATGATAATGATTAAAAACATGTATATCTTAAAATTATATTGATAATAAGGAACATTAATATTTTAGATGAATAAATATTTTCACCTTTTAGTGATGAGTGAGGAAAATAGACCCATTTAGTTAAAAAATATAAAGTTAGTTTTAATTTTAATTATCAACATTAATGTTTTACTACTAGATTGTTTTGTAAATTAGATCTAATTAAGGATGATACAAATGGATTGAATTATAAAATCAATGAATCAATGGAGGAATTGAAAAAATTGAAATCCAATTCAATTTCAATGTTAGATAATAATGGTTTTAAGACTTGTTTTTATAATCCAAATGAGATTGTTAAATCTTATATTTAGATGATTAAATCTTTACACATTGTTTAATAAGGTGTTTTATCCTCAGTGTTGAAATAAACTCAAGCATTTAGTGTTGAACTAAAAAATATTTCATCATATTTAAATATTTTTAATGAAAGAGTTTGAACATTACATTGTGGTATAATATAATTAGATAATTTTCAAGAGTGTAATAACGATTTTATTATTGAAGTTAAGAGTATTGAATCAGACGAGAATTAATATCTCAAGAATATTGAGAGTTCCTAGGTTGAATTTTTTTTTGGGAAACTTTTCAACATTAAATGACACTTTGGTTGAAAATTTTAGAGAATAAAAAAATCAAACTATTTAAAGAATGATAAATTACATGGAATGAAAATTTAAAAATCTTGGAATCTCAGAAGGATAAAATTTTACAATGTATTAATTATTATTTTCATAAACATATTCATATTATTTGGAATATGAAAATTTAGAATATGGACTTCAAAATGATTATTGTAAAGAGAAGTAAATTATACTTTACAAATATTGACATACGAGACTTACTTCTACTATATTAGCTTTCACTGAATATTAGATAGGTATGTTTAAGAAATATTTTTTTGACTATATTAGTAGACAATATATAATTAAAATGTGAAATAATTATAGATATTCCATGATGCATGGATACTTAGGATTAATGTTTTTTTATTTCTCTAGATGGTTCCTCTTGTAATTTAATCTATTTTTATTATCTAGGAATTTCATTAAATACTCTGTTTATTATAGTCAATTCCATTATTCTTAATCGTTTTAGTGTTATGTTCTGATAGTTTATTATCTTTGCGTGCTATAATTATGTGTATATCCAATTATTAATCATTCTTTTTTATCAAAAAAATGGGGATAAAATAATAAAAACAAAAAAATTAAACTAACATTTGATTATTTATATTCATATTATATTCTTATTTACAATTAATTAATATATTAGATTTTATATTTATATTTTATTGGTTTTCTAACCATCAAAAAGGAAGAGATTGTTGAACAATGTAATATAAACCATGATCTCAGCTACCAAACCTTTGTCCTTAATGGATGTGATATAATATTTATCATCAAAAGTACCAATAGAGTTTTCAAAAAGTGCCTCATTGGGTGTTATATAGGGATTGTGTATGAAATAGCCTATTTTCATCACCATATTTATAATTTCATTGATATCTAATGACATGGGTCAAACACTAATGATGATGAGTAATGTGGGGAAGAAAGTGGAAAAGTGAACCCATATGGTGTTTTAATAACTTTAACCACCAATGTAGTCTGCAATCCACCCATATAGAGACTAATGTGGGTTCAAAATATTATATGACCCCTCTTCTCATTGGACATGTTTTATTATTTGATAAATTCATTCTAGAATCATCACAAACAAGTTTATATATAGCACTTATTCTAGTTGTGTGACCATCTTAAAAATAGATACCTTAACCAGTAAATGGGAATTTAATGGTAGAGGGAGCCACCTACATGTAATAATTTCTGATAAGAATTTATGTCAGAGATTTAGAAGAACCTACAGTATGACATTGTAACCCCAACAGGTGTCACAAACTTCTTCAAGAATAGGCTAGTTTGAGACCTCGATGTTGTGATCTTGTTGAGATGGATATTTATTTTAATTATTTGCCTTAATATTTTCCCCATTATGATGTTATAAGACACAAAACCAAAAACCAAATGGAATTACTAATTGTGGATAAATCCCTCTCCTTAATTTCTATTTGATATTATAATTAGCTTTTGTGCCAAGAGAAAAGTCTATTTGAGGTCACTCCATACATTTTTTGGAGGAAATAATTCATCATATATTTCTCCTAAGAATATATTTCCACTAGACTAAGGAATATCCCAAAGACAAATCCTATCTTACCCTTGTTTAATATTAAATGTGTCCATATCTGAGTACTATTGGTATTTTATATTTTGGGGAAAAATCAAGTTATTGATAAATCATAAATTGGGAAACCTATATATCTTGATCTAGGTAAATAACATGTAGTTAATTTGAAAATTACTCAAAACTTTGATGGATATAATTGGGTCATATACATTCATTATAGTAAATCCTTCTAGGTCGAAGGTTCCATTTTTAACTCCTCCTATACCGAGGTTGTTAAATGAAGTCCTAATGATTGTTGATCATTCTTGAGAGATGGTTTTATATCTTATATATTTGACATCCACAGTTAACAGATAAGGATACATGATGTATATCTCCTCTCCCAAAAACTCATCATTTTCTATTTGAATAATAAACCCGTACGGAAGATGTTTTCTTATGTATATTCTATGGAAATTAAAAGACATTATGGTAGAAAATTATGGTCAAAATAGGTTTTTAAGGATTATCCAAGATGCCAATGTTATATTGAATAATTCTATCTGATAATGGGTAATTAAGTTGTTCTATTATTTGGATACTTTTATAGAATTTTCAATGGGGTTAGATTACCTAACATAAATGTTACTCAATTAAATTGATAACCATGTCCCACTTATCATTAGGGAGTTGAACACCCATACGCTTATTCTCAGTTAATTTCTACCTTGGGAAAAAAGAAATTTGGGCCAGAAATAAAAAAATATAAGTAATGAAAAACATTCACAAATTATAGGGATACATGGAAGACAATTGACTCACAATGAACATCAAGTCTCTTTATAAAAAAATCATCCATATAAGAAATTTAAACATAAATGTACAGACATATCATGGAAATCCTTAAATGGGGTCAATTTTCATTTGTGACTAAGAGTGAAAGACTCGTTTAAATCATTCAATGATATGTTTACTTTTTTCAAGGTAATTTGAGCTACAAGATGCATGCAATTAAGAGGGTTTAACGTAAGTAGGTAGCTTCATTTCTATTGAGGGGTAAAATAGACCTTTCATATTCTCATTATGTGTATAAGTGGGGGAAATTTTCATTTATTTATATATTAACTTCTTTTCATAATGAATTAATCCAATTTAAAGGAGGAATTTATCAGCATCTAAAGAAAATTATTTGGAAACCAAAAATGAATAACTGTGATACAAAAATTTAAATGTTGGATAGTTCATTAAAATGAATACTTTTTCATGTAAATAGCTTACCATGCAATGAATTCCTTAACCACACAAATTCATAAACTTTTTAGAGGTTGAGTCACTACAATGTTCATTGACTACGAATCTATCTTTTGAGCTATCATAGATTCAGCTAATCGTGTAACATTTTGAAATTCCACAACCTATCATGAAATTTCAACTTTTGAAATAATGAGCTGATATAGAACTAATTATGAACAAACACATCATTTGATCTTTCAGTGAATTTAGTAGCATGAGTCATGATTACACAGAAATCCAAGTATCGCATAACTTCTCAAACTTATGTTAGACCGGGGAACTTAAAAAATAATCTGACATGAACCTATCTAGAGGAATCCTATAGAAATACCTTATACTAAATGACTTCCATGATCTGGTCATTTTTATATTGACTAAATCATATACGCATGTGTTCAACTATCCCCATTCCTCCACCTATAAATATGAAATATTTTATTCATTTATTAATTTTTGGAACTACTAGAGAATATGGAGAGAATGAGCTAAGGGGAAACACTCCCAAAGGGAGATTTCACTCCACATGTTCATGTTTGAGTCCCTCTAGTATAGTAGTTTCTATGGTTAAATTTGGTTCACTGCACCCAAGACCCAATACTTGAGAAGAAATTACATAAAAACTATTCATCTAATGAATATAATGTTCAAAGTGTTGAAAAAGGAAGCATTTCTTTGAACATAAGTCCTAAGTTTTACACCAAGGGGTGAAACATCAAAATATATGTATATGAACCTTTAAAAATGGGATGTCTCCACTTATACGTCATTAATAATGTAACAAACATGATTATTTTAAATTTAAATTTCATTTAATTTCCATTTATGATTTTTTTTAGGGTTTCTCAAGCTTTTATGGTGAAATGGGTGAGTTTTTGTGAATTGGGCCAAACCGTGAGCCCAATTCCATATTTAAAAACAAATTTTGTTTCTTTTATAAATTTTTCATTTTTTAATATTTTTCACCCATTAAAACTATTAAATGGTCTCCCCTGACACATTAACACCACCATTGTATTTTGGAGCCTTTATAAATCCATAACAAAGTTGTATATTTGTTTTTATTTAAGGGATTAGGCCTGCCTGAAAGACCAATTCAAGTTTTAAAAATATAATTTGTTTAATTAATAAAATATTAAATATTAAGGATTTTTTTTGTGATTACAAGCCCCAAACACGCCCATCGAACCCAGATGCACGTCCAGTATCCTCCCACACTCTTTTCATCTCATTTGCCTTGCATTTTAGGTCAAATGTTCTGAAGCACTCACATTTCATCCATATTTAAAAAGGTAATTTGAATCCTTCATAAAGATTTCATTAATCACTCTTTTCCCCCCATTCCAGTTCTCAATTAACTTTATATTTCATGCTCCAACCTTAATGGAATTTTTGGCTATTTTAAAATTCATCCATTGGTGTATTTGGGGAGATTTCTTCAAGAACCCTCAAGTGAGTGAGTCCCCTTCATTCTTCATTCATTTTTCTTAGGGTTTCATTCAATGTGATGAGGGTTTAATCCCTTATACATGAATTCCAAAATTTCCATAGGGTAAGGTGTAAAACCTAAGGTTTAACCTAGGGGGTTTTTGGTCCAATTTTCTATTTTTAGTTTTGATCGACCCTCCCTGAGGTGTGGCAGTGGTGCCTTTTTGTTTTCGCACAAAGGATTCAAGGGTTTCATTCGATTTGGTTGGTGATTCGAATGTTGATGCAATATTTGTGTGTTAGAATTCTGTATTTATCATATTTTCATGTTTATATAATTTTATTATTGCTGCAAAAATTGGTTCTAATGATGTTTCTATTGCAATTGAATTTTAAATGCCAATTTGGTGTGAAATTGGGGGTTTTCCAAAGAAATGTTTTATTTGTTTATTTCGGGATTCCCTATAAATACTTAGTTGTTTTTATTGACCTGTAATAAGGCTTAAAATACTGTTTATAATGTTTATTCCCTTTGGTTATTGATGAAAAAACGGTTTTTAATTTTGTTTGTAAAGAAAGTGATGTTTTGGTTCCACTTCTGTGTGAAAAGGAAGGTTTTAAAAATTTACCACTTCTTGTTTAACATAGGGATCCCTGAAAATTTATGTGTTGTTTTAATTGAAATTTATGGGGCTGCCTTTACTATTTTGGTAACTTAAATGTGTGAACATATTGTACAAGTGGGGTTCTTAAGGGGTTTTGTGTGCAAAACAACACGGGATCTTGAGAAATTTTTTTATTCAAAATCAAAGTGTTTGTTGTGTGTTTTAATTTGTATAAAATTTGATAGCTACTGTATTTGGTGTATGTGACCATTAGTGTTGTTTTACATTAAAATGGATATGTGTTAAATGCTGAAATTGTTTGAGCACAAAGGGGGAAGCCCAAGTACCTAGGTGGGGCGGATGTGTACTAGTACGGCTAGTGGACCGGATGGGTTTTGTCCCGGTTTCACCTAGCATTTGGATAACGACAACTCTAACTAAACTATGTGGATAATTATTGGGGACCACTAGGTTATGGTTATGTTCCCAACTAGTGGCTCGTGCATGATAATAGATTTTACTATTTTTTACTTTACACCGAGGTATGAGGTACATGGGGCCCGAGACTATCTCGTGCCTAGGGGTGTTCCCGATTTTGTTTCTCATTGTGTTTGTGGTATTTTCCCGTGTATTGGGGTGTTTTTGGAAATAATTTACAGTATCTAACATGTCTATTTAAATGTGTGATCATTTTTAAAACATTATCTTGAAAAATGTTTTCAATTGAAAGTTTCATTTCGTGGATTTTATCACTTCTTTTCTTTGCATATTAAAACTACTTTGTTTTTCACATTGTATTGCATGTTATTTAGAATAATTGGGTGGTATCCTATTGGGAATAGGCTCACACCCTACTTAAATCCCTCGTGTGTAAATAGACTTGGTTATGTTTGACTCAGGTAAAGGAAAGACTAAGGGTGATGGCGGTTCAGGGTGTTAGTCCCCATCCTTGGGGTGGAGTTGTGGAGACAGCTTGGGGGTGACGACCCATTATCATGTGGAGTCCATGGGGATGTCTTGTTTCTGTTTCATTGTGTCTTTGGAACTTTTTTATTTAATTCGAACTTATGTATTCAGTTCTAGATTTTTGTATAAACCTTGATGGTGTGAATTTTTCAGATTCATTTTATCAAATGTTTTTGGTGTTTTATCTATATATATTCGGGTAAATAGTTCCCAAACCAAGATAAATGATACCCGGGAACTTGTTCCAACCCGTGAGGATAAGGAATGCCCTTAGGGCCTTGTCATGGGTTGGGTCTAGTTCTGGTTTTGGCGGCGACCAGATTTGGTTCGCGACAAAATGGTATCAGAGCAGGTTCGCTCTCTTTGGGTCTTGCTATTTGGGGAACAGTTAGAATAGTCTGGAGTTAGGAATGTTGGGACTTGGTATTTCGGTTATGAGTAGTGTATCTGATTACTACATCTCATGATGGGATTCAGGTCTCCAGGGGAAGTCTGGACCTTTCAGAGTCCTTTGGTTTTCTTGGTTTATTGATGATTAGGAGAAATTAAAATAGAGTTGGGTTAATGGTCTCAGTGAGCTTGCAGGGCCTGGAAAGCCATGTGAATCTGGAGATATTCCCTAGAACACTCTTTGTGACTGTGAACTGATTGTAATATGGCCACCAACCATATGTCCAAGTCACCCACTGAAACTAGTTACCTCTCGCATTGTCTTGTGTTTTTTAATTTTGAAATTTTGGAAGTTTGGTTTTAAAGTGACTTGGCTTTAAGAAGTGTAATGTTTTTGTGAAATGATTTTAAAATAAGGATAGAATGGTTTGATTTATTAAATTGGGGAATTGAATTTTCATAATTATATTCAAATGGAAAATGGTGTGCTTACACCTCTTTTTAAAAGTAGAAACTATACTGAAGTTGGTTTTGAAAAAGTGTTTCCAATAGAGTTTTCTAATCAATAAAAGCGTGTCTTAATGGGATAAGATAATATGAAATTGATGTGAATAACATGAAAGTGAGTTATTTTCTAAATGTTTGTGTCTTTCTGAAACGTTTAGTAAGATTTTAATTGGGATTTTGGTCACCTGGTTAGTGGTTTTGAGAAAAAGGATGTGTTGGTTTACCCTTTTGGTTTTGAAAGGTGGAATGAATCTTTGTTTTAACCTTTGTTATTTTCAAGAGCGAAGACGTGCATGTGGTTATATGGGATTATGGATGGTTTATGACATGAATAGATGAGTTCCGGAATGGATATGAGGAGGGTGCCTAGTGTGGCACAAAAACATGCATGTGTGAGGCTCATGGGGTACCATTGGTGGATACACTTACCGCTGAACCGTTTTTTTTCAAAGAAATGGTTTTAATGAAAAACATGATGTCTTGATAAATAGTTTGGGATGGTGTGTATTATGTTTTTTTTTGAAAAAGTGGATGTTGTCAGATGATTTTAGTCCAAGAACCCCTCCTGTTTGAACTGTGTTTTGGGTTTGGGTTTGGTCAGTAAGTTGTGTTGTAGGGACGGTCTGTGGTTTCTTTTGAAAAATGTTTTGGGACGCCATTACCATGGTTCCCTTCATGTGTTTGGATCTGGTTTGTGGTATATCTTGACCAATGTACCATCTTGTTTGGGTCCTTGGGTTCAATCGTAGGATAAGGTACACCCCATTAATCGTTAGTGCACAACTGAAGTGCATCCCGGATTGTTTCGTCATTTGAAGACCCTCCAGTTGATCAATATAAGGAATATTCTTCTTGATATTTTTAGATTGAGTCTACACCCTTTCCTTTCTTGGTTTTGTGTATCCTCTTTTAGTGGGAGAGTGATCATGTAAGGTTGAAAGAGACCTTAGCCTCTTATGTTTCCGGATTTCCCAAAGGTGGAAGTTGTTAGGGGTTGTTAGCATGGATGAGTATTTTGATGGTGTTTAAGAGGTCCTCTCGGTCCATCCTATTCTCTTCATAGAAGGAGTTCACAATAAACTACCAGTGTGAGAAATATGGTCACAAGAGGATATTGTGGCCACTTTCTAGAATTGTGTGTTTTTTGGGGATGTTGTATAAGGTCCCACTCCATACATTTTTTATATCAGTCGCAATGGTCCTGTTCGGTGAATCCTTGTGATTTCGTACACTCGATTAACATTGAAAGTTAATGTCGTTCAATCCTCTGAGAGTCTCTTTATGTTGGTAGAATTTATACCTTGGAAAAACATCAAAATCTTCCATTTTAGAGGAAAGTGATTATAGGTGTTATTTACTTTTATATTTTCTCACTTGAAGAAACAAAGTGTGATGTGTTTTCATTTTTAAGCCCAAGTTTTAGTAAAATATTGAGTTAGGGTGAAGTGATTTTGGAATGTGATATGTCTTGATAATCTTATCAGGGATTTAAGTATAGTTTTTGGTGTCACCAAAAGAATAATTCTCATTCAGGGGGGTTTCCAAAGCCTTACTGCGAGGTCGAAGATGCTTCAATCATTTGAGCTCCAGTCACAGGTCCCGGAGAGAAGCTGACTCGTATTCAGGGGAAATCCCAGTGTTGTTTAAACCCATGTAAAATGTCTTATCCTCAGTATGAGAGATAGAAAGAGATTAAACCTCTAGTGTCATAATCTTTCTTCCATTGTTCCCATTCAGTAGAAATAGGTTGAGGGCCTTGTGCCTATTTCATCACCTAATGTCATTCCCTCCCCCTTTGGTTTCCATCAAGTCATTAGAGAATGGTTAGAAATTTTGATAGACGTGATGAGGACACAGTTTTTGTATGATTAGTAGTGACCATGTTCTAGGAAGCCATGTGAAAATAATGATATGTAGAGTTAGTGTAGAATTTTCACAAACTATGTGGACTGACCCTGCTCCCTTCCCAGATCTTTAAAAAAAATGGGTATTTCTGTGTCGCCCCATGCTGGTCGGTTAAGATGGTTGGTTCTTAAGGTGGGGATTCCCACTATGATTCTCATGTATGTTCCTTCATAAACTATGAATGGAATTATACCCTTTTTACTAGGGAGTTCATGCAGGCCTCCCCCTGTTAGTGTCTTGATTCTATCTCTCAAAATAATATAGGTTGCCTCTTTTGGTGGGGTGCCTATTTGTATCCCCCCATACCAACAGCTCAGATTTATCCATGGTATTGGCTTAGTGGTAGGTATTCTCATTCGGAGATATATAGATACAAAAATATTACTAGATTAAACGTTGGGATTGGAGAGATCCCAATGGTTTAGTTAATGTTAGGTAAGTGTAACCCTGTTTGAAGTTGTTGTTCGTTTGGGTGAATTGCTTGAGTCTTGTTCGGATAGCATTTGAGGAGTTTAATTTTGGGATAAAGTATGAATATGATTGGTCATTTCATTAAAGTGGTGTAAGTTTGGGTTTGAGATTAATCATTCCCTAATTGATCACTGGAGGTGTTTTGGCCCTTGGGGGAGAAGCTTGGCAAAGAAATACATCTTGGTTTATCAGTTGGGTTTGGTTTTGGTATCTGGCCATGTTGTAGCTTTCCGGGGATGGAGAGTTTTCATGGTGGGGAGAATTGTAACATACATGATTATTTTAATGTTAAATTTCATTTAATTTCCATTTATTCTTTGTTTTTAGGGTTTCTAAAGCATTTATGGTGAAATGGGTGAGTTTTCATGAATTGGGCCAAACCGTGAGCCCAATTCCATATTTAAAAATAAATTTTGTTTCTTTTATATCTTTTTTGTTGTTTAATATTTTTCACCCATTCAAATTCCTAAATGGTCTACCCTGACATATTAACACCACCATTGTAGTTTGGAGCCTTTAGAAATCCATAACCAAGTTGTATGTGGGGTTTTATTTAAGAGATTGGGCCTGCCCGAAATCCCAATTAATGTTTTAAAAATAATTTTTTTTAATTAATAACATATTAAATATTAAGGATTTTTCGGTGATTTCAAGCCCCACACATGCCCATTGAAACCATCCATATGTCTAGTATCCTCCCACCCTCTTTTCATTTCATTTGCCTCGCGGTTTAGGTCAAAACTTCGGAAGCACTCACATTTCGTCCAGATTTAAAAAGTTAATTTAATTCCTTCATAAATAATTCATTATTCACTCTTTTCACCCCATTCCAGTTCTCAAATAACCTTATATTTCATTTTCCAAACTTAATTTAATTTTTGGCGGTTTTAAAATTCATCCACTAGTGTATTTGGGGATATTTCTTCAAGAACCCTCAAGTGAGTGAGTCTCCTTCATTATTCTTTCATTTTTCTTAGTGTTTTATTCAATGTTCTTAGGTTTTCTTCCCATATACATAAAGTAAAAAATTTTCAGAGGGTATGGTTTCAAACCTATGGTTTAACCTTGTATTTTCATTGTCAAATTTTTTATTTTTAGGTTTTATCTACCCACCTTGAGGTGCGGCGGTGGTGCGTTTCTGTTTTCGCATAAAGGGTTCAAGGGTTTCATTTGATTTGGTAGGTGATTCCAATGTTGATGTAGTATTTGTGTATTATAATGTTTTATTTATCATAATTTTAGGTTTATAGCATTTTATTATAGCTAAAAAATTGGTTCTAATGATGTTTCTATTGCAATTGAATTTTAAATGCCAATTTGGCATGAAATTGGGGGTTTTCCAAATAAATGTTTTATTTGTTTATTTGGGGATTCCCTATAAATACTTAGTTGTTTTTATTTTCCTTTAACAAGGATTAAAATAATTTTTATAATGTTTATCCCCTATGGTTATTTCTGAAAAAATGGTTTTTAATTTCGTTTGTAAAGAAAGTGAAGTTTTGGTTCCACTTTTGTGTGAAAATGAAGGCTTTTCAACGTTATCACTTCTTGATTAACATGGGGATGCCTGAGAATCTATGTGTTGTTTTAATTGAAATTTATTGGGATACCTTTACTGTTTATGTAACTTACAAGTGTGAACATATTGTACAAGTGGGGTTCATAATGGGTTTTGTGTGCAAAACAACACTGGATTTTGAGAAATTGTTTTATTCAAAATCAAATTGTTTGTTGTGTGTTTTAAGTGGTATAAAATGAGATAGAAACTGTATTTGGTGTATGTGACCAGTAGTGTTGTTTTACATTAAAATGGATATGTGTTAAATGCTGAAATTGTTTGATCACAAAGGGGGAAGCCCAGGTACCTAGGTGGGGCGGATGTGTACTAGTACGACAACTGGACCGGATGGGTTTTGTCCCTATTTCACCCAGCATTTGGATAATGACAAATCTAACTAAACTATGTGGATGATGATTGGGGACCACTAAGTTATGGGTATGTTCCCTACTAGTGGATCGTGCATGAGAATGGATTTTAATATGGTTACTTTACACCGAGGTATGAGGTACATGGGGCCCGAGACTATCTAGTGCCTAGGGGTGTTCCTGATTTTGTTGATCATTGTGTTTATGGTATTTTCCCATGTATTAGGGTGTTTTTGGAAGTAATTTACAGTATCTAACATGTATATTTAAATGTGTGAACATTTTTTAAAACATTATCTTAAAAAAAATTCAATTGAAAGTTTCATTTCTTGGATTTTATCACTAATTTTCTTTGCGTATTAAAACTGCTTGCTTTTTCACATTGTATTGTGTGATATTTGGAATAATTGGATGGTATCCTATTGAGATTAGTATCACACCCCACTTACACCCCTTGGGTGTAAGTTTACTTGGTTATGTTTGACTCAGGTAAAGGAAATGCAAAAGGGGATGGCGGTTTAGGGTGTTAGTCCCCATCCTTGGCGCGGAGTTGTTGAGACAGTTTAGGGGTGATGACCCCTTGTCATGTGGATTCCATGGGGCTGTTTTGTTTCTGTTTCATTATGTATTTGGACCTTTTTTATTTAATTTGAAATTATGTATTTATTTCTAGGTTTTTGTATAAACATTGTTGGTATGAATTTTTCAGATTCATTTTGTCAAATGTTTTTGGTGTTTTATCTATACATATTCGGGTAAATCATTCACAAACCAAGATAAATGATACCCGAGAACTTGTGCCAGCCCGTGGGGATAGGGAACACCCTTTGGGACTTGTCACAGGTTAGGTCTGGTGCCAGTTTTGGTGGCAACCAGATTCAGTTCGTGACACATCCCATATGGAATGAGGAGTGTTTTGGGTCAATTCCGAATATGTTACCAACCTTTCCTCAGACCTATCTACAGGTCTAGAATTCATATCCCCTACATGAATGACATTACCTCCAGACACTTATCTTTTTCAAATTAAATACTTTTATCCCAGCAGCTCAAAAAATGTTCTAATATCATTATGTCCAGGTAAAAACCTAAAATGCACATTCCTCCTAGTCCTTATACATGTTCAAGAGATATATGTGATCAATTTATCTACAACATTCATGTGGAATTATCAAACATGTATTAATTTGATAATAGGGGTAGTAATTTTATAAATGATATCCTACTTTTGGTCCTCCCAAAAAGATAGGGACTCTAGGGTAAGAAAAATCATGAATTCTCTTGATGTTGAGGATTCTCATCCTTATATGAATAGTGGAATTACTTTTGTATCAAGACACATATCCTAGATACACTAAGTTTGTATCAAAATCTCACATACATGTGGTCAACCTTTTGGGTCCAATCAATGATCAAGAGATATATTGGGTTATCGATCAATTGTGATCCACAATCCCCACTATTTCTAGTTTGTATCATCTAAACACCCATTCATACTTCCCACTTATCTAGTTAACAGTATTTATGAGATAAAAAAAATGCGTTTTCGACTTGGTGTAAGCCCTGGAATTTTTCTTTTACTAGTTCTCATGCCCCATGTTTCTAATCATCCTTCCCTCCTATGTAGTTACAAAAATATAGGATATTCATATAATGGGTTATCAATCAGACATAAGCCCCAGTATTTTTCTTCTATAGGTATGTATGACCCAAGAGTCTCATCATACTTACCTCCTTTATAGTTACCAATAGATAGAATAAAAAAATTACGAGTTGATGTTTTACCTAATTTTTTTTATTCTAGTGTATATGACCCATGTATCCACTTAACATTCTTTCTTACATAATTAAAAAAATATAAGAGATTAATGTAATAGGGTGTTGATCTGACATAATCCCATGATTTTTTATTTCGTTGGTTCACATGAAACATTGATCTATTCATCGTACCTTCCTATCTAAATTCCAATAAATAATATATGGAACTAATGGGTTTTTACCCGATGTAATCCCAATACTTTTTCCTTCTATCGGTTTTTTTGACCCATTCATCTTGTAATATTTCTCTCTTGTCTAGTTAAAATCATATAGATGATGAACAAAAAGGGCCCCAAATTTAGTGAAATCCCATATAAGATGGTTCTAATTTTCATAATCCCCCTTAATAAACCATTTTTAGAACCCTATTCATAGTAGTAAATTTTATGTGACTTTACACTATACACTACTAGAATTCTTGGTATTTGCGACTGGTTATTTAGGCATTAGCGACGGGTTCCAGTCACAAATAGATCGTTGTAGAAAACGCTGTCGAAAATACCATTATTTGCGATGGGCCCATCTCAAATAATCGTATTTGTGACAGGAAACATCACCTTCGCAAATAAGTCTCTAATTATATGTATTATATATACATAAACTTTTTCGCGACGGGCCCGTCGCAAATAGTGTTTGCGATGGGCCCTTTTCATGTCGTAAGAAATATATATATATATATATATATATATATATATATATATAATGTTCTACAATGGGCATGTCGCAAAAAAGTATTTGCGACGAGCAAGTAGTCCCGTCGAAAATATGTTTTTAAAAATATTTAGTTAGACTATTTGCGACGGAAACCCGTCGCAAAAGGTCCCGTCGAAAATTATAAATTAATTTTAAAAACTATAATTTAATAAAATTACAATTAATGAAAAAATAATATTTATATTATTAAAATAATAATAAAATAAAAAATATTAAAATTCTCAATATTCACAAAAATATATAAAAAAATATAAAAATATTAAAAATTAAATTATGTAATATTTTCACCGATATAAAATACAGAAAATGTAAATAATTCATATTACAGTGTTAGATTAAAATGTTTTTAACATAAAAAATCACTGGGAGGTTGTCTTCTGGAGGTGGTGGAGGAGCTGAAGGAGCTGGTAGAGGAAAATCCATCCCTAAACTACGAGTCAGACGGCGCATATACTTCATCTGCTCGTGATGCTATTGTTGCCATCGATGCGTCTCCTCCTCATGCTGTTGTTGTTGCTGCTACTGTCATTGATGCATCTTCTCCTCGTAATGCTACTCCTGCTACTGGTGATGCCGACACATCTCTTCTTGCTGCTTCTGCAACGTCTCTATAAGCTCAGCCTGAGCTCGCAACTCCTCCTGATACTGTGAGCCAGATGATGATGCCTCTCCATGAGCTCTTCTAGAGCTGGACGCCGACATCGCAGCAGTACCATAATAAGTACCAGGAGTCAAATGAGATATGATACCAACTACTCTGCCTTCTCAAAGCCATACTTAGTCGCATGCATCCATGCCGCCTCATCGAAATGGTGAGCACTAGTCTGCTCAGTCGTCTCGTCCTGACCCTCAGCCTGTGTCTGATAGGTCACAGCCTCAAATGACTCCTTCAATTCCAATTTAAAATTTAAATTGTGAAAATTTTATATGCAGTTAATTTTCAAATTGAAAAAATAATACCAACCAAAATCTGACGCTAGCGATCACCTTTAATCTCTCTAGTGGCTAGATCACTATACATCCTCTGATAAACGTCGAACTCTGTAATATCGGGATGCTCGACTTCCTATAGAAATATAAAATAAACTGTTTATATTTAAAGTTATATAAAATATTTAAAAAATATACTTACCAGATTCTCGCTATGCAAACTGAATGTACGCCTACCAGTTTGATATGTCATCTCCTGTCTCCCCCGGTTCTATCGTCCCACTGAAGATCTCCTCTGAAATCCACCACCCAACTAGTGTAAACATAATCCATCCCAAACGTGATATGAAATGTACTCTGGTCAGTGGGCTCTACACGACTCATCAAATTTTTTCACCCATGCTTTCTTAATGGTTGTCCTTCTCAAATTGTGGAAAAACTGATGGAAACGGTCACGCATAGAAACCTTCCATGCCGCGTGGATAGCGTCGTGCATGCTATCATCGATAGGATACCATAAACCCTACAAATAATTTATAATATCAAGTTGTTAATAAAATAAATTTCAAAATAAATATTATTTATTTACATACCATCCAATGATGGAACATGTCGCGTCGCACATCAACAGGAATATGTTCCCATGTGATCCATGGCTGAGAAAAATAATCGCGTAAGATAGCGCTCCCCTATCCAATAGCTACATGGGTAAAACTACGAAAAATGAATAAATAATCAAACAATTAGTATATATATAAATAAATAAATTAAATCTAACTAAAATATATAGGTTACCATACCTCTGTGTGCATGGATTGAAACCAAGATGTGGATTTCAATCAGGGATAGGGTCGGGAATCATCAGTTGTGCAAGACCGTTCCCCCTCCGCGTACCCCCTAAACTGCCTGTAGGCTGAGGGTCATATGATCCAAAATCCCCCTCATCCAATGGAAGGTCAGCCTCCTGAAACTCGAGATATAGCTCAGGGTCCATCTTAAACACAAAATAATTGTTGTTAGCAGATATTTCAAAATAACTATTATATATAAATATATATTAGTTGTTATTATAACTAGCATTTAATTATGTCAATTTTCATCTTCATCCTCTTCTCCATAGCTGTCAATGTCAATGTCTTCATCTTCCTCCTCATCATCACCAATATCTATATGAGTTTCAGTTTTAGCGTCTCTTGTCATTTCAAATTCATTTGTAACATCATTAACATATTCATCACCATCGATCCTTAATTGTGGGGTGTCATCATCGATATTCATGTCTCTTTGTGAATCAGATGGATTTTGAGCAGTCTCTTGAAAAATTTCAATTCATTCCACCTCAGCGGAACCACATTCATTTTGAGTAAACTGATTTTCCCAAGATTTCATTTTTATTATGCTCCACCAATCACTCAAATATCTTGAAGTAGAATAGTACTTTGCATAATAAATTTGATGTTCCTATTGAGCCAGTAAAAATGGTTCATTTACTAGAATAATACTTTTATATTTAATATCGACGATTCCATGATTCGGATGAACATGCAAGCCTCTCTCAGTATCCAAACACCGACATTTAAACATTGTTATGTAATTATGTCCTTGATAACACAACTCAAAAATTTCATCCAAAATGCCATAAAAGTCAACTTCATTTTCTCTATGATGTGATCCTCTCAAGAAAACTCCACTGTTAATTGTTTTTTTTTTGATTTCTCGTATGCATGTGTATGAAATCGAAAACCATTCACCACATATGCATTATAAGATTTAACCATTTTGGATGGTGGGTTACTCAATATACACAGTATCTTATCAATTTTATCAACATATTGAGACACCTGAAATTTTTTAAAACAATTATCAATATAATAAATAATAAACGGAATTGATATTAATCCATCAATAATTTATGTTACCAGTTTTTGAAACTATTGAGAAAAAAAATTCTGCGTTCTTTAAGAGCAGCTGCTATAGTTTGTGGAAGTTGTCTCTTGATATGATTAACATATAACCTATAAATATAATAAGATTTAATAATGTATCATAAATTATAGAATAAGTGGTAGATGCACCCACAGGACCAATGATGTCATTTCATCACAGTTGAGTAGAACGTATGTATGAGCTCTATGATGTTCATCATTTGAAATCTATCATTCATGAACTCCACCAAAACCTAGATTTTTCTGATTAAACACTGTTAATTCATTGTCCATCTCATCATTAACATTACCCTCATTTCATCCCATGATATTGTGTTTTGATGGATATTGAGATTCAAAATAATGAGAGCATAAAAAAGAAATTTCCTCTTACAAATAAGCTTCAGCAATTGAGCCTTCAACTGATGCTTGGTTACGTATTTTTTTCTTCAATATTTTCATGCATCTCTCGAATGGGTACATATATCGAAAATGTACTGGACCTCCACATTTAGCTTCATGTGGAAAATTTAATATCAGATGTTCCATTAAGTCAAAGAAATTCGGAGGAAATATTTTTTCAGTGTACATATAATTACACCAATATCTTCTTCCAGTTTTCTTAGCACATCATAGTCTGTTTTCGCTGCACAAATGTCTCGAAAAAAATATGATATGTATGTTATCGAATCCTAAATCATATAATTCAACAAATATCTTAATCCATTTGGCATAAGTCTTTCCATTATAACATGACAATCATACCTTTTTAATCCAGTAATATAGCCATTCTTAACACATCTACCCAAATTAGAAGCATAGCTATCTGGAAGTCTCAAATCTGAAATCCACTGACGAAATAATAAGCAACTCTCTTTGGAAATTGTATAAGATGCTTTTGGCTTCATTAACCTCTATGATCTAACATTTTCAAATAGTTAAATTTCTGGTCGCCTGCAAATTTGGGCAATATCTGATCATGCTTTTACAGTATCTTTGGTTTTACCTGGTGTATCCAAAACAATATGAAATAAATTATCAAAACATTTCTTCTCAATATGCAAAAAATCCATCATGTGGCGGACCAACAAATCATACCAATATAGAAGATCCCAAAAAATGCTCTATTTTATCCAATTATGTTCTTTCCCAAAGCCATGAATTTTCTATTGGTTTGCTGGTGGTCCAAATGTGATGGGGGTAATAAAAATACAACTAATTCTAACTATGTACCTGAGATCATCTTTGTAGGTTCATCCCTTTCAATTGTACCTTTTCTGAAATGAGATTTGTTTCTCCGAAAAGGATGATCGGTTGGAAGTAATCTATGGTGACAATCAAAATAGAAAGGTTTTTTTCCATTGATGAGCATAAATGATTTGATTTATTTCATACAGTAAGGACATGATTTCAGACCCTCTGTACTCTAACCAGATAACATTCCATATTCTGGAAAGTCACTAATCGTCCACATCAATGCAACTTTTAATATGAAATTTTATTTCGCAGAAACATCATATGTATTAACACCATCACTCCACAATGAATTTAACTCCTCAATCAATGGTTTCAAATAAACATCAATATTCTTTTTCAGATGTCCTAGGATCAATAGAGTCAAAAACATATAAGGCTCCTTCATCAACAACCCTAGAGGCAAATTGTACGGAGTTATAAAGACAGGACAACATGAATACTAACTACCATAAGAACCAAACAGACAAAAACCTTCAGTAGAAAGACCCAATCGCACATTTCGGGATTCTATAGCAAAAGACAGATGCAGATGGTCAAAATGTTTCCATGAATCACCATCATATGGATGATTAAATATTTTATCAGTTGAAATCATGGTTTTGTGCCATGACATCATTGACGTTTTGTTCTGAGACATAAATAAACACTACAACCTGGGTGTAAGGGGGAAATATCTCAACTTTCTTACTGGAATCGATCTAGACTTCCCTGATTGAGCTTCTTTATACCTAGATTATCAACATATTGGAAAACTATCCAATGATTATTTTCTCCAGAATATAATATTCAATCATTTAGGCATGCATTAATCTTCCGATAACTGAGGCCTGGATTATGAATCCACCTCTCTCTCTCATAGTAATTTTCAGGCAACACATTTCCTTCAGGTAACAGTGTTTTAGCCAAAGAAAATTTCTAATCAAAATTGTTGTTTGACATTGCATTATCTGATTTAATAGCCATAAATTTAGAAACGACTTCTAATTTTTTTATCTTTCAACCAAGATATAATGCATCCTTAGCAGACCTCAACAACTCATAAAATTTGGATGGTGCCAACTCATGAGTTAAATCAATATCATTGTGACTTTCAGTTTGTTGCACGGATGGACCTGCAACATCATGTATTGAATTTTGAAACTGTGATGGATTCCTAATCAAGTTATTAAGATCTTCTCTGGAACTGCGTTCATCGTGTTGATACCAAAAAACATAATCTGGTTGAAAACCAAACTGCAAGAGATGTCCCCCAACCTTGTCAAATGTGTCAAACGTTCTTAGAGCACATTTTTTATAAGGACACTTAATTGTGCCTTCTAAAACATATTATGGTTTTGATGATGAAAATTCTAAGAAAGCTTCAACACCCTCAATATATACAGGATTTAAAACAGAACCATTAGGATTTCTGCACGGATTTATCCAAGCTCGATCATCTAATAATGACTGATGTTGACTTTCATGTTCCATATTTTTCTATATAAAATATAAAATCATCATTTTTTTGAATAATTTGAAATTATAAAAACACTATCTGAAAAAAAAGATAAATAATTACAACTATTTAATAATTAACATTAATTATGGGCAACATAATTTCTAGTGGATTAACGGCTGCTTTTTTGTCTGACGGCTCATTTAATTGCATCTTTCTCACACTAATTATTTCTAATTATTTCTAATTATTGCTAATTATTCTTAATTATTTCTAATTATTACACATTACTACTAATTATTACAAATTATTACTAATTGTTACTAATTATTACTAATTATTACTAATTATTACAATTTATTACTAATTATTACTATTTATTACTAATTTAGCAATTCTTATCAATACTTAGAAAAATGAAAACTGCTTGAATAATGAACGGAAATTTGGTAATCATCGTTGTGGAGATGATTACAAATTTTCCCTTCATTATCCATGTAGATTTCGTTTACTAATTATTACTAATACAAAAAATATTATCAATATTTAAGAAAAAATAATATTAATATTATTAAAATAATAAAAAATTTATAAAATAATAAAATTATCAATATTTTCAACAGACATTGCTCTATTCATAAAATGTTCAAATCTCAAAGGGTCACCAATTGTCAAGTCATGCGCAATAAAAAGTTTATGTCAGCCATTTCCAATGTAAACTCTGTAATTGTACTTGCATGGTTGATCACCTCGCAAGTAGTGTTGCAATAGGACAACCAAAGTAATGATGTTCTCATCTCTATGAATCATCTCACATGACCCTTTACATAGATTATTCCTTCTAAAAAATTTGAGGGGATATCAGTATCGTTCCCTTAAATTTTCAAGGAAGAATGGTCTATGTAAAGGGTCTTGTGAGATAATTCTTATAGATGAGAAGGGAATGACTTGGGTTGTCCTGTTGCAACACTACTTTTGAGGTGATCAACCATGCAAGGACAATTATAGAGTTTACATTGGACATGGCGGACACAAAATTTTTATTGTGCATGACCTGACAATTGACGACCCTTTGAGATTTGAACATGTTAAGAATAGAGCAAAGCATGTTGTGAATTTTGATAATTTTGATAATTTAATTTTTTTTTATTATTTTAATCATATTAATATTGTTTTTTCATAAATATTGATAATATAATTTTTTTATTACAAATTATTACAAATTATTTCTAATTATTGCTAATTATTGCTAATAATTGCTAATAATTGCTAATTATTGCTAATTATTGCTAATTATTGCTAATTATTGCTAATTATTTCTAATTATTACTAATTATTACTAATTATTGCTAATTATTTCTAATTATTGCTAATTGTTACTAATTATTGCTAATTATTGCTAATTATGTCTAATTATTGCTAATTATTGATAATTATTGCTAATTATTGCTAATTATATCTAATTATTGCTAATTATTTCTAGTTATTGCTAATTATTTCTAATTATTTCTAATTATTTCTAATTATTTCTAATTATCTCTAATTATTGCTAATTATTCCTAATTATAGCTAATTATTGCCAATTATTGCCAATTATTGTTAATTATTGCTAATTATTCATAATTATTCCTAATTATATCTAATTATATCTAATTATTACTAATTATTACTAATTATATCTAATTATTAATAATTATATCTAATTATATATAATTATATCTCATTATATCTAATTATTACTAATTATATCTAATTATTACTAATTATTACTAATTATTACTAATTATTACTAATAATTACTAATTATTACTAATTATTACTAATTATTACTAATTAATACTAATTATTACTAATTATTACTAGTTATTAATTATTATTACTAACTATATCTATTTAATACTAATTATGTCAATTTATTACTATTTATATCTATTTTTTACTAATTATATCTATTTATTACTAATTATTACTAATTATTACTAATTATATCTAATTATTACTATTTATTACTAATTATATCTATTTATTACTAATTATATCTATTTATTACTAATTATATCTATTTATTACTAATTATATCTATTTATTACTAATTATATCTATTCATTACCAATTATTACTAATTATATCTATTTATTACTAATTATTACTAATTATTACTAATTATTACTAATTATTACTAATTATTACTAATTATTACGAATTATTACTAATTATTACTAATTATTACTAATTATTACTAATTATTACTAATTATTACTAATTATAACTAATTATTACTAATTATTACTAATTATAACTAATTATTGCTAATTATTACTAATTATTACTAATTATTACTAATTGTATCTATTTATTACTAATTGTGCCTAATTATTACTATTTATTACAAATTATATTTATTTATTACAAATTATATCTATTTATTACAAATTATATCTATTTATTACAAAGTATATCTATTTATTACAAATTATTTCTATTTATTACAAATTATATCTATTTATTACAAATTTTATCTATTTATTACAAATTTTATCTATTTATTACTAATTATATCTAATTATTACTAATTATATCTAATTATTACTAGTTATATCTAATTATTACTAATTATATCTATTTATTACTAATTATATCTATTTATATCTATTTATTACTAATTATATCTATTTATTACTACCTATATCTATTTATTGCTATTTATATCTATTTATTTCTAATTATATCTATTTATTGCTAATTATATATATTTATTCCTAATTATATCTATTTATTCCTATTAATATCTATTTATTACTATTTATATCTAAGTAATATTAATTATGACTAATTATTTATAATTATCACAAACAATATCAATTTCTTAGTAAAAATAAATATAAATAAAAATCAATTGAAATCTAATTTAATTACAACTAATAAACAACAATTAAAATTAACATAAAAAATATAAAAATATAAGAAAATATAAATATCTTAAACGTTGATATTCTGAAGGAATTGGCACCTTCCAATTGCTTCTCACCTAAAAAATTTCGACCAAAGTAAATTTTTTCCTTGAAACTGCAAAATAAAGAGACTGGGAGATGAAGATCTGAGTGATTTGGGAAAAACGGGTTGGGGTATATATAGGTTAGATTAGTTGCGACGGGGTTATTGGCGATGGGACACCCGTCGCAAATGAGGGTATTTGCGACGGGCCCCATCACAAATACCCTCACCCGCATTAATTACTGTCGGTGGTTAAAAAGGTATTTGGGACGGGGCTAATCGCAAATAGTTCATGTCGACACTCTTTTTGCAACGGGACGTCATCCCATCACAAAAAGCTATTAACCGCCACCGGGTATTTGCGACGGGTATTGTCGCAAATACTCTTTCGCGGTTTGGCGCGCAAGCTAGGTGGTTTGGCGCGCAAGCCGCACGGTTTGGCATTCAAGCTGCGCCAAACTATTTGCGATTGGAGACATCGCCCCGTCATAAATAATATTCATGCGGTTTGGCGCGCAGGTCGTGCCAAACTATTTGTGACGGGCGAAAAAATTCCGTCACAAATATTGATTTTTTTCGTAGTGATATGGAACTAGTATTAGTCATATGACCTTAAAACTAAAGACATATTAGTCTTAGATGCATGGAATTAAAAGGAATTCCCATGTTCATAGATGCATGACCCTAAAAGTAACCAAATCGGTCCTTCTCACATTACCATAAAAGGTAAAACATGCCTTTTGAAATTTAACCGAACTACATGGGTTTTGACTCCCTTAATAATGATATGTAGGAATCTCCTCCCATGCAATCAATCACAACCCAACACAACATTCTTCTTCTCATAACCTTTAACCCTTACTAGATGACATGAATATCCAGTATTACCCTATCTATAAGTATTCATATAATGAAAAATATTTTCTAACGTATTCTTCCACTAGTTATGAACTATTAAATCCGATGACCTAATGGTGATGAGACAAATAACCATTAAATCACTAGTGATGATCCAATGAAATCCCTTCCAATACTTTAAGACTTTCTGTATGGAATAATGGTCTCTCACGCCGATTAATCCTTCCTATATGTCACAAAAATCCATCATACCCTTTAACATATTCTCATTGGTGATAATCCAATAGGTCATTCCACTAGTGATGAGCTAGTAAACTCTCAGCCTCCCGAGTGATGAAATAATGGATTCAAATGCCTCCATTGGTATATTTATATTTTATAAGGCCTTATTATATAGATTTCAAATATAAAATCATCACACATGTAGATATTCTCATGTAATGTGTATGATATTCCTTATTTCTTGAGAAAGATATGATTTACATTAGTTGTATTGTTTGTTTGGTATTTTTATTGACCATCCCTTTTTTGAAAGGGAATTCACCCTACTAAGGTAGAATGTGTTGTAAAATAAAATGGTATTTTTATCAAGAAGGATTTCATGAATATATTTTTAAGTCTATAAAATATATCTAATAATATAAAATAAGATCCTTAGTGAGATGATTCATCCTCCAATCCTCTCAGTTTTAATGGATAATATTCAAAGCATCACAAACATAAATTATAGAACACTATGTATTAGTAAGAGGGTCCATGATAAAGTAAAAGAAACAATTTCAGAAACAATTTTCCCCCTCATTCTACGTTGGATAATCGACATATCTTTCATTGGTGGATTATATTATATTTCTTGTATCACTACTTAAAGATATGGTACTTCAACAATTGTAATAGGAATATAACCTTAAGTGTATTTTTTCGAATTCTAAAATAATAGATCATTATAACATCAGATATATTACCTTTAGTTTACTTGATTAAATTTAAGGTTAAGATAGAATTTAGTGGACAATGCAATCTTTAGTTAAAGTGCATATCATGTTTGGTCCAAATTAATATCATCTATTGCATATATTAATTATTGAGGTTAATGTTATTTTGGTAAGTCAAATATCATTCTGTTGGTGAGTTAACATAATATAAATTTCATAACCATGAAACTATGTTGAGGAGATAGTGTTTTCTCATGACTGGATGCAATGTGTCATCGCCTTTGGTATACTCTAAAGAATTAATAGAATATTTTTTTCTGAAGAACTCCCTATTAAGTTTCAGGATTGGGTATCATTGATTAAATAATTCTCTCATAAACTCCATTACAAGCTATGTTGGCCCCCTAACCTGATCAGAGTCCTATACAATTAATCTTTCCCAACATTTATTATTTTCAATATTATCTTCTCCATCCTACTTCATTTCATCAAATCACATCAAAATATCATTGACTTAATCCCAAAATTAATATAATTGAAATTATGAATTGATCGGATTAAAATCCAGGCATGAATGACCCATATTAAGTTTGTATTCCAAAATATACACTAAATATGAAAATTACCATTAATCTACCTAAATTAATAGAAAAAAATAGGACTGAAAACACAACTTAAAAACAACATTATATTTATGAAAATCAATAAAGATTACCCTGATAAGAACCCTTATTTTTTGAGGTTTTTCTAGATTTCTAGGGTGACATTACATTTGAAGGAGTAAATGATAGGTTGAATGGATCCATTATATTTATGAAATAATTGAAATATTAGATTAACACTAAGAGATAGTAAAAACACTAATTCTTAATAGAGATGCCTAATGCCGGTGGGATATTTTGGTGGACAAAATAAAGGATCGTGATTTCGAAAATATGGGGTATATTAAAAGGCTTGTGCAATTTCATAAATGGATGGGGAATACTTTAACATCCAATGGGATCTAGTGTAGAAATTTTATTTTCCCCCATGATTGGGGAGACCATCAATACAATATCATTAATGTGAACACTTTTTTCATATTAAGAAAAATTTCCTCTTTGGATAAAAGTGTTATTATCAATATGATCAATCTAGAAACTTCTAGGTGTTTTGTCTATCTTCCCTTTTCAGGTATGGAGATCAACATCAGGGTTATCATGATATCTCTGGTAGGGCGTTTGAAGCATAACTATTTACTTTTCATACTAGATATAGAAATTTTGAGAGAAGAGTTAATATTTTAGTATATTTACCATTTTCAAATTCACTTTTACACTATATTTACTAAATATATTATTTTAGAATCAAGTATGTATTATTGGGGACTGTGAGTGAATTTAGTTTCAGTACTCAGAATTATTAACACTCGGATGGGAAAATTATTGGAAAAGAGATACTGATATCTTTCATGTCTTCAAGTGGTGGGCACAAATAAGTATCTTTGGGATTTTAGACTTATTTTGGGACTGGATTGGTTAATCTACTTAAAATAATATATCAACTACTATATAAGGTGAAATTTATTTTCTTCTCACAATGGTTTTTCATGTACTCTTTTCTATAAATTTATTTTTCAAATGAGTTCTACTAGTTTTTGTTAGAGATATATTTTAGTTTTTATAATTCGAATGATTATTTTGGTATGTGAGGTTATTAATCTAGAAAAACCCAAGTCATTACCTCATTAATTAGGATTTTTTCTAGATATTATTTACAATGATATTACAAGATGGCCTCTTAAATAAGGAAAGGAGTTTACAATTAATTTAATAATTAGAATATCAGTGATTACTATTATAATGTATTTTTAATAAAATAAAATCTATGAGAATTAATGTTTTATAATAAGGATTATGTATTTAATGATTTTATTTGATCTAGTATGTCTCCTTGGGGTACTTATATTCTTTCCACTAAGAAAGGTGATATAATATTGGGACTTTATTTAAAAATTCTTCAAATTAAAATATTTATTTATTAAAAATCGATATCCATTATCATAAATAAGTAATTTATTTAGTTTATTAGATGGGGAAAATAGTTTTCAAAAATTGACTTGTGATCATGTTATCATTAACTCCAAGTAAAGAAAATGAATATTTTAAAGAATATTTTTTATACCAATATAGTTATTTTGGGATGTACGTTTATAAATTTGGGTTAAATAATGTAACCATTATTTATATTTATTTAATGTACATGATTCTTCATCCATTTTGTAATATTTTATATTAGTCCAAGTGGTTGACATCCTTGTGTATTCAAGGTATTATGAATGTATATAGATAATATTTAGGTGGTATTGGGAATATCATGAGAGAATAGTATTGATGTGGAGTAATCTAATATGCTTTTTGTATTAGTAAAATTTAGTTCTTTTGCTGTGTAGTTTTATTGGTTGTCGTTTTAGTAGACCTTGAGCAATTATAAATAATGTGGTCATAGATGGTATGTGAGAATATTTTTAAATTTTGACGTTCCTTGAAATGTGATAGATATTACTATCACCCTATCTAGTATTTATCTTCTGTAACCATTTTTTGATAAATCTGAAAAAGAAAGGTAAGAATTTATTCTGAAAGTAGTAATATGGATTAGGATTTGAATGAATTAAAAAAATAGTGTACTAATTCTTCAATAATAATCTCACTTGAGTTGGGTAAAGGGTTCAAAGAATATTTTGATTCCTTTAAATGAGTCTTTGATGTGTGTTGATACAAGATATTAGGGTGGTAGTGTATGGTTCAATAAAATATTAAACTCATGAAAGGAACTACTCAACAGTTGAACTAGAATTAGTATCAGTAGTACAACCCTAAATAAATTAAAGGAAAAACTTTTTTTAACAAAAAAATTAAATTATACACCATACATAAAGCCTTGAATTATATTTTATGACAGACATATTTGAAAAAAAAGAAGTGTTTATGGGTGAAATATTTGAAATCATTTTATTGAAACCACTTATATGCTGGGAAAAAAATTTATTTATTACCATTGTCAAAATACCTAACCTCAGAAGCTTCAAAAGTTAGAGGAAGAGTGGAGGGTTATATCATTGATAGTTGGGATAAAATTAGAAAAAAATGATAATTGTGATAAGGTTCTTCTACTTCGTATGGACATGAAATCTTACATTATGTAATGAGTAGAGTTCTATTAGGTTCCAATTCCTATCCATATCATTATTTTAGAAACACTCAATCATAGATAGATACATAACGGTTTATTTTAGGATTATTATTTTCTTCCTCCATTTTCATGGTAAGTTAATGAATCTTGTTATCATTATAGAATAAATTATAAGGGAATATCATTCATCCAAGTGGGTGGATCCACCAAATATAATGAAAATGTATCATAATATCCATAAAGAAACTTTAGTGGTCAAGTATGGAATAAGAGATAACTGGTTTTATCTCTAAGTGTTTCTTTTATTGGTAGGTGATTCATAACACTAATGATTTACTAGCATATTATGACCATGTATTCTACTATTTTAGATCAATGTTTCTCATATACTATAATGACTCATTTTTACCTATTTGGTTGTCTTCAACCATAGATAATGTAGGAAATTCATATTTTGGGAGTTCATGAAAACTCATGTGGTTCTAACATGTTCCATTTTTTTATCATGACCTAATATTTAAATCAAGATTTTGGTACGGGTTACAATGATCTTTAGGTACTCATTTTAAGATGAGTACATCTTATCACCCATAAATTAATTATTAATCCAAGAAGACTAATTTTATTCTTAAATATATACCCATGGCATGTATTCTTGATTGTGGTTGTAACATACCAGCCTAAGTACCCAGACACTATATATCAACAGGAACTCTATAGACCTAAGGCGTATTCCCCATTACCAAAAGATGACATAATTTATAATGTTTTCACATAAGTAATAATAATTTTTTTACCATTCATTAAAAATAAAGAGTAAATGTAAATTATGCAAAACAAAAATATATATCAAATCCCATTCATGTACATGAAAATCTTATCAAGCATCTCAATATCATAAAAAAGACTACATAGAAAATACAAAGTCCCATAAATGGAAATAATCCCCAACTATCTCCTTACGGTATATGACCCTACACATTTCAACACCTATATTGATCTAATAGAGTGCCAATGTTCCAATCCCACGTATAATGTTGATGACTATACTTATAGAATAAATCAAGGGAACACGAAGTTATATACTCATTAGTGTGTGTATGTTAGGTGTGAGCTAGCACTCAGATGGATACCACAATGAATCTATGAAAATACTTTAATAAAACAAACTCACAATTCTAGTTTCAAGTACTATTTATAAAATACTTTATATCACTTTTTTCTTATGGAAAACCTGATCATTTTCTAATACCTTTTCATAACTCACATTCTTTCAATTTAAAAGTATGTATGAGTATAAATAAAATAAGGAGAATGTAAATAAAATACATTATATGGGATTAAAATAACAATGAATGTAATAAACTGAAATCATAAATAAATCATAACATGAACTAAATCACATTGTTTAATAAAACACATCATAAAATGAAGACAACATAAATTAAACATTAAATGGGAATCAACCTCAATCCTTTAGGACAAGCTAAGACATCTCTTATGATTTATTGTTGGACTAATGTAATCCAAACATACATGGGTCTTAAATTTCCCTCTTGAAAACTCCATGAAACAACCTTGTATTTAAAGCATGATCTATACTAGGGGAAACAAGACACTGTGTAATATATCTTAGTGGATAACTCATCTCAGATACCCATTTATCTACCCATGTTTTCCATGTAATCTAGCCAAACCCATATAATATCCCCTCATGTAAAATATATAATATCATAATCAAAATACCAACTTCAATAAATTATAATAAAATTAATGGATTTTTCATGGTATCTTCACATAATCAACAATAAGAAAAAACATATCAATAAATTAATTTAAGAAATGTAACACAATGTTAATCCTTGTAATAAATTTCATAGAAAGTATATTATACTTCAATAATATTTTATATATTCAATGTAATCTATAATTTTATAATAAACATTCCATTAAACACATTTCATACATAAAATATCTCATTTCAAAAGCTAAACATTGGAAACCAATGTAATCCCTTTTATAAAAATAAAAAATTATACAATTAAATTTAAAAAATTATTCCATTGAATCCCAAATAAACACCACTTAGTCTTCTATAAACTCTTACATTTTGATTAAAAATATACCATTATATATTTAGAACCATCTATTTAAAGATTTTTTTAAAACCCTTTTCACAAAAAACATCAGTTTTTGGAAAAAAACTATACACAATAATAATAAACATAAATTTTTAGATGAGTAACATTACATTATAAAATCATGAGAAACTAGCATAAATGAAAACATGATATTAGAATCATCTAAACAATCCAATTAAATAATATTTAACAAAAAACTAATTAAAAATATTTTGGAATCATTTATTATAATGGAAGCATCTTGGAATATATTCATACAAAACAAAAATAAAATTTACTTCGACTTCATTTTTCTGTCACAATTAAAAAAAATGAATGAGTTGCATATGCCTTGAAAATATAGCCATCGAGATAATCACACTCAATCTAAAATTTAAATTTATTTTTGGAAACCATTTTATAAAATGAGTTTACAAAATCCATTTATTGAAAATTTTCTAGTATTTCAATTGAAAACTAAATGTAAATATATATTATTCATAAAAAAACCTTTCAATGTGTTTCCTTGCAAATTGAATGCATATCATTTGTTAACCTAAAATATATTGAATAAAAAAATAAATTAATGAAACTAAATGCATCAAACACCATCGATTAGTAAATCACACATACCTATAAAATGAATTAGTTACCCATTTCTAATTATTTCACTATATAAATAATACATTTATCATTAGTTTTACAACATATTTAGTTATTTTTAAAATTACATAATCCTTGACTCATTTTATACCATTATAAAACAATCAATGAAAATCTTACCTATGAAATTACACCCCTTATAAACACATAGCCAACTCAAGGTATATACAATGACCTTCCTTCAATAAGACAAAAATCATACAGAAAAAACTAAAGAAAAAAATATTATACATAGAAATGGGTCAAATATGTCATAATATTTCTGATGTTTCAAAAGAATGGAAAATATTTGAAAACACTCTTATTTTCAAACTACTTTCATAAACAAATTTCAAATAATTTTTATTATCATCTTGGAAAATACAATAATTTAACTGATCCATTTAAAAAAATTTCAAAACATTAAGTTCTTTATAAATCACTTATGACCAAGCATGTTTCATGTTCATTTCATTATAAAACATAAAAAAATTGCAAATCTCAGTTGTTTTTAAAATTTGAATTTCATATTTAATGTCATAAAAATTCTATTGTTTTTTAAAATTATAAAATATCATTTCATCGCAAATTTGGAATCATTGATTTTTAGAATCATAATATTATATTTATACATCATTATAACTATATAAATCAATCAATAAATAAATAAATATGTCAAATATATTAGTGAACAAATAATTGAAATATATCAAAAGGGAGTTATGAGGTGTTTCAATCATATAGGCTAACCACCATAGCCATTGTTTACAAAATAAAAATTATTATTGAGCATATATAATAAATTAATAAAATAAAGATATAATAAATTCAAAATATAAATCAATTTTATTCTATGATAATTATCAATACACCTCACTGTGGTAATCATAAGGTAAAAGATAACACATTGAAGGGTAGATAAAAACCACTCAATCCCAAATATACCAAGGTAAATTAGGTTAATTTTATAATTGGTTTGATAAATTATATTAATCTATTAAATAAAAATTTCTATCTATCATACCTTTAATTTCCACTCAACAGGTCACCCATGTTATGCCACCATTTCTAAATACATTGGCTCAAGCACTTCACCACTCTACCTAAACCGACATGGTACAAAACTATATAAAATTACCACTTTACCTATGCTAATATAAGTTCCAAAGTATCACATGATGAATGAAGATGTTTTTCCCTATATAAATAATAAATTATAAATTGAAATGAAGATCTCCCATAACACCTTTGTGGAATCCATTATTAGAATAGGAGAAATGAAGATGGTGGGAAAATTATAACCCTATTCCTTATGAACCTTAGACAAAAAAATGAGATGGTGTGATCCCCATATTTTATGTAAACATGATTTATAATAATAATATTATGAATACAATAAATTTAAGGTTAATGACCTCTTCATCCACATTCTAGACATTTCTTAACACCCAAACACAATTTCCATTTAAAATATATTTTCATTTCATAATAATAATATCATTAATAAATATTATATTTATGAAATTAAATATAAACACTAAATAATTCAATTGAATATTTTTTGAACTCAAAAAATAATATATTTTTAGTAATAATTTATAAACATCATGAATAGTTTACATTGTAAATAATATTATCCTGATAATCTATAAATAATTTTAAATGGTTATTTGGGAGTTGAGACCTGAAAAACAAAGTATTAGGTTAACATAAAGGGATGCACAATCACCTTACATCGTCATTGGGTTCATGAACTAACTATGCAGAAGCTAGTTCCCCATAATTGGCACAATACAATCACTATAAATTTTCATTGGGATAATTTACTAGCCAGAAAATGCCAATAAAATTTGAAAATTTGAAAATTTTCTCTTCTTGTATACCCAAATAATATTATAAAAAATATATTTTAAAAAAATAGTATAATTTTATAAAAATATTATTTTAGGTATATTTTATTATAATATTATTTTGTGAATAATGTTCGTGAATGTTTTTAATATCTCAAAAAAATTGGCATTGAACTGGAAATGAATTGTCGTAATGACCAATTAACATGACTTATAGTATAAATTTTAAGTTGAAAATTCAACACAGTTAATGCGCAATCATGGTGACAATGAAAATCAACTAAAAATAACTATTTGTTAACCTGAAACATCATTTTTCATGTCTCAAATCCCTAAGACATGTTAAAAAAAATAATAGATTCTCATGATAATATTGTTATCCATGGAATATAGTCATGATGTATAGCAACCAAGACTTCTCAAACATGGATATTATATCTTTTTAGATGAATATTCTTTACATTTAACAAACACATTCCTAAGGATCATAATTTTTTATTTCCATTGGAATCATAGAACATAATATTATTATATAGTGAAATATATTCAATGTTTCCCACAAATATCTTCACATTTTCTTCATAACCTGAGAAAAGGAAACATAAGAAAGGGTGAGATCATATAATCAATAAGGGTAAACATTAGGGACATAAATATATGATCATATGAAATAAAAATATAATAATTAGTGTATGTGATAAGGTACATAACATACAATGATCATACCCAACCTTTCATAGATCATAAACATGAGTCATGGCATAAATATTGGTAATTCATAATACATTATTCATAAGGGAATAAAATAAATTTATCCATGAGAGAATAAAATTGGAATATAATGTTAATTTTATTACATACATATCATCTTATAACATTCTGAACATGTATAAATAGAAATAGCGTCGCTCGTTAAGTTAAGGACCTAAAATCAGGACCTCACATAAACTTATGGACATGAAAATAGGTCCATGTATAACATTAGAGACATGAAATTCATGCACATTCATAACATTTTGAAAATTTAATATGGTTCTTTCATAAAATTATGATCATGTAATTAGGATCAAACATAACATTATGGATATAAAATGCAGGTCTATACATAATATCACAGTGGTCAAGGTTCACTCCCAAGACCATTATAGCATAAACATTTCCTCACTGAACTAGGTTCACTATCTATTCTATTGTTATACATCTCATGAGAAATAATTATTTACTCAATTAAATGGAGGGAGCTATAGGTCCCACCCATCTTTATAAATAACATAAACACAATCCTTGGATATAATTTAACAACCATCACATAAAGAAAACCATACATATATGTGTCACAATATTATAAAACATTAATCATATCTGAACCCATTAAATTAAATGGGTTTCATAAACATTTCAAAATAACATAACATATAGAAAATAAGTAGGGTCCATAACAATTTCTTTATTTAATCAAAGTGTAACCATTTGGAAAAAGGAGTGGGTTTTATAAGAATTTTATTGTGGTATAACTCGTGCAAGAGAAATAGGTTTCATAAATAACTTATGATCGTAAACATAAACCATTAAATGTAGAATAAGAATGGTATATTTGGATTATATCCTCAATAAATCATATATAACCTCAAAAAATGTAATCTTAGACAAAAAATATATTTTAAAGGATACTTAGAGAATTTTTTAGGGAAATAGATTTCATTTCAAATTAAATTTTTAAAACTAAAAACATTATAAATATATTTTTCTCTAAAAATAACATTTATTAATTATAAATTATTATTTTAAAAATAATTTTAAATTTTTTTTGAGGAAAATATTTTTTTGGATTTGAAAATTTCTTTTTAAAACCTAAGACACTTTAAAAATCATTTTGGTTTTGAAATAATTTAAGTAAAATATAATGTTTCTAAAATATTAATTAAATTATTTCAATTGAAAAAAAATTAAAAACTTTTAACTTAATCTTCAATACATTGAGCGGTGAAGACCACATGAAATGTTGTTCATGTCATGCATCTTAAAAATAATGATTCTTTTTCCTTTTTTTCTAAAAGAGAAACATGAATTGTTGGGAAAATGACATGAAGATTCCTTTTGAATTTTTTTAAAAAATTAAAACATTTTTAAAAATTCATTTAATAAATCCTTTGAAAAATGTTAAAAAATTCATTTTTTTTTAGAAAATATGGTTTTGTATGAAAAAGGGTTTAAACTGAAAAAAATAGTTTTTCTTCAAAAATTATTTTCGAACTATTAAGTACATAAAGATAGTAAAATGAAGGGAAACCATGTGATATCCTGAAATAACTATAGTATAACAAAATTCAAGATTTTCTAGATGGATGTATTATTATATTATATCATTTTATAAATGATTTTAAATAAACACAAAAAATGATAAAATTGTAACAGAAAATATTTACCACTTTGGAAGAAATGAAACGTATCCCACATAAAGTAATATCAAAAAAGAAAACTTAAAATAGGATTATTATGACAAAATTCACCATATTATATGTCAAAGAGTACATATATACACCTTTTTGAAAAATATAGGTGCATAACAAAATTTACATCTCAAAGAAAGAAAATTGAGAAAAAAATATCTTTCTACATTGATAACATTGAAACTGTAATCCCCATGAAATATAGATCAAAAAATGGATATTTAGATATCATAATTTTATGTATAGTCATCATATAATACATTCATGGGTAGAATATACATCAAATAAGAGAAACATGTGGTGAATATAAAATTTATCTCACAAAAAATAAAAGTGATAGAGAAATCTCTTACCTTAAGTCTATACTTCTGTAATACTCATTAAAACATCCTATAAAACAAATATAATTTTATTATAAATATATTATATAAAAATATTTATATATATCATATCATATATGATTTCATTATGACTTTTTATTATCATTTTATTAATAATTCCATGTTAAATTTATGTGTTGGGTAATAACCGCTTTGTTTTTCAAATATGTTTTGATTTGTTATATTTTTAGTCATATTAATTTGATCATGTTTCCATAATATCTATAATTATATTAATCATATAAATATCATATATATTTATATTAATCCATAAAATTTAGTGATACATAGTGAAATAGACTGTTCATGGTGACGGTAGGCTATGTGTATGCATGAATGCTATTTTTATCATTTTCTTATCGTTTTGAAAGAAAGAAAAAAATGTTATATACTATCATTCTAGAATAATTTTTTATTTTATAAATATCACATGTTTTTATTAAACATATCCTTAATACATTATATGTAAAGTTTGAATGAATCACATCGCTACATGAGGCGGTAGTCCACTACACACACGAGCGATGTTATTGTATTCCCGTTAAATGGAGAGAATAAAGGTATATGTGATATAAAAATAAAAAAATCATAACAAAATAATAAAACTCAAATATAAATAGTAAATTCATCATCAATTCAAATAGTAAGAGGTGTTAATGGAAAAATTAACGACATCGGTTAACGATCCAGTAGTCTGTGGTACACACGAAGAATAATTTTTCTCCTCATTTAATGGAAGAATAGATTTTTATAGGTAACAACCTTAACATAAAAAAATATAGGAATACATAAGATACTATGGTTGTTATATAATAATTATATAATAATAATTGAATGGGTTGAAGTAATAAATACAACAAAAACACTCATTGATGAACATTACATATTCTTCAGGTATCCTCCTTAGGTTTTCACTACCAGCCTTCCTATGGTAGATTAATACCCAAAATAAGTTTTATAGGATGATTAGAGGTATGTTTTTAAGTTATATGGGTATTATTTGGATGATAAATAAAGGTTTAAATATTTTATAAAGATATGTTCGAGGGTGGATTTATACAAGTTGTAGAGATGAAACACTTGGTATTTTTTAAATGAATTGAGTGCCCCAACGTTTTTCATATGTCAAAAGGGACCAAAATGGACAATTAATTAACCAAAGAGGTTTAATGGTGAAATTATGGCCTTAAATTAGTTTTTATAAAAGTTTATAGGGCAATTGTTTCATTATATTTTGGGATTTACCCCCCAGTAAACCCATTTTAACATTAACCATCGTAATTAATTTCTGCTACATTCAATGTTCATTTTGGAAAAAAATAGTTTAAACATATTAAAAATTAAAAATTATGATTATTAAAATTATTGAATCCATTTCATAAAATACAATACATATAATATCAAAATTTAAATATAAAATTAATCTCATAAACGTGATGAAAAGTGGGTTTTCAAAGAAAAAACAATTGGATGTTTGAAATGTTGTTATATCAAAATTATATATGAGATTGATTCCAATAAAATAAATTGTATTAATATATATAAAACAGAAATAATTTAATATTAAAAGAAATTAATGATAAAATTTAACATTTTAAATAATCTAAAAGAAAAATATTTTTTCAATTAAAATTCCAAATTTATTATTATTCATCCAAAAATAAAACTTTTCCGAAAAATACCAAAAATTCACCCAAAGATAATTTTGACATTATTATTTAAAAACGAAGTTTATTTTATCTAATTAATTTTTTAAATGTTTCACAACGACTGATTTTATAATTTATCACAAAAACCATAAATGTTTTTCAAAAAATAGTATTTTCAAAACATATAAAGACTTTACAGAAAATTAAGTATTTTTTATCAATATGTTTACTTTAAATAAAAATATTATAAAAAATATTTAAAAAATATTTATTAGTATTCATATTTCTTTTTTTAATGGTTAGGTTATAATAGTCACGCTTAAATAACTATATTAATAATATATTGTGGATTCCTTAAAACTAAGTATCGTGTGTAACGCAATCAAACCAAGTGTTTTGTGTAGAGAAAGATTAAATTAGTGTTGTGTGTAAATATAAATATCAGATAAATTCAATTTATTTTAAAAAATAATTAATCAAAACTTAGGGTGTTATATTCTTCCCCTTGTAAATTCATCACCTTCGTACTAATAATTGAGGATAATTCTACATCATTTACACCACAGGTTCCCACATAGGTTCTTCAAGCCAGTGTTTTCACCAAAAACCATTGTCCAGATGAGTGTTTGTTTTTCATAAAACATTCTCTATTATATTTAGAATCCCTTACAATAATTTTTAGTAAGAAATATATTTCCCTAGCGGTCAGACCTCAGAGTTTAGTACATGTGATATATCATGAATGTACTTCCTCAAAAGTGATACATGGAACACATCATGATATTGAGAGAGGTTTGGTGTAATATCCATATAATAAGATATTATCTTGATCCAATGAAGTATGTTAATGGGATTGATATACCTAGGTCTTAGTTTTCCCACCTCTCTTCCATGGGTAAATTCCTTGAAATTCCATCTCACCAAAATTAAATTCTTGATCGCATTGAGGATTATAGAATTTCTATTAAAAATTGTCCTTATGTGTTTTTAAAAGGATATAACCTTCTCTTCCATCCCATTTTCTTACATAGGCCTCGATATCATTCATTATGAATGTTCATTCATGTACATTTGAGGTCTACACTTCCTTCCATAAATGGATTCTTAAAGATCCATCTAAATAGTTAAGTGAATGTTATCCTTATAAGATAACTCAGCATGAGGAAGGTGTTAATCACAACCATGTTTAAAGTGAATAATAAATTATCTTATATTATCCTTTAATCATGTTTCCAAAAGTTTTAAAAGACCTTCTCTTAAAATAAATTTGTCACTATATATAATACCAAAGAGTTTCATTGCCATAAATTTCCCCTAAAACATCCTTAATATTGATAAACATCCAACACATAAAACATAATAATGGTTATAATTGTCTATAAACAAATGATCGTCCTTAAACTCATAAACCCATGATGGTATCCAAATCTTTTAATTTAATTATGACTATAGAACTATATGATTACACAATATAATTCACCATTTTTTCCTTTAATAAGATTTTATATTATAAAAAATCCTTTGAAGCTTGGGTTCATCCTTGTATCGATAGAATATAAAATGTGATTTTATTATTCCAAAATCCATATAGAGGGAGATAACCACATGAAATTTCACTAAAGTATGAACAATAATATTTTCATAGGATCTATTCATACAAAATCAAACATGAAATTCCCAACTAAGGAGGGGAGTATAAGTGTTTCCTAATCATCACGATTCACATCATCCATTGTGATTGAATAATATTTCCCTTTATTATTTTTCTTCATAGTTTTTTGTGACTTATAATCTATATTATTCCTTGAATTGGGGAATTTATTTGTAAAATTCCCAAACACATTTCAATTTAAAATAGAGAAGTGTTTGTGGTGAATTCTATTGATCACTCTCTCCAATCATTTCATTAACTATACTCTTCACGTAACTTATGCATTTTTATACTCGATGGACATGCTTCACTCACTTGAAATACCTTCTTGTTCCATTTAAGAAATCACCTATGTTCTCTTTCCCATAGTTTTGGAAAGTAGGATTTTGAACTTTCATCCCTCTATATGAAATATCATTGGATTCCCCATGGAACAAAATTCACTTTTTCTTATAATTATATCCAAGAGGGTTTCTATAATGACCCAATATATTTACACATATTATTACATTATTTTAGTCATACATAACAATTATATCAAAACCATTGATCGTAAATTCTAGTGTCTTTGGAAGATTAAATAAATTATTAAACAACATAAGACCAAAAAAATATATTAATTTAATCATCATAAATAGATCATAACTCCCTTATAGCCCTTACATATAAATAAGATAACATGGGAAATACATGACCAATAGTTATGAGCTAAAAATTCAATTAAGGAAATAAACAAAAAAATAAATCTTAGCAGATGGGTTAGAAGTTAAAACATAATGATATAAATAGGATTGATACGTGAATAAGCATATGGAATTATAACATATAGAACATGGGATTATATAATCATGGAACCATAGTAATGTCGAAGAAACATAAACATAACTTCAGCATGATTCATGGCTCATTTCACATAGAGAAGAAAGAGTCAAGTATATCCATCAAGATCATTGCACATAGAGTATGAATCAAGGACAACCACCAAGACCGTTTCACATGACATCTCACGAGACTAAACATTACCCAATGAATTGGAGTGATATCTAGACACAAAAATCATAAAATTTTAATAAATCTGTTTTCCATAAAAATAATCATACATAATCAACCAAACATAATCAAAAGGGTTACCATGCACATAATTGGGTATCATAATCATGTCAAAAGTAATATTAAAATAGAATATCATAATGGTGTCCATATAAGAAATGATTTAAATTATTCATGGGAAATAATAAGAAAAAATTTTCATAGATCAAGATAAGTGATTAAAAACTAAAATTAAAACATTTAAAATATTTTTTAAGAATATTTATAAATAAAACATTTTAGAGTGGTTTAAGAAAAATATAAAAGATTCTTTAAAACATAAAAAGAATAATGTTTTGTGTAAAAACAAAAATGAAACATGATATTTTTTCATGATAACATGACTTATTTTATAAAAATTATTGTGTCTTAATATTGATTTTGGATAGTACTTGATAATGGGTAAGAAATCAGGAAGTTATTTTAATTGGGCTTGCTTATTATGAATATTTGAGAAATAATATTTTTTTAAAACATGTATTTCTCGTCAAGGAAGAATGATATGATCTGGATATATGAGTATAAAACATATAAACACAATTTTAACGAAGTATATAAAAATAAATAATAATTAGATTGGGGTAAAAATAGATAATGAGTAACCCAAAGGAAAAAATGGACGTTCGGGTAGAATCCCTTACCTTATGTCTGAAATGGTTCTGCACTTGATCTTAATGTCCTAAATAATCAAAGTATATTCATTAATTAGTAAGTTCAGAAAAATTTATACATGTAATTTATTTATTATAATTTTATTAATTCCATTTCTATCGTTTTGTATGAGTTATAATATTCAATTCCATCATTTGGGCATGTTTTTTCTCTTAGTTTTCATGATTGGTTCACGTGTATAAGAGATTTATTGTTCGGGTAGAATACCTTACCTTATGTCTAAAAAAGTTATTAACTTGTTCTTAATGTCCTAAATAATCAAATTTCATTATTTAATTAATAATTAAAAAAATTATACATTTAATTGAGTTAATAAAATTCTATTAATTCCATTTATGGTTTTTTTTGATGTGTTATAGTGTCAAGTCCATCATTCTGAAGTGTTTGTTTTCTTATTTTTCATGATTGGTTTTCTTGTACATGAATATGGAAGTTCATGTAGAGTGGGTAAAATCCTCCAAAATTGAAATCATGGGTTATTAATGAACAAATAGAATTGTAATTGGAATTATATATTATTTTTTATAGAAATGATGTTTAATCATTAAATAACATGTTAATGATAATAGTTTAGAATAATTTCAGCAGTTTTTCAATTATAAAGAACTAGTTTGGTTATATTATTTAATATCATGTAAATATAATTGTTATAGTACATTTCATAAGATATAATATATATAATATAATCATTTTTAACCATAAAAATGGTTTCATGATGATCCTTTAATACGGTAATATATATTGAAAACTCGTCATCCTTGAATGTGATTAATTAACAATTCACGAACAATGTTTTCATTTTTTATGAAAAAAAAGAGAGGGGAAAGAATTAATTATAGATTATTTCATAAATATATTAAAATTAAAATATATTTAAGTTAATGTTTTTATCATTACCTTTTTACGAGGGTAGGTGAGGAGAGAATAAAAGATTGAAAATAAAATTAAAGAAAAGGAAATAGGAATTTAAATCTTCAATTTATCCTCATTGAGAACCTCCTTAGGGAAAGGGATTTTGTATTTTCATTTTACCAATAGCTCTTGTACATGGAGGAGGGATTTGGGAATATATTTTCACATAATTTGGACATGTATTAAATCTTGATATGTGTGAGGAGAAGAGGGGGTGAGGGGTGATATTTGTAGTGGAGGATATGGTTGTTTTCTCTTTATTTTACTCAATAGTTAATTATTTTGCCTTAAGATTATGAATAGTTTGAGAATAATCATAAAAAATATTTAAATAATGAAGTATGGTTCTATATTTTGGTCTTAAATTATCTATACATCATATATGACTCCATAATTCATGTATTTAGCATTTATCGAAAATTATTGTACTTTACTATTCACAAAAAAAAATCTATTTTAGAAAAATACCAAAAATTCACCCAAACCATTTTTTGATGTGTAGAATTTAAAAATTATCTAAATTATATAAAAATAATTTTCTAAATATTATATATTTAATTTTTAAATAAAATCATCATTTACTCAAAAAAATATAGTTTTTAAAATTATATCTGAATTTATAACACTTTAAAAAATAAATTAAGGTCTTATAAAATTATATTCAAATAATAAGAAAATAAAATACTAATTTATGAATACATTTTATGAAAATAAATTTTCTTTTATATTATTAAATTAATCACAAAATTTTAATTAAATATTTATGAGTTATAAAAAGATTAACACTTAGTTTGTTATTTTTAAAACATCTATTTACTTATATTATAATATAATTGTATCATAATTTCATTAGTAAAATGCTTAAATATTATCTAAAATTTCATAGTTTAGGTTAATATTTATTTAGTTTTTTTACAATTCATTAGGGTCATATTACTATTCCTAAGGTCAATTTACTATTTCATCGATATATGTTCCTTAACTCTTAGAAATACCTATTATTTCATTCATTCTTCATTTATAAATTATTTTTTGTGTTATTACTATGATTCTTTTGATATTATACTATATAACATAATTATAATAAGTGAATTTTCATTGATAAAATTTCGGGTCGTTACATTCTACCCCCTTATGTAATTTCACCCTTGAAATTTCATTTTATATACTATGGGGAAATGAAGTTGGGGTACTTATCCTACATCACATCCTTTGGTTCCCATGTTGGATCTTGTGGTTCCACCATAGTATATTGACTTGGTGAGTAGTCTTGTTTCATAGAAAATTATCTCTACAATCTATGATCTTCATTGGATGCTCCCCGTAAGAGAGATCATTCTCCAATTATACCACCTATAAATTTAGTACATGTGTAGGATCAGGTATGTACTTTCTCAAGAGGGATACGTGGAATAAATCATGTACTCGAGATATGGTTGGACGATGTGGTAGTGGATAGGCCACAACTCTTACATGATCAAGGATATAAAATGGTTCAATGTACCTAGGACTTATATTTCCTTTCTTCTAAAATATAATGATTCTATTCCATAGACATATGTAGAGGAATACCATGTCACCAACCTTAATCTCAAGGTCTCATCAACGGTTTTCTACATAGCTCTTCTATTGAATTTGAGCTTCTATGATGTTTTTTTGAATGGGTTTCACCATATCTGTCACATCATGTTACCTTAATCTGGTTAGTTTTCCATTTTTCTAAGTTCCTTTATAATATTAAAATCCTTTTATGTGATTTTTATGGTCTTACTACAGACTTCAGAACAGGTATACGTCGTGTACATGAAGTACACATCGTGTACTTGGTGTCAGTTTCATGTTGTGGCCCGAGGGACCATGTCATCAAGGGGGAGGTCATGTTGTGAGCTTTTACACATCGTAAATGATGGTTACACATTTTGTAGAGAGACAATTATGGTTTTTAATCTAACACGACAGGTTTTTCAGTGTAACTTATCCAACATGGATTTCATGTTGTGACCAAGGGGTACATGTCGTGACCTGGCCCATGCCCAGTTTAAAGTCACATGATCGGGATTTTTTCTCAGTCCTTTTCTCTCCAAACTTCATGTTTATCATCTCTATACCCTCCCTAGAAATTTTTCAAAGGAATATCACCTTCCCAATCATTTTGATCGGATATAGTTCATCATTGTTTCTATAGTGTGTCTCTCAATGTAATTGTTCTCTCTTATTATTCTTTGAAATTGATCACGATAGCACCCTATCCTTGTGTTATTTGGTATGTGGATCCAAGTTGGATGTTTCTTTTCATCTTATCCTAGATCTATTGTGAGATCTCATTTTGGAGGCCTTTTACATTGTTGGTTGTGGTGTGGCTGGTGTCCTTCTTCGAGGTATGTGGTTTTCCTTTCTTTTACATTCATTTTTTGTTTAGGTTTGAATCAATCTTGTTATGAATTGGATCCTAGTTTATCTGTTGGTGTTTTTGGGTTTCGTTTATGGTTTTGGATTCCATTGTAGGCGTGTGAGACCCGAACGTTGAGGTAGTTGGTTTTGTCTCTAGCCTGTGTTAATAATCTTTATTATTATTTCTTAATAAATTGATATAGGAAATTTTCCTGATTGTTTCTGTGTGTTGAAAAAGGGTATTTAAAGAGAAATGGGTTTTCCCTGGTTTTTGAAAAATTGATTGTGAAATGGTTTTGAATGTTTTTAAAAACATTGTAATTAGATTGTAAAATTGAGAACATGGGTTACCTTGGGTACTTAGGTGGAAGATTTAGCTTAAGACTATCATCCGTTGATTTGTGATTATAAAATAGGTTTTTCTTAGGGATTATTTAGGTTTCCTAGGCTTATTGTTGTAGGGGACCAATGTTGACATTTTTGGTTGATTACTCATGGAGTATTCCTTTGCTTCTTAGGCCCATTGTTCTAGGATTAGTTTTTGTGCCCTTGATAATTGTGGTATGAGTTGTCAGCTACCTTGACCTATAGTATTCCTTGGTGTGTGATACCTATGATTCTATTTGGTATTTATTGTGTTTTTAAGTTAGCCTTGGTATGCATGTTTATTCTTTTTCAAAATGATATGAAAAATGTTCTTTGAAATAGATATACCTCCTTTGGTTTAAAACTATGGAAAAAGGAAATGTTTCCATGTTTTCTATAAAACTACTTTTCTTCTTATCGTTCCATGTTTTAAATTCTAAATAAGATTACATGAATTTTTATAAAGGGACATTATATAGAACACCTGGGTGGGATCCTACTGATCATATTATCCCACACCCTACACATTGCTTCAATGGTGCATAGATCTTTGTATGTCTTCCAGTGTAGGGAAAGGCATGGTGATGCAGTGAAGCGGAAATGTTCATGTCAACTAGTATGGGTAGTTAGTGGTGAGATGGATTGAGTTCTTCCATGCCATGAGTAGATTATTTATTGGTTTCAAGTCCCTTGTAGTCAGACTTATCGTTTTGAGTTTTTAGATGTTGTTTCAGTTGTTTTTTTCAATATTTTCTTTTACAGTTATGGTGTATATATATTAGTTATTCTTATGTTATTTCTTCTTTTCTCTATATATATGTTGTGTGGTTATTTTTTTGGGAGAAATCATTCACTTAGTTTTGTCGTTCTATTTCTGGGTTCTTGTCGCCAGCTTGTGGGGATTGGGAACGCCCTTCAGGTGTGTAACTTGTCGGGTCGGGTGTTGGGTTTTAGGGCAACCTTCGTTGGTTCATTGTAGTTTGGTATTAGAGGAGGAACCCAGACTTTAGTGCATTTCACTACTAGGGATGAGATATAGGGCCCACAACAAGGACGTTTTTCACTAAAAGTGGGGTGAATGTAACACCCTAGAATGATAAAGGGTTAAATGAATAAATTATATGACTCGTGTCAACAATGTGGACCTTCTTTTTCAACAGCCTACATAATAAGAACTCCATAGTTAATAGTGCTTCACCTGGAATAGTGATCAGGATAGGCATCCTTCTAGGAATTTTTATAAGGTGTGTGTGAGTGATGACAAAGCACACTAGAAAGGACATGTGTTGGTATGTGGGGAAATTCAATATCCAGATGAACCATTAGGGATTATGGGTGGGCCCTAGGGTGGGGACCACGTGTCTACGGGGAAACTGCAAGTACCTGAATGGCCAAGACCCTACGGTCTTGTTAAGGTGGGGTTTTTGTGCTTTCATCGGGGCCTAGTCGTAACATTTGGTATCAGAGAGAGGTTTGTACTCAGGAATCCTTTCATGGGATGTCTGTCAGACTGGAGATAGGATTTTTTGGACTTGAGAGGTATGTTGTGATGAGTGTCTAGTGAGATATTGTCGTAACAAGACCCAAGTTACCATGGTATGTTAGGATATGTGTCTCTAAAGTTGGTTTTTTCTATTAAAAATTGTAGTTTTTACTTATGGGTTTTCTAGTATGAATAGATATTTTTTCTGTGTCTGATCGTCCTTATGTTTCAGTATAAAGTAGTATTCCTCTGAGACATCTTCTACAGGTTTCTCAGGAAGGTACAATTGATACTCCTCATGGAAATCCACCAATGGATTAGAATATCATCGAGATTACCATACGGGTGGTCTTTTCTGTTTATCATAATGCGCCACGACTTAAGAATGCAGTGGTTGAAGTACAACTAAGAGATGGAGGATAAAGAGAATGATCACAGGAGTTCTTGCATGATAAGCCACTGTCCTTTAAAGGGACAACTGAACCTCAAGACATGGAGGATTTTCTAGATAGGATCGATCAAATATTTGAATTCTTGGAGAAACCTAAGAATATCAGGGTAAAGTTTATAGTGTTCATACTTGAGGGTTTCAACAAGAGTTGGTGGGACTCTATGGTCCTAGCATATTAACATGTGGGCTTGGATTGGGAGGGTTTCAAAACAATGTTCTTTCAACAGTTTTCTCCAAAGTCTCTAATGTTGGAAAAATCACTAGAGTTATTATCATTGTAGTAGGAGAGTGTTCGGTATCAACCTACACTGATCAGTTTGATGATAATGTCCATTTTTCTTTGTACATGGTAAGTAATGACTAGTTAAACGCACATAATTTCCTGAAGGGTTTGTGATCAGACATTATATTGCATGTGTTCATATTAAAGTATTCTACCTATGTCGAGATAGTGGACAAAGCAATGATTGTAGAGATGAACATGGAAGGAAATGTTAACTTTACCACCTCTTCTCTTCCAAATGTTGATAGATTCAGTGGCATGTATGGGAAGAAAGGGAAGTGTCATGACCGTTGTCGGAGTGGTAGAGGTGGATCTCAATAGTGAGCCATCTCCATAGCATCAATTTTAGCTACAAGTGTTCCTCTGACTTGATACCAGTGTGGTAAGGGGGTCACAATAAACGTTCTATTTTCGTGCTCACGAATGCATGAAAAAGCTTTTCACTTGTTAGTAAACTATAACATTTCGGTTAGGATATGATTACTCCTTGTCATAGTTAGGGTTCATCAGCTCCAAAGGTTGTTGTGGTGTAATCAGAAGCTTCAAAGACTATAGGGCTCCAGCCACAATCCTCCAGTGTGAAACACTAACAGGCAGTAGATGAGTGTCTAATGGATGTTGATTCAAGTCTAACAATGGTGATAGGTACACTCCTTATTGCAACTTTAGTAGCTACTACTTTGTTTGATACCGGTTCCTCCCACACATTTATATCTGTACTTTTTGTTGACATGCTTGAACTTCAAACATAACTTATTCCCTTTAAAATGGATTTAGTGACACCTTTTGGAAAGAAGAAAGAGCATGGTTTTTGGTGTACTTCTTGTTCTTTCATGATTGCTGACACAGATTTGGTTTGATATTTTCTCATTCTTGACCTGGATACGTTTGAAATCATAATTGGTATGGATTGAAAGGTCTCTTATCAAGCTAATGTTGATTTTTATTATATGTGTGATTTGTTTCTTTCTACCAATGGGAGCTCTCGTGAGTTTCTATGAGAGTGGGACATGAGGTTAGGTCATGAAGGACCATCCCTCATATAGCTTAAGAGTTTGTTGGTTGTTGTTGCGTTTAAGATCGATGAGGTTTATTCTGTTGAGGAACTTCCTGTTCTTTTCCGAGACATTGCTGATGTTTTCCCAGATGACATCTCTGGTCTTCCTCCAGAGATATAGGTAGAGTTCACTATTGACATGGTAGATAAGGGTTGAAAGAAATCCAGAAGAGTTGAAAGAACTCAAGATTCAGTTGGATGAACTATTAGAGAAAGGGTTTTGTTCACCTTAGTTTTTGGTATTGGGAATCCCCTATGCTCTATGAAAAGAAGGAAAATGGTTCACTTTAGATATTTGTGGACTATAGGAAGTTAAACTGAGTAATGGTTAAGAAAAAATATCATTTTCTTCATGTGGATGATTTGTTTGATCAGTTGAATGAATAAAACTGGTTTTCAAAGATCGATCTTCAATTAGGTTATCATCAGCTCAGAGTCTGATAGTCTGATATATATAAGATGGCCTTTTTGGAGTAGTTATATCCATTATTAATCTCTAATTATTACTTTTGGTTTGCCTAACCATCCTTAAATTTTTATATCCTTGATGAATCATATATTCCACTAATATCTTGAAACATTTGTGGTAGTGTTTCTGGATAATTTTCTAGTTTATTCAAATTCATAGCATGAGCACAAGTACTATTTGAGTTTAGTTCTGGAGGTCATGAGAAATCACCATCGGTATGGAATGCTTTAAAAAATCAATTTTTGGATTCTAGAAATAATGTTCTTGGGGCTTAGATTTTCGGATCATGGCTTATTAGTAGATCCAAATAAGGTAAAACCTATTTTTCCTGGAAGGAACTACGAAATGTCTTTGAGATATGAATCTTCCTTGGTCCTGATAGATACTCTCAATGGTTCTTCAAGGATTTATCTAAGATAGAATCACATTTTTCTTCTCTAACCAAGAAAGCAGTGAATTTTTCATGGGATGAGAACTTCCAACCTTCCTTTGTTGAACTGAAACAACTTCTGAAATCCGCACCTATTCTCATACTAACTAATCCCAGTAAGGGGTATGTGGTGTTTTGTGAGGCATCTGGTGTGGGTTTGGGATATGTAATGATATAGAATGATCATGGGGTAGCTTAAATCTATCTTTAACTATGACCATATGAGAAGAACTACCCCACTCATGATTTAGAGCTTGTGTCGTTGATGCATGAACTTAAGTGTTGGAAGCCCTATATATTTGGGGAGAAGTTCACAATATTCCCTGATCATAAGAGTCTATGATATACCAATTCCCATAAGAACTTGAATTTTAGACAAAAATTATGGGTAGAATACCTTCAAACATTTGACTTTGAAATATCCTACACCTCAGGGAGAGGGAATGTAGTTGCATATGCTTTAAGAAAGAGAGTACCATCACAGGTTGTTCTGTAATCGAAGGAGGAGTTTAATCTTATGGTGATTTTTTCTTAGTTTCACTTGGATGCTCAGGAGGATGTCTCAGGTATGGTTCTAACCAGTCGCTACTTATCATCATCTCTCGTAGATTCTATCTTGAAATGTTATCAGCAAGATGACGAGTTTCAGAAGATTGGGGAAAACCTTTATAGTGGGCAGATCATTTCTGGTTGGTCTCTTTCTTGAGAAGTCATACTTCACTTTGGGAAGCGAGTTTTTATCCCAAAACATGTGATAAGTTAATTCTTGTTTGATTGTCATAACTCTTCATGGTTCATTCATCCAGGCTCTATGAAGATGTATTATGACATGGTAATATGGTTCTGGTGGCCTGGTATAAACTGTGACATTGTAGATTATGTGTCTTGTTGTTACACCTGCCAACAGATAAAGGTAGAGTACATAGAGCCCTCTGGTTTTCTTTAGCCTCTCTCGGTTCTTGTTTGGATGTGGGATGAGGTGTCCATGGATTTTTTTTGTTCAGTTTCCATTGATGCCCTGGGGGAAAAATACTTTATGGGCGGTTGTTGATAGTTTGACGAAGTCTACTCAAATCATTGTGATCATGGACACCACTAAAGTTGAAGATCTAGGTATGCTATATGTGCAAGTGATCATGAGGTTACATGGGAGTCCTTCTGTCATTGTTTCAGATAAGGATCCTAGGTTTTCCTCAAGGTACTGGAGGAGTCTTCAAGAGGCAATGTGGACTCAGGTCAAGTTGATCACATATTACCATCCACAAACAGATATCTAGATGAATCTTGTAATTCATATCTTAGAGTATATACTTCACGCCTACATCTTGGATATCTGTAGAACATGGGATATCCATATGGGACTGGTAGTGTTTGTTTACAACAAAAATTACCAGTTTTTGATCTAAATGGACCCTTTTGAGGCATTGTATGGTCACCCATGCAGATCACCTATTTGTTGGGAAGTGGTGGGAGAAGTAGCTTTGGTTGGACCAATTCTGGTTCAAGAGACTTTTTTAAATATTTAGGAGGTGTGACGACATCTAGTTCCATCCCAGAGTCGATATAAATCATATACAGATTGATAGCATCATCCTTTGGAGTTTTCAATTGGTCACTGGGTTTTCATGAATGTTTCTTCATGTTTGGGTAACCGTTGGCTCAGAAAACATAGAAAGTTGGATTTGAGATATGTTAGACCATTTGAGATCATTGAATAGCTTGGGAAGGTTGCTTATTTTTTTTCATTACTGACTCATTTTATGGTAATTAATGATGTTTTATGTATATCTCAGCTCAAGAAGTATCACCCTGATACCACACTTATTATGAGTTGGGATGAAATTAAGTTAGAACCAGATGCTTCTATTTTGGAGAAACCAGTGGAGGTCATTGACTCTCAAAAGAAATTCTGGTGTGGGAAGTCTATTCCATTATTTACAGTTCTATGCAAACATGTATCAGATTCTCATGAGACTTGGGAACATGATTCGTTGATGATGGAGCAATGACCTCATCTCTTTCCAGATGTTACATATTTCACATGACTTCTCAGGGATGAAAATTCTTTATGGTGGGGAGTTTTTAACATCATTTTACCTTAATTGGGTTTGTTTTCCCTTTTCCTAAGTTCATTTATGGTTTTAAAAACATTTTATGTGATTTATCTTGGTTTTCTATTGACTACAGAACAGGTACAAATTATGTACCAAATGTACATGTTGTTTACATGGTTTTGGTTCAATGTAGTGGCCTTAGAGACCATTTCGTGAAGGATAGGTCATGTGGTAAACTTATACACATTGTGAATGATGGTTAAATATCATCTAGGGTGAAAATGTCAGTTTTTAATTCAAGGTGACAGGTTTTTTGGCATAAACTATCTAGCAGGGCCTTCACGTCGCGACCAAGAGGTACATGTCGTGACCCAACCCGTGCCCAATTTACAGTCTTTCATTAAGGAGTTTTTCTCGGTTCTTTTCTCTCCAAAATTTGTGGATCTCAACCCTAGATCATCCATAGGAATTATTTATAAGTGTCTCACCTTCCAAATCAATCTGATCATCTCTGATTCATCATTTTTATATGGTGAGTCTCTCTCAGTAAGTGTTCTCTTTGATTATTCCTTTTGATTGATTGTGACAGCATCCTCTCCTTGTGTTTTCATATCCACTGATCCAAGTTGGATGTTTCTTATCAACTTTTTCTAGAACTGTTGTGAGATCTCATTTTAGTGTCCTTTTTCTTTCATTGTTTGGGGTGCGGTGCGAATCCTTCTTCGTGTTATGTGGATTTCCTCTCTTCCACATTTCCTTTGTGTTTATATTTGAATCATTCTTGTTATGTATTGGATCATAGGGTCTTCATTGGTGTTGTTGGGTTTTGTTCTTGGTTTTGGATTTTGTTGCAAGCATGTGCGACCAAAAATTTAATGTAGGTGATTCCGTCTCTAGACTATGATATTGAGATTGATTTTTATTTCTTAATAAATTGATTTATGAAATTGTAATGATTGTTTGTGAGTGTTGAAAATGGTATTGAAAGAGAAATGGTTTTCCCTAGATTTTGGTAAATTGATTGTGAAATGGTTTTTGAATGTTTTTCAAAACATTGAAATTGGTTTGTAAAATTGATCACATGGGTTACCTTGGGTACTTAGGTGGAAGGTTTATCTTGAGGCCATCGTCCATTGCTTTTTCATTACCAAGTAGTTTGGTCTTGGGGATTTTCTTTATTTCCTAGTCCATTTGATCTAGGGGACCGATATTGACATTTTGGGGGGTTTACTCATTGGGTATTCCTCTTCTTCTTAGGCTCCTTATTTTAGGATTAGTTTTTGTGCACATGACCATTGTGGTATGATTATTCTACTGCCTATACCTATAGTATTCCTTGGTGTGTGATACATATGATTCTATTTTATTTTGATTCGATTTCTATGGTATCCTTGGTAAGCATGTTTATTCTTGTGTAAAGTCATATAAAAATTATTCTTTGAAACAGATATACCTTTATTTGTTTAGAAATATGGAAAAGGGAAATGTTTACCATGTTTTCTATAAAACTGCTTTTATAATTATCATGACATTTTTTAAATTTTAAATAAGAATAAAGTAATTTTTATATAGAGACTTTCTGTAGTACACTTGGGTGGGATCCTACTGAACCTGTTAGCTCATACCCTACACACTACTTCGGTGGTGTGTAGACCTTTGTTTATCTTACAATTCACGGAAAGGAAAGGCTCTATAGTGAAGTGTTTCAGTTCATGTCAGTAAGGATGGGTATCTGGTGGTGATAAGGTTGGAGTTCTTCCATGCCATCATTGGAGAATCTTTTGGTTTCGAGTCCATTGTAGTCAGACTTGTAGTTTGGAATTTTTTCTACTATTTCAGTTGTTTTGTTTCCTCTACATTCCTTATAGTTTTGGAATATTTTTTTAGTATTATGTTTTTTCTTATTTTTAATATATATATGATGTGTGGTTGTTTAATTTGGGAAAAATAATTCCCTATGTTTTTTCGATCGATGCCTAGGTTCTTGTCACTAACCCATGGGTATCAGGAATGCCCTTCGGGTATGAAACGAGACGGGTCGTTTGACGGGTTTCAGGGAAACCTGGGTCATTTCATTACATTATCCGACATATCTGCAACCATTTCAGGTCCTAGAATCTATACTCATTGACTTCATCCCAACATTTATTTGTTCTTTATATTTTCCCATAAAGGGATTCATATGGATCCATTTGGAATCTATAATGAAAACAATTGTTGTATGAGAATTAAACTATTGGAAGATGTTGGTCCCATCCTTCTTTGAAGTCCATAGAAAATGCTCTCAACATTTTTTCCAGTGTATAAATAGTTTACTCAGATTGACCATTAGTTTGAGGATTATAGGATGTACTTAAGCTCAACTTAGCGCATAGAGCATGTTGGATAATTTTCCAAAACTTGGAGGTGCATCTCGGGTCATGATTGGATACAATCTATTGTGGTACTCTTTGCAGTCTTACCACTTCTTTGATTTATATCCGTGCAAGTTGGTTGAGTGATAATTAATCTCAAATTATGATAAAGTGAGCTATATTTATAAGAATATCCACAAAAACCCTTATATCAGTATGTCATCTAGATTTCTTTGTTAGTCTAGTGACAAAGTCCATAGTATTGTTCTTCCACTTCCATGTTAGTATGGGTAGTGGTTGCATCATCCCTTTAGAATTTGGTCTTTCGTCTTCACAACCTCACATACCAAGAACTTTTATGTATATTCAGTGATCTCCTTCTTCATATTTTTCCACCAATATTTATCTTCGATATCTCAATAAAACATTATGCTCACTGGGTGAATAGAGAAGGTTGAGCTATGTAAGTCATTTAGAAGCTCATTCTTTATCTCTATATTAGAAGGTACACATTTTCATGACCTAAATATTACATCTCATTCCTAATCAATTTAAAACATTGAGGATTTCCCATTTCTCATAGATTCCACCTTATTCTATATTTTCACTTAATTCCTTAGATAAGTATTTATTTTCTTAATAAAGGACGGTTGGGAAATCATTTGAGAGAGTATTGATGATGTTCATTCCTTAATGATTCACATGTCCATCCTCTCCAAGTCAAATAACATTATATCCATCTCAATTCTCATCATTTATAAAGATGCAGGATCCATTATATATATAGAATCTACTACCTTATTTTCCTTACATGGAAGGTATTGGATTGAGAAGTGATAATACATAATGATATTTAAGCATATTCTCTGGTACAGATCAATATCCTTATATATGAATATATATTTTATACTCTTATGATATTTATATATCTCAATCTTCTCCCCATAAAGATAATGCATCCAGATTTTCAATGCAAAGATTTCAATTGACAAATTCAAATCATGTGTAAGATAGTTTTTCTCATGAATTTTCAAATTCATTGAGGCTTAGGCTGTCACTTTATCATTTTTCATTTGTACATAGCCTAATCCGTTCATTGAAGCATTATTGTAAACCACAAATATTTCCCCACTTTTAGGAATTGTGAGTACTAGTGCAGTTATTTAACTCTTCTTCAACTCATTAAATCAGTCTTCATATTCACTGGCCTAGATGAAATTAATGCATTTACATGTCAACTTGGTTGTGGGTTTGAAAATCATGATAAGTTATTCACAAATCATTGGTAATACCTAGCTAGACCAAGGAAACTATGGATCTTCATTATAGATATTTTCATGCACCACTCTTTAATTGTTTTATCTTGGAAGGGTCTACAGATATCACTTTTCTAGTGATTACATACCCTAAAAAGGATAATCCATCTAGAACTCAAATTTTATGTACTTTACATATAGTTTCTCCCTTCACAATGTCAGTAAAACCTTATTCAAATGATCCTAATGTTCCTTCTTTATTTTGGACTATATTATAATATCTTCAATAAAGAATACCACAAATATTTTGAGGTAATATCTAAAGAACCTATTCATTAAGTCCATGAATATTTCAGAAAAATTATTGAGTCTGAATGTCATCACTATGAACTCATTGTGTCCATACCTCGTTCAAAAGTCATTCTTGGGAATATCATCATTCCTCTCCTTTAATTGGTGATATCCCAACTAAAGGTCCACCTTAATGAAATAATTGGACCCACATACATGATAAAAAAGTCACCTATCTAAAGTAGGGGATACTTTTTCTTCATTATGTTTTTATTGATCTCTATATAATCAATGTAGAGGGGGATTGATCCATATTATTTTTAACAAAGAGGATTGGTTCACCACATGGTAAAGCACTTGGGGGGTATAAAACCCTTGTCCATATTCTCCTGTAACAACTTCTTCATCTATTCCAACTCAGAAATGAATATTATATAAGGTTTCTATGATATAGTTAGAGATCCAAGAATATGTTAAATTGATAAATCAACCTCTTGATCAGAAGGAAGACCATAATACTCTTCGATGAATACAGTAGTGTAGTTTCTCAAAATGTGCATGTCTTGGATAATGAATCTCTCCTTTGTCTCAATAATTTGGGCTAGATATGATTTCTCAAAAGGTAGTAATATACACACTGGATCTAATGATTCTGAAGGAGAGTAATCTTCCTCATTACACTTTTATAGAATTTGGGGATGTTTCAGGATATCAAAAGTGATATCCCTTTCGAGATTGTTTAGGTTAGATTTATATAAAGACAGCCTTTGCATGCCCAATATATTATCAAACTCTACCGGAGGTAGTATGAAAATATTTTCTAGGAGTTTCAGTCCAAAAAAAATTATCTATAAATGAATTATATAATTTGGATGAAATAATTTCCCCATTTTCTGTTCGCATAGATAACTCAACCTTCATATTTTGGGGTGGTTTTTGAGTAGTTATATAAAACGTTCAAGATATGAAATAATGTGTAGAACAAGAGTCAAATAGTACATTTTCTATTCATGAATGAATAATCAGTGTTCCTATCATCACATCATTTTTTGGATCCACATGAGTAGTAGTGATATCATATGCCCTTCCTTATTACTGGGTAGGTTATTATTGTTGATTGTCTCCAACAAAACCTTTTCTTAGGTCAATTGTTCAAATAATTCTTATGTTCCTTGAAGTTGAAACATTGATATGTAGGATTATTATTGATCTAAACATTCCATTATTCTTCCAAATTAGTGGGAATATTCATATACCATTGGTAGTTATTAGCCGGATGACCCAATCTTTTACATTATATGCATTTCTTGGATACATTTAAATAGTTTTATGGATGCTTATTCCCACAATTTTGACACATGTGATAGTGTGTTTTATTTCTATAATGGAATTTATATGTTTATAAAACCATATTTTATTAAATATTCCTCCTTTTTCCTAGATCCATGAGACTATTGAGAGTCTCTGATCTCCACTTCAACCTTAATGGAACAACAAACAATCTTCTCATAGCTCTCAAAGTCTCAAATCACTAACTATTTTCATAGACTTGACTTTAGTCCACTAAAGAAGGTATCCAACTTGATTTTTTGTGTTCATGAAAAATATAGGGGAGTATCTCACAAGACTTGTAAAGTTTGATGCATACACCCTAATAGACTCATCTTCCTTCTTCTTGGTTCTGTGGAACTATCGTTCTATATTGAGACGGAGGGTTTGGGGAAAATATTTTTTGAAAAATATTTTCTTGGAATCTTCCCTTTACATTGAATAAATTTCCACCTGGGAATTTGTGACCTTGATCAGTTTCCAACACTGATCATCTTCCCCAACAAAATGATATACTTCCAGCACAACTTTCTATTATTCTAAGCACCGAAGGAAAAAGAATTTATTTTCAATGGATTTAATCAACTCTTCCATGAGGATAGTATCATAAGATCCACTAAACCTGAGATACCTTTTCTACATAAAGGATTCTATGGGAACATGTTATTTCTTTAGATAAAGAGGTTGTTCCGCATGGTTCAAGTTATTATTCAATACCTGAGGCAACTAATAAAGTACTATCATAATGTTCTGAGCACCCATTCCAATCATATTTGGCATATCATTAAGGAAATCATCACATTTTCTATCACATTGATTGTTGGAACTAGTTATTATATTTCCATCCATTAACTAAGAATATGAAAGTGAAATTACGTACTTTAATACTTAATTAATAAGTATAATAGAAGGAAACTATAAACATAAAAGGATAAAATTGTAATGGAAAATTATATCCTAACTTGTGATTCTATAGGTTTCAATCGAGGTTATCCATAACCTATTTCTTGACATCTATTATTATGGGAATTTTTTCCATAATAATGGTTTTTAATGATCTTTTGAATTTACCTAATCATATCTACTCAGACTGTCATACCAGGTATGCAGTAAGTCCCATTTTCATGTACCGGATTACCCTGAGTCAAGCCCAGAACTCCTTGATTGAGTTTTTACACCTAGTTACATATGTTCCAGAACCACTTACACTTATAGTATCCATACAGAAATTTATTTTATTGATAAACCACTTATTCTATACTAACCAAATTTTAGGGATGTTTTCTCATTCTTAGTCTTATCCCGAGGGTTCTTACTAAACTTCTCTTTTCCTAATCTCTAAAAATAACTAAAACTTTATCAGATAAAAACTATAAAACCCAAGTCATTTAAATATATTATTTAATGATTTTAAGAATACATAACCATTAAATACAAACCAATGATTTTAAAGTCTAGTGTCTTTGGAAGATTAAGTACATAATTAAACAACATGAGACCAAATTAAACATCTTTTATTTAATATTCATAAAGAGATCATAACTACATTAGAGCACCTACATCTACATAGGATACCCTAGGGAATAAGTTAATAAAATGGATTTTCTAAAAAATCCTTGTAAGGAAATAAATATAAGAATAAATCATAGCACATGGGTTAGAAGGCATATCATAATGATGTAAAAGTCATGGAACATGAATAAAAATATGCAATCATGGAATATAGGACATGTGATCATATAATCTTGGAATGAGAGTAATTTGGTATCAACATAAAAAATTACTTTATTATGACTCATGTCTCATTGCACATGGAGTATCATGAGTCAAGGATAACCACCACGACTGTTGCATATGGAGCCTGAGTCAAGGCTAACCACCAAGACTGTTGCATATGATGTATCATAAGACTAAACATTACCCAATTAATTGAAGTGATATATTAGTGAACCCATAATAACATTTTCATTAATAATTTTTCCACATAAAAAATCACACATAAGAAATTAGACATAAACATAGGGGTTACCCATAGAAGAAATTGTGTATTATAGTCATGTCCAAAGGCATATCAAAAGGGAATATCATAATGGTGTCCATGAAAGAAAGGATTTAAATAATTAATGGACAATAATAAGTAAAATTAGGAATATGCCATGATAATTTTTGAAAAACTTAAGTGAGAACATTTAAAAATATTGTTTAAGAATCTTAAGAAAGAAAATATTTTCAGTGTGGTTTACGAAAAATATTAAAGATTAATTAAAACCTAAAAGTAAAAATTGTTTTTGAAAAACTAGAAATGAACCATGATAGTTTTTCATGAAAAAATTAGGTAATTTATGATGAAAATTGTTTCTTAAACGAAATTATATATATCACTTGATAATGGGTACAAAATTGGGAAAGTCCTTTAATCGGGGTTGCTAATTTGGAATATTTGAGAAGAACCCCTTTTTAAAACATGTATTTTCTATCACATATGAATGATATGGTCATGATATATGAGTTTGGAAAAATTAAACACAATTTATAAGATTTATATATAAATAAATAAGAATTAAAGTTTTTTAAAAATAGTGAAAGAGTTACTCGTAGAAAAAAATGGAGGTTCGGGTAGAATCCCTTACCTTATGTCCAAAGCAGTTTTGTACTTGATTTTAATGTCCTGAATAATAGAATTAGATTCAATAAATAAAAATTATTGAAAATTTTTTACATGTAATTTATTTAATATAGTTTTATTCAGTTCATTTATGACCTTTTTGATGAGTTATAGTGTTTAATTCCATCATTTGGGAGTGCTTGTTTTCTTAGCTTTCATGACTGGTTAGCTTGTATATGAGTATAGAAGTTCATGTAGAATTGGTATAACTATCCAGAACTAAAATCATATGGTATTAATGAAAAAATAAAAGTTTAATTGGTCTTATATATTATTATTTTTTCAGATATGAGTATGAATCATTATATGACATGTTAATGATAATTGTTTAGACTAATTTTAACAGTTTTCAGATCACAACAAACTAGTTTTGTTCTGTCATTTAATATCATGAACATATAATGATCATAAAACATTACATATAATATAATAAATATAATATAATCTAGTTCAACCTTAAAACGTATTTCATGACTATCCTGGATAATGGTTATAGAAATTGAAAACTCATCTTCATTGAATGTGATAAATTAACACATCAAGGGTGATGTTTTAATTTTTTTTGAACAAAATGAGGGGGAAGAGTTGATGATAGATTATTCCATAATTATAATAATATTTCATTATATGTAAGGCACTTGATTTATCATTCCATTTGAATTAGGGGCTGTTAGGATAGAATATGAAAATAAATAACTTCATAATAAAATAAAAGAAAAGGAAAGAGGAATTTACCACTTGAATTTATCCTCCCAGAGAACCTCCTTAGGAAAAGGATTTGGTATTTTGATTAGATAAAGAGATATTTTACATGGGGGGGGGGGGTTAGGGAATATATTTGATCCTAATTTTGACAAGGCTCAATTTTTTAGAGGTGTGAGGAGAAGAGGTGGTGGGGGTGGTATTTATAGTCGAGGAGATGGGTATTTTCTCATTATTTTACTATCAGATTATTATTTTTCACCAATACTATGAATGGTTTGAGAATTATCATAAAAAATTAAAATATTGAAGGTTTGTTCTATATTTTGGGATTATTTCATCCATATATCATCCATGACCCCATAATTCATTTGTTTAGCATTTATCACAAATTATCATATTTTACTATTCACTGAAAAATAAACTATTTTATAAAAATACAAAAAAATCACCCAAACCATTTTTTACATGTAGAATTAATAATTGAACTCAATTTTATGAAAATAATTTTATAAATATAATAAATTTAGTTTTAAAAATAAATCATTATTTACTCGAAAAATATAGACTTTTAAATTATAACTGATTTTATAACACTTTGTAAAATTAATTAAGGTCTCATAAAATTATATTAAAATAATAAGACAATATAATATGAATTTATGAATAAATTTTATAGAAATAGATTTTATTTGATATTTTTAAACTAATCACAACATTAAAATTAAATATTAATGATTATAAAAATACCAACACTTAATTTATAATTTTTAAAATATTTATTTACTTATAATATGATATAATTATATCATAATTTCATTTGTAAGATTCCTAAATTTTCCCTATACTTTAATAGTTGAGGTTAATATTCGTTTATCCAGTTTACTATTCATAAGGGCTATATTACTATTTATAAGATCAAGTTACTATTTCATCGATATAGGTTCCTTAACTCCTAGAAATACCTCTTATTTAATTAATTATTCATTTATAATGTTTTTATTGTGTTCTTAATGTGATTTTTTAGGATTATACTATATAACATAATTATAAGATGGGAATTTTCATTGTTAAAATTTTGGTTTGTTACAGTTTCTATATTACATTTCCACTTTTAGTGCATATTGAATTATTTATTTATAGAATCCAAAGTCCATTATGGCTAAAACACTTCAGATATTTGGATTCAAGACACTGAAGAATCAGTCAATCTTAATTTAAAAATGAAATATAATACCTAAAGAGTACCTTCAATGTCTTGTAAAATTGGATTCATAGGCATGAAGAGTATCATCGCCATTTTTTTATGCTCTATAAATTCCCTATCCATTTTTTTGGGAATAATACGAGAAAAGTACTTCTTGAAAGACAATATTTTAAACTCATACAACTTAAAACAGTCAATTTATTCCAAATTACTCATATTCTTAATAATATTCTTACATTGATCTACCTCACCTTCTAGGTGGTAGATAGCTAGACTAACATTTTCATGCTCTAGACAATGGAGAATGAAAAATATATTTTTAGTGGTACTAATCCATTTCACAGAAACTAATGAATCTGGAGAACTACTGAAATAAGGTGGGATTTCCATCATGATAGACTCAACATAATTTCATTCCCACATTTTCTCAATTAGATGTTCACCGTTATTTATAGCTTGAGAAAGTTGTGTGATCACAGTAATGTGGTTTTTAATTCTATCCCCCATAAAAATTTGTTTCTTAGTAGGACATACATTTCATTTTCCATTAAATTCCTCATTAAAATGATTCCTTCAGGTTCTAGACATTGACTAAGACCAATAACAATAGTGTGAGAAATAATAATTATAATGGAAAATCTTATAGTCTGAAAAATCATTTCGAAGGTATAAATCAAGACACCTTATTTTAAAATTTTGACACCATAGGTTTATCCTAGGTCATTCGTAGTCATAATCTATTTAAATCCTCTATGATTTTTCATAAATATTTTTGGAATTTCGAATGATTGTCCCTCAGGAGTGTCAAACCATGTGTGCAGTAAGGCTCATTTAAATGCACTAGTTATTAATTGAGTCTAAATATATATTTTTTTGGTGTCAATACCCTTAGGTACATTTGTTCCTAATTGTGATAATGATTTATGGACATACTGAAGCTCAACTCAGTGCACATAGCAAGTTCGATACTTTTCCAGAACATGGAGGTAAATTTCAGATCTCGATTGGATACAATCGATAGGGGTAATCTATGCATCCTTATCACTTCTCTAAAGTATATCCATGCAAGTTAATCCAGTGAGATGTCCTCCCAAATTATGATAAAGTGAGATATATTTATAAAATTATCCACAAAAACCCATATATAATTGTTTCCACTATATTTATTAAGAATCCTAGTGAAAAATTACATTGTAATGTTCTTCCACTTCCATGTTATTATAGGTAGTGGATGCATCATCCCCATAGAATTTTTCCTTTTCCTTCACTTTCTCATATACCAGGCACTTTTATGTATATTCAGTTACGTCTTTCTTTATTTTGGACCACCAATACTTCACTTGTAAATCTCGATAAATCATTATGATTCCCAGGTGAATAGATAAGGGTGATCTATGTGGGTCATTCAGAATATCCTCCATTATCTTTGTATCATATGGTACACATAGTAATGACCCAAATATTACAACTCCTTCCCCATCAATTTTACACTTTGAGGATTTCCACTTTCTTATATATTCCATATTCGTTTGGATTTCCACATCATTCCTTTGATTGTAATTTATTTTCTTCATAAGGGATGGTTGGACAATCATTTGAGAAAGGATTAATGATTTTCCTTCCTTAACGATCCCCATTTCCATCATCTATAAGTCTAAGAATATTGGATCTTTCTCAAGTCTCATCATTGATAAAGATAGAGGATCCATTATATATAGAGATTCATTTACCTTATTTTCCTTACTAGGATGGTATTGGATTGAGTATTTATAACCCTTGATGACATTTTACCATCTTCGCTGGTTAATTTTAATCTCCCTCTGTGTGAATATATATTTGATACTCTTGTGATCATTATATATCGAAAACTTCTACTCATAAAGATAATGTTGCCAGATTTTCAATGCAAAGATAACAGTTGCCAACTTCAGATCATGCATAGGATAGTTTTTCTCAGGAAGATTCAAATTCCTTGAGGTGTAGACTATAACTTTATCATTTTTCATTAATTCATAGCACAATATATTCCTTGAAGCATCATTATACACCAAAAATATTTTCCCACTTTTCAAAAGTGTGAGTACTAGTGTCGTTATTTGACTCTCCTTTATCATTTAAATCAGCCTTTATATTAGAAAGTCTAGAAAAAAATTACTCATTTCCAAGTCATCTTGGTTAGTGGGTTTTAAAATCATGAGAATTTCTTCACAAATTGTCGGTAATACCTAGATATATCAAGGAAACTATGGATCTTTGTTATAGATGTTGGCATCCACTAATATTTAATTGCCTTTTTCTTGGAAGGGTATACATATATCCATTCTTTGGTGATTACATACCCTCAAAAATATACTTCCTTCATTAAGAACTCATATTTATTGTACATTACATATAGTTTCTACCTATGTAATGTCAACAACACCATATTCAATGGCTCCTCGTGTTCGTCCTTTCTCATTCTCTATATTAGAATATCATTAATAAAGAATACCATATATTATTTGAGGTAATATTTAAAGACTCTATTCATTATGTCCATGAATATTTCTTGACCATTAGTAAATATGAAGGTCACAATTATGAACTCATTGTGTCCATACCTTGTTCGAATGTCATTCTTAATAATATCTTCCTTCGTCACCTTTAATGGTTGATAACCCAGCTACTGGTCCACCTTAGACAAATAATTGGCCCCACATAGCCGATCAAACAATTAATCAGTCTGAGTAAGGGGATATTTTTTCTTTATAATGATTTTATTGATCTCTATATAATCAATGTGTAGGTTCATTGATCCATCCTTCTTTTTAGAAAATAGGACTGGGGAACCCCATGGTGAAGCACTTGGGGATATAAAACCCTTGCCCATATTCTCCTGTAACTGCTATTTCAACTCTTCAAACTCAATAGTGTCCATTCTATAAGGTTTCATTGATATAGATAGAGATCCAGGAAATGGTTCAATTCATAAATCAACCTCTCAATGTAAAGACCTGGATTTTCCATGTAATTGTTTTTAATTATATAGAATTATTACAAGTCTTAAAAAATTGATGGCACGTGATTATGAGGCCTGGTGTACCTTGAATGAATTTTTGAACTTTTTTTAATGACCGTTTATGAAATGCATGATTGGTTTTTTCTAAATTTTGAACTGGTGATCAGATTATAAATCTGAGAGCACTATTAGATCCGCAGCACTGAGATTATCTTAAGGAAGGCACCACATCAACCGCAGTAGGTTGGGAGAAAAAGTTATATTTTGGGAATTTTATAAAAATAATATAATAATAATGTTATTTTATTTTCCTCCAATGAACAAGTGGTGGTGGTGGTACAAACAACATTTCAATCCATTAAATGGATTGACTCCTCAATTCATTTTTATAACGTCGTTGGAATAAAGAAGGTGTTTTAATTAATTTAACCCCAGTAATTCCACGTGTGTTACTCTCCCTCCCCCTATCCTATTTATATGGAGATTGGGGAGGAGTGTTTGCATAACTTCGCCTAGAAATAAATCTTAGGAAATGTACCGTGACGACAACCACTTGGAGGACGGGACCGGTTCCAGCGAGCAATGACGATCGATACCAAATCATGAACTGATGAATGATGTTTGAGCGGAATCACTGGAAGCTTGTGGAAAAAATGATGAACGTCGACTCGTTCGGGAACAAAGACATTCTCCAATGATATTGAGGTAGGGTATTATATTGTTTTAATTTCAAGAGATTGTTGAATCACATATTATTCCCCCCTTGTTAAGATACAAACGCGGAGGGTGCGGGCCAAACGAACAAATCTCGGACCCTCCTCTACTTAGTTAATCTATGTGTTCTTCACGTGACGTTTTATTCGTATTATATAGAACCAGAAATGGGGGGTCAAGAAGCAAAGGGGCATCCTGGGGAGGCCTTTGGTACCTACAGACAGAAAAACGGGCCACCTGAGCTCACCCAGGACAAGCGAAAGACCGTTGGCATGGAACTGGCATGACAACACTGGTGACTGGCGCCAACAGGTGATGGAGGTGGCCGGTAACGGCCTGCCGTAGAAGAGATGGTGGCACATCGTCACATGTCGTTAGTGGAGAAGTTTACAGCCATTGTCGCGGTAGGTGAAGGCGGAGGCCATCACGGGTTGGCCGTGGGAGGAAAAGGTGATGCATTGCGCCATCGTGCACCACTGGAGATGGCCGCGGCACGAAGCCACAACAGTGGAGGAGGGACCCGCCCCTGCGGGTCCCGTGGATCCTAGGAGGTTCCATGTGGTACCGCCGTTCATTTATCCAAAGGGAATTGCCATTCGGGAGTAAAGGGGGGCATCGCTTCCCTCCCCCCGTGCTTGCTAGGGCGGGCCCCGTATCAGCGGGTTGTGCCTCCAACAAGTTTCACCCGTCCATGGGCCGCACCTCCAGTATGCCACTCCCCTCCTTGGTTCGGGCCACTCGAGCCCCAGCAAGACACACCTCCAGTGGGCCACACCCCTCTGTGGGTCGGGCCATGCTAGCCCAGCGGGCCATGCCCTTTCCGGGTCGGGCTGCGTGAGCCCAGCGGGTTGTGCCCCTCCGTGGGATAGGTCACGCCAGCCCAGTGGGTCACACTTCATATACAGGCCAGGCCAGGTCGACCCGAACCGGGTTGGGTCGCTCTGAATGGGTCAGACCAGACAGGACCCTTCTAGGACCAGTTTTGCTAAAAGAGTCATGCCTTGTGAACCAGACATCTGTTTGATGAACCATCTACAAAGATGGAATCCTTGGGACGAGATGGCCCTTTTGGTATAATCCAAATGAGTTTTGGAGAAATTTGTAGGACAGAGGGGTTGGATTGAACCTGAATCCAACTGAGCCCTCGGCATTAAAATACCAATAACACGCATACCAGACATCCAATTGATGTGTCGTTTATCGAGTTGGATTTCTTATGACATGGTGGTCCCTTATGTTACTCCTTTGTGGAGCCTAGTTGTAGTAGAGGTACGACTGATATCTCGAGGGGCAGACTCACTGAAACATGAGCGCATCGGGTGTGAGGAATCATGTGGTTGGTTGTAACATGAATAATGAACATCTATCCTGTGTGGGTCAGCATCTATCGATCATGTGTGGGTCAGTGCTTAGTGATCCTATGTAGATCAACATCTATCTATCCCATGTGGTTCATCTCTTAGTGATCATGTGTGGGTCATCATCTATCAATCCTATGTGGGTCACCACTAAGCGATCCTATGTGGGTTAGCGTCTATCGATCATGTGTGGGTCAGTGCCTAGCGATCCTGTGTCGGTCTGCATCTATCAATATTTAGTAGATCAGTAGTAGAGCCTATGTAACGCCCCGACCCCAGTTACCCAAAGTCGGTGCATTATTACATAACATTGGCATGATCATAAGAAAGATCAAATCACTAAAGACCGACTGGTTTAGTAGCCTTGGAAACACTAGATATATTCATAAAGTTTTACATTACATCATAAAGTAAAAAACTATTACAACAACATAGTCTCCATATCCCACACTCATATCCCCACATACTATCCCTACAGGTCATTCATAATTTACTTCTTCATACCCTGGGAAAAATAAAACATAGAAAATGGGTGAGCTCAAATGCCCAGTAAGGATAACAATATAGCGGAAACTTTTATAAATAAGAATAAACATTTAAGGCAATGTATAACTAAAACAAAAGCCTTTTAAACTTGTACTTCAACATAGTATGGAAAAAATAAAATTAAATAATGCCATTTAGTTATTCACATGGATATTATACTAATCGAATAATCACATTCAATATCAATAACCACTTTCATAATGATGGAATTCATAATGTCATACTATCATAACCACATAGCCAAGGCCTCGTGCCAAGACTACAAATAAGATTTTGCCAAGGCCTTGTGCCAAGACACTAGTTTGTCTCATGAGACCTACCAATGCATCAAGGACCTATAGCGGGCTCCACCCATCACATATTAAGTCCAATGCATTCCCATATGAAAAGGTTTAAACATAACATAAAAATTCGTGTTAAAACTAGCATACGAAATGTCAATACTTTCACCATAAACCATGAATGGTATAAAAATAGCACATCCACAGTCAAACATATCACAAAACCTTCAATACAATATAGAAATTTTGTATCGTAATAAATCAACTTCAAATAAGCTTAAAATACATCAAAGGATGTTGAAATAGATGAAATCAAAACTATTTGAGAGAAATATCTCTTTTCTCGAAATCATTGAAAAGTCACACATTTATAAAGGAAGTAATTTAAAAGATATTTTTGAATCAAAGTGTCCCATAACACTTTGAAACTTTTGAAAAGAAATATCATTTCAAAACCTTCATGTCCATATAAATAAATCCTTAAAATCATTTTGAAAACATGGACATTAATTAAAAATATTTAGAAAGATAAATCTTTCAGACATTTAAAATAATGATCTTGATAAAGAGTACCTTTAAAAAAATTCTTAAAATATTCATTTTGAAATCATTTAAAAGTCACATAATTATAAAATAAAACATTTAATTTGAAAATATTCTTATAATCTTGTAAGGTAAGATTTGACGATTTTATAACGGCTGTAAATAGCCACACCCACCGTATAAGTTAAAAAAACATTCTTACCTTAAATTTTTCGAAAGGTAAAAAGTGCCTTGTTTGGAAAACGACGGAAGATTCCTTTAAAAAACATAAGGATATAAATAACTTTAACCCATATTCTTTTTAAATTGTAAAAATGTTTTGGAATACATTTTTAAGAAACATGGATGTGGATGATAAAGAGATCCCAGTAGATTATTACGTATAAACAACCTCAGATAATGAAGAGATTGTGAAATAAACCCTTACCTTGTACTTTTCCTTGGTTGGGGTAGGTTAACCTCCTGTATAATGGTGAAATAATTGTTATTAAATTATACAAGAATCATATACATTCATATGATATGATATATGATCTTTTAACATTGCTTTGTTAATAATATCTTAGTATTATCGTCGTTTCAGGTGTTAACTTACTGGTTTTATTTTATATGTTTTGTTACATAAGCCATGTTTTTCATGGATAGGTTGTATATTATTTATATATAGAATAATATCAAGTCCTTAAAAATCATTTTTAAATCATCAAATGATAATTATACTTGAATGGATACGATGGAGAATGAATCTCATCGCGTTCGTGGAGACGGTAGTCCGTACGTACGCATGAGCGACAATATCATTCTTTTGATATTAAAATAATATATAAATGGATAGTATATCATATATAAAGAATCATTAACATGTTATATTTATTATTTACATGAGTTACACATCATTATTATACCCATCCAAATAATAATATATTGAATAACAATTAAACCACAACGTGGAGATGATAAGCCGTACGTACGCACGTATGGTGACATGTTATTCAAAGGGTGGATAGAATACTGAATATGGTTGTACCATATTTATAATAAAATCACAGTATATATATGATACTGGAGTTATTATTTTAGAATGGTAACAACAAAGGAAGAAGAAGTGGAAGAAGAAAGGAACTTGGAAAAGGGTGGTGAAATCGTTACCTCTTCTTCGCATTATTCCTTTTGATTTGATCAAAAGGGCTCCTTAGGTTGGCTTTCTGATAAAACTAAGGACTCTAGGTTGTAGTGAGGGATGTTGGGAGAGTATTTGGTCAGAGTTTGGATGAACCAAAAGGCTTTGATGGTGTGAAGAATTGAGAAGGGGGAGTGCCCTTTTATAAGAGGGGTGAGGGGCACCTTTGGAAAATATATAAATATTAATTTATAATAAATTCATATTCAGTTTCTAATGGCTCCAAAGTTTATTATTCAAAGGTTAAGGTGGGGATAGGTCTAAAACTATTCAAACAATAGAATTTAGACAGGTTTGAGTTACTATATTAACCTTATCTTTTAGTTTTAACTCTTAGTTAATTAGTTTGACATTTACCATGTCACTTTGTATTTTTATACTATATAGTTAATAAACATACTATATACATCCAATATACCCCTAAGTAGTCCATTAATGATACACCTACCATGCTATAAGTCTCTTGGCCGAACCATAGATTTTTAGGAATTTAATATCAATTAATAATATAATATGTTTTTTAAAAACTCTTTTATGTCAATTTTGACACTATTCAATAGTTGATTTTTATGAAACTCATAACAAAATTATTACTTCTAAAAATTTCAATTAAATCAATCCTAATATGTAATATTATCCTAGAAAATTTGTGTAATTCATTAAAAGTCTCAAATTATATTTATTTGGGTATTTAGAATATCAATTATTTTAATTTGTCACTATTATTGTAATTACTGCATCATCATTGTGTCATAATTAAATTAAATTATTTAAGTTTAAAAATTATAAATAAAATATAATTATGTAGGAAATCGTTTTATCTTTCTAATTGATATTTATAGTCGAAAATATAACATATATAACCCCATGTAAAAATTGTTTTTCTAAAAGATATATGCTTGTGTCATTTTTGTATTCATTTTAACTTAATTAAAATAAAGTGTCCATATCACTTACAAGTGGCACCATGGGGTCCCAAAATCGACCCAAAGATGCCCATGGTCGAACATGTATCAATAAATAAGGTTAGGACACGTTTTAGGGTAATTTTTTGTTATTATAATATTATTTGTTAACCCTTATTTACCGGATTTACCCTTAACCATGGTAAATAAAATATTTACCGTAGTAATTATTCAAAATGTCTAAAAATAAAAGTTACCTATTTAAACAATTTGAACAGCCTGATTCTAAATATGGAATCCATTTTTCTAAATTCAGAACACAGAAGTGCCAGAAATTAATTTAAAATTAATTCCCGCTGTCAAAACAAAAAGCGTGTTTTTAAGATATAATAACTATCAAAAGATTGATACTTGTTTATGTTCGTTTTAATTGTGAAATTATGTCCAATGAAAAACATTGTATTAAATGGTAAAAATATATTCTATATATACTTTAAAACCACTCAAATTCATAATTTATCAATATAAATTATTTTGATTAAAAAAGTTGTTTTTAATTAAAATTTAGTAATTTTCACTATTCATCAAAATATTAAAGTTATCCGAAAAGTTCCAAAATTTCACCCTAGGATAAATTCGATATTCTGAATCCAAAAATGAAGTCCATTTTGAAATATAAAATATATATAATTTCAAAAGGTGGGTATTACTATTCATAACAGATAGTTTGATTGGTTGTGGTGTGTGTTAGAACTCGAAGTTGCGTACAACACATGCTACTGTATTATTCAAATGAAAGCATATCGTGGAAGCTTGGGATGTTTCATTTTAAATTTTTCGATGTCCCCATTTAGTCAAAAAGATTAAAATATTTTATTTAAAAAGGGTTCACTATTAAAAGTTGGTAAAATTGCAATACTGAAAATGAATTTGTTCTTACATTATGTCTAAGAAACTCATAATATGGATTCTAAAATTATAAGGATTATATAATGTTTAAAATTTAGTTAATACTATTCATAACCTCTTTTGAACGGATTTTTTGGTAAGCCATGGTGCGCTTGAACTCGGTGTTGCGTGTAGTGCAAGTTATTGAATTATTTTGAAGAAATAACACACTATGAAATATTCGGGTGTTACATTCTCCCCTCCTTCAATAAATTGCATTCACGCAATTTGAAATTGTTATTTTAAAATAAAAGGTTGAAAATAGAAAATATCTTTGTGGGAAAACCCACATCGGAAATTGGGTTACTAAAATTTAGTCTTATTATGAGGAAAAGAGAAATGAAAGGGTCACCACCAAATTATGATCTCAATTAGGAGGACATTGGTGGCAATTAGAGACATATAATTGGAGGAAAAACGTAAATATTTATAGGTAGTGATTGAGGTCATCAATGAAAAACAAGTGTAAAATTGAGGTCCTTAAATTCATCAATCTATGATGATTTGAAATACCATCGGTTCAAAACATAGGGTATTAGGATAACACATTTTTGGTTTTAGGATTCCTTAAATAAAGTATAAGAATTAATTTCTTCATAGAATAAGAGAAGAAGAAAAATATATTCTTGACAAGTAGAGTTCCATCCTTTAACTAAATTCTACCACAAACTCATCTTTCACTGTAAAAAAAATATTCTATTTATCCTACTCGTATAGGGTTCCAAAAAAACGAATTTATAATTCATCTACCAGATCTTTTAAAAAAAACTACATTATTTAATCTCGGACATCATGTGGGTCAGTGGTAGGTGATACACCCTTGTCGCCCTTCGGTTGTGGGTTCAAGTCTCATGGCCTTGCTAGACGCGACGGGTTGCCGCCCGACCTCCGGGTTGTCCTTTTATGGCAATCCAAAATAATCCAAACTAGAACTATCCAAAATACTTCAGTCCAAAATTTATCAGGAAGGTAAACACAATGAAGATCCTTTTTTCTTCGTAAAAACATGTGAACACCTTAATCATGTATTCTTTTAAAACACTACAACATCGTGAATGACCATAAAACCTTATTGATTACATTCATGATACCTTATTCCTTAAAGAATAATAGATATACTCCTTCATTCCATAAATGTTTTAAACCCCAACAATGATGGAATATACAAATCATTAATTAGTTTCAAGGTAGTCAAGAATATCCAATATAATTTATCCAAATCAATCATGTATTATTCCAAAATAACTACCTCAGTATCAGAAATATATTATGGTTTATCATTCTCTCAACCATATATTTTCCAAACATTTATCCTACTATTGAGTCACTTTTCTTTGTTCCACACAATCTCATGTCCTTAATGAAATAGTACTGTAGTACAATCCTTATATACTCTATAATTATTGTAGCAAGTACATTGTTGATACAACACTCAAATGACATAATCAACACAATAACTCTAATCATTCCTCTTCATCTGTGGTAGTATCATAACTTGATTATTATCCAATAGCATCATTTGCGGCATAGTCTGATAACTAGTACAAAGGTTCACGTAGTGTCCAAACTCATTGCAAATGAATCATTGTACATTTGAAACCATTTTCTTACCCTTGCAGTCACGTACTTTGTGCCCTTTTCCTCTATAATTATAACAAACTCACATTCCTTTCAGGCAAGTTCCATGGTGTTTCTTCCCACAGTTATCACATATGGGAAAATTATTCTTTTCCCACTTCCCTTTATCTATCTTTTTCTCTTCCATCCTTTTCTTCTCTTGCTTCCCTTCAAATCCATAGGACTCAGTAAACTCTTTACTTATCTTATCAACACATGATATTATTTCTTCATAAGATGATAATACATGGGAGACTATTTCTCTTATAAATTCTAGCTTAAGTCCATGAAAGATATTATACTTCCTTCTCTTTGGATCATGTGCATTGCTGGAGTTCTCATTCCTTCTACTGGGAGTCATTTCTAAACAATGGCATACACTAGATTAGTTTATGAATAACAATACCTAATAACAAACTTTTAAAACACATAACATAAATTAAATAGTTTATGGATATAATCCTTAATAATAAAAATATCTCCATTGAGGAAGTATATACTCATAAACCCTTAATAATGGTTTGTAAATAAAATGAGAATTGTCCTAAGCATATCCCCCGGGAGTGTCGTAACCAAGAGTGCAGCAAGGCTCGTTGTCGTGCACCAGTTCCCATTCGAGTCTAGCTCAAAGCGGTGTTTTAGTGTTTTACCCCTAGGGACATCTGTGCCAGAGCCGCCTCTACCTGCTCGTATCCAGACAGGGATGTATTTCTCAGAAAACTCACAAAATCTCTATAATACGAAAATTCTAGGAAGTTCTTCTATACTAATCCTCAAATTCCATCTTAAATCTATGTGCTCTAATCAGAGTTTATCTAAATCTAGATTCCAAGGTTTGTACTAAACTTCCTCTGATACCAACTGTAACGCCCTGACCCCAGTTACCCAAAGTCGGTGCATTATTACATAACATTGGCATGATCATAAGAAAGATCAAATCTCGAAATACTGATTGGCTTAGTAGCCTTGGAAACACTAGATATATTCATAAAGTTTTACATTGCATCATAAAGTGAAAAACTACTACAACAACATAGTCTCCATATCCCACACTCATATCCCCACATACTATCCCTGCAGGTCATTCATAATTTAATTCTTCATACCCTGGGAAAAATAAAACATAGAAAAGGGGTGAGCTCAAATGCCCAGTAAGGATAACAATATAGCGGAAACTTTTATAAATAAGAATAAACATTTAAGGCAATGTATAACTAAAACAAAAGCCTTTTAAACATGAACTTCAACATAGTATGGAAAAAATAAAATTAAATAATGTCATTTACTTATTCACATGAATATTATACTAATCAAATAATCACATGAAATATCAATAACCACTTTCATAATGATGGAATGCATAATGCCAGACTATCATAACCACATAGCCAAGGCCTCGTGCCAAGACTACAAATAAGATTTTGCCAAGTCCTTTTGCCAAGACACTAGTTTGTCTCATGAGACCTACTGATGCATCGAGGAGCTAAAGCAGGCTCCACCCGTCACATATTAAGTCCAATGCATTCCCATATGAAAAGTTTTAAACATAACATAAACATTCGTATTAAAACTAGCATATGAAATGTCAATACTTTCACCATAAACCATGAATGGTATAAAAATAGCACATCCATAGTCAAAAATATCAAAAAACCTTCAATACATTATAGAAGTTTTGTATCATAATAAATAAACTTAAAATAATCTTAAAATCCAACAAAGGATTTTGACAGAGATGAAATCAAAACTATTTGAGAGAAATATCTCTTTTCTCGAAATCATTGAAAAGTCACACATTTATAAAGGAAGTCATTTAAAAGAGATTTTTGAATCAAAGTGTCCCATACCACTTTGAAACTTTTTAAAATAAATATCATTTCAAAACCTTCATGTCCATATAAATAAATCCATAAAATTACTTTGAAAACATGTACATTATTTAAAAATATTTAGAAAGATAAATCTTTCAAACATTTAAAATAATGATCTTGATAAAGATTACCTTTAAAAAATTCTTAAAATATTCATTTTGAAATCATTTAAAAGTCACATAATTTTAAAATAAAACATTTACTTTGAAAATATTCTTATAATCTTGTAAGGGAAGCTTTGACGAATTTATAACGGCGGTAAATAGCCACACTCGCCGTATCAGTTAAAAAAACATTCTTACCTTAAATTTGTCGAAAGGTAAAAAGTGCCTTGTTTGGAAAATGACAGAAAGATTCCTTTAAAAACACATAAGGGTATAAATAACTATAACCCATATTCTTTGTAAATTGTAAAAAAATTTTGAAATACATTTTTAAGAAACATGGATGTGGATGATAAAGAGATCCCAGTAGATTATTACGTATAAATAACCTCAGATAATGAAGAGATTGTGAAATAAACCCTTACCTTGTACTTTTCCTTGGTTGGGGTAGGTTAACCTCCTGTATAATGGTGAAATAATTGTTATTAAATTATAAAAGAATCATATACATTCATATGATATGATATATGATCTTTTAACATTGCTTTGTTAATAATATCTTAGTATTATCGTCATTTCGGGTGTTAACTTACTCATTTTCTTTTATATGTTTTGTTACATAAGCCATGTTTTTCATGGATAGGTTGCATATTATTCATATACAGAATGATTTAAATTCCTTAAAAATCATTTTTAAATCATCAAATGATAATTATACTTGAATGGATACGATTGAGAATGAATCTCATCGTGTTCGTGGAGACTGTAGTCCGTACGTACGCACGAGCGACAATATCATTCTTTTGATATTAAAATAATATATAAATGGATGTTATATCATATATATATAATCATTAACATTTTATATTTATTATTTACATGAGTTACACATCATTATTATACACATCCAAATAATAATATATTGAATAAAAATTAAACCACGACGTGGAGACGGTAAGCCGTACGTACGCACGTATGGTGACATGTTATTCAAAGGGTGGATAGAATACTGAATATGGTTGTAGCATATTTATAATAAAATCACAGTATATATATGATAATGGAGTTATTATTTTAGAATGTTAACAACAAAGGAAGAAGAGTTGGAAGAAGAAAGGAACTTGGAAAAGGGTGGTGAAATCATTACTTCTTCTTCGGGTTCTTCCTTTTGATTTGATCAAAAGGGATCCTTAGGTTGGATTTCTGATAAAACTAAGGCCTCTAGGTTATATTGAGGGATTTTTTGAGAGTATTTGGGCAGTTTTTGGCCGAACCAAAAGGCTTTTATGGTGTAAAGAAATGATAAGGGGGAGTTCCCTTTTATAAGAGGGGTGAGGGGCACCTCTGGAAAATCTAGAAATATTAATTTATAATAAATTCATATTCGGTTTCTAATGGCTCCAAATTGATTATTCAAGGTTTAAGGTGGGTATAGGTCGAAAAACATTCAACCAATATAATTTAGACAGGTTTGAGTTACTATGTTAACCTTATCTTTTAGTTTTAACTCTTAGTTAATTAGTTTGACATTTACCATGTTACTTTGTATTTTTATATTATATAGTTAATAAACATACTATATACATCCAATCTACCCCCAAGTGGTCCATTAATGATACACCTATCATGATATAAGTCTCTTGGCCGAACCTTAGTTTTTTAAGAAGTTAATATCAATTAATAATATAATATTTTTTTAAAAAACTCTTTTATGTCAATTTTGACACTATTCAATAGTTGATTTTTGTGAAACTCATAATAGAATTATTACTTCAAAAAAATTCAATTAAATCAATACTAATATGTAATATTATCCTATAAAATTAGTTTAATTCATTAAAAGTCTCAAATTATATTTATTTGGGTATTTATAATATCAATTATTTTAATTTGTCACTATTATGGTAATTACTGAATCATCATTGTGTCATAAATAAATTAATTTATTTAAAGTCTAAAAATTGTAAATAAAATATCATTATGTAGGAAATCGTTTTAGCTTTCTAATTAATATTTATAGGCGAAAATCCAACATATATAACCCTATGTAAATATTTTTTTTCAAAAAGATATATGCTTGTGTCATTTTTCTATTCATTTTAACTTAATTGAAATAAAGTGTCCCTATCACTTACATGTGGCACAATGGGGTCCCAAAATAGAACCAAAGATTCCCATGGTCGAACATGTATCAACCAATAAGGTTAGGACACGTTTTAGGGTAATTTTTTATTATTATAATATTATTTTTTAACCCTTATTTACCGGATTTACCCTTAACCATGGTAAATAAAATATTTACCGCAGTAATTATTCAAAATGTCTAAAAATAAAAGTTACCTATTTAAATAATTTGAACATCCTGATTCCAAATATGGAATCCATTTTTCTAAATTCAAAACACAGAAGTGGCAGAAATTAATTTAAAATTAATTCCCGTTGTCAAAACAAAAAGCATGTTTTTAAGATATAATAACTATCAAAAGATTGATATTTGTTTATGTTTGGTTTAATTTTGAAATTATGTCCAATGACAAACATTGTATTAAATGGTAAAAATATATTCTATATATACTTTAAAACAACTCAAATTCATAATTTATCAATATAAATTATTTCGATTAAAAAAATTGTTTTTAATTAAAATTTAGTAATATTCACTATTCATCAAAATATTAAAGTTATCCGAAAAGTTCCAAAATTTCACCCTAGGAAAAATTCGATATTATGAATCCAAAAATTAAGTCCATTTTGAAATATAAAATATATATAATTCCAAGAAGTAGGTATTACTATTCATAACGGCTAGTTTGATTGGTTGTGGTGTGTGTTAGAACTCGAAGTTGCGTACAACACACGCTACTATATTATTCAAAAGAAAGCGTACCGTGGAAACTTGGGATGTTTCATTTTAAATTTTTTGATGTCCCCATTTTGTCAAAAAGTTTAAAATATTGTATTTAAAAAGGCTTCACTATTAAAAGTTGGTAAAATTGCAATACTGAAAATGAATTTGTTCTTACATTATGTCTAAGAAACTCATAATATGGATTCTAAAATTATAAGGATTATATTAAGTTTAAAATTGAGTTAATATTATTCATAACCTCTTTTGAATGGCTTGTTTGGTAAGTCATGGTGCGCTTGAACTCGGTGTTGCATGTAGTGCAAGTTATTGAATTATTTTGAAGAAATAACACACTATGAAATCTTGGGGTGTTACAGCCTCTAGATAGAATAAGATGATCCAGTGATACATTTAATCATATATACATCTTTACTTAAGTTATACTTGGTGTGAGCTGAGTATTTAACTTTGTGATACTTTTACTATCGTGGTGTTACCTTTTTGGTATTCTTCCCTCATGGATAAGTTGTGAAAATGGATTAAAAGTTGGAGCCTTGTGTTTCCTCATGTATGATATGATTATATTTTGATAACATAGGTATATTTATGGGAATATAACTGAGTAGAGTTTATGATTTCTTCGTGCTTAGTGATTGAGGTCTTTATTTGTGGTTTTTCCTTTGTCGGACTCTAGGAGACCTTTGGGGGTCTCAGGGTCCCTAATGAGTACAGTTATACTCACCACTACACTGTCTACGCCTAAACCTTGTAGTGTCTTGTGTAGATGACAAATAGCATTGATCGAGGCTGAGGAAGCTAGGACTGGATGGTTCTCAGAGGTGGACTTTTTGATGTGATGTACCGCAGATACTACCGATCGTTAGCTATCTCTACCCTTCAGATAGGATCCTCGGTGGATGATCCAGGAGCTTTTTTTCAATTTTCAATTTTACTTTTACGTTTAGTAGGGATTATATTCTGGTCCCCATTACTTTCAATTACCTTTTCACTATATCAATTTACTTCATGGTTTCTTCTAGTTGTGTTCTTTGGTTGTGGTTTTGTACAGGTTTGAAGGAAATTCTTTCCCGTTATATGGATATGCCATTCTGGTTCTAGTCACCAGCCCCTGGCCTATGGAAGCTGGTCTTGGGGTAGTCACGACACGGGCCTCGGGGGATGGTTTATGACACTCAATCAGACGAAATACCATAAAAATGTTTGGGTAATACATCAACATACTCCCTCATAATGTGCATGTCTTAGAGAATTAATCTCTCCTTTTTCCCAATCTGTTGGGCAAGATATGATTTCTCATAAGTTAGTAATATACACCATCATGATGATGATTCTGAAGGAGATCCATCTTCCTTCTTACACTTGTACAGAATTTGAGGATGCTTCAGGATATAAAGACTGATCTCAGTTTCCTGACAGTTTATATTGTCTTTGTATAAAGGTAGCTTATTCGTGCCCAATATAGTATCAAACTCCACCAAAGAGAGTATGAAAAAAGTTTCTAAGAGGTTCAGTCCATAAACATTAACCAAAGAGGAGTTATAAACTTTGGAGGCAATAATTTCCCCATTTTATGTTCTCACATATAACTCAACCTCCAAATTTTGAGGTGGATTTCAATAGTTTTACTATACATTCATGATATGAAATAAACGCGTTGAACCAGAATCAAATATTACATTTTTTAATCTTGAATGAATAATCAGAAAACATGTCACCACATCATTGTTGGGATCCACATCAGTAGTATGGATAGCATATTCTCTTAGTGGTTATCATGTAGGTTCTTATTGTTTATTGTACCTAACAACCCTTTATTGGGTCAATTGTTAGAATAATTTCAATTTTCCTTATAGTTGAAACACTACAATACAGGCTGAATGTTAATCTGAACCTTCCCTTATTGTTCCACATTAGTGGGACTCTTCATATCCCTTTAGTTTTTATTATCCAGATTCATCATTATTCTATATTTGAAGCATTTCCTGGTTACTTTTAAATAGTTATGAGGATGCTTCTTCCCGCAATTTTGACACGTGCGATGTTGTGTTTTATTTATATCATAGGATTTATATATTGATCCAACCATATTAGATTCTATTTTCCTCTTTTTCCTCCAGATCCACGAGACCACTGAGTGTCTTTGATCTCCATTTCAACCTTAAGGGCACAACGAACAATATACTCATAGCTATCAAAGTCTCGAATCACTAACTCTTTTCATAGACATGACATTAGTCAACGAAAGAAGATATACACCTTTCTTTTGGTGTTCATGAAAAATCTAGGGGCATATCTTACAAGCCTTTTAAATCATGATTCATACGCACCGACAAACTCATCATCCTTCTTTTAGAGTCCAAGGAAATCTCTTTCCATCTTGTGATGGAGGGTTTAGGGAAAATATTTATTGAAAAATATTTTTTTGAAGTATTCCCATTCCATTGAATCAATTTCAACCTTGGAATTTGTGTTCTGGATCAGTGTCCAAAACTTATCATCTTTTCCAACAAAATGATATACTTCTAGCACAAATTTCTCATCCTCTATGAACTGGAGGATAGAAAATGTATTTTCAAGATAATCAACCATTATTTTGGATAGTTATAGTTTCTATATTACATTTCCACTTTTAGTGCACATTGATTGATTTTTTTATAGAATCCAGCGTCCCTTATGGATAACACACTTTTGAGATTTTGTTTCAATCCACTGAATAATTTGTCATCCTTAATTTTAAAATGAATTATAATACCTAAATATCACCGTGAAATTCTTGTAAATATGGATTCATTGAGACCAACAATTTCATCGCCATTATTTTTATGCTCTGTAAATTCCTTATCCAATATTTTATAATGAATCAGAGAGAAGTACTTATTGAAAAACAATATTTTAAACTCCTACAACTTCATGGAGAAAATTTATTCCAACTGCCTCATGTTTTTAATAAGATTCCACCATTGATCTGCCTCACCTTCCAGGTGGTAGATAGCTAGATTGAAATTTTCATCCACTAAACACTAGTGAATGAAAAATATATTTTTAGTGGTACTAATCCATTTCCAAGAAACTAATGAATTAGAATAACCACTTAAATTAGGTGGGATTTTTATCATGATGGACTCAATAGAATGTTATTCCTTACTTTTCTCAATTGGTTGTTCACCATTATTTATAGCTTGAGAATGTTGTGTGAGCATAGTAATGAGGTTTTTCATTCCATATCCCATAACATTCAGTTTCTTAGTAGGAAAATCATTTTATTTTCCATTGAATTTCTCATTAAAAGGGTTCCATAATGTTCAATACATTCACTAAGATTAGAAAGCATAGTGTGAGCATTGCTAATAATAATGGAAAACCACATTGTCAGATAAATTGTTTAGGATGTATAAATCAAGACACCTTCTTTTAAATCTTTGATTCCATAGGTTTATCCCAGGTAATTCATTACCATCTTATATTTAAATCCTTCATGATTTTTCATAAATATTTTTTGAATTTCTAAAGATTGTCCCTTAGGAGTGTGAAACTAGGTGTATAGTAAGGCACATTTTCATGCATCAGTTCCTAATTGAGTCTAAATCACTATGTTTTTTTTGGTTTTGTTACCCCTATGAATATTTGTTTCATAGACACAACCACTTTTAGTCTTCAGACAGTGATTTAATTGTTTGGAAACCACTCACGCTATCCTTTACCGAAATTCTAGGAAATTCTTCTATAATTTAAATTTCCCTTGGACTTTTCATTAGATAAGTCCCCATAAATATCCATAGAAATATAAGTAGTTACCAAAAATTAACTAAACCATTTGTTTGATACCATCAATAAAGAACCAGACTTCTTACACATGGATATTAATTATTTTTAAATGAATATTCATTAAATTTCACAAACACACACTAGAAGACCATAATAGTTTAGTTCATTTGGAAACCTGGAAAATGATCATCTAATATGGTGAATGATATTCATTTTTCCCACAAAGATCTACTCATTTAGTACTCTATATATACATGCCCTACAAAAAACTATTCGTTATAACTTGGGGGAAAAACATTAGAACGAGTGAGATCAACTACATAGTAAGGGTAAATATAATATCTATAAATCAATGACAATAAAAAAGAATAAGATAAGAATAAATGTATGTGATAATTAACATCACTTATTGTGTTCATATATAACCTTTCATAAATCATAAACATGAGTCGTGGAATATTGATTGACAGTTTATAAGACATGAATCATGAGGGAATCAATTAACTTGATCCATAAGAGCATAACATTGTAATAAAACATAGATTTATGGCTTACACATCAATATAAAATATTTTTAACGTTTATAGATAAAAATAGGTTCACTCATTTTGTTATGGACATGGAATCAGGCACTTGCATAAATTTATGTACATGCAACTAGGTCTGTGTATAAAATTAGGGTCATGAAAGATCGGTCTACACATAAAGTTGTGAACTTGTAATTAGGCTCACACATAACATTGTGAACATATAATGTGGTTCAAGTATTACATTATGAACATGAAATTCAGGTCCACACATAATATCATAGTAATCATGGTTCACTCCATAAACCATCATAGAGAAAAAATTATATTATTAAACTGGGTTTACTCTCCCTTATAGTCATGTATATCTCATGAGATATAATTCTTTACCCAATTCATCAGAAAGATATATTCCCCACCCATCATTAGTTATAACACAACCACCATCATTGGTTCTAACATCACAACCATCACATAATGAAAATCATACATATTTGTGGCACATGATCATAAAACATTCATAATATTAGAACATATGAAATGAAATGAGTTTCATAAACATTTAATCATAACAAAACCTATGTAAAATAAATAGCTTCAAAATTTATATCATCATTTCATCAAAATATAAATTGTATAAAAATAAACAGTTTTCAAAAGAATTTGATCATGGTATAACCCATGGAAAAGAAAAAAGTTTCATAAACATCTAATCATCATAAACATAAACTATTTAGAGAATAAATAATAATGGTATCCTTGGATCTAATCCCCAGTAATGCATAAGTAACCACAAATAATGTCTTATTAGATTGAAAATAATTTCTAAAGACTACTTGGGAGATTTCTTGAGAGAAATATACTTTCATTGAAAATTAATTTTTTTTAAATATAACATTATGAAAAAAAAAATTCCTTTGAATTTAACCCTAGAAACCTATAAATTAGTATTTTATAAATTAACTAAACATTTATTGAGGAAAATATCATTTTCTCTTTGGAAAACGCTTTCTAAAACATAAAAAACAATCCAAATCATTTTCAAATTGGAATAATTTATCTCAAATATAAATTTCTACAAATATTTATAAACCCATTTTATTTGAAAAAACCTTCTAAATGTGTAATGTAAGCTTGTAATCATTTATTTTTCATGACAGTTTAAAATATTATCCATACCTTACATGTTAAAAATAATAATTCAATTCACATTTTTTGTAAAATCCAAAGGAGCGTTATTTGGAAAACAAATATGAAGATTCCTTCTAAAATTTTAAAAAAGTAAAATATTAATAAAAACTCACTTAATACATCTGTTGAATAATTTAAAAAACATTTTGGAAAAAATATTTTGAAAACATTGTTTTGGAAGAAAAGTGGTTTTTGACCGAAAAGACGATTCTTCTTAAAAACATGATTTCTGAACCCTTGAGTACATAAAGAGATAAAAATGAAGCAAAACATATAATATCATGAAAAAAATAGAATAATAAAATTTAGGAGTTTGTCAAGGTATGGATCATAATATTTGATCATCAAAAACATGATCATATACAATCTCGATAAACGACGATAATGTAACATAAAATCTTTACAACTTTGGTAACTTTAAAATAAAAGACCCATGAAGGAGGTACAAAAAATTAACCCTAAAATATAGTTATGATGAGTAAATTTATGATATTTCATATTAAATGGGTTGTATATACACCTCCTGAATTAATATAGGTGCATAACATAACATACATCTTAATGAAGGAACATTGGGACAAAAATACCTTACTGCATTGATAACATTGAAACCATAATCCTAGAGAAAGTGGGATCTTAAAATGGATATATAAATGCCAAAAATTTAATGATAATAATCATATGATACATTCTTGGGAATAATATACAACACATAATAGAAACATGTGGTGAATATGACATTTGTATCACATAAAATAAAAGTGAGACAGAAATCCTTGACTTTTTTTATACTCATTAAAAACTACTTTATAATGAATATAATTTTATTATACATATATTATAGACCATATTCATATATATAATACCATATATATTTTTATTATTTCTTAGTATTAACCTTATATTAATAATTCTATGTTAAATTTATATTTTGGGTAACAACTACTTTGTTTTTCATATATCTTTTGATATGTTATATTTTGTATCCTCTAACATTAATCATGGTCCATAATATCCAGAATGATAACCATGATAGAAATGTGATATATATTCTATATATTGATATTTATATTAATTCATAAAATTTAGTAATAAGAAATAAAATACATGGTTCATGGAGACGATAGGTCGTACGTATGCATGAACGTTGTTTTTTCATTTTCTTATCAGTTTGAAATAAGAAATGTAAATGAAATATATTATCATTCCACAATAATTATTATTTCATATATATCACATATTTTTAGTAAATCCATCCGTAATATATTCCATATAAAAGATGAATGAATCACATTGCTTCACGATGTGAAAACCCTCCATACACACGAACGACGTTATCGTATTCCCAAAAAAGGTTAGTATGAAGCTATTTTTGAAATAAAAAATCTGGTTGGGCCAAACATAGTTAAAGATATTATAGAAATACTTAAAAAAATTAAATGGTCATTTATTTATCAGAGTATCTAGTAGTGATATGTTATTCATATGAGATGAACCTTATAATTTGGAGTTTATAATCATGTTTTACATTACATTTATCATTGATTAAGTTTTCAACGATTGGGAAAATAATAAAAATATACTTCAAGGTTTTTTTAACCATTATAAATTATATATATGATTATATAAACAACTAAAATTCAATCATTACCTTTTAAATTAAGAATTTTGTATAATGTATTTCATGTTTCTGAACTAAGGAAATATATATACCTGACCACTCACATGTAATCTAGTTCGATGATATTAATCTAGAAGTGAACAAGTATTATCAAAGGCCATAAGTAATTGTTTTATACTTAAATTATTTATAGTAAATATTTCATTAGAAATAATTCCCAAGATATTTTAGGTTTAGAGTTTTAGAGAATTAGAATAAAACATTAACTAAAAACCATATATTTTTCAACTAATAAATATTTTCCACAATAGAAAAAAATATTTATAAAATAATTTGCCTTTAATATTTTCTATAAATTATATACACAAGATACTCTTCTAGACATATCATACGTATTACTTTTCTTCACTGCCTAAGGAAATGGAAACATGAGAAGGGGTGAACTCAAATTCTTAGAAAGGGAAAGCACAAAAAATAGAAATAAATTATCGTAAGTGATTATTTGAAGAAGATATGGGTATGCAAATATAATCAAGTAACATGAAAACATCAAAAAGGATTCATTCCCAATAAAACAAGGATATGTATTCCAAGAATCATCGAATGAAGTTTTTAATAAAAGGAAATATATAACATTGTATCATATAATCATAGATAAAACACAATATGTAACATATTAGTGATAATATAATAAAATTAGTCTTATTATTAATATAATAACATGAGGCATAAAATGGATGTGTCCCTAAAACAAAAACATGAGGCATTCATAAGAATATCACTAACATTCATTACTAAAGTGTCATAAAAAATATTACAAAGTTTTTTCACCAAGGTATCATAAAAAATTACCAAGTCATTATTTCATTGTATCATGAACATATGATCTCTAGAGACTAATTCTTTACCAAATTCATGGGATAAATATTTTGGCACACAATTCATACATCTAACGTTATGGGTTCCATATAAGAAAATCATACATAATTCCCTCAAAGAATAATTAACCCAATAATGAAATGGGTTACATGATTATACACAACATGATAATAAGTCATAAAAATAAATAAGGAAGATAGAATTATAAGGGAACATCATATGAATAAATATAGGATGTTAAGATACACAGATAATATTTTTTCAAGATCATTAGGTAAATAACATTAAAAATTAAGAGGAAATTCCCATATTCATTTTAAAATAATAAAAAATATGTTTACTTCGAAATTTTTTTGAAAACAATGAATGACGTATTATTTTAATGTAATTTCCATAGTGGTGAAAGGATGTGTTCACACAAAAATATCCAAAAAATTGATTTTAGAAATTATTTTAAACAGTATTTTAAAGATTAAGTTATTGGAAAAATTTTAAAAGTAATTTTCAAAAAAAAAAGTGAAATCATTTGAAATAAATTCCTTTTTAAAAAAATAAACATAAATAACGGTGCCTAAAAAATATATAAATAAAATCCCTTGTAAATTTGGAGTGGAAGATACAATAAATAATCACTGAAGGAATCCTATTTAAATAATTAAAAATATATTAGTTGAAATCTCACATTGTAAAGAGGGAAATAAAAATTCATTTTAAAAATATAATTAGGGAAATATGAATGTATAATGAGATTACACATAAATGGGTTTCCAAATATAAAGAAAAAAAATTTGTGGGAGGTAAAATATAGACAAAGAGGGGAAACTATCAATAAATAGGATGATAAATATCATCTATAAAAATACACTTTTTTAGAAAGAAATTTAACAAGGTAAAAAATTTTAATTAAAAGTTTATTTTCTATAATATAGGAATATAAAGTAAAGTGAAATATAATATTATTTTTTAGGAAACTAATCTTCTAATAAATAAGTTCAAGAAGATGCATTATAACTCAACTAAGGAAGTTGGGTTAATAAAAATCCTTACAAATTTGGACATATTTGAATCAAAATAATTTTTATGAATGAAAATTATGTGGATCTTAAAATCAAATGAATTATATTAATATGGTAAAATAAATTCATTATGTAGTAAAAATTCCATATTAGATATATCATGGTGCACAATATTAAAATTAGTTAAGAAATTAAATTCGATATAAAGATCTCCATACATTTGTTTCTGACTTCCAAAAATGTTATTTAACATCATGTAAAATAAAAATAAGTATCCTAATCACCTATTTTAGAACCTTATAAATATCTATAACCATTTATACTCTTAATTTATGATAATATTCTACATTTTTAAATCTTATTTATTATCACTTTAAACATCAGGTGTTAGTAGTATTGATTGTTTGTTTACTACTAGTTTCATATAAGCATTGTTTTTCTTCATTATTCTCATAAATTTCATCCTTATCACTTCATAAATGTTAATAAAATTTATACTATTAAGATAATTATAATGATACATTTAATTTTATATGGTTTTTAGTTATAGTTCATGTAGATGAAATCGGCAACGTGCATGTTTCTATGATTTTTAACAAATGAACGATGGTATCTTAATTAATTTGTTTAATATTAATGTCACGATTCTAGAAAAAAATATCAGATAATTATTTAATTATATATATATATATATTATATTATCAATATTTAAATTATCATTTTCATCCATGATATAGTTTTATATCATTGTTCATGTTACTGTTTAGACCACCCCAAACATGAACATATCATAATTAACATATGATTACGAAGTGATTTAGTACTGATATAATTATTACATATGAATAATGAAATTTTTTATTTTTTATTAATTTGATATATAATAATTTAATATTAATATCTTCATATATAATTGATATGTAACTATTACATAGTTTTGATACATTGTTTTTCTACATAGTTTTCTCATTCTATACAGTTGAATTTGAAATGATGGTTTGTTGCTAATATTATTACTTAGTTTTCCAATTTAGCATATCGTAACCTTAATAATTTTATAATAATAATATTAATATATTAAAATTATTCTCATTACCATCCATGAATGTGGGTGATGAAAAATAGAATACATCATTTCATTGAGCTTGTAGTCTACACGTACACCAGGATGATGATTCCATTTTCTATAGAACTAGAGAAATGTATAGTATTTCTAATTTTTCATAACCTAAAAATTCTATATATATAATAATTATTTATTAAATTACACATTAAGTCCATCCATGTAATATGATGAAGGAAAATGAAGCATGATGCTTTATGGAGGTGGTACTCCATACATACACATGAATTTCATTTTTGTTTTCCTTAAAGGAAAAGTTAAAGGTAGTTAATGTATATTCCAAAAATATAAAAAATATTCAGTATAATATAAATACTAAATTACTCAAATAAAATTGGGGAAATATATGTGAAATGAAATTATAAAAGATAAAAAGAATTAGGGAAAATTTTGCAATTACGCTAAGAGCTTTGAGTTTCCCTTGGAGGATTCCTTGGAAATGTTGAACATAAGCAAAAATATTGAGGTTATAAGATTAATGAAATAAAATATTATTAGAGGGGAATTAAATAGTATATATTTTCAAGAGGAAATTGAATTTTGGGATTGGACCTGAATGAGTGGTGAGAAGTCGTGAGAATGGTATTTTTGTAATTATTCCATTTTTATAAAAAGAGAACACATATTACACATGTCATGAAGAATTAAACATAGAAAATAATGGAGTGGATATATGGTTTGTTCAATATAATCCTCATGAACATAATTAGAAACATTATTTTAACAGGTTATTCATTTTTACCTCATTGGTTAACCCATTTTAACCTTTAGGATTTTACCACGGTAACTAGTTTTTAACTAGGTAACTAATTTTTATGACTAAAATTAAAATGAAAATTATTATATAATTTGGAAATTATAATTAAAATTATTAAATATGTTTTATCTAATTCAATTTCTAAAAGTGATCAAATATAATGTTAAAATAATAAATGTATAGCTTATTAAACACAATATTGGAGAAGCATGTTACTTATGTTCTAAAACGAAAAATATATGATTTTAATTAAACATGATATTTAAATATATATTTTTTCTAATAAAACAAATAGTTTTTCATATAAATTATTAAAAAATTATATTTTATTATTATATCAGAATTATGTCTTAACATTCGTGATTTTTATAAAAAAAAGTGTTTTCACTATTTACCTAAAAATTAATCTTTTCTAAAAAATCTCAAAAATTCAAACTAATATAATTTTGAGGTGACAGATTAAAAAAGAAAATTTATTTTTTTAAAGTAATATTAAAAAATTTATAAATTCATGTTTTAAATTAAAATTCAAAATATAAAGAAAATATACATTTATTGAAAAATGGAATTTTCAAATTTTATGTTTTCTTAATATTTTTTTTACAAATTTATAATTTAAATATTATAATATATATAAAAGTTTTTTAAAATTTCTATCTTTATTCATTACAATATAACATATAAAAACCCATTTTGAAAAATATTACTTTCATATTAAATAATCTTGACCAAATAAAATGAATTGTTTATTATTATAAAATTTTAATATTATTAATCCATTAATATCTTTATTTTTATGTATTAAATACATAATATCATACTATAATAGTACTAATATTAACACATAACACATATATGTATATATATATTATTTTAATATTATATTTTTATTTCATTATTTATTTTCCATGAATTATATTATTTTAAATTTTGTACAAATAATACACCACTTAATTATACCTATTCGATACATATATATTGGATAACCATTTTTCTAATGACCATATTTCCAAATACTATATTTACAATGGAGAGATTTCATTCTTATATACACCCATACTAAACTCATTCCTTCCAATCATGCTTCTTAAGTCACACTTCTCATTTTAATAGTTTTATTTTTAAATATTATGATATATTTTATCCATTAATTATTTTATTACTCATTATAGGTTTTCATTCGCTATTTTTGTTCCTCATGGGTGAAGATAATCATGGATATCTCCTTGTTTAAAATATTTTTTTCATTAATATTTATTTTCCCCTTTTAATTTATACACTTTTAAAGTATGTAATGATCTATGGTGAGTAACAATCTATGGTATTCAATACTAAGTTTCATGTAAATTTATTGTAAATTTTTAATATGAATTAATAACTTTTTTTATTATAATTAATATTTTTTATGAATTTTTACCCAATATATTAAAATTCTATTGAAAAAATTAAAAAATAATAGTTTAGAATAATACATATATATTTTATGGAAAGAATAATCTTCTTAGAAACTAGGGTCATTATTAATCTTATATGGACAAACCTGTTAGTATCACTGATCATAACAGGATGTTATATCATGGTAAAATTATATATCTTGGGCATGTATAATGGAAAAATGAAAATATAAAATAAGAGACTTAGAATTTTAAACTAAACTATAAATTCAGTTGTTTGGTTTATTCTCTCGAGAGGACATTTGAAGCTTCTATAGGGTGGAAAACTCGATAGTGGGGGGTTTATAGTGAACCTCACCTAAAATGTTTGTATTTTATTTTAATTAAAATATTTTTTATTTTTAAATTATGGGATTATAAGGTTAAAACGATATATAATGGAATTAATATGGAAATAGATAAGGGTAATAAAATAAGGTTTAAAGGGATTATGTGAAACAATGAACTAGAGCTCTAATGTATTCCTTCAAAATTATGGTCATGCATTTATGTCCACTAGAATCTTGGAGGTTACCCATGGGAGTTTTGGTGGGTTATATATGGTTTTATAATAGTGGGTAATGATTTATTTTTTATTCTAAAAAATAATCAAAATAACCTCAAGGTCAGGACTTCCACCCCATTTCTCGTTTTTAAGGGGATATAAGGGCTCTTCCTCACTTTTCTCAACTCTTATTCAGTACAACCTTCAATTTTCATCTGGATTTTTAATTTAAGAGCCACAAGGTTTATATTCTACTGATCATAATAGGGTATCACCTATAAAATCTATATTTCTATAATTTATATTGAAATAAGACAAATTAAAAAACATCTCTTCACTCTAGGTCTTGATTATAATCATCTTCTTTGATTATCATCCTCCATGAGATAGTGAAGGATTAGTCTTAGTGTTCTTAAGGTTAATCATCCTAACTTCTTTTTTTATTTCTGTTTTTTCATTCAACTAATAACATAAATCATATTCTTTCTTTAACAAGTTTTACTGAATCTATTTAGAAGTGTCATCATTTCTTTCATTAGAGTTTGAACGTAGGTTTAACATTTCTTTTGTTAGGAAACCCCTCCTATTATGTTATATCATTTTATTTTGATTAATAATAAAATCATAGGTTGATGGGAACCTCAACTACCTTACTAAAAATCCAATTTTCTTTTATTTTTTAAAATCCACATTTTGGTCTAGTGGTAACTACACACCAACCTAGAACCAAACAAAATAGGATATGAAAAAACCATACATCCCAAATTAAAAATTCAAAACCAAAAAAATGTGGTGAGAGTGAGATAGAATAATGGAAAAAACCTAGAGTCATACACCACCTTTGATCCATGATTCTTGATACATGAATCCATCCTATCCCATCACTGATGTAAATCACCCCCATGTTCCTTTACTTATGATTCCATAACTCACCAAAAGATCAATCCCATTGAAAAAACCTTGAAAGAACATCAAATAGGATTACATGGAATGTTATACCATTAATTATGTCTTATTAGATTTTATGACATGTTATTCCTTTGATTATATTATTTTGTATGACAAGTTATACCTTTTTAGTGTATTGACATGATCTAAGATGGTTGTGGACACACATGTTATATATGTATTTCCTTTACAATATTTTAATTGTATATAATCTGAGAAATTATTGAAAAGTCAAGTTGTATTGGTGAATTAGTTATTTATATGGAAATTATTATTATACCTATGATATATACTTGTGGAAGCTTCTCTGTATTATGTTGTAGGTCTATGATAATGATGATGGTTTTGTATGGGTACTCCATCTACCAATAGATATGTGTACTCTAGCTAAGAATCATATGTGTATATATATATTGGGGTAATATTATGATTTAAATCACCTCAAAATACCATGATACCCATAATGTAGGTTCTTTGAGCACTCTTATTCCCTATTAAGATATGACTTGGGAATTGTTATCATTATTATGTCTGGTATTCCTTTGATTTATAGGTATACCAATATATATCCCCAGAAAATCTCAAAGGATATATTGTTGGGTTATATTATTGTCTTATCTATAACTAAAAACTATTCCATTTTATCATTGGTTTATCTAACCTTAATTATTATTATTACATTTTTCAGGATTGAATAACACTTATCTAATCAGTAAAAGACATAAGAAATAAGTAACCAATATTATCCATTCATTGTAATAGAAATAATGTATAATCTAATGGATTCCTTCCTCCTAGGGAATCCATGGGTTGATGAATCATATAACACTTAGGTAGGATCCTCCATTTAATTTTAGTATGTTAGTGCCTCAAATATATAAGAAGAAGGAGAAATGTGCTTTAGCTATAGAGAAATAATAGGAGGCCAACCATGATTATTATTATAATGACCTCCTTATATTGGCCTAAAAACACTCATTGAGACTCTACGACATTTACAGGATTGCTATAAATGTTCAATTAGTTCATTCAATAACAAATTCTATTTAACCTTAAGTTATATGAATGCATTAATAATTATTAATATCTATAAATGAAAGATGAATTGATATTAATATTAATCATTTAATTGTCTATATTAATTGTATAATGAATATAATCCATATCATAATTTTTATGATGTTTCAATATTGTACACTATGATAGAGACCATGTAAGTGATGTGATAGCACTACACAACACCAAATGATATGACATACTATGGAATATAATAGTCCATACCAAGGAATATGATATTCCTTGGTTTAATGTATTTCATACTGTATGACATACCCTATACCATTTTATATGATCAATTTAAATACAATATATGTAATATTGGTTTTAATACATATATTTATCAGTCACCCTCTTTTAAAAAAATAAAATAGAATTTTTATCAATTCACCTTTTCTTATTATATACAATAACAAGTAAATCCATATTCAAAAATATTTTATAAAATTTTAAAAACACTTTCAGAAAGATTTAATTAATATCACCTTTTATCACATCATAATAAATACTTTTATAATATCAATACAAAAATCCTTATAATGATTAAGATTTTTTTGTATATTATATAGAATATTCATAATACTAGGTATTGAGATGGCATGTGATTATGAGGCCTGGTGAGCCCATAATAAATTTTTGAAATATATTAAATATATTAATATAATGTGGATGATGTTTTCATAAAAAAGTAGAATAAATCCTAAATGGAGACCCATATCAAAAATAGGAGGACACTATTGAGTTCAGAACTTGGGTTTTACCCTAGCCTTGATATAACATGTTTCGGTGTGGGGTGTTTATGAAGTAGGTGTAATGGGAACAATTGAATAAAGTGAGTAAATAAATTTATTTTATTTTATTTGTTTAACATAATGCCTGATATCATCTATAAATACATGGTTTTTGATATTTATTAGGGTTATCATCTAAACTCTGGAGACCTATAGATATCATAGGAGAGTGTTCTTGGAAGACTATGTCAGGTCAGATATAAATCAAGGATCAGGTGTCAATAGAATGTGTGGATCTTACCAATGATATTGATGCATGACTTTTCTTCATCACCAAGTGATCTAAACTCAATGTATGATGTTTGTTTTTTAATTTTCCATCCCGGTCAAATGTGGATCAATTCCACAAACAAGAATTAATTAACACATGGAAAGTAGATTTAATTTGATGAATTTATATTATTTTTCATTTTTTTATCTCCTCTTATTCTGTCTATTTCTATTAGAATGGATCAAGGATGAATTAAAAAAGGATAAGGTTCACTTCTCACGTCTTGTTGCTAATGGTTTTCTCCCCCATCTCTCTGTGTGTTAATATCATGTATTTATTTTATCATGTGGTTCAATTTTTTCCTAGTATTTTACAATTTCTTGATAATTATTCAACACAACAGATCAACAATGCAGGTACATCTTATGATGGATATTGAAATTTTAGGATTACAAACAATGGTGGAGGATTTGAGGAGGAATGAGATCGGGTATATGGTATTTTCTTTTCCCAATAAATGCATGGAAATACGAATAGTGGAGGATGATTCCCAATTCATTTTGGTGGTTGGAATCAGGCATGTGATTTAAGGAAAGGTTGAGAAACCCTAGATCTAAATTTCTTTAGTGTGATTGATGGTTGAATTAGAAAATCTAGGAAATGTGTGAACCATGAATGTGTTCTGAAAAATATAATGTTACACGATGTGTAATGAGGCCTTCGACGACATGAGGGACCCTCTCTATGACATTAGGGTTTCTACAGAGAAGAAAAATATCACATGTCATGTAACCTAATCACACATGATGTGACTCGTGTCCAGAGGCTCAACGTGTATCAAAGAGGATATATGGGAAAGGGCTAGCCAAGTACACGAGTACGACTATTGTACATGGCCAAGTTTACACAGAAACAGACACATACAGGTTTACAGAGGTTGGTTCATGGGAACGTCCAGTGGTACTAGGGAATGAGAAGAAGAAAAGGAGAATGTGTTGGGAAATATATGTATGCTATATATTATTCTTAGATGTCGTGTATGTAGAGATTTATATGATGTGTGGGGTAGTTCCAGATGGGAAGACTAAGGGTTGGTATTACAAATTTTTTACCCCTATTACACATCATTTACCCCACTTTAAGGGTGTTTATAGACCTTTTTTTCAGAATAATAGGCTATTATGGGTTGATTTTGTTCCCATCATCCATTCCCTTGATATTATAGTACGGTGTTTCATCCACATCTCAGGATTGTGATCCCCTCTAGAGGATGAGTCTTAGATAGAGTTTATGGTGTCCCTCTATGAGACTAGTGTGTGATCCTCCATAATTTTAATACCCTAGGTGGGGTTTGTGGAATTTTCATGACCTCGTTGAGCATGGTAATGACCCTCCCTTTAGGTGTCTATATCGGAAGGGTTTACGGTATCATTGTCATACAATACCCTACATAATGGGTTGATCCATATTGGGTTTTTAGTGTCCCCCGGTGGTCTGAGGTGTTACCCCCTATCTGAGTATTAGGGTATTATTTTACTATCAAGCTTTCATGGTTAGGTTTTAGTGATCTTGACCTCTTGGATGAGTGTCTCTAGTGATATTATAGATCATGGAGTGGATTCTCCCGAAATGAGTTTTGCATCAACCGTAACCTTGAGGCTAGATGACGGTTGTGACTGCCTAGTGGTGTGGTGTAATTCTTGAATATATTTGGGATTTATCTATTTTATCATTCAATATTATATTATTGTTATGATCTACCTATTCTTGATTTTTTTTCATTTAGTTTTTTTGGTTTTCCTACTACATATTTCTATACTCACCCCTTCATGGGATCTGTTCACACATGTCATATCTTATGTAGAAGATGATCCATTTTCTAGTGTCATGTGAGGATAGAGAGTTGTTTGATTATAGATTGATCATGATAGACTGATATTTCTTCTAGGATAGTTCGATTGAACATAGTCCTCCTCCTTTGAATAGGTTGAACACTCTATAATTTTTGGTTGGTGTTGTATTTGGACAATTTTTAACATTATGTAGTTTACTATCATACTCTGATTATGGGATTATATTATATTAATGACATGGTTTTAATTGTTTTATATTCAAAATTTTATGGTCTTGGATATGTGTATGTTTTTTACAAGTACTATAGGATAATGCCTCTTATTTTTTGTGATATGCAGACCCAACCCTAGTCGTCATCCCTTGACTTATTGGAAACGGGCTTGGGGTAGTCCTGATGCGGACCTCATTGATTCTGTTTTGTGATGTAATGGTATCAGAGTAGTTAGTTATATAGTAGGAGTATATTATGTGAATTTTTTTTTGGGAAATTGTGTTATGTATTTCTATTTTGGATTTCAGGCTAGCGATTCCAATGTTGGTGTGACAACTGATGTATCCGTACAACCAGATTCTGATCACTTGCCTTTCGACTCTGTACATGTAGACATTGATTATAGGGAAACCATTAGTACATTAATCATATAAAAAAGTTTTATGGTTTCCATGTCCTAATTGATTTAACTCCCTAGATATACTCTTTAATTGTGGTACATCTTGTTTATTTCAGGATGCCTCTACAAAGATAGTCATCTAGGATTCCACCACATGATCATATGGTTAATCCTTTGAATAACGAGGCTTCTGTATAGTGTCTTGTACTAGAGATATAAATTTCGGGTGGTTTACCATCTATACCACCACTTGTTAGGAAACAGTTAGCACCAGCAGTTTCATAAGTGGATGGATACAGGTTGAGTGCATTTCATGAGTTTCATAGGTAGTAACCTCCCATGTTTTTGGGAAAGCCAGAGCCCTAGGTGGTTAAGGACTAGATAGAGGTATTCACTTGAGTTCTACTCTTTTTAAAGTCACCTGGAGATCAAATATAAGTCCCCATAGTGACTCTTCTTCGGGTATATATTGGTAGATGGTAGAGATCTCTCCCGGTCATACAAAGAATGTATCTTTATGGAGGAGTTTTATCCTGTAATATTGTGATCATAACACATACATGCACTTCGGCATCTATAGGAGGGCAGTTTAACCATGGAGGATTACTCAGTGAGGTTTACTAATCTCTAGAGATACTCCACGGATATAGTTTGGGATCTGTTTTTTTTAGAACGAACCTTTGATTAGGGATTAAACTAGTATTTTAGGGCTTCAATGGTATCCTTAGTCATTCTCACCTATACTGAGGTTCTTGAGTGGGTCATTGTGATGGAGGTATTCTTTGTAGAGAAGGCACCGAAAGTGGGTGCTACTAGCAGGCACCCAGGAGTTGTGACCTCATTATTACGTAGTACGTGGTAGAATTAGGGTTCCAAGCATGTTATACAATTTAGGAGAGGATACCAGGACATAGTATCATTAGTGAAATATTCTAATAATGGCTTGAATAAATCTAGGGAGTGGTGGTGTTTCTCTTACAATGTTTGGGGATATCTATCTTAGGTTTTTCTAACTTGCCATATATCTAGTCAAGATACAGATGATGGAATATTGATGTAATACCCCGACCCCAGAAGCCCATAATCGGTGCATTATTACATATCATTGGCATGATCGCAAAAGATCATGTCTCGAATGACCGATTAGTTTAGTATCATTTTAAGTACTAGATACATTCATAAGGTTTACATTACATCGTAAAATACAAAACTACAACAACATTTCTTCCATAGACCACACTGAGATCCCATATACTATCCATACAGGTCATTCATAATATACTTCTTCGCATCCTGGGAAAAATAAAACATATAATGGTGCAAGTTGAGATGCTCAGTAAGGATAACAATATAGCGGAAACTTTCATAAATAAGCATAAACATTTAAGGCAATATATAAGACTAAAACAAAAGCCTTTTGAACTTAAACTTAAGCATAATATGGAAAATATAAAATCAAATAATGCCATTTACTTATTTGCAAGGATATTCAACTAGTCGAATACTCACATGAAATATCAATAGCCACTTTCATAATGATGGAATTAATAATTCCAGACTTCATAACCACATAGTCATGACCTAGTGCCAAGAATATAATTAAGATTTTTTTAAGGAATTATGCCAAGACACTAGTCTGTCTCATGATACCTACTGATGCATCGAGGAGCTATAGAGGGCTCCACCTGTCACTTACTAAGTCCAATTCATTCCTCATATGAAAAGGTTAAAACATAATATGAACATTCGTATTAAAACTAGCATAGGAAATGTCAATATTTTAACCACAAAGCATGAATGGTATAAAAATATCACATCCATAGTCTAACATAACTCATTCAATACAATATAGAAGATTGTATTATAATAGATCAACCTCAATAGAGAATAATGAATGATATTTACAAATATGAAAATAGTCATCAATACTATTCGAGAGAAATATCAGCTTTTTTCTTGAAAACATTTAAAATTCTCACTTGTTATTAAGAAGTCGTTTAAAATATATTTTTGAAATCAATGTGTCCCATACCACTTTAAAACTTTTAAAAAGAATTTTAATTTTAAAAATTTAATTTCTACATAAATAAATCCTTAATACCATTTTTAAAACATGGACATTAATGAGAAATATTTTGAATAATAAATCTTTAAAGCATTCTAAAATGATATTTTAGTTAAAGTTCCTAACCAAAATACATACACTTAAATACAAATAATTGAGGTAATCAAAAATTTATAATATCATGGGAATAAAGTGATTCATGATATACTATGTCAAATTAAATTATATAAACCATATAAAAGTGAATTGGCGTATAACAACAAAGAGGTCTCAACAGAATGTAAATCAAGATGAAATATCTTATAAAGATAGTATCCTTAGGTTAAGGATAAATCAAAGACATAATTATGTGGGAAATATATAAAGAGACTAAATATTATTGGATATTTCTTTTAAATCAATTAGAGTACATTCACACTTATTCTTGTAAAAACAACACAAATGAATTGGATGTTTTACTCAATAAATGGAGATTGAGATAAAATTACACTTATAAAGTTCATATCGATGACTTGAGAATTTATCAATGGAGTGATTATGTGTATCAAAATTATATCCACAGAAAGGGAAGTGGAAATTACTAATGAAATAGTAAATAGTGATTCCACACATAATCATGGAGTAAAATAATCAATGAAGTATTCGTAAAGCCGAATGAGTTGAAATTGAAATTTGAAATTCCCTTACCAATTTGGTAACATACAAAACATACAACCCATGAAAGATGGATCATAAAATTACGATGTAATTACTCATAAATTAAAGTATATTACACAAATAATATAATCATTTGGAAGTACATACACTACAAAAATGGAAATTGTGGCAGTATGGCATGAATCTCACGGATATAGGAAGTGAGATAAAAACCCTTACTTTGTTGTAATAAATCGAGTCGTATAGCCAATATTTTATAACAAACAAATGAATCACAGAATACCATGAATATAAAGATAATCATGATAATATATATATATATATATATCAAATTATAGTACACAATACACTACATTTAATAAATAAGTGGCGAACAATGGAAATCTCACGGAATTAAAAGTGAGATAAGAAACCCCTTACCTTGTACTTTTCCTTGGTCAAGGGTAGTTTAACCTCCTTTATAATGGTGAAATAATTGTTATTAAATAATAAAATAATCATATAAATTAATATTATATCATGTATGATCTTTCAATATTTCTTTATTAATAATGTTTTAGTATTATCGTCGTTTCAGGTGTTAACTGGTTCGTTTTCCTTTGTATGCTTTCTTACGTAAGTAAGATTTGTTATGGATAGAATGTATCTTATTAATATTCATAATTATATTAATTCTTTAAAAATTATTTTTAATCATCTAATGAAAATTATTTTTGAATGGGTACAATGGGGAATGAATCTCATCACGTTCGCAGAGACGGTAATCTGTACGTACGCACGAGTGACAATATCATTCTTTAGATATTAAAATAATATATAATTTAATGGTATATAATATATAAAGAATAAATACCATGTTATATTTATTATTTACATCAATTATACATAATTATTATACCCATGCAAATAATAATGTATTGAATTACAATTACACAACGACGTGGAGACGGTAAGCCGTACATACGCACGTATGGTGACATGTCATTCAAAGGATGGATAGAATAATGAATATGGTTGTACCATTTTATAATAACATCATAGTATATAGAAGATACTGGATTTTTTATTATATAATAGAAAAAACAAAGAAAGAGGAAGTTGAAGAAGATAGGAACTTTAAAGATGTGATGAAATATTTACCTCTTCTTCAGGTTCTTCCTTTTGATTTGTCAAAAGGGATTCTTAGGTTGGAATTCTCACTAAATGGAGGCCTCTAAGATTAAGGGAGGACATTTGAGAGGGTGTTTGGGCTGGGTTTGGCCAATCCAAATGGATTTGAAGGTGTGAATTCGAGAGAAGGGGAAGTTCCCTTATATAAGTCGGGTGAGGGGCATCTTAGGACAAACTAGAAATATTATTTTATAATAAAATCATTTTCGGTTTATAATTGCTCCAAAATTAATTATTTAAAGTCTAAGTTGGGGATGGGTCAAACACCACTCAACCAATAGGTTTTAGATAGGTTTGGGTTACTATATTAACTTTTTCTTTTATATTTAACTCTGAGTTAAATAGTTTGACATTTACCATGTCTCATTTTATTTTTATATTATATTGTTAATAAACTTACTATAAACTTCCAATAAAATCTCAAGTGGTTCATTAATAAAATATATAATATTATTTAATACATTTTTATGAACCTTACATTTTTATGAATAGAATATCAATTAATAATATAATATTTGTTTTAAAAACACTTTTATGTCAATTTTGACACTATTTAGTATTTTGTTTTTTCTAAATTCATAACAGCATTATTACATTAAACACAATTCATATAACCAACCCTAACATGTCATATGAACCTATAAAATTAGTATAATTCCTAAAAAGTATCAAATTACATTTATTTGGATATTTATAATATCAATTATTTTAATATTTCATTAATTATGTAATTAGTGCATCATCATTGTGTCATAAATAAATTAAATTATTTAATTTATAAAAAATAAAAATAAAATACCATTATGTATTAAATCTTTTTATCTTTTTAATGAATATTTATAGTCAAATTTATCTTATGTATAACCCTATATGAAAAAAAATAGTTATTAAACATTTATTTTAAATCTTTTAACTCTTCTATAAATAAAATAATAATAATTTTCCTAATCTAATCCAAGTGGAGCTAAAGTATCATATTTTATTCCTAAGGTTTTTTGGTTGAATTAAATTTATCCAATATAATTTGGACAAGTGTTGGGGTAATAATAATATCATTTTTACCCTTAATTACCCTACTTACATTTAACTGTGGTAATTAAAAGTAAACAGTTACTATTTAGTAAAAATTATTTTCATCTTCTTGAAAAACATTTTACTTACTGATATCAACTATGTCTCTCAGATTTTTGAAATTCAACTCACAGAAGTGGTAAAATTATGTTTTATGTAAATTTGCAAATGCTCCTAGGAGGTGGCTAAAAGATGGTAAGATGTTCAATAAAATTTTATACATCTAATTTTATTATAAAATGACCCTAATTAATTAAATTGAACATATATAGGTATTATACATCTATTTTTACATAAAATAAATTTAAATAAAATAAATAATTATTTAAATAAAAAGTCAGTTTTAAACTATAACGCAGTGTTTTTCACTATTCAACAAAAATTGAATGTTTTCAGAAAAATACCAAAAATTTACCCTAAGATAATTTTGATATTCCAAATTCCAAATTGATTTCTATTTTACCAAATTCAAAACATAAAAGTTGCATTAACTAATTTAAAATTAATTCCCATTGTCAAAACCGAAAAGTGAGTTTTTTAAAAGTAAAAACAATAAAAAGATTGATATGTGTTTATGTGAAATTTAAAAGTGAAATTACTTATAATCACCTAAATTGTATTAAATGATAAAAATAATAATCTAATTATACTTCCAAACCATCCAAATATATAATTTAACTCTATAAATTATTTCGATTAAAAAAGTTGTTTTCAATTAAAATTTTGTATTTTTCTGTATTCATCAAAATATAAAAGTTATTAGAAAAGTACCAAAACTTTATCCAAAATAAATTTATATGTCCTGATTATAAATAATAATTTAATTTAATTAAATTGAATATATAAAAGTGTCAAATATTGGTTTTAAGAAGGGTTTTCCATTAAAAGGTGGTAAAATTGCATTTTTTGGAAAAATACTTGTTTTCTCTGAAAAAAATGAAATTGTTCTTATGTTATGTCTAATAAATACATAATATTGATTATAAAATTATATGGAGTATATAAAATTAGAAATTCAGTTAATACTATTCATAATCACTTTTGAAGAGCTAGTTTGGTAAGTCGTGGTGCCCTCGAACTCGGTGTTGCGTGTAACGCAAGATATTGAATTACTTTAATGAAAATAACTTACTATGAAATCTTGGGGTGTTACATTCTTCCCTCATTTTAAAAATTTCGTCCTCAGAATTTTAAAATTGGGATTGGGAACTTCATTGAAAGTCCCACATCGGAAAAAAGAGTCAATAAAACTATCTCTTTAAAATAATGAAAGATAAGTACAAAGGTCACCCGAGATAAACCACATTAGGATTCCATGTAGGAAAACATGGATATTGAAGATAAAATAATTTTGATGTTCTGGTGGAGAGTTATATAAGACATGATTATGAGAAATTTAACAACAAGAAAACCACAAAATTGTGATGAGATAAAGATTCATTAGTTTCCTAGTTGAAAAAGTAAACGGATAACATTTTTTTGTTTTAAGTTCCATTTCATAAAGTTGAGGAATTTATTTATGAGATTGACTAATAACATAAAGAGATATACTTACTTTTTAAGTATATTTTCATCCTTTAATAAATTTCTACCACTAACTCATCATTTTTTCTAACGATGAGTATTTCAGATGACTTGGTCACACCTGAAGTGCTAGAATCAACTTCTAGAGAATCACATAATCCACAAAGGATAAACTATATATATTTACCTTGTCTTTCAGGATTAATGAAAACCAAAATGGTCAGTACAAGATCAGATGATCCTCAAAAAGGATAATCTTTTAGAGAAAGAAATACTTATATTTTTTTATAAAATTAAACCAACAATACCCAAAGTTCAATAAATACCATTCAATAAAAAATTGTCCTTAAAATCCATCAATATAATCCAAACTAATATTGAAACCCAAAACATATAATAATTTGATTATGCATTCTTCCACATTAAATTTTATTTCCAAATAACATCAACTACTCATAAAGTCACATACTTAAAAGTAATTAACCTAATCACAAATTCTCTATGATAGGTTAATCATTTCTATAAATAACACAAATCACTATAAATCCAAAATAAAAACATAAATAAAAATCAACCATTACTCCTCAAATGAAATACCATAGTATTCTATTTACCTTAGGCGTATAGTATTCCCAACAGAGCGAACATCTTCCAAAATAACATTTATCACTTAATCCCCAAATCATTTTCCTATATTTAGGATATCCATTTGATAATACATAAGATCTCAAATCAACTTATTATTGACCAAAAAAACATTTAACTAAAAAAATTAGTCACACTAAACAGGGACATCATGTATTCCAGTGGTAGGCGATAAATCTCAATCACACTATGGTTGTGGGCTTGATTCTGGTAGCATTGTCTGACACGATAGGTTGTCACACGGTTTGTGTGTTGTCCTTTTTCAAAAAATATAATTTATAAAGTTCCAAAAATGAGATAAATTTCTCAAAATAACTATAACATAATTTCACCAGAAATTTTATCTCAGACCTCACATTTTCATCCAAAAAAATTAATAACATATAATTTTCTCAAATTCAAGGATCATATAAACCCAAATGGTTATTTATAACTATATCATCAATAGAAAACACAATTATTCCTAAAATAGCATTTTCACATAGTAAACTGCATGGTTACACATAATAGAAAAGTCTTCCCAAGTAATCTCATCAATAAAGAGCACTAATACTTTAAAACATTTCACTATCCATTTATTTCCACATAGGTTCTTCCTTGACCAAGGGGTTACCTTATAGAATAGGGAATTCACTCGGGTACTTCCCAAGTCCTCTAAATTTATGAAAAATGATTGAAAATAGATTCTTGGGATCATTTTTATTTTCTTCTATCGTACTCTTCATTTTTCCTCGGCAATACATTACTTTATGTCCTTATTTCCCACACATAAATCATTTCTTTGATCCATTGAGACACTTCCCTAGGTGTCTCCTTCCACATTTCTTGCATGATGGAAATTGATCTTTCTTTTATCCATGGTCTCCACTACTGTAGCTCTTATCATTCATCGTCTTTCTCTTCTTTGTTGAGTCTGGGAGTTGGTTAATATATATATTGTTGATCATATTTTTGACAAAACTAATTCATCATAAACATGATATCTTTTACACCTATCAAAATTCCATTTTGTTTCTCATTTCCTCTGTCGTGACCATCTTCTACATCATGTTCAATGTTACTATGACTTCCTTCGAATCCAGCCATTTACTAACACAAGAAAGCATAGTGTGAGTCATAAAATCATTTAGATAATATCATAACACCTTATTTTCAATCTAAAACGCCTTAGGATTAACTAAAGTTATTTATTCTCATCTTATATTAAAATCCTTCAAATCATTTTGTAAAGAAAATATGAATTATCGTAATAATAACCCCCAGGAGTTTCGTAACCATGAGTGCAGCAAGGCCTGTTGTCGTGCGCCAGTTCCCATTCGAGTCTAGCTCCAAGCGGTGTTTTTGGGTTTTACGCCTAGGTACATCTATGCTAAATCCGCCTCTACCTGCTCGTATCAATACATGGATATATTTCTTGGAAAACACACAAAATCCCAACAATACCAATATTCTATGAAGTTATTCTATAATAATCCTCACAGACTCTCTTAGGGCTATGTGCTCTAATCAGAGTTTATCAAAATCTGGTTTCCATGGTTTATAATAAACATCCTATGATACCAACGCCCCAACCCCAGAATCCCAGAGTCGGTGATTTATTATGTATCATTGTCATGATCACAAAAGATGATGTCTCAAAAGACCAATTAGTTTAGTATCCTTGGAAGTAAGAGATACATTCTTAAGGTTTACATTACATCATAAAATGGAAAACTACAACAAAATTGTTTCCATAGACAACAATGATATCCCATAGACTATCCCTACAGGTAAGTTATAATATACTTCTTCACATCCACGGAAAAATAAAACATAGAAAGGGGTGAGATCAAATGCTCAGTAAGGATAACAATATAGTAGAAACATTCATAAATAATCATAAACATTTAATGCAATGTATAAGACTAAAACAAAAGCCTTTTAAACTTGAACTTCAGCATACTATGGCAAAGATAAAATAAAATAATTCCATTTACTTATTCACATAGATATTATACTAGTCAAATAGTCACATGAAATATCAATAGCCACTTTCATAATGATGGAATGCATAATGCCAGACTTCATAACCACATAGTCAAGACCTTGTGCCAACACTACAAATAAGATTTTTTCAAGGCCTTGTAGCAAGACACTAGTCTATCTCATGAGACCTACTGATGCATTGAGGAGCTATAACAGGATCCTCCCTTCACTTACTAAGTCCAATTAATTCCTCATATGAAAAGTTTGAAACATAATTTGAACATTCATATTAAAACTAGCATACAAAATGTCAATATTTTAACCACAAACCATGAATGGTATAAAAATAGCACATCCACTATCAAACAAAACTCATTCAAAAAAATATGGAAGATAGTATCATAATATATCAACCTCAATAGAGAATAATGCATGATATTAACATAGATGAAAATAATCATCAATACTATTTGAGAGAAATATCCCCCTTTTCGTGAAAACATTTAAAAGTGTCACTATTTATCAAGAATCCGTTTAAAATAGATTTTTAAATCAAAGTGTCTCATACCACTTTGAAACTTTTAAATGGAATTTTAATTTTAAAACTTTAATGTCCACATAAATAAATCCTTAAAACCATTTTTAAAACATGGAAATTAATGAGAAAGATTTAGAATAATAAATCTTTAAAACATTTTAAATTGATATTTTAGTTAGAGTTCCTAAAAAAAGAGATACAATTGAATACAAATAATTGAGGTAATAAAAACATTGTAATATCATGGGAATAAACTGATTCATGATATCATATGTCAAAGTACATTATATACACCATATAAAAGTGAATTGGCGTATAACAACAAAGAAGTCTCCATGGAATGTAAATTGAGATGAAATATTTTATAAAGACTCTATCCTTAGGTTAAGTATAAATGAACGACATAATTATGTGTGAAAAATATAAATACACTCCATATTATTGGATATTCAGTGTAAATCAATCATAGGAGATTCAAACATATTCTTGTAAAAACAACACCAATGAATTGGATTTTTAACTCAATAAATGGAGATTGAGTTAAAATTACTCTTATCGGGTTCATATATATGACTTGACAATTTATCAATGGGGTGATTATGTGTATCAAAAGGAGTGAAAATTAGTACACAAATAATAAATAGTGATTCCACACAAAATCGTGGAGTAAAATAATCAATGAAGTATGTGTAAACCCGAATGAGTGGAAATTGAAATTTGAAATTCCCTTACCAATTTAGTAACTTACAAAACATACATCCCATGAAAGATGGATCATAAAACGAAGATGTAATTACTAATAAGAAAACTATATTACACAATGAATACAATCATTGGGAATCACATACACCACACACACAAAATAGTTGTAGTACGACATGAATCTCAAGGAAATAAGAAGTGATATGAAAACCCTTACTTCGTTGTAATCAATCGAGTCGTATGGCCAAAAGTTAATAACAGCCAAATGAATCACAAAATACCATGAATATTAAGATAATGATGATAATATATATATCAAATGACAGTACACAATACAACACATTTAATAAATAAGTGGCGAACAATGGAAATCTCACAGAATTAAAAGTGAGATAAGAAACCCCTTAACTTGTAATTTTCCTTGGTCGAGGGTGGGTTAACCTTATGTATAATAGTGAAATATTTTTTATTAAATTATACAAGAATAATATACATTAATATGATATAATATATGATCTTTCAATATTTCTTTGTTAATAATATTTTTGTATTATCATAGTTTCGGGTGTTAACTGATTCGTTTTCCTTTATTTGATTTGTTACGTAAGTAAGGTTTGTTATGGATAGGATGTATCTTATTCATATTTAGAATTATATTAATTAATTAAAAATTACTTATAATCATCTAATAAAAATTATTTTTGAATGGATGCGATGGGGAATGAATCTCATCGCGTTCACAGAGATGGTAATCTGTACGTATGCACGAGTGACAATATCATTCTTTTGTTATTAAAATAATATATAATTGGATGGTATATCATATATACAGAATAATTATCATGTTATATTTATTATATATATCAATTATACATCATTATTATACTCATCCAAATAATAATTTATTTAATAACAATTACACCACAATGTGGAGACGGTAAGCCGTACGTACGCACGTATGGTGACATGTCATTCAAAGGATGGATAGAATAATGAATATGGTTTTACAAAATTTATAATAAAATCACAGTATATTGAAGATACTAGAGTTATTATTTTATAATGTAAACAACAAAGAAAGAGGAAGTGGAAGAAGAAAGGAACTTGAAAGAGGTGTTGAAATATATACCTCTTCTTCAGGTCCTTCCTTTTGATTTGATCAAAATGGCTCCATAGGTTAGATTTCTAACCAAAGGAAGGCCTCTAGGATAAATGGAGGACGATTGAGAGGGTATTTGTTTAGGGTTTGGCCGATTCAAATGGCTTTGAAGGTGTGAATTAGAGATAAGGGATAGTTCCCTTTTATAAGTGGGGTGAGGGGCACCTTAGGAAAAGCTAGAAATATTATTTTATAATAAAATAATTTTCGTTTTATAATTTCTCCAAAATTAATTATTTAAAGGATAAGGTGGGGATGGGTCTAAAAACACTCAACCAATAGGTTTCGGAGATATTTGGTTTACTATATTAACTTTAACTTTTAGATTAGACTCTTAGTAAAATAGTTTGACATTTACCATGTCTTTTTGTATTTTTATATTATATTTTTAATAAAATTACTATAAACTTCCCAGAGAACCTCAAGTGGTTCATTAATGACATATGTAAAATTATTTTAGAGCTTTGTCAAAACAATTGATTTTTAGGAATACCATATCAATTAATAATATAACATTTGTTTTAAAAACTCTTTTATGTCAATTTTCACACTATTTAGTATTTTGTTTTTTATAAATTCATAACATCATTATTACATCGAAAACAATTCATATAACCAACGCTAACATGTCATATTACCCTATATAATTAGTTTAATTCTTAAAAAGTCTCAAATTACATTTATTTGGATATTTATAATATCAATTATTTTAATATTTCATTAATTAGGTAACTACTGCATTATCATTGTGTCATAAATAAATTAAATTATTTAACTTCTAAAAAAATGTAAATAAAATACCATTATTTAGAAAATATTTTTATATTTCTAATGAATATTTATAGTCAAATTTATCTTATGTATAACACTATATTAAAAAATGTTTTAGTTATTAAACATTGATTTTAACTCTTTTAACTCTTCTTTAAATAAAGTAATAATAAATGTCCTAATCTAATCCAAGTAGACCTAAAGGATCATATTTTATTCCTAAGGTTGTTTTTGGTCTAATTAAATTTATCCAATAGAATTAATACATTATTTAGGGTAATAATAATATCATTTTTATAGAAAATTACCCTATTTACTTTTAACCATGGTAAATAAAAGTAAAAAGCTACGATCCACCAAAAAATATTTTCATCTTATTGAACCAAATTTTACTTACTAATATCAACCGTCTCTCTCGTATTTTATAAATTCAACTCACAGAAGTGGTAAAATTATGGTTTATGTAAATTTGCAAATGCTCCTAGGAGGTGGGTAAAAGACGGTAAAAAGTTCAATAAAATATTATACATCTAATTTTATTATAAAATGACACCAATGAATTAAATTGAAAATATATAGGTATTATAAATCTATTTTGACTTAAAATAAATTTAAATAAAATAAATATTTATTTAAATAAAAAGTCGGTTTTAAACTATAACACATTGTTTTTCACTATTAATCAAAAATTGAATGTTTTCAGAAAAATACCAAAACTTTACCCTAAGATAATTTTGATATTCCAAATTCAAAAATGAATTCTATTTTACCAAATTTAAAACATAAGAGTTGTATTAATTAATTTAAAATCAATTCCCGTTGTCAAAACCGAAAAGATGGTTTTTGAAATGTAAAAACGATCAAAATATTGACATGTGTTTATGTTAAATTTAAATGTGAAATTACTTATAATCACCTACATAGTATTAAATGATAAAAATATAATCTAATTATACTTACAAACCATTAAAATACATAATTTAACACTATAAATTATTTCTATTAAAACAGATGTTTTCAATTAAAATTTATTATTTTCAGTATTCATCAAAATATAAAACTTATTAGAAAAGTACCAAAAATATTCCAAAATAAATTTTTATGTCCTTATTCTAAAGAAGAATATAATTTCATTAAATTGAATTTATTAATGTGTCAAATATTTCTTTTAAAAGGGTTTTTCCATTAAAAGTTGCTAAAATTTCATTTTTTTGAAAAATACTTATTTTTTCTGAGAAAAATGAAATTATTCTTATATTATGTATAAGAAACACATAATATGGATTCTAAAATTATATTTAGTTTATAAAATTCAAAAATTAGTTAATAATTTTCATAACATCTTTTGAACAGCTTGTTTGGTAAGTTGTGGTGCGCTCAAACTCGGTGTTGCGTGTAGCGCAAGCTATTGAATTACTTTAAAGAAAATAACTTATTGTGATATCTTGGGGTGTTAAAATTGAGGCTAATGTTGAGGTATAATGAAGGTGGTGTTCAAGGTTAACAATGTGGTAGAGGGGCCCACATAGTAGCATGATGTGTTTGAATGTTTAACCTATTACTATCGCCACCACCATGTGGTCCAGACCAAGATCAGGGAGCTAGTGGTTAGGTATGAGGAAAGTTGTAGTCTATAGAGGCCTAGGACCTTGAGTTTACATGGATTCTATGAGGTTCAATATGTGTCGTTTCTACCTTATCTTCATTATAGATTATAAAAAGTGTGATACATTCCTTTATTCTCACTTCTATGGTTCAAGACATAGATTTTCTTATTGAGCCTTTGGCTCTATACTTATGGTTAAAAACTCTTATACGAAGTTACTCAATGATTTCACACTTCTTTCTACAATGAAATCGGATGCCTGGAGGTGATATTTTTGTATGTGATTTCTTTGTAACAGTAAGGAGGACTTATGGCGTTTTTATAGGTGTGGACTGGATATATGTGATTTGTATTCTAATTTATTCCTTTAGGCAGAGGTTTTGGTGTTTCTCCCATAATGGGATGAGGGTTTCCTTTGTGGGTGAAAAGGAAACCTTGTCAGAGTAACACGAGATCAATAATATGATAGTTCATTCAATTAATCACCATTTTTCTAGCATTATTCTTGGATTAATGGATTATTTATACTACCAGTTCCATTTAGTGGTAGTGGAGAATGGGGGATCTTTCTTGAGAACATTTCAAGATTACCTCCGCATATTGAGCTAGAATTCTATATTGAATTTCACCCCCAGACGGCCCCAAAATCTCCACCAGTATATTAGATGGATCCCACAATGCTTAGTGTTTCCCCTGGGTAGCCCCAGTGTTTACCCTTGTATAGCCTCATTGTTTTTCTCTAATAAGGTGGAAAAGAAATTTAGGATATGTGTATACTATTGGAACTTGAACCATGTTACCATGAATAATAAGTATCCATGTCCTAGGATCATGACCTCTTTGATTAGTTGAGAGGGGAGTGATGTTTCTTGAATATTGACCTCAGTTCAGGCTATCACCATCTATGATTATGTGATAAGTATATACCAAAGGTGGAATTTAGATTATATTATGTTTACTATGAGTACATGGTGATGAATTTCGGCATTAATAGATCCCCATTAGTGTTCATGGTACTCATCAACCAGATCATTCATCCTTTCTTAGACTTGTTTGTGGTGGTCTTTGATGATGATATCTTAGCGTACACAACATCTGAGGAGTAGCACAAAAAATTAGGATGTTCTTAGATAGACATCGGAAGCACCAAATTTATTGAAAGATCTCAACGTGTCATTTTTGGATTCAGGAGGTCCACATTCTCTAACATGCCATCTCAAAGGAAATATTAGCAGTGGACTCAGTGAAGGATAAGGTAGTGCATTTTTAGGACCCTCCCAAGAGTATAACTAAGGTGTGTAGTTTCCTTGTGTTGGAAGGGTACTATTGTAGGTTTTTACCCAATTTATCTATAGTGTTAATACCCTTGACTGGTTTTACCTGAATAGAGAGTCATTTCGTCTGGGTGGAAAGGATCCAATAGTGCTTTTAGGAGTTGATGAATATGTTGGTAAGCACTCTCATCTTGAGATTTTTAGATGAGGGTGTCTAGAATGTAGTGTTATTTGATGCATGAGGGGCCAATATTTGTTATGTTATGATGTAGATATAGGTGGTGATAGACTTTGGTTCACATTAGTTGAGACTACATGATACTAACTATACGACCCACAATCTTGAACTAGTAGCAATAGTATTCACCATATCGATATGGAAACAATACCTGATGGGAGAGGGGTTTATCATCTACTCTTATCATAAGAGTATCAAGTATATCTTCTCCAAAAAGGATCTCAACTTGACATAGAGTCAATGTCCATATTTCTTCCAATACTATGACTTTGTGATTTTCTATACTCCTAGGAATGGGAACATGGTGCCAGATACTCTCAGAAGGAGGTCTTGCTCTCAGTTTTCTAGTTGAGGTGTCAGAGCAGTTACCATCATTGCAGTTTTACTTAGTATAAAAGGATGGTGATCCATATATACAATCAAGTGTTGTTACCCCACCTATTTCATAGCATGTTAGGGATGATCGACATGGAGATAAAAAATTTGAGACCTTTCATACTCATATATCCATTGTACATGCTCCTAATGGATATTCTGATGGTGGGGAGTGCACTAAAATTTTCAAAGGAGAGATTATGGTACCCTTGCTGTTTTTGGAGGAGGTGATTTGGGAGTTTCATACATCCCCTTTTTTGATAAATACAAGCATTTAAAATAGGTATCGGGGCCTCCAACATTAGTTTTTGTGGCCAGAAATTAAGCACTTTTTTGTATAGTTTTCCATTGATGAATCACTCATTAGCAAGTAAAGGATGAACAACAGGATCCAGTGAGTTTACCTCAACCCCTTGAGTTTCCATATTCAAAGTGGGAATGGATTACCATGTACTTATTTAAAGGGTTGCCACATAAATTTAGGGGAAATGATACCATCTGGGTGATCATAGACCAACTCACCAAGTTGGACCATTTCATAGTTATATGATATAAAAGTTCACTAGTGATCTTGGGATGACTTTATGTGCAGGAGAAAGAATAAATATATGGATTTACATTGATGATATTTCTATGTGATGATGCTCACATCACTTCATGATTATGGAGAGGATTGTAGGAGGCCTTTGGAGCTCATTTTTTCTTGAACATGGTATTTCACCCCCAGATTGACGGCCAGACTGAATAGAACATTCCGGTCTTGGTGAACTTGTTGTAAGATTTCATAATGGATTTGGACCATAGCTGGGAGGACCATATACACATGGTGGAGATTTCTTACAAAAAAAACTATCATTCAATCTTTGGTATGAAAGTATTTGAGGCCATGTATGGGTGACTCGATGGTTCACCACTTTGTTGGATTGATCATGGTGAGTCAGCTCTCAAGGGATAAAAGCCAATTTTAGATACTACCGAGAATACGGGGTGGCCTTTTATAAGTGGGGGAGAGGACACATTTGAAAATTTAAAAAGAATTGAGTCCTCCCAAGTTTTTTATAAGTGAAAAAGGATCCAAAATAGTCTATTATAGAAATTTAGAGGTGGTATGGTCTAAATACTTCCATAAAAATGTTTTTTATTAAAGTTCATAGGTCATTGTTACCCATATCTTTTTAGTTTAACACCCTAATAAACCAATTTTACCTCAACCACGATTATTAATTTTACTAAATTCACTATTCATTTTGCTAAAAAATTATGTAATAATTGTTATAAATTATAAATTATTATAATTACAAATATTTAAACCATTTTTAAAAATTCAATTTACATAATCTGAAATTTTTAGTATAGAATTATTCTCAGAGACATGATGAGATACTATATTTTCAAAGTGAAAATGTTCAAAAGTTTACAAAGTTTTTACTAAATTCAATATAAAAATGATTAAAATGACCCAAATTCGTTTAATTGATATAAAATTTTACTAATTTTGTCCTAAAAAAGTTTCAAAATAAAATTTAACTTTATAAATTATTTAAACGAAAAGGTAGTTTCTATTTAAAATTTTGTATTTTTTACTATTCATCAAAAAATAAATCATTTCAGAAAAATACCAAAAAATCACCCTAAGATAAATTTGGTATCATTATTTAAAATATTAATATTAGTTATTTATATAAATTTAATAATATTGGTAAAAATTAATTTTAAATGTTTTGTAAATAACACAATTAAACCATCTTTTAGAAAAATACATTTTTTTTGAATGACATTTTATTTTATTTTAAATTATTTTTATTTTATTTATAATCAATATATAACTAATAAATATTTGTAAACTGTATATTTTTATAATTTGTTTAATAATTTTTATACCCTCTAATTTAACGGTAGGGTTATAACTGTTATATTAGATAATAATATTTCAATAATATATTGTTCTTCGATAAAACTTAGTCATGTGTGTAGTGAAAGATATCAAATAAACTCATTGTTGTGTGTAAAATAAGATTAAATTGGTGTTTCATGTAATGAAATATATTAATGATATTTAATTTATTTAAAAATATATATATCATATGATCTTGTGGTGTAATATTCCCTTTTATGCTTGGTTTTTCATGTCATACATGCTATCAAATACAATGCTAATGTTTTATAATTTCATGATGTTACATTCTCCAAAAAGATTACTAGTTTTTTTCTTGTAAACAATAATTTCATCTATCAAACATATCATAATATAATGATTTCAACAATCCAAAATTATAGAGTCATTGAACATTTTTCTCATTTATATATCCATGGTAACAATGTTAAATGCATGTGGGATTAGAATCAACCCTGGAATTCTTATTATGAATGTTATAAAAAATATTATCCATATCTAAAATATATATATAACATTCATTATATTCAAAATACCATAAATAATTTATTCTAATATATATAAAAACCCTTATTATTAATAATGAATGAAAATATCATCCTATCCAAACAATATACAGAAATTAAATTCTTATTTATGGTTGGAATATAATAATAAGGTTTCAAATCTAGGACTGATACACTAGGAAGACATATAACTAAAGTTATAAATTTTAATATATATATATAATTTTTCTCCATTACCTACATGAAGATCTACTTCATGCTTCATTAATTATATATTTTATCTTAGTATGTGTTTTTTAGAACAAATGTGTGATGCACACCCAAAATCTAATACTCATGAGTCAATGTGGGTGGAATTAATATCTATAACATTCTCATTTGAGTACTATAAAATTTTCTCCATGAGAACAGTTCTCAATCCTTGATACCAATATTTAATTTTTTTATGGTTAAAATTAATATTGATCTCAATATAAATGTAGTAAGTATTTGATATTCTATAAAAACTCATATCATTAAGTAAGTATCATATATTATATATTTTCATTGAGGAATTTAAATGTAATTACTATAATTCCATGACCTTAAAAATTAAATTATGTTGATTTTATGTCAATAGTTATAATTTCTTTAACATTGTGGATCTTTTAGGTTTAATGTTTTTTAGAATTGGGTCATAACTTATATATAAAAAATGTTAAAAAAAATTGAAACCTTCATATTAGTATCCATTTTTAATATAACATAAAACTTTTAAACTAAATCATCATTACCTATCATGAAAACTATTAACAACTTTCAACATGACCTCTTTCAATATCTTACCCATCCTTAAATCCTAAGAAAAAATTTAAAACATTGGATAAGAATAAAAATATATGTAAGGACTAAAAAAGAATGGAAACCATTAGTCTAGTGAAAAACATTAAAACCCATAAAAGCATTTCTTCAAAAAATAAAATTTTACACATAAATGGAAATATCACTCCTTAAAAAACATCATTTATTTTAACTTTTGAAAATAGATTATTTCCATGAAAACTCATTAGAAAGCATAAAAAATTCATATAGGTACCTTGAGATATCATCTCATATAACCCTTATAGAACCCTTAAAATTTGAATAATCATAATTCCAACATCCAATGTAATTACATAGAGAATATAATCATTACTCAATTCATTTTAGCGTTATCTTGGTGCATCCATCATTTAATCTCTAAGAGGATCACCCGATGTTATCTTGGAATACCCATCATTTAATATATAATAGGCTCACCCAAAACTATCTATGCACACCCATATTATAAAATTTCTAATAACCATGCCATTAATAAAACATTTCATTATCTGAAAAACTATTTTAAACTCATATGAATATCCCATTCAGATAAAAAATTACACTTTTAGTTAAAAAATACCATTTTCAATACAAAATATAATGTTATTTTGAAACCCCTTTTTCAATACTAAAATAAAAAAATGGAAAAAAAATAATTTGATAAAACATGTAATATTTTAAAGGAATCATTAAATGAAATAATAGTCATGGTAGTAGGAAAAGTCATTATTGCCGTTCTGTTTAAAACACGTAAAAATATTTCTTTTGAAATCCTTTGAAATAATGTAAAAGATACATAAAAAATTTTGTAAATATTTTATATCTATATGGATAAATTTAAAATATCATTTTAAAAATATTCACAAGGAAGGGAAGGAGAGTTTGAAGGAAAACCTTATAAGATGATTTTATTTAAAATCCCATTATCACATAAAAACACTTGAATCATAAACCCCGTTAAATAAGGACATTAATAAAATTAAATATCATGAGATTATAGAAATTATTAATATTTAATGTCAAAGGGGTTGTATATACACCTTATAAAATAATAAATGTTCATAATATCAAGAATTTCCTCAATGAAAGTAAATTGAGATAAAGTCTCTTACCTTGAGTCCAACTCCTCATGTGTTTCTTTATCTTCCTACATAATAAAAATATGGTAATTATTTAATTTATTGAGAGACAAATTCATTTTTATTATTACATTTATATCACATATTAAGATGTTATATAAAATTACTTAATCAATTATGTTTAAGTCATGTGTTTATACTATATTTATATTATGTGTCAAAACTAACTTTGGTTGGTCAAATAGGGTCAATGAGGTCATTATTTAAACATATAACAAATAATCATCATCAAATAATCATCATATTTATACATAAATTAATCTTTGAAAACCAATAATTGAATATGATTACGAAAAATTAACCAACATTACAATCATGGAGACAGTAGGTTGAATGTATGCGTTAGTAATGTTCCCATTTTTAAAAGATCATTATGGGAATAAGGTAAGTAAAATTTATTTTTATAGAATTAAAATTATATAAAAAATATAGTATTATTTTTTATATATACATATATATATATCAATATTATTATTTGGTGATGAAAAATAAGAAAAATCATTTCTCTTTGAGGAAGCGGTAGTCCACACGTCCAAAAAAATTGTTATCACTTTTTTAGTTTGTGAAGAGGTAAGAATAAAATGATATATTATATTTAAAAAATATATAATTATGTCATATATATCATAATTATTTCATTTATATCATATATATTCATTATATTGACCCATATTACCATCCATCTAACACGTTGGTGAAAATTTCTTCACATCACTTCATGAGGCGGTAGTTCGCCGTTCACATAAGCAATGTTATTGTATCCCCCATGGTATGAACTATAAAAAAAATATATTAATTATATAATTAATATAGAGGTATAGTAATTTTCTAAATATCATAAATATCATATATAAATATTTTTTACAACATTATTCCCAACTATGAGAGTTGTTAATGGAAAAACAAACGACATCGTTTCATGAGGTGGTAGTCCGCCGTACACATGAATGATGATTTTATAACCCAATTGATGGATGTGTGTGTGTTTTTAAGTTTTAAACATAACATAACAAAATATAATAATAATAAGGATAATTATGTTATTATAAAATCATTTTATAAGAATAATTTAAGGGGGTGTGGAAGGAACTAAAACAAAAATGCACATTGATGAATGTTACATCTTCTTTGGGTAACTCCTTTTGGTTTGAACCAAATAACATCCATAGATGGATTTGTACACAAATAAAGGATTATAAAATTATATTACGGAATTTTATAAGTTAGTTTCTGAACCAATTGGTTTTTAATGTTTGAAGAGGTGGGATGAGGTGGTGGGATGTTATAGTGGGGGAAACGACTCACTTGGAATTTTTCAAAATAAAGTTAGATAAACCAAAGTTTTTACCTCAAAAAAGGATCCCATAATTAACAAAACTCCATAATAGAATTTATAAGGTCTATATATGTCCATAAAATGGGTTATTGAAAATTTTATAGTTCATTTTCCCCATTAATGTTAATTTTTAGTCACTTGGTAATCCCATTTTTACAATAATCATTGTGATTGATTTTAATTGTTTTCACTAATCTCTTAGGTAAAAAATTAATTTAAACTGATTGTATATAAATTATTTGGAATTAAAATATGGAATCCAATTTTTCATATTAAAATCACTGAACTATGTAAATTCAATTTAATTTTAATCTCACGGTCACAGCGACACAATGGGTTTTTGTGAAGGGTGTTTTTTAAGAAAAATATGTCTATATATTAACTATATTACTAATAAAAAATATTAAATGAAATGAAATTAATATTTAATGATATATATTCTATAATTTTAATTTAACACATTCCCCATTATTTATTATCTCAATTAATTAATAACCTGAAACATTATGCATTTTAAAACAGTTTTTAGAAAGCTCCAACTTTAAACCCAAAATTAAACTTATATTAAAAAACAAAATAATTTTGATTCAAAAGTAATTAATAATATTTAATATATCATAAATAAAAAATAAGTTACATGTAAATATATTTAAATCATATTGTAACTCTTACATTACTTAATTTCTTAAAATAAATGCTTTGGTTTTTTAAAAATCAGTATTTTCACTATTCACTAAAAAATAAATATTTTCCAAAAAATACCCAAATTTCACCCAAAGTAAATTTTGATATGATGAATTCAATAATAAAATTAATTTTATAAAATTTCAATTCTAAACTTTATAAATTATGGTTTAAAATAAAATATTATAGTATATGTGTTTAATTAAAACAATTTCCTTTTGATTAAAAATTACATAATATTTGTATAACTAATATAATGATATAATTAATATTATTAAATATGAGAATTATTTATTCTATCATTACTAGGGTATTTATATCCTTCTCCCATTTTATAAATTTTTTCCTACAAATTGTATTCACTTATTAAATAGGTATGGATACATTTACCTTATATCATTTTTAGATTCTCATGTTTCGTCTTCAACCATATGTTTTTCGTAAAACCATAACCTCATGAATCACATTATTCCACCCTAATTTATCTATATGATAAATAACTAGAATTCTTTTTTCCTAATATGAAATATTCCCTTACAACTGAACTACTTTAGGTATCAAAACATGAGATGAATTCAAAACATATATCATTAACATTGAAACTTGAAATATGTTGTGTACCTAAGATAAATTTGGAGGTAAATACAATTGGTTGTAAACTGATCCAACTTTATCTAGGATTTTATATGGTCCAATGAACCATGGACTCAACATTCCCTTCTTAAAAAAAATTCATTACACTTGTCCATGGAGAAGCATTGAGAGTTACATGATCACCTACCTCTAAAGAAAGATCTTTTATCCAGTTATCCACATAATTTTTCTTCATAATTCCAAATTTCCTCATGTTTCACTTAATCAAATAATCTTTGTATGGAATCTCCTCTACCATATTATGTCCCATAAACTTCATTTATCCTACTTAATCCCAAAAATATAGTGTTTTAATCCTCCATTTATATAATACTTCAAATGGAACCATCTGTATACTAGAATGGAAATGGATATTATAAGAAAACTCAACCAAAGAAAGATGATGATCCCAACTTACCAGGTAATACATTGAACAAGATCGAACAATATATTACATGTTTTTAATTTCCTACTAATAATTACAATATTATTCAGTATGATAAGTTGTTTTGAAATTTAATTCAGTACCCAACGACTTCTGAAGTCCTTTCCAAAAAATATATTTGAACCTGGGATCACGGTCTGATAAAATAGAGAGAGGAGATCCATGTAACCTGAATATATCGTTTAGATACAGCTGATAAAGCTTATTTAAAGACACTTTATCTTGAATGGTAAGTAAATTTGAATATTTATTTAATCTATCAATAATAACCCAAAACAAATTATTACCTTGAAATTTCCTCGAAAATCCTACCTCAAAATCTATTTGTATATTGTCTCATTTCCACTCTAGCACTGCAAAAGGTTAAAGTATATCATTTGGTTATCTTCATTATTAGTTAACCTATTAATAATTTATAAACTTCATGGTAAATTAAACTATATCTCTTTTAATTCCATCCGATTGTTAATAATTTTTATAGTCACTATACATCTTTGTAATACCCAGATGAACGAAAAACATAGAACTATAAGATTCACTTAACAACTCCTTCCTCAACTGAGAATCATAAGGCACAGAGAATATTTTTCCAAATCTTTAAAAACCTTTGTAATATCTCTATTTTGAAGTAGGTTACACTTTTTTTTGACTTTTTATGTGTCTGATGTGTTTGGGTAAGGATTGGGAGAGTTTGAAAGGGTTTTGGGAGGGTTTGGAAGCTTTTCTAATGGTGCACAGTTTTAGCACGGTTAGTGAAAAATGTGAAACAAACCCATGTATCCATGAAGCTTAAGATAGTGGTACTCACATGGTTAGAACACATTTTGTCTAACCATGCAGTTAAACCATGCATAAAACCATTGGGATAGTAGTATTAGCACAATTAGTGCACGTTTTGTCTTATCATGCGTGATAACCGTGCGCAACATTAAAAATTGGGTTTTTAAAAATGGGCCATATAGTATTTAACATAAAACACCCCAAACATCCTCCTACTTGAACATCACATGGTATTTCTTGTTCTCAATTGTAAGGATGCCTCACCCACTCATTTTGTAATTGATTCAAAGGGTTTTAAAGGTGCTGCGAAGGTGGTTCTTCTCTGGTAAGTCTCCTCTCTTGTTTTATTCTTGGTTTTCCTTAGATATAGTTCTCCCTATCTCTTAGTTTTATAGATCTTCATCCTTTTCATATAGATATATGGTTTTTGTTTCCTAAAATGATGATATTTCAGATTTTTAATGTTTGAAAATGATATATAAGGCTGTTTTGTTGAGTTTTCACCCAGATTTGTGGTGTGGTTTGTCGATGGCCAATTTCTCTAAAACCCTAAGGTAGGTTCCTTCACTCTCATCTTCGTTTTTGTAGAACTATAAGTCTTATATTTTAATTTAAATGTTTATTCTTAAAATTTATAGTGATTGTAATGTGTGATGCTGAGTGGAAACCCATTATGTGTTTATTAGGGGATTTCAGGGAAAATGGGTTATTATTGCAAAAGGGGCTTTGTTGTTTGATTTAAAAATATTGATTTGAAAATTGATGTCTTGGTTGATTTGAGGAAAATGGTTTATTAAAGATGTATTTAATTAAGAAATATTGTTTTATTGATATGTGGTTTATAATGGAAGATGGCTTATGGGTGTTTTCAATAAATGGGTGATTTATTGAAGTGATTTGGCATGTTGTGGGAATTGTTGTTATGTGTTACAAATTAGTGATTACTTACTTTTTTAGTTTCGATAAATGTTTTTTTCTTATTTATTGGATTAATTGGTTAAGATTAGTTGGGGGTGAATGATAGAAGGCATGAAGAACCACCATCAAGGGGAGTCGGCGTGAACTACCACTAAAAAAGTAGACGGGTTTGGATGTGAAGTTCCAGCATCAATGGTAACACCGAGCTCAGGTGTGCGTGTGTGACATGGAAATATTTTTGGGTTGTGTGTGTCCATTCTAGTTGTAATGGGTTATGATAATGCGAAATGTTATTCACATGATTTATTTCTTTCCATGGAATTTTGTTGATTTGGATGAATTTATTGGGTAAGGGTGTGGTTGGATTATTATTAATTGTTGAACTATTTAATAGTTTATATAAATTGTTTTATATATTTTTGTTAATGTTTATATCCTAATGTATTCTTTAGGAAAGTAATTTGGGTAAAACCTACTGAGTATACTTTACTCACCCCCTCTTTGGAGGTTTGGTGGTTTTGCGGATATTGTATTCTAAGACACAGGAAAAGAAAAATAATCTCATTTCCTTAGTTGTTCATCATGATTCTTGGGAAGTATTGTGATGTGTGGAGCATGGTGCTTGGTGAGGACGTGTAGAGTTGTGTCATAGATTTATTGTATTTTTTTTTATTTAGTCATCTACATGGTACTCTAATTTTGTACTATTATATCTTGGTTGTATTATACCTTTAGCATTGTTGTGAGACATGTTTGGTTATATATTTGTATCATTTCATTTTGTTTCATTGGTTTATATTCTTAACATGAATCATGTAGTGGTGGTTAGATATGCATCATTTGTTTGGTTGTTTTTATTCGAAGGTAAAATCGTTCCATAATTGTTCTTGAATCCCTTAGCATTCATTTCCAGCACTTGGTGCCTTGGGAACATCACCTAAGGACAAGTAGAATCCAACATCCCTCCCAATACAATATGGGGGATCACAATGTTACAATTGGTATCATCTTGTTCAGTCCTTGACGTACAAGTAATGTCATTCTTGTTTGTTCTTAGCATAAATTTCTGGTCTTGGTGTTAGCATTTGTTCTTTGTATATTCCTTGAGTTGGTATGGTAGCAAGGCATAAGATTTTTGGAACATGGATTGTATAGCATAAAAGTACATAGTTAACCCTTATATGATGAAATTAATGTTACCATGGATTTGGGAACATAAGTGTTTTAGATGCACTTATAGGAGTGTGATCTCATTTTCGTCAGTGTAGACAATGATATGTAGAAGGAATGCATGGTATAAATGAAATCCCACAAGGATTAATAATTCATCGGTCATAATGATTTATATTGTGATATAAATGTGTTGTTTTTTTGAAAAATATGTAAATTATTTTCAAATTTATAGTTTTGAAAAGACATTGGTTGTGGTATTTTTAAAATATATCAATTTTCAAAATGTGTTGGATTTTTCAAACATGGATTGAACATGGTAAAATTGGAAAATGGAAATCATGGTTGCTATATTTTAATGTGATTGAATTTGAAATTGTAATCCAACAATTTATAGAGAGTGATACTTATGGAACTTGTATTGTCTTGATAGAAATTGAATTGGGTAGATGTCGTAGAGATCAATAGGAGGATACTGCGGAAAATTTGATTGCAACTGAGCCCCAATTGAACCAAAAAATAGTATATAATATAGTACAATCTTTCCAAGCTATAGAAAGTGGGAATATAAGTGATGAACCGAGGTATGTGGATCACTTTGTTTAGTTTCAAAATTATAATGCACCCATTTTTTGAGTTGATTCGGAGCTGATAAAGAAATATGTGTGGTTGATGAGGATGAAATGAATATTAGATTTATTGGGAACACTAGTAGGGTTAAAAGTGAAGCTAGAAACATATATGTAATAAGATCTCACATGCCAATGGCGGGAGTTGGTGGTCCAGGCTGGAACAGACTAAGGTATGGCTTGGGAGGGTTTGAGGAATTTTTTAACAAAATCTTCTACCCTCATACATTTAAAATTCACCGCACAATGGATTTATATAGCCTAAAGTTGTAGAAAATTTTGGTGACTGAATATGCAGGTATGTTTATGAAATACGTTTAGTTTTCACCTAAAGTGGTAGCTGGTGCATCATCAAAGGCATAGATCTTTGAATTGGGATTAAGGTAATAAATTCATTATAATATTAATATATTATTTATAAGTGATATCATGAAAATTAAAAATTGAGAATCATTGGATGTAAGGGATATCATGGGAGATAAAAGAGGGGGAAATTTGTTGGTACCCATAGGGGATAGTGGGAACTCTAATGCAGGAATCAAGCGAAAGAGGGACACTAATTTCTAGGCTTGGAGTATTTCTCAAAATCTGACGTCAGTATCAATCAATCTTCCTCTAAAGCCTCAAAATAAACCAATATTTTTTTAGTGTGGTCAAATAGTCCACGTGAAGTAGGATTGTATGACACAATATCAAGCATGTCATAACTACAAGAATATGGGGAATCTTCAACATTATTATCACAATTATCCAAGTTTGGGTGTCTGTGACACTCCTTAGGGGTCGTAGGCATCCTATGTCTCAATAGGGTAGGGAAATAGTATAATACTCATCAGTAGAGCTGAGTTAGTCATGGTGATTCTAGGAATACCATGACTCCGCAGTTGGGGAAGTTTTAGCTAGGAAATAAAGATCAATGTGTGTCAAGAAAGTAGTTGATTGGAGGTGTTCAGGTTTTAGTGGATGATCATTCGGTACCATCCACGGTGTGAAGTATGATTCTTCTAAATTATACCTTTATGAAACTGTTGTTTGATGTGGGTGCTTCTCATTCTTTCATTTCTTCATGTGATTTTGATTTATTAGGTTCAATTGTGTAAATGATGCCTTCTATTTTAAAAAATCAAACTCCTCTAGGTCAAATAGAATTTTGAGCCTTTCTATATAGAGAATGTCGTATAGTTTTGGATAAACTTGAGTTGATGTTGTATTTTCAATGCTTGAGATGAATGTGTATGATGTAATATTGGTTATGTATTGGTTAATGATGTTTATGGTACATATTGATGGTTATAGGTGAACGGTTAGTTTTACAATGGGTGAGGGAATCAACAATCTCTTTAGAGGGGAGAAATATGTGAGGGTGGGTGAAACTGCATGTTGAAACCAATATTTTGGATAATATTATTTAAGTTGGTATCTTTGTCTTTGGAAATGACGGAAGAGGTTTGGAGAAGTAATTTTCCGGCAGTGGTTGATCAGTTTTTTGTTCTCTTTCCAGAATAATGCTCAGGGTTTAAACCTATGAGAAAAGTGGAGTTTAGAATTTATCTCCTATAAAGGACAACTAATATCTCACTTCTATCTTATCAGATGGACCCAATAGAATTGAAGGAATTTAAAGTGTATTTGGGGTAGTTGGAAAACAAAGGGTTCATTTAGCCTAGTGCATCTCCATGGGCAGTGTCAGTTCTATTTTTTAAAAATGCAGATGAAACTCCAAGGTTGTGTGTTGATTATCATAATCTTAACCAAGTTATGATAAAGAATCAATATCCACTTCCTTGCATTGATGAAATGTTCGATCAGTTGAGGGGAGCTCATTGGTTCTCCAAGATTGACTTGCGATCGGAGTATTATCAATTGCAAGTACGAAATGAGGATATTCCCAAAATATCCTTCAAAAGTAGATATTTCCATTTTTAGTTTGTGTTTATTCTCTTTGGTCTTACAAATGCAGTAGTGGTGTTTTTTCCATTGATAAATCAGATATTTTAGAGATATATGGATTCTTTCGTGGTGGTATTTATTGATGATATACTGATGTATTCCGGGAAAAGGGTGTAGCATGAGAAACAATTGGCATTAGTGTTGGGGATATTCAGAGATCATTGGTTGTATTCCAAATTTTCAGAGTGTGACTTTTTGATACAAAAAGTTCATTTCTTTGTGCATGTTATTTCTAAGAAATTTTTTTTGTTTGATCTAGAAAAGATAGATGTTGTTATCTCCTGGAAATTGACAAATAATGTCTTTGAGATATATAGAATCCTTGGTCTAGTTTGGTATTATTGACTCTTTTTTCATGACTTATCATGATTAGTTTTACTAATGAAATATTTAACAAGAAATAATATTCCATTCCAATGGAATGACCAATTTCATAAATCCTTTAAAGAGATTAAGTATTGTCTTACATCAGCACCAATCTTGTTTTTTCTTGAACTAGGGAAACAATAAGTGGTGTTATGAAATGCATTAGGATTAGGGTTGGGTTTTGTTCACATGTAAGAGGATCATGTCATTACATATGGCTCACAAAAATTAAAGTTTTGTGAGAAGAACTATCCAACACATGATTTAGAGTTGGCAGCAGTGGTTCATGCTTTAAAACTGTAGAATCATTATCTCTTTAGTGAGAAATTCATCATGTTTGAAAATCATAAGAGTTTGAAACATATTTTCTTATATAGATATTTGAATTTGGGGAAAAAGATATGGATGAAGTATCTTCATATGTTTGTCTTTGACTTGATGTACACACCAGGTAAGGTAATTCATTGGAGGATGAATTAAGAATATATTTATATACTCAATTGGTGAAACATTAATCAAATCAGTAGTAGTTGATGTTAGTTATAGTTGAAATGAGGTTGGAATGTGAATAATTGGGTGATGTAGTTGTTTTCTTTTTTGTATCTTTGGCTTCTAACTAAGTTGTTTTGGTTAAAGAGGCACGTATTTTTTATTCAGATTTTGTGGATATGAGGATAAAACGCAATGGTGGGGAGACCATTGAGGTCTAGAAACTGGATAGGATTTTAGTGGTGTGCTATTGGAATTGGATGATTATACTATTGTCTTGTCAATAGAAAATAATCAGTGCTTATTATCATTCTAGATGTGTTTTCCATACTGGAATTTAGAAAATGTACAAGGCGTTAAAACTGTGGTTTTGGTGGGCGGGTATGAAAAGTAATGTGGACGAGTTTGTATCAAGATGATTGATTTGTTAGGAAGTCAAGGAAGAGAGCCAGCAAGTTTGTTTCATTATTTATCTATCCCAATGATTACATGGGAGTAGATAGTAATAGATTTTATTACTGGTATCCCAAGAATAGTTATGAAACATGATTCTATAGGGGTGATTGTGGATCGACTCACAAATTTGGATCATTTGATCTCGATTCATGAATCTCATACAGTGGAGGATCTATCCAAAATCTATATTTTGGAGGTGGTAAAGAGTCATGGTGTGCCAGTTTTGATTGTATCAGATGTAGATCTGAGGTTTGTGTCTCATTTTTTGAAATCCTTGCATCAAGTCCTTGGGAATTGGTTGACAATGATCACGGCATGTCGTCCTTCCATATATGGGAAATCCAAGAGGATGATACAAATATTGGATGATATTTTTTGGGCTTGTGTGATGGATTTTGTTGCCTCATGGGATGATCACTTTTCATTGGTGGAGTTCTCCTATAATAATAGTTATCAAGACTCCATACATATGGATCCGTTTAAATAATCTTATGGGGGTTTGTTTCATTCTCCTATATATTGGGTGGAAATGGGTGAGTCTTCATTGGTTGGTCTAAGCCTTGTCCAAGAAATGATGGAAAATATTAATATGATTAGGAAGATAATGGAGATGGAATAGAGTCGTCAAAAATCATATGCAGACCATCGTTGATGGTCATTGTCATTCGATGTGTGTGATCATGTGTTCTTGATAATTTCTCCAAGTTTGGGATATCGTCATTTTGTAAAGAAGGGAATTATATCATCGAGGTATGTTAGGACTTTTGAGATACTTAAGCTAGTTAGAGAGGTGTGATATCTATTGGATTTTACACCACATTTTAGTGCAGTGCACAATGTGTTTCATGTGTCTTTGTTGAAAAAGTATCAGTCAAATCATGACCATGTGATTTGTTGGGATCATGTTGAGTTAGGGTCAGATGCTTCTATGGTGAACATGTCGGTGCAATCTGTGGATAGGCATGATAAACATTGCACGGTAAACAAATTGGTCTAGTTTGGTTTTTTTTAAACATGGTCAGATTTAAGAGGAGACTTGGTAGTGGGAGAAAGATATATTCGAGCAATGGCCCGAGATCTTTTGGAAAACCAATGTTTCTCAACTTTCTGAGGATGGAAATTCCAATGGTGGGGTAGTACCCCAATTTTTTGGTATGTTAGACTTTTTTATGCCTTTATAGGTGTTTAATGTGGTTGGGTAAGGTTTTGGAGAGTTTATAAGGGTTTTTTGGGGATTTGGAAGCTTTTTTATTTGTGCATGGTTTGAGCACGGTGAGTAAAAATCATGCAACAAACCACGGTAACCGTGAAGCTTGAGACAGTGGGCTTCACAAAGTTAGCACACAAGTTTTCTAACTATGTGAGGAAACCATGCAGAAAACCCTTAGGACTATAGCAGTAGTGCTTCTACCACACTGTTTGTCTAACCATGTGAGCTAACCATCTGTGGCATTAAAAATTGAGTTTTTAAAAATAGGCCACTCAGGATTTAACCTAAAACACCCCAAAAATCCTCCCACTCTAAAATCACTCATTATTTATTGTTCTCAAGGGTAAGAAGGCCACAAATAATCATTTTAGGATATATTTAAAGGGTTTTCATGGTGTGGTGAAGGAGTTCTTCTCAGGTAAGTCTCCTATCAGGGTTTTATCTTTGCTTTCCATAGATCTAGTTCTTCATATCCCTCATTTTTCTAGATCTGTATTTGTCACATGTATATCTAACGTATTTTTTGCCTAAAATGATGATAGTTAGTCTTGTTAATGCTAGGAAAGTATATCTAAGGTGGTTTTGTAGATTTCTCACTCTGCTTTGTGGTGCGGTTTCTAATTGGCTGATTTCGTCAAAATCCTATGGGAGGTGGATTAACTCCTATCTCTATTTTGATAGAACTAGAAGGATTAAATTTAAAATTAAATGGTTTTTTATGAAATTTATTTTGATTATGATGTGTCATTATTGGATGAAACCCATTTTGTGTTGATTTGGGGATTTTAGGGAAAATAGGTTATTATTGCTAAGGGTGGTTGTTATTTTATTTTAAAATATTGATTTTAAAATCAATGTCTAGGTTCATTTGTGTAAAATATTTTATGAAAGATGTATTTCAATAATAAATATAGTTTTATTCAAATTTTATTTTTTATGGAAAATTATTTATGGTTGTTTTCAATAAATCTTAGATTTATTAAAGTAATTTGGAATGTTGTGGTAATTTTTGTTATGTGTTAGAAATTTTTGATTTCATGTTGTTTTGGTTTTGGTTAATGTTGTTAGCTTTTTTATAGTCTTAAGTGGTTAATAATGTTTTGGAATGATGGATAGTGGGTGTTAGGAACCACCATCAAGGGCAGTGGGTGTGAAGTGACACTATAAAAAGTGGATGGGTTTGGATGTGAAGTTTCAGCATTAATGGTAACACTGAGCTCGGGTGTGTGTGTGAAACCTAGACATGTGGTTGGGTTTTGTGTGTGTCAATTCTAGTTGGAATGGGTTATGATAATGTGAAATAGTAATGTCATGTTCAGATGCTTTCCTTGGAATTGTATTGATTTGGGTGAATTGCTTGGGTAAGGGTGTGGTTGGCTTGTTGTTAATTGTTGAAAAGTTTAATAGTTTATATAAATTGTTTTATATAATTTTGGTAATGGTTATATCCAAGTTATGTGTGTTGGGAATTCACTTGGGGAAATCCTACTGAGTATTATTTACTCACCCCTTACTTTGTCACTTTGGTTCTTTTGCGGATGTGGTATTCTGAGAAAGCGATAAAGGTAAAGCATCTCATTTCTATAGCGGTTCATCATGATTCTTGGGAAGTAATGTGGTGCATGGAGAATGGTGCTTGGTGTGGATCTATAGAGTTGTGTCATATATTCTTTGGGTTTTATTGTTTAGTATTTCTCTTGATTCTATGATTTTGGATTATTGTATCTTTGTTGTATTAGTATCTTGGAATTGTTCTGAGTCTGGGTTGGTTGTATGGTTATCTCATAGTATTTTATTTCATTGGTTTACATTATTGACATGAATCATGTTTTGGTGGTTAGATCTAGAAAATCATTGAATTTTTTAGATATTGTTTACATGAATCATGTATTGGTGGTTACATTGGTTATATATGGTTGACATTCATCATGTAGTGGTTACATTAGAAAATCGTTGCATTGGTTAGATATGGAAAATCATTGTATTGGTTGTATTTCTGACATGAATCATGTAGTGGTGGTTACATATGTTTGTCTCATGGTATTTTTTTTCATTGGTTTACATTTTTGACATTCATCTTTTATTATTCTATAAGGTAAAATTGTTCCCCAATTATTCCTGAAGCCCTCGACATTCATTGCCATCCTTTGACTCCTTGGGAATGTCGCCTAAGGCCAAGTAGAATCCCACCACCCTCTCAATTCAGTGAGGAGGGGTGGGATGTTACAACCTTCTTCATTAATATTAAAATTATAAAACAAGCCCTTCTTAGTAGATTCAACCCATTTCTACGAAGATTGATCCTTCTTCTGAGCTCTCATAATTATTTCGGACATAATAGACTACACTAAATCCTGAAGAAAAATAGAGAATGTCCCAGCATCCAAAACTTTTATTCCCAAGTATATTAAATCATTAACTAAATGGTCACATTCATAATGTAATATGTTTAATCCAGCGTTGCTTTTTTGACTCAAAGAATCATCAACGTTGTTTTCATTTCTCGGATCGTAATGAATCATGCAATCATAGTACTTTATTAGTTATAACCATCTTACTTTTCTCATGTTATGTAAATTTTTTAGTGAATATATACTTCAAAATTTTATGATAAGTTTATATTTCACACATTTCTCTATACAATTAATTCCTCCAAATTTCTGAAGAAAAAAACCACAACAGCTAATTCTACGCCATGTGTAGGGTAATTAAACTCAAGAGGTTTTAATTGATGTTAAGCATAATAATTTACTCAATAATTATACATTAGGATACAACCAATTCCTTTCAATGAAAAATCATTGTAGAAGATAAATTAACGATTTCTGTAAGGAAGGGCCAAAACTGGATCACTCATTAATATTCTTTTCATTTCCTAAAAAGTCACCATATTATTTTTATAGATCAACTTCACTCCATTTTGAGTTAAATTGTTCAGTGGGCTAGAAAACTAATAAAGGTCTTCAACAAAACATCAATTATAATATAATAATCCAATAATATGAAAAATATATGTGATATTTGTGGGTATTGACCATTCCTTAATAAATTTTGTTTTATCAAGGTCAATGGTTATGCTATATTTAGAATCAATATAAACAAGGAATGAATTTTTTTGTAACCAAAATTCATACTTGATAAATTTCCCATACATTTTCTTTTATTTTAAGGTTTGAAAAAAAACACTTAGGTGTCTTTCATCCACCTATTGACTTTTATAATATACTAAAATATCATCAATAAGGACAACCATAAACTTATCCAAGAACTTATGAAATATTTGATTCATAAGTTTTATAAATATAGTAGGTGCAATAGATAACCCAAAAATGAAGGCCTTAGGTCCATTCAGGTAATAGATAGCCCAAAATAAATAACTAAAAATTCATAGTGCCCATATCTAGTAATAAGTGCATTATTTGGAATGATTGTTTCCTTTAATTTCAACTGATGGTACCCTGACCTCAAGTCAAACATTAAAAAATATTGTACTCCTTGTATCTAATCAAACAAATATTCTATATGAGGAAAATGATACTTATTAATAACCTTAATGTTATTAAAGGCTCTATAATAAATGAAAATTCTCATTGAATCATCTTTCCTTTTAGAAAAAAAGATTGGAGAATCCCATTGTGATGTGCTAGGTTGGATGAAACCTTTTTTCTAATAATTCCTGTAGTTTATTTTTCAATTATAAAAGTTACACTTGATTTATTTAATAATGGGGTTTAAAAATAGTCTTAGCATTAGGTATTAAGTCAATATAAAATTCATCCTCTTGATCAAGAATAATACTTGGAAAATCATCCTGATAAAAATTCATGTATCCATTTACTACTAGAACATAAAATTTTTGAATTGTTTTATTATTTTCAACAATATTATCTCAGTAACTTGGACTCTCATCTCTAATTGATTTCTCATTATCTTGGTAAGTTATCAAATGAATGAAATCATTGAAATCAACTTTATTAGCACTGCAATCTATCTTATCATGATAAACTGAAATCCAACCCATAACAAGAATGATATCAAACTCTGTTATGGTTAGTTAAACATGATTTTTAGGAAATAAAATACCACTAATAACAATAGGAATAGTCTTATAAATCTTGTTTACTTTATTACTTCAACCTAGAGTTTTCAAAAAAAATATATCTTAATTTCATTAGGTGTATTCCCAATTTACATGAAAATTTATTATAAATAAATTTATTTGAATATCCATAGTCAAATAGAGTATTTACATAATTATAATACCCAATTAACAAACCGATAACCACTTAATTTTATGTCCCAAAATCAATTGTAGTAGTAGTAAATGAATTTACTACACCTTTCTATTTCTGGTCATTAGGATTTCCATCCTATTAAACTAACACTGGACATAAATTTTCATAATGACCCACCTCATTGAAACTAAAATACCTAAAAATTGGATGGATATCAGTTAACCCATTCTTTGATTCCTCTGGATTATTTTCCTTGCATTTTCAAGCCATGTGGAAAAACTTTCCTCATCGATAACACTTCACTGACTTCAGAAGGCATTCTCTAGGGTGTTTTTATGAAAATTACCACAAGATGAAAACATAAATTTTCTACCTCTATAATTTTTTTATTTATGTATCCCAATCACCTAACATCCCAACTACTTATTACTTTCATCATCAAGAGGCACAAAATATTAAAAAACTCCACATTAACCTTTTGATCACAACGAATAACTTTATCATAGCCTTTAAATTCTCATGTAGCAAGATATCTTCATAGAAATGATTTTAATATATAGTAAAACCTCTTAATTTTATTATTAGTGTCTTGAATAAAATATTTCACCTACCTGGCCAATCTTGTTTTTTTTCTTCATATGATTCTCTCGAATCTTCATCTTTTTTCCTCAGTTATAGGAATTGTTTTTCCATTCAAACTTGAAAAACCTTAGGGAAATATTTATCATGATAAATATCATTAAATATTTACCATTCCTTGTCATCAAGATCATCTTTATCTTTTTTATTCTTATCCAAATACCACCATTAATTATCTTAACCATCAAAATGATAAATGGAAATAAATTTCTTTTGATATTCCAAATGTCACATAACATCAAATATATTCTCTTGAACATTGATCCATAATTTAGATATTATAGGGTCAGATGATCCACTAAAATATGGTGGATTTTTTCTCATGAAATTATTCACTATATACATGTCTTGTATTAGTAGACCGAGTTTTTCTATGGAAATGATACCACCACCGTTTATATCCAAGGTCAACTAAGCCATCACTGTAACAAACTACTATATTCTGATTCCAACCATCTCATGATGCATATTTCAAAGGATATATTCCTCTAGGATCCTTTCCACTATAGATTACCTATTTACACAATGGAAAACCATTCCATACAAACATAGTTTAGATGAAGAAACATGGTTATATTATAATTCTATAACATTTTAACTTAACCGTAAGGTAAAATATTTCAAGGACACACTATTAATATTAGCATAACCTCTAAGGTTATCTAAATCTGAATTTGATGAAAACTAAATGGACCCATCCTTAAAAATTACATAATTTTTATTTTACGTAAATAACTTTGTATTCTTTCACATTTAGGGTATTTTCAAGTTTAGGGTATTTGATAATTATTCAATAACTTTTACAGAACAAAACAATAGAATAAAAAGTGGATACTTCTAATTAGTATCAATTTTTCCATAATATAAAAAATTTAAAATAAAAAATGATCTATTTTCATGAAAACACTTCCTTACATTCAACTTGTCCTCTTACAATCCCTTACCCATCCTTAAATTCTATGAAAAATATTTAAAAACATGGTATAAGCCCAAAATTCTCCATAAGGGGAACAAAAAATAAGGGGAACTATTAGTCCAGTGAAGAACATTTAAACCCATGAAAAACCCTTTCTAGAAAACATAAAATCTTACACATAATGAAAAAAAATCCTTTAAAACATAATTTATTTTACCTTTTCAGAAGAAATTATTTCCATGAAAACTCATTATCATGAATAGAAAATTCATGTAGGTACCTAGGGAAATTATCTCATAGAACCTTTAAAAACCAATACAAAAACCATAAAAATTGGAAAACTATATGGAAAATTTCCAATATAATTCTTCAGATAATATAATCATTACCAAATGAATTGAAGTGTTGTCTGGTTTCACCCATTTTTTATGTTATAATGACTTTACCCTATGCTATCGAGTCCACCCATTATTTATGAAATAATGGGATAAACCAATATTATCTAGTAACACCCTTATTATATAATTTCCAAGAACCACATAATGAATAAAACATTTCATAAACTGAGAAAATCTTTTAAACTCTCATGAAAATTCCTTCCAGATATTAAAATACCTTTTTCTTTCAAAACCCCATTTTCAATAAAAATACAATTTTATTTTGAAACAAAAATATTAATACCAACATAACCAAAAAAGTGAAATATGGTTTTTTATTTAATAAAACACATAATACTTTAAAGTAATAAATAAATTAAATAACACTCACCATGGTAGGAAAATTCGTTGTCGTCATTCCATTTATAAGATGTAAAAACATTCCTTTTGAAAAACATTGAAATAAAGTAACGAGACATAAAATGAAATTTATAAAAAAAATTCGCATATTGAAATATTTTAAATATCATTTTAAAAACATGGACATGTATTAAAACTGGAGTTTTAAGGAAAACCTTGAAATTTTATTTTTCTTTTAAATGAAAATTCCCTTATCACTTGAGAAAAACTTGAATTGTAAACCCCATTAAAGAATGACATTAAACAAAAAATTAAACATCATTATAAGAGATAAATTGTCTATATGTAATTTAAATGTTTTTGAATATACACCATATAATATAATATAAGTTCATAAAATCAATTATATCCTCAATGAAAGGAAATTGAGACAAAGTCCTTTACCTTAACTGTGACTTATAATGTGTTTCTTTAAATTCTTGAATAATAAAATCATGTTACATATTTTTTTTATTGTGAAATTTTTTTTAAGTTTATTGTTACTTTTAATTCACCTATAAAATATTTATATACAATTACATGATCAATTAATAATAATTCGGTTGTTTTGACCATATTTGGATTATGTATCAAAAACGACTTCGGTAGGTAGACTAATATCAAGGAGGTAATTATTTAAAAACCACAAAGATAAGAGTAAGTACATAATAACCATATTCATAATTAAATTATTCTTTTAAAACCAATCTTGGAATATGGTTATAAAAGAATGAAATGATGTTATAATCATGGAGATGATAGGTCGTACGCACGAATGAGTAACGTTCCCATTTTTCAATGATCATTATTTAAAGAAGGTAGGTGAAACTTATCCTTATAAAATTATAATTATATCATAAATATCATATTATTTAATTATATGAACTTACATATATCATTCTTGAGATTTACTGATTAAAAAATAAGAATCACATTACTTTTAAGAGGTGGTGGTCCACACATCCACATACAACATTATCACTTTTTTTAGTGTCTGAAAAGGTTAGAAGAAAATGATATATTACATTTAAATAAATATAATTATGTCTTTAATATAATAATTATTTCATGAATATCATATATATTCATTTTAGTTCTCATTATTACCTTCCATCTAACATGTTAGTGAAAATCGTATCACATCTCTTCATGAGGCGATAGTCCACCGTACACATGAGTGACGTTATCATATCCCATAAAATATAAAATTTAATATATATTTGTATGATATAATGAATCCAAATTTATAGTTTTTTATAAATACCATAAATAGAATATATTAGTATTATTTCCATCATTATTCTCAACCATGGGAGGTGGTAATGGAAAAATTAACAACATCATTTCGTGAGGCAGTAGTCTACCACACACATGAACGGTTATTTCATAACCCATTTGATGGAAGTATGGGTTTTTATAGGTCATAGACATAACAAAACAATATTAGTATATTTAGGAAAATTATTTTATTATATAATCATGGTATAATAATAATCCATTTGGGTGTGGAAGGAAATAAGAAAATGCATGTTGACGAACTTTACCTCTTCTTTGGGTAACTCTTTTTGGTTTTCACCAAAAGGATTACATAGATATATTTATGACCAAAGTAAGACTTATAAAATGAGAGGAGTTAAGTGGATGAATTATTTTGGAAGGTATTTTCTAAACCAATTGGTTTTTAATTTTTTAATAGAGGGGGAGAGTTGGTGGCCTTTTATAAGTTTGGGAGAGGACACACTTGGTATCTTTGAAAAAAACGTAAACATGCATTATTTCCTATAAAAAGGCTCCAATAATGAAAAAAACTAGATAATAGAAGGTATAATTTTAAAATATTTCCATAAAATGAATTATTGAGAAGATTCTAGTTCATTTTGACCCTTAAGATAGAAGTTCAGTTTCTTGGTAATCTCAATTTTACCCTAAACATTGTGATTAGTTTTGAATTTTTACACTAATCACTTTAGTAAAAAATCAAGTTGACCATATTAGAAATTTTAAATTATTATGATAAAAAATATATAATACATTTTTCTAAATTCAAACCATATAAGTGGTAAATTTTAATTTAATCTCGATCCCATAGTTACGATGACACAAGAGGTTTTTAAGAAGAGTATTTTTTTAGAAAAATATGATTCTTTATTATCACTATGACTAATAATATTAATTGAGTGAAACTAAATTTAAATTTAATTTTATATATTATATAACATTAATTTAAAACATTCCATATTAGGTGTTATCTTAATTAATTTAAAAGGTTAAACATAATGATTTTTAAAACAGTTTGTAGAAAAACCAGTGTTTAAACCCAAAAATAAAATTATTTGAAAACCAAAATAAATTTGATTCAAAATAAATTATGTTTATTTAATATATATTAAATAATAATTAGGTGACTTCAAAACATATTCAAAATATATTTGGACACTTAAAATACTTAATTTATTAAAATAAATTGTTTTTTACAAAAAATTGGTATTTTTCATTATTCATGGAAAAATCAATATTTTCTGAAATATAAAACAAAACAAATAAATTAAATTTTGATATACTTGTTTCAAAAATTAAATTCATTTTATCATATTTAAATTCTAAAATTTTGAAAATAATCATTTCATTAAAACCTTACAAGCAAAGAGTTTAATTAAAATATTACCTTTAGATTAAAAAATACTTAATATTTTTATAACTAATATAGTGGTGTAATTCAATATATAAAATTTTAAAATAATTTATTCTATCATTACTTGGGTTATTACTATTCCTCCCACTAAAAATTATGACCCCAAAAATCATATTTTTTTACCCATGGTTTTAGGTAATTCTCTGTTCTATTCTATATTTTATTTTATTAGATAGTAAATAAAAATATCTGAATGTTTTAGGATGATTTTGGTTTTTTTAAGTGGATTTAAGGGTGAATGGTTTAGTCATGGTCATAGAAGACCAAGAAAATTCTCTAGAAAATCATGTGGTTTGAATTTGGTATTTCTAGACAGGAACACGATTGCAAAACTATTTTCATAATTGTGTGGACCAACTATTTGAATTAAAGGTTTATGCATATTGGATATTTAGATGGATAGAACATGGTTTTCCAAACTATGTGGCCTAACCATGTACCCTATAAATTTTTTGACAGTGGTGGTTTTCATGGTTGGCACATGGTTTACCAAACCATGTGACCTCACCAGCAAACATCATTATTTAATTCCTAAAATTGGTTCTAAAATATGAAAATTTCCTAAAAACTCTCATTTTTCTTTCCTTAACATTGGCTCTCAACTGTAAACATTATTATTAGTAATTTCTGATGACCTTCTACTATCATAATCTATTTACAATTACTCTCCGAGTGTTGAATCTTAAAAACCAAAGGTAAGGGCTCTTTTCTTCCGTTATAATATATAATTTCTCATTTTCTCTTAAAAGGATCCCTACATTAGTTCTGTTATGGAAAAATATATGCAATCAGACAAGTTTTGATTAAAATTTCTTAGGACTCCAGAGAGAAATATAAAAAAGTTTCCAAATCTATGAAATCATGCAATAATTATTTGGGTCGAACGTATTCAAGGTGGGTGGTTTTTCCAACTTTTAATTTTTCTCTAGAATGAGAAGGCTCTTGATTTTTTAAATGATTTATTTCTATACTAAAATAAAAATATCATGCTAAAACTCTATTATATATTATACTCACCAGTTGGTTCTTGAAACATGGTTTGTGGGTAACACTCACAAGGTTGTTGATAAATTGTTTAAATGTGTTTTCTAAAATAAAGAAAGGTTTTGATGTGTATAATTTTAATAGTATGGATGGTGTGTGTTCATGTGAATTTTACATTGTCCAGAGGGAATTAGTCACTATACCAATTTGGGACAATGGTTTTCAAAAATTGAATATGTAGTATAGAACACATCACCACTCAAGATAAAGGGATATATTATTCGGCATGCATAGGTGTGTGTATGAGAACATGGAATGGTTATCCCAAAGGGATTTAAAAACAATAGTTTTTTATTCCTATAAGAAATTTAATTTGATGGAATTTCCATTTACTTTATTCCTTTCTATTTTACAATAAACTTTGAAACTATTTTAACTACTTTATATCCTACATAGTTTTTTTATAAAACTATGAGCTAACCAGATTTTATTTTAGTTACATGTGGGAAAATTCTTGTGGTTTTCGCATTGGACATGATTACCCACCCCCTATATATACACATTGGGGAGTATTTATGCATTTTTTCTATTATATAGGATAGGGGATATTTTTTATTTCTCTAGTGGTGATTCCTGATGTATCTATTATAGATCATAGAGATAGATATTGGAAATTAGATTCATTATGGGTTTATAGAGTGGTTCCACATTGGTTCCTGAGTCTTACTTTATTTTGGAGTCTTAGTTATTATATTCTTTCCAATATTTTCGTTAATACACTAATATTTTTTCATTATTATATTTTTATTTTTATTTTATATATATCATGCACAATATAGTATTGTTTTGGTTGTTCTATGATTGTCTTGACTGGTTGTGTATTTTTAAATAGAAAATTATACCCTAGTGATTTAGTAATCCCTTAACAATTATTTCCATCCTTTGGTGTATGAGGGATGTAACCTAAGGTTAGTGGCACCCTGACTCTTTCCAAGATAGTGGTTTGGGCCAAGATATAACACATTTAGTTATCCAAAATCTATATTTCACTAAATTCTGGGTCACATTAGTGTTTATCTCATTTCTTTGCTATTTAGTTATGGAATTATAACGATCATAATAGATATAAATATTGGATAACTAAGTGGATAACTATTTATCCAAATCCATCATATGGATTCACTTAACTCTATTTCATGAGTAAGATAATCCTATCAGGGTCTCTTAACTAGTGTAACTCAAAGCAGCCTTCAAAAACAAACTAATAAAAGATAATTTAGTGGAAACCAACTTTAGCATGACTTGTCCAATAGGATAATCCATAGTCACTTATTACTTTATTTCCTGACACAAGATAATTTAGGGCCACATAGATTTAACATAACATATCCAATTGTATGGTTGAGGTTCTAATAAGTTCCAATTTATAAGTAATATCACAGATAGTATTTAGGTAGTTTTCTAGTATCACTAATTTAATAAAAATTAAATGTATATTAAATTAATAACTATTATATTTTATATAATCTTTATATTCTCATGTTTTTTCCCTATTTTTTGGTGCATTCTTATTTCATTTTAGTTTTTGAATTCCTATTCCAACAACTATATTAATGTGTTCAAACCATATTAATGCATAACTCTTTAAACAACCTTTATGTTTGTGTTACTCACCCAAAAATAGAATATGAATATATTCATACATATCCAAATTAATCTTATGCATAATATATATGAACACTTCTTGAAAATTTATAAAGGTATATGAAGTTTAAATTTTCTATATGAGTAAGCCTAGAATTACAAATAGTTAACCTCATTCACCTTTCTTGTCAAGGAAAATCCTCCAAGATGGTAGGTTATATAACCCCAATTCCGTCTACACGGGGATACTTTAATCAATATATAACATAGTTCATGATAATTCCAACACCGTATAATATAAATCATATTCAATAAATATTATTAATCTAATAATTTGAATTAAAAACTATGGTCAATGAAGAGGAAAACTAAATTTTATTTTACATTCCTAACATGTAATATTGGGAACTAACTCTTAGAAGATGTTTAAAAATTAAACTTAAATCATGAAAAATATTCAAATTTCTTAAACAATTCACTAAACATGAATATAAAATTAATTTCAAAATTAGTTTAACGTTTTATTTACTTTAAAAAATGATATTTATATTCATGAAAATTTTGAAAAATAAAATCTAACAATAAAAATTTTATAAATTAGAAAAATAATATGGAAATTTTATAATTAATTCCTCACTATCTTCTATGTAATCCACATGTATGAGAGGGCCTCGGGACAAGTGATCAATCAGAGAAAGTCATAAATCTCTTTATGTACTGGTGTACCACTGACCATGAGAGATGATATTTGTCTCACTGCAGGTATCCAAATGGTTGATAAGCACAACAAACACCTTGGGATTCCCACATTAGTTGGTCAATCAAAAAAAGAAACATTCTCTTCCAACCTTGGCCTTCCAAGGTTGGACTCTGTAATGAATTTCTAAATCAGGTTATAAAACTCTAATCAAGGTTGATCTTCAGTCTATCACCAGTTATTTCATGTCCTTGTTTAAGATTCCTAGTGTGATTTTTGTCCAAAATCACTCTTATATTGCCAAATTGTGGTGGGTCATAATTATGGAAGAAACAAAATAAACTGGATTGGTTAGAAGTATCTTTTTACCCCTAAAACAGGCATTTGAATAGGATTTTAGGACCTATGTCTCTTTAATAATTTCCTTTTGGCCAAATAGGAGTGGCACCTCATGATTCATCCATCTTCTCTCAGTGCGCGGATTCTTCAAAAAACATATTTCCACAACTTCGATTTCTAGAACACCTCTCTTGGACCTTGCCCCAAATTTCTATGGAGAAGTATTTGGGGATTATAAAACATACTTACTAAAGGTTTGGGTAGGAGGATTTGGGGATGGTTTGAAAGTTAACATTTGGATTTATCCCTGGTTGATTGATTAACATGGTATGTCGGAAACTTCCCCAACCTTCCCTGGCTATGAGAATGCCAGTTTTCACTACTTATTTGACGATCATGGGACTATATGGTGTATGGATAAAATCAATTCTTGGTTAAATGAAAGGGACAAAAGGATTATTTGTAGTATCTCATGTGTGATGGATGTGGTGAAAGACTATTTTTTCTGGAGAAATTACATTTTTGGAACCTATATGGTGAACTTTGGATATAGACTCGCTCTTGATGATCATGTCAAGGAAAGGGAGGGTCTTTGGAAAACTCTTTGGAATCTTAATGTCCCCGAAAAAATCCATTATTTCTGGTTTAATGATTTTACTGGTATCTTTCCCACCATGGACTTCCTCGCCTTACGCCTTGTTATGAGTGGTAAGCAATGTCCCCTTTTCTTGGGTTATCTAGAATCTCCTCTGCATGAGATCATCAAGTGCCTGAGGGTGGAAAAGATCTAGATTTCTTATGTATCTATTACGAATCTTAAGTTGGATATGATGTCTAGCCTTCCATCACTATTGATGTTGTGGTCTTCTTATTTCACTACTAATAAAGTTTCCTAATTTTATATTGTGGCTTGGACCATCTGGTTTCGATGAAATGACTTCATCTTTAATTACATAGTAAATCATTTCGGGTTCTAGATTGAATGGGATACCTCCTAGATTGAGGAGTTGAATCGGGACTGTAATTAGAAGGGGCTCATTGGCCCTCACACAGCTATTTCACAATGGTTTCCCTCCCCTGGAAGGGATCCTTAAGATTAATGTTGATGTGTCTCTCTCCAAGGATGGGTTTGTTAGAATTGGACTTTTAGACCAGGACCATCAGGGCCAAATCTTTACTGCCAAACATGAATCACACCACTCTCTCAAGGATATTGTTGTTTCTAAAGCCTTCAATATCATTGTCGGGCTAACGTTTGTAAATGATTTTTGATGGAAAGTTATCCACATTGAAGCGGATTGTCTCACCATCATCAATGCTATCAGGCTTAATGTTGGTGGCCTCCAATATGTTGGCTCCCTCCTTAGACAAATCTAGTGTCTCAGTCAAAGCATCATAGCATGATACTTCTATTTCATCAAAAGGAAATGAAATGAAGCAACCCACTATCTGGCTTCTTTTGGCCTTTCTAGTGTGAATCAACTCTAGCTTGATCATTTTCCATCATTGTTGTATAAATTTGTTATTGTTGATATTTGTGATTAATATATCATCTTCCTTTGAAAACAAAATATATATAAATATTTTTATATAATATAAATATCAAATATTTTATAATTTATTAACATTTTATAAATTAACCTGTATGATTTCAAAATAATCCCTTTCAATTCTAGACCACAAGGCATGCCATATAATTTTGGTAAAATTGTATTTTCAATATTAGCCTTTAATATTTGGGAAGAATGTTTCATAAACATCTATTTAATTAATTATATAGATTTTATAATTTATTTAATTATTTATAAATTCCTTATAAATAAAAATATCCAAAATAACTTTTATCATGATTTCTAAAAATTTAATAAACAATAAAAATAATTTATAACATAAAAAGTAATTATTAAAAATACATTGTTTACCCTAACACAGAATTTATTTTCTGCATAATGGTAGCTTGCCTTTTATCCTTACGTATAAAATCTATTGGAGGGTAACTTTCCTTTATCCTTACACAAACAATCTGAGTGAGGGTATTTCCATTATGAATAATTTTTTTAAGGGTAATATGGTGAATACATTTACACAACAAGTCTATATAAAGGTCACTCATATATTACCTTCATGCAAGCCTTCTGTATAATGTTATTACCTTTATTCATTCAAAATATCTAAAGGTAACATAACCATTACCTCTATAAAGACCTTATCTATAAGGTTATAACCATTACATATCTTCATTACATAATGGTAAATCATATTTACCTTTATCCATCTCATGTATCGGTTTATAAGCTATAAATATTTTACTTCTTCATTTACAGTTATAATTTTCCCAAATACCAGTGGATCAAACCCATTTTAATCTTGAATAAACTCACTCATATACCACTTATGGGATTTATTTAATCATTTAATGATTATTGGTATTGTAAAATTACCCAAAATATTTTTTGATCTATATTCAAAAAATAAAACATATAAAATATCTAAAAAACATAGTACATGGTTTTCGACCATTACAGTAGCTTCCATATTCATCCTTTGGAGGATAACATTTAATAAATATCATGAGGAGTTTTTCGAATAAAATTGTTCTATATTTATGGTAAGACATTTTCTAAAGGACCCTTGATCATTTCAAGAAAATACATGAATGTATAAGGGGTGATAATACCTTCATTGAGAAACGATAAACCACACTTTTGGAAGGAAGAGAGTTTTAGGATATTTTAATGAAATTGATGATGAAAAATCCATAAAATGAACATAATAAACACACCCCAATGAATATAACTCCTTCTATTTTATAGGATAATACTAACACTAACCATTTTTAATTCATCACATGAATTACGGATTATTGGGTGTAATATTAATTAAACACTTTAGCGAATAAGAAAAGTATAGATAAACAAAATCTTTAGTTCTAGACTGAGGAAACTTTGTGGGTGAAGTGTTATTGCACATACTTCATCTCATGTAGTAGATTAATTATTCATCTCATACATGTTTAATATACATATATATATATTAATTATATTCTACATGCATCATAGGAATGTATTTTAAGTTCAATTTCAACACTAAGAGTTTTGTCTATATTGGTAAGGAATATATCCCTAATGGATTTTTCAAATTCAATGTTATTATTGTTATAACCAAATATTCTCATATTAATGAAAATATTGTTCCTTAGGTTTATATGGTAGAATGTGTATATATGTTCCACGCAAAACTAAGTAATGTGTATTATAAATCTTCAAATACATTAATTAACTTTGATTTATTATAAATATTTTATTATTCAAGAAAGAAATTTCAAGTGTGTATTAAATCAAAATTTTTGTCAATTACTATTTCATTATGTCGAAAGGAGTTCTCACGCTTTCAGTTCAATACACACCAATATATGTGATATGATATCAAAACCATTAAGAGGTAGTAAAAAATATTTCATCACATTATTAGATTATTTTACTATGTTTCATTATTTTTTTATACTTAATAGTTATTGTTCCCCAACTTGTATTTCCCTAACGACCCTTGAGATATAGAACCAAAAACATCAAGCACACCTTTTAGTAAGCCAAAGTCTACCAAGTTGTCATTTGCATCTAGAAGGTGATAGTGGGGGAACTATACCATGTATAAATAAATGATCGCAGCCAATATTGGAAGAAAGAAACATAATAATAAACACAATGTGATACTAGAAATATAGATGAATATATATCATGATACGAAAAATGAATATCTATAATGTCATTTGAGTGGTAAAATGGTAAATCATATCACCTATAGGCTGATCATATACAAATTTTTCCAAAAAGAATTAACAAAACCAGTTTGGCATCAAGAATCCACCTGATACTTCTCCAAAAACCATTCACGTCACATATAGACATGAATTGTAACTTAGCTATGTGATATTTTCAGGACCCTTAACCTTTTCTATATTATAAAGCATAAATTTTATACACTTCTTAGATAACCCATGAAGGGTGTGAGTACGAAGTTATTAGGCCACGACCAAGAGTTTCCCTAGATAATATCTTCACGTATATGTGTGCATGTAGAGTGAAAAATAACCAAACCAAAATGATAAAAACATCATGATTTGCTATTTTCTCAACCATACACAATTGAGAAACCTACCTTCTTCTTCCATTGTCGATGTGTGATGATACACCCATGGTCTATACATGTAATGTCTTTGTTCTGGAAGTTTCCCAGAGTTTCCATGTTCCCGGTTGGTCAAATGGCTTCAAGAGAATTTCCCCAAATTCCAGAGGATGCCGACTAGCAACAAGGGCCTTGGGTGGAATAGTGGGGAAACTATTATTTCATTGGTAGAGTAACACAGTGGAAATAAACAATTAACAATAACAGAAATAGTGATAATACCATACAATAGTAAACAGTGGAAGACTGAAGAAATAAATAGATGGAGCACATATATAAATGATGCATGATACATATTTCTAGGAAAGAATCAAAAAAAGTAACAATGCTGGAATATAGTACTAAACCAAAGTACAAAGAAAAACAATAAACTCTAATATAATCACAAGCCTCAACTTGGTCCCATGCTCACCAGCTCCAAAGAAATCAAGTACCTAAAGTAGAAGGGCGCTTTCCCTTATCTAGGCCTGCAACAATATAATATTTTTTGTCCCAAAAGCATGACCCACACATAGTGTAAGACGATTCCCAATAGGCAACCACCCAAAGATTTGTTCCTAATAGTTAGTGAATATGTATATATATGTAAGGCAATATGAAAAATGAAGCAATAAACAAGAAAGTACTCAAAAGTAAACAATCTCACAGTTCCAATTACATCCATTATCATGTATTAGTTAATTAACTAACCAACATAACTAACCCTTTGGGAAGTACTCACAGCCTAATCCCTCTAGTTTAATCAATCAAACACAAGAAACCCTCTAGAAAGTACTCCCAATCTAACCCCTCTGGTTGACCTTTAGCACAAACCCTCTGAGGAAGCACTCACCGTCAATTCCCCATGTGGTCTCATATTAGAAACTATGGAAACTCTGAGGAATCCCTCAACATAAAAATCCCCATGTGTTCTCGCAATGAGGAACTATAGACACTCTTAGGGAGAACAAATTCCATCCCCCCTATGGTCTTACAACGTAAAAGTAAAGAGACACTTTGGGGAAGCCCTCAGCATCCATTCCCCCTATGGGTTACTACACCGGGTTCCCACATCCCTATGTAAGTAAATCATGCACAATGGTATATAGAAGCCAAATTAAACCTCAAGAACTATTTGGATAAATAGTCTATAGTGTCCCACAGCATGTTAGAGAAATTCACTCCATCCTAACAATACTATGCATGGAAAACAAAGTTTCCTAACAGAAAAAGCTAGACCAAAATTTCAATATAAAGAAAACATAAGAAACACATCCATATAAAGGTAAATAACCCAATTTACAATCTTGAATCCTCTACTCAAACACACAAGGAATATCTGTAAATAACATGGCTAAAAACGATAAACATGCAACACCGAGAACAGGGGTATTGGGAACTTTTTCATATATAAGTCAAAGACTAACTATGGAATGGCACAAACCACCTACCTCGGAATTTCACGATCGATATAAGTGAACCTTGGGCCTTGAATCTCCCTAGAGTACCATATATCTATGCAATTACAATGCAACTAATGGAGCTCAATTTAGGGAACAGACGACGCGTCGGATGCTTGGAGAAGAATCGTGATGTGCAGTCGCTCCTAGACGAGACAAATAGAGACGAAGGGTGTTCTGCTGATTATAACTGACATTGGTCCATTTAATGAAATAAAAATAAAGTACATGGTTTGTTCTTCAAAGGTACATGGAGTGTACTTTCCTTAATCGGACCCCTCTTTAGGCTGTCTCCGGGTCACCCCACATGGCCATGTGTTTGGCCGTTACACGGCCAGCACACGGCTACCCATGGAAACCGAGTACACAGCGTGTACTCCAAAAAATTCCATAAAATCCCATTTTCCTGAAAAACAACCAGAAATGAAAGACATAGCTGAAAAAAGATCCAAGTTTTTACAAACTTCCCCCCTTAAAAAAAATTCCCCGAATTTCCCTAGCAAGGCGGCGTAGAAGAAGAAACCTCGAACAGCTCCGGCCACAATGATTTTACATCGGCCTCCCTCTCCCAAGGCTCATCATGTACTCACCTGTGCTGCCATAGCACTCATACCAGTGGAACGGACCGGCCACAGAGAACCTTCACACTGTGAGAAACAATCCAGATAGGATACTCCACGAACAATGCATCCACCTATACCTCAGCCTTTTTGGGTTGAAAGACATGATATGGGTCTAAGAATTAATATCAAAGCTAAGAAACATGGAAGACATCGTGTATAGCCCAGTACCACTGAGTTAACTACAACCGATAGGAAATCGGCCTAACTCTCTCCAAAACCTCAAACATTCCAACATATCTCGGCAAAATCTTTCTCTATCTCCTAATCCTCATGTGTCCCAACCTCAGTGTGACATGTAGAAAAACATGATCTCTGACCTCAAACTCTAAAGGTCATATCTATTGATGAGAATAAGACTTTTGTCATGAATATGTAGTATCCATCCTCTACTGAATCCACTTTATCTACTCTAGGGTCTCCTGGACAAGATGAGGTCCCAGCATAGCTGCCTCTACTACTTCCAGCCAACATTGGGGTGATCGACATGGCCTACCATACAAAGCCTCATATGGTATTATTTGAATAGTTTCTTGAAAACTATTATTATAGCCAAAATCCACAAGAGTTATGTGCTTCTCCCAAGAACCTCCAAAATCTAGGACGCATGATTGAAGCATGTCCTCTAGAACCTGAATCATATACTCAGACTTTCCATCTATCTAGGGGTGGAATGTTTTACTTAGAAGTACCTGTGTACCCAAAGCCCTCTATAGTTCATAACAGATCCGAGATGTAAAACATTTGTCCCTGTCTGAAACTATGGAGTGTGGAACCCCATGTAGATGTACAGTCTCCTATATTTATAACCTTCCCAGCTCATCAACACTGAAGGTATCCTTGATTGGAAATAAGTGAGCAACCATCGTGAGTCAATCAATGACAACCCAAACTGCATCATTCCCTCAAGGATACCTCATTAAACCTTTCTTGAATTCTATCATGACATCATTCCACTTCCACTTGGAAATGGGTAACTACTGCAAAATCCATACTTTTTTTTGATGCTCTAGCTTCACTTTCTATCAGATGGAACACCTCATCACAAAACGAGAAACAACTCTCTTCATAACTGGCCACCAATACTGATGGTGTAGATCAGGATACATCTTGGTGAAACCAGGATGGACTTCCCAAATTGATTAATGTATGTCATGAATCATCTCTTTACATATTTATCCCAACACCCACATACGCCCCTGGAAATGAAAGATCTCATCCTCACCTATGGTCCATCCAGAAATATGATCTTATCCTAACACACATTCTCATAGGACTAGGCCTTCTGAATCTAATAGCTACCTCTTTCACCCTCAATCAAGTAGAGTAGAAGTAACAGCTACATAAGAAAGGAATGCCTGCCCCTGTCTATCGTGCACCTTCAAATGCATCTCAATGAATAGTGTCATAAGCTTCCACTCACTGTTGGCCTCCTAAACGGCCTGTATCAAAGTCCTCCTGCTCAACGCATCATCTACTTTGTTGCCTTTCCCAGACATGTAGGCTATCTCAATGTCAAAATACTGAAGGTACTCAACCAAAATTCACTACCTCAAGTTCAAATCATGCTGAGAAAATATGTACTTGAGACTTTTGTGGTTGGTGAAAACCAAAAAATGATCTCCCAACAGATGACGTCTCCAACAGTGTAAGGCATGAACAACTGCAGCCAACTCAAGACCGTGTGTCACGTAATTCGTCTCATGTGGCCTCAAATTTTGAGACTCGTACTCAACAACTCCTCCCCCCCCCCCTACATAAGAACTATTCTCATCATGATACCTAATGCATCATAGTATACTATAAAACTATTTCCCAGATCTGGAAATACTAGTATTGGTGTTGAAGTCAACCTCCCTTTTAGCTCCTAAAAGGCTGAATAACAAGAATCTATCCACAAGTACTTCACACCCTTCTTATTCAGGCCCATCAGTGACACTACTAAGCATGAAAAGTCCTATAAAAACTTTTGTAGTATCCATCCAGCCCTAGAAATTTTTTTACCTCAAATAAGTTTTTTGGATACTCCCAGGAAATTACATCTCTCACTTTCTTTGGGTCTACTGACGCTCCTATCTATGAGATAACATGACCCAAGAAGTCAATTTGGTCCATCAAAAAGTGTCATTTTGATAGCTTAGCATATAAATGACTCTCTATAAATGTACTCAAAATGATCTCAATATGTGAGGCATGGTTGCGTCAAGTGTGATAGTACCCCAATATATCATCCATGAAGACTACCACAAAAGAATACGAGCATGGATGGAACACTCGGTTCATTAGTACCATGAAAACTGAAGGTGTGTTCGTGAGACCAAATGGCATGACCACATATTTTTATAGACCATACCTACTCTGAAAGGCTATAAGAGGTATATCAGATGGTCTAATGTGCAACAGATGATAACCTGATCTCAAGTCAATCTTTGAGAACACCTGGTCTCCTCGAAGATGATCAAAGAGATCATCAATCCTCAGTAAGGGATATCGGTTATTAACCATAAACTTGTTCAACTTCTGATAATCCACACAAAGTATGAGGGTATCATCCACCTAATTCACAAATAGGACGGGAGAACCCCAAGGATAATAACTGGTTCGGATGAATCCCTTTTTCTGTAACTCCTCTAATTGCTTCATGTGCTCCTACAACTCTCGTGTAGCCATACTATAAGTTGGAATGGACACTAGTGCCACTCCTGTAACAAGTTCAATTGAAACTTTTACCTCTTTCTCCAGAGGAAAACATGAAAAGATCATTGGAATGAAATCCTTGAAACGATCAACCACTAGAGGAAATTACAACTATAAATTCCCATGGCCATCCAGATGTAGACTAGCAATCTGGACTATGAATCCTCCCAACCCATTATGCTCGATTCCTATTCTACTCACCTGTACATCCCATTCTCCTTTGTGTAAAAACAAACCGCCCTATGGTGATTTGAAACTCACCCTATGACGATAACAGTTGACAACTTCCTCGAATGGAACTAACCAGTCCATTCTAAGAATAACATCATAACCCATCATCTCTAAGACATAGAGGTCTCATAAGAAGTGACACCTACCAACCTTAAGAGGGAACTCCTTTCACTGACGTACACTACCCATACTTTTCCCCAACAGAGTTTCTAGCATCAAGACATCAGCAAAAGAAAATATATAGAGCCCAAGGCTCTCCACAATAGAAATAGATATGAAACTATAAGAATCCTTTATATCTAAGAGTGTAGAAGCTCAAACTGAGGAAACTAGAATAGTAACTCGAACTGTAGAGGGGTTGGGATCTTGCTCTTATTGGGTCTGCTCCACTACAAAAGTCTAGAATGGACTACGGCCCTATGACCCTGCCTGACTAGCCTAAGTTGATCCACCCTATTGTCACTGAATGCATGCTGACTGGCTACCACGGCCACGACCTCCACTTGGGCCTGAATGGTCAGAATAACTCCATTTCCCAGTCTGATGAGAAACATGTTGTGCTTCTCCTCAACACGAAGTCATAGAAGAACCCCTATCACCATCTATTAGTGAGAAGAACTGATAGAAAGGCTAAAGATAACTCATCTTGCTGCAAGATCGGCACTCCATTGGGTCACTCAGGCATTGTGGACTCATATGCCTACTCTTCTTACACTGGTAGCACACCACCTGACTACCAGAAGAAGTATTTTATCTAATATTATCTCCAATAATAGAATACCTATGGCACTTCCTATTTTCAGTCTGAGGGGTACCAACTCCAAATGATGAACTTCCCTATCTCACATCTCCAGAATCCCTTATATTGTGCTCCATGATTAGCACTCAGTTGACTATAGAGAAGATGGATGTCAACCTAAATATGTTCACCTAATATTGGATGTCATTCCTATGACCATCCTCAAATATCCTCACCAGGAATAAATCATCTCCCCCTGGAATGGGTGTGAAGAGCTGCAGCTCTGTGAAGCGAGAAGAGTACTCCATGACAGAAAGGGTACCCTATTCTAGAATCATGAACCCTCTGGCTCGATCATCCCTCAACGTATCTGGGTAAAAATAGTCATAGAAGGCACTCTGGAACTCATCCCAAACCATGACCTGCTAGTGTCCCGCCTATGAGATCACATCATATCATCTCTTGGCAGAGTCCCAAAGAATATACATAGAAAGCTTCACCCTCCTCTCTGGAGGTGTCTCTAGATGCTCGAAGATAGATAACATGGATTCTAACCATGACTCTCTAGCCTAAGTTCCTCTGTCCTCTGTGAAGGTGGGAGGGTACTGCTAGTAGAAAACCCATGTCATCTCTTCCATAGAAGGGGTATGATGCATTACTCTTTATAAGGTCTGCATGAACCGCATGAAGCACTCTAGTAACTATTCATTAGCACCTGCATCAAGAATAATGGTTGGTTCCAAGACAGGAACTACAGGAGGATCCGATGGCAGTTCTTGATCAGCCATGTCTGGTGTCTAATCACTGCCTCGTAACTGGCGTATAACTAGAGGACGTCTCAATGGCATGACTCTACAAGGTTAAATGCACACTTAGTTCAAGACTATCAAGGACTGAAACTTCGAAGTGTAATAAGGGAACATGAGAAGGAAATAATTCAATATTATTTTTTTAAACATGGATACACAGTGCGTATAACCCCTACATGGTGTGTTCTTTTAAGCCTTCACATGGGTGTGTACTTCTACCAACTCCGGTTATGTAACACCCCATACGCATGATTTATTTCTCTAAGACATAGTGTGTACTTGAATTGTGTTCCCCTTCCAGAGTTCTTCTACATGACTAACCTACATGGTTCCCTTAGAACAAGAATAAATAGTGTGTTTGTGCTAGACATAGCATGTACAAGATGAACTTCACTGACTCATTTTTTAGTCACACGGGCAGCTACACAGCTGACTCTACACAACTTGTTTGTTCCAAACATGGTGTGTACTAACTACCCATTATCCACCCATGTCTTTGCTCACAAGGCTGGACACATGGTCTATACAAAAGTCATGTACGTTTGGTACACGGTGTGTTCCAACAAGGATTTCCCAGCCTTGTGTCTCGACCCACACATCCAGTGACATGTTTAGAGACTACATGGCGTGTAAATGCATTACACGGTGTGTACTTAAGAAAACATTTCTTTCTTGAACAGAAGGAAACAAAGAATTTATTTATCATTACCCGTCATGTATTATATGTTTTCTCTGGATAGTAAGCCTTAGAAACTATTCTGGAACCCATAAAACACTGAAACAAACATTAAAGTGCCAAATTCTATTCTATGAGGGCCCATACTCCCCGTGAATCAAAGCGTGATATCTTCTACATGTCATATAAAAACATAATAGTGCAATGATCCACCAAATTCTGGTCCATGAGGGCCCATAACACCTCCGGGACCAAATCTTGGCATTCATTCATGTGAACTTTAAATATTTGAAATACCCTATCAAACAGTAGGTATCCTATCAAGGAATCTATCACAACAACATGAATATCTAGAACAAAATCTATCATAATAACATGAAATCATTAATGAAACCTTAATGGCCTGGTAAGAATTCATGACATGTGATCTCTAGTAAGTGCCTATATGATGAATGATATGGAATACCCTCATCTCATTGGGTTTCAACAGAAATAGAACCTTAATAATATTAACAATAACAACACAAAACATGTGAATCACCCAATAGTGAAATCAAATCAACTGTAATAATTGCAAAACCATAAAAATTGCAATAATCATGGTAAATTATCTTTTCCCTGTACACAGATTAGATACTCCAGGGAATATCTTATTGTCAGTTACCTATTCCATCCAATACCTGGATATAGGCTCTAAAAATCAATTCAAGAATAAAATAATCCATCTGATACCACTTTGTAATGTCTTGGTTTTGGAATCCACCCATAGGTGCCCCGTACCCAGTTCATCACGTGGCCTCAAGTGCATTTCACCAAATTCCTGAGGATGTCGACTATTAGTGAGGGACTTGGGTGTGATATTGTGGAAACTATGCCCTCATTGGTAGAGTAATGTAGTGGAAATAAATAGATAACAATAGCAGATATAGTGATAATACCGTACAATAGTAAACATTGGAAGACTGGAGAAATAAACAACTGCAGCACATATATAAATTGTGCATGATACAAATATCTAGGATATCATCCAAACAAGTCACAATGTTGGAATATAGTATTAAACCAAAGTTCAAAGAAAAAAAATAAACTCTAATTAGATCGTAAGCCTCATCTTGGTCCCATGCTCTCCAGCTCCAAAGCAATCAAGTACCTGAAGTTGAAGGGTGCTTGCACTTATCTAGACATACAATAATATAATCTGTTTGGGCCCAAAAGAATGACCCAAATAAGGTTTCAGATGAATCCCAGTAGGCAACCACCCAAAGATATGTTCAATACAGTCTGTGAATATATTTGGTAGGCAATATGAAAAATGAAGCAATAAACAAGGAAGTACTCAAAAGTAAACAATCCTATAGTTCCAATTAAATCCATTTTCATTTATTAGTTAAGAAACCAACAATCATAAGTAACCCTCTGAGAAGTAATCACAACCTAACCCTTCTAGTTCAACCAATAATACACAATCAAGCCTCTGGGAAGTACTCACAGTCTAACCCCTCTGGTTCATCTTTATCACAGACCCTCTGAGGAAACACTCACTGTCAATTCCCTCTGTGGTCTCATATCAGTAACTATAGACACTCTGAGGAAGAAATCAACGTCAAATTCCCCATGTGGTTTCGCAATGAGGAACTATAGACACTCTGAGGGATCACAAAGTCCATCCCCTCTATAGTCTCATAATGTAAAAGTATGTAGACACTCTAGGGAATCCCTCAGCATCCATTCCCCCTATGGTCTACTACACCAGGTTCCCACAACCCTTTGTAATTCAATCGCAGACAACGATATATAGATGCCAAATTAACCTTAATAACTACTTGGATAAATAGTCTATAGTATCCCACAAAATTTCAGATAAATTCACTCAATCCTAACAATACTAGGAATGGAAAAAAAGCAGCCTAATAGGCAAAGCTAGACCAAACGGTCAATATCAAGAAAAAATAGGCAATACATCCATAGCAAGGTAAATAACCCTATTTACAATCATAAATACTCTACTCAAGAACATAAGGAATAACATGAAATAATAGGGCTAAAACACATAAACATGAAATACACCAAACAAGGGTATTTGTCACTTTTTCACATATAAGTCAAAGACTAACTACGGAAAGGAACAAACCACCTACCTTGGCATTGTATGATTGATATATGTGAACCTCATACCTTGAATCTATTTAGAACTCTGTAGATATATGGGGTTCCCATGCAACTCACGGAGTTCAATTCAGAGAATGGACGGCGAGTCAGAGGCTTGGAGAAGAATCGTGTTGTATGGTCTCTCCTGGATGAGATGAATGGAGAAGAAGGGTGTTCTACCGATTAGACGTGACCCTGGTCCATTTAATGAAATAAAAATAAATTACATGATGTGTTCTTCAAAGGTACATGACGTTTACTTTCCTTGACTGGACCCCACTTTTTTTGGTCTCTAGGTCACCCCACACAACCATGTGGTTGGCCGTTACACGGCTAGCACACGGCTCTCTACGGCAACCAAGGGCATGGTGTGTACTTATAAGTTCACGACATGTACTCCTGAAATTTCTATAAAATCCTCTTTTCCTCAAAAACAATAATAAAGGAAAGAAAAACCAGAAAAAAAGATCCAGGTTCTTACAATACACACAATAATGGATAATGATACATTACCCCTCATCTCAAAACCAATTAAACCATCATCACTATAACCATGGTCTCTTAGTGAATGAATAATCACCTAACCACATTCCACAATTGTCCCCCACAATCTCTAGCTCAACAACCCTAAACAATTCTAAGCACATCTATCATATTTCTCTGAACTGATGGTTTCAATAACCCCTCCATTCTTGTGGACTCATGATGTGTATCCCTCCTCTTATTTTATGGTCAAAAACATCACCCAATTTATCTCAACTATAGAGGATACCAACAAAAACCTAGTGATCAACCCCATTATCTGGGTCCTTGGGTGGGAACCCAACCCCAACAACATCATCCCCATGGTGATCAGCAATGCCACTATCCTGTAACCACACATGCACAAAGAACCTCAATCATCACCAATAAAAGTTTTCCTCACCACCAATATTATGCTGGAAAACCACATCTCCCCATAGAAACATAGGTTACACTCATCATTTCCTCAAGGAACCTCATCAAGCATCACAATCCAAAAATAATCACTTAGAAATATACAATAGAATCGCGATAGTCCTTAAAACCACTAACCACACATAATTCATACATGACATAGCATGAGTCAAGACCCATATGAGACTACCTATAAATGAATCCCTTGAACTATAGAAACCTAATGTGGTTCCATTATCAATCTCACACAAGACACTACAAATGATAGGAAACAACATGATGCATAAACACACATATAAAACTGGATATATATATAAGCACCACTTACATAGTAGTAGAAAGTACTGATGTGTCAAATATTACTGGTTGATTTTCCTCCAGGAAGAATAAATCGAGAATCCATAAAAAATACATAAAATATATATTTTAGATAAAATTAATTACAATAGCGACAAAATTATAATTAGACTATGAAGGATGATGAGCCTTACATGTGGTGAATCTCTGTTATAGAAGGACCGAATAACAGATGATGAAAAAATAAAAGCCACCTAGGGGGGAGAGGATAATGAGAGAGAGAGAGAGAGAGAGTAGGGCTGAGAACCTTGATTATTGAAATTAAATGAGACATAATTTCTCATTTAATAAAAATTAAACAATTAATTATTGAAAAATTTAAAAATAGACTCAGGTTTCAACTATTTCCCCCATCACGTTCCACTAGGTACTGAGTACCATAATTGGTGCCCATCCAAGGGTCACTAGTCATCTGATGGACCCTTGGGGCCTCTTTCCAATCTACCTAGAAAATTTAGGACCCACTAATAAGCCATTGGGTACTCAATTCCATCTATATTCTTGGAAGGATATTCTACATCAAGAACTTTTTCCCATAACTGACCTCCGAGTCTTCACCAACCCATTTGATAACCCAAACACAACCCATTACAAATTATAAAGCTGGATATTTACTCAAATTCCCTCACTTAAATACTCAGGTTATCATAACCTCCCCAATATGGAATATAATTTCCTTAAGTTATCTCCATCAACAATATTAATGAAACTCATCCAATACCTGATTATGACACTAAGAATATTCTTGAAACTTCAAGATTATGATAATAATATCTATTAATCCATGATCACCATGACCAATAGACATAATTGAACTAATTCCATTTATGGGAACTTTCAAATATAAGAATCATCTACCCAAGAACTTCACAAAAAATATATTCAATGTGATAATGATATTTCACCCAAACATCATCTTAGAACACACATGTTCCAACTGTTGGGTTCATGAACATCTTGTGATTAAACCATCAGAAGAAAATCCACCAGAACATCATGCAAAATAGAAAAAAAATCTATAATGAACCCAACATATAATACCAAGAACATTGAATAATGATTACCCAAGTCACCACACCATAACATAAAACCACTAACATAATGTTGTTAATATTATCAGAAGTAACGATGGTAAGAAAACCTAATGGAAAAAAATAAAAATAAAAAGGCATTATGTGGTTCAATCTTATAACCTAATCTATAGGAAAATTCTACTTCATTTCTATCCAAATAATCCAAGGGGAATGATTACAATGGTCTTTCTATCACTATCACTCTGAAGTATATCCCTTATCACCAAAAAAAGGGATCCACCCTTCCTTTATAGAATATTCCTTTGTGTGCTTCCAATTCCCATTATCATCCTATTTTTGTGGGATAAATTCTACATCCTTCAAGTTACATAGCAGAACCCTTCACCTAGTTAAATCATCCTACCACCACTCATTCCTATCTAGTCCACTTTTCCCCTTGGGAAGATATCACGTATATGAAATCATATATATCTCAAAGTGGATGAAATTTTGATGGACTGGCTCCTGCAACACTAAAATTATTCATTCAATGTATTGATAGTTTCCCACTATCACTCCTTCCCCATGTAGTTGTCAAAAATATGGTCACTAAATTTTCTCATTTAGGTGAACTAAAAATATATCCTATTAGGGAAATTAGTATCACGTCCCAATAATTTTCTTTTTGAGATTCATTTATTTATTATGACTAGTACTCCACCATTACCCACACAGACTTCCTCCTTCAAAATTTCATTATGTAGCTATATGGATTCCCACCATTCCTTCTTTCTAATCAACCCAAACACATGAGGAATAGCTTCACCTCAGCACTTCCACCAAGTCATGAAATTTTTCAATATGTTATCTAGATCTAATATTCCTTTGATCTTAAGTAGGTCTAATACTCATTCCTATAGCAGTTTCATGATGAAGTTGTACTTCACCTGAATGTTCATCATTTGATAATTAAAGATTGGATTTCAAGATAAATGAATCCGGCTCTATGAGTCACAAAAAAAATCCTAACTTATGGTACTTTTCCAAGATATTATAGTAACCCTTTATTGATGAAAAATACATCCCTACTTTGGTAAATGGGATATACTCTTCTTTAATTACAAAAAGTGAGGCCACCAAATGAATTATGGTTATCCAATTGAATTTTGTTCCTCAAAAAGTAAACACATATTTTTTAGTTATCTTACATGAATCTTAATAGCCACAAAATTAAAAGTCTAAAATCCTTATAGATAATTATATGTTCTGAAGAAAATTTCGATTTATCTAGATCCTTTTAAATATCAGACAATCCATTTTACAGAATCTCAGTTCTCCCTTCTAGTTTTCAACATAAATCTGTAGAAAAATACTAATACATGTGTAATGTTTAGATTAGTACAAACAATGACATACATCCTAATTTCAAAAACTAATTTATATGTTACCTTTACCATGTAATCAACCACAATTTCTAGTAAGGGTGACTTCTCCATACATAGATTGAAATTTACAGTAATGGGTATGATCACTAGTTTTTCTTCTAATAAACCTAAGTGTTACACCAATTTTTTGATGTAATTAGCCTAGCTCAAGTATAGTGTACCTGATTTTTGGTCTTATACAATCCTCATCCCCAAAATCCAAATTTCTAGATAAAGATCATTTATCATGACGGTCCAAAAACTACAATAAATATTCATTTTAACATCGTTTTTTTAGTTTTAACAACATTTTTCATGAAGAATAAATACATACAACAATGTAAGTGATTTTTTTCACATATTGTATATAAACTAACATTAAAATCATTATTTTGAGTCTTTAAAAATTGTATTTTCTAATATCCAATATCATAAATGTGAATTTCAACACGTTTTACATCAGTTATTTTGATAACTGATATAATAATATACTTTTTGATTGTTATAAAAATAAATGACATTGAAAATGTATTATTTAAAAAAACATAGTTCAATTTATGTTAATTAATTAGATGAAAATATGAGAGAATTATGGAAAGTAAATGAGAATAATAAAAATAATCTTAAATCTTTGACTTAATTTCCATTAATGTGGAGGTGTCCTTTGAAACTAAATGTCAATTGTTGATATATGTTTTATTTCAAGAAAATAACTCGTATGATATCCTAAAAATTTCTGGGTATGGTATTTAAAATTATGCCTAGTAAATATCATGAAAATTCATTATCTTCTCAACTCAATCATAAGAAAACATCCTCTTCATAAAAAAATCATCAAAAGGTATTTTGATAAAGAAAACCAATAATGAAAAAACTAAATAATGATATTTTAATGATAATTACTAGGGTTAAATCATTGAATTAATAAGTGATTGAATAATTATTTGGGTCGAAGAGAAGTATAGTGGAAATATATAATGAAAGATGAATAAAAGCTATATAGGGTACATAAAATTTTGTTCCCATGACCTAAAAAATTTTAGGTGGGATTATAGAAACTGAAAACATGCTCAAAAAAATTTATACATCATTATCATTCAATAACAAATTTTAATTTTAATGTCAACTATATAAATAACCAACAACAAAACCATTATTCTGTTGGGTCATAAACATTTATTATTCTTAGAACTAACTTTAAAACATGATTTTTACCAATAATTTCAAACCCCTTTCATAGTGAGTTTTGATATCTATTTTATATTTACTAATGTTAAATCCCATTAATAATGTAAATTAATATATTAACCACTATTAAAACCCACTATGAATGGGTTTTAATTCTAGTTATATAAATAACCAATGTAAAAATATTTTAAATTTCAGTTATTAAATAAATAACATTAAAACCCTGAAACAAATGATATGTTATAGTAGTGAAAAAAATAATCCTTTAAATCAATAATACTTTCTTTCACTAAACCTATTTTCATCATATCATCCACATAAAGTAGATGGAAAAGGAAACTCCCATAATAAAACATCTTGTAGTAATTTTCACCAAAAATACTTCTATTTCATCATGAAATCATTGATATTGTAATTATAATGACTTAATACTTAATTCAAACCGTAAAGGCTATGTTTGAGTTTACACACAAGTTCCTAGTTCCATTAATCCAATAAATTAGTTGAATTATCCATCCGTACCTCTTACTTGAAACCTCTATAATGGATTATTTTCATCACATCTATCTACTCTGGATGAAGATATTCTAATGAAACTTTAATTAACTCTATTTGGATAGTTATAATTTTAAATACTATATAAAAGATTTCCGATAAATATAATCCTTAATTTTGATAAAATACATTCACAACTAGCATGGCCTTACACTCCCCTTACCATATTCTTCTTTCTTTAGCTGATAAACTCATTTGTTTTTAATAGTATTTGTCATAGTAGGTCTCTCTGTCAGCTCCTATATTTCTGAAACATGGATGGACTCAAGTTCATTAATCATTTATAACTCAAAATATTCTGGATCCTTTAAAATTATTACATGTTTCATGCATTTAGCCTCTCATTCGTCAATTATAAGTAGATAATGCAATGTAATTTCTTACATGTTCATTTAAAAATTCCACTAGTAGATCTCATTAGATTTCACTATGGTTGAGCTCCTTATAATAATACAACTTTTGGAGTGTAAACATTCAATTCATGATCTTTCATGGTCATTGAACTCTATATTACGTTAGGCCTAGGAAACACCAATAGAACTTGACCCCTTTATTTTGATAACCCCACCATATGGTATTGTTCTTCCTAATCTCTTATGATTCCTAAATTTCTTGGTAGAACTTTATATTGTGGCCATCCATTTAGGTTAACCTTAACTCTAATGGTACTTCATTAATAATAATTTATTTCTAAATTTAAATACTTTCATATGATCTCTTTAATGAATAGGGACTTCAACATATGATTATTTTCCAAGAATCGTTATCCCATAGTCAAAAATCGAAATTCTTCATCACCATATCCAACCAAGTAACACACTTGAGAATTGGAATTTAGTTTTTATAATTATTTTTCATCAATGCAGGCATAATTTAATGTGATGAAGATGTTGAGGGGGTCAAATAAACCATTCTTCTAGAACAAAGTCCCTCTATAAATTACTACCCAATAAGTGAGGATATGCTTCTATTAAAAAAGTGTGCCATATAGTTAACTTACCTCACCAAAAACACTTTGGATAATCCTTCATGAATAATCATTCTTATATCTATTTTCACAAAATTTATATTCATCATATATTTCACTTCATTGTTCTTTTAATTCCTTAGAATTATTTTCTCAAAATGAGTCCCCTTATAGTAAAAAGACCTATATAAATGCCTGCTTAAAAAATCACCACCATTTTCTAATCATAAGCACCTAAACTTACTTGTGCACTCTTTTTACACTATGAACCTCTATTGGATGAAAGTATTGAACACTGTGGAATTGTGTTTAATGATGTATAAGCACACATTACATCTATAATTGTTGATAAAAGTTATGTAATATAGTGAACCTCTATGAGAAAAAATTGTCAATGTCCCCCAAAGATCTGTGTGAACCAACTATAACTTCTGGTGATTTGGAATTTTTCTTTCCTTTAAAAATGAAAACTTTTATAAAGTCCTATGTCGTTAAAGGTTAGATATTTCTAAGTGAATTTAAAATTTTATTTGGTGGATGGACTATTTTCAGAGACATGATTTTGGACAATATTTTAAGAATTTGAACACACTTAGGGGTGGTTTTTGATATTGAATGAGGCTTGAATGGGCATTAGATTGTCTCAAGAGGATATTGGGAAAGTGGTTGGGTGGGTAGGTTGCTATCAAACAACCAAACAGTTGTTGGGGGTTGGTTTATGGGGTTTTTTAAAAGGGGAATTTTTTAATTTTCCTATTTGGTGATATTTAAGTTTTATAGGGTTTGAGTCATGTGAGGAAGAAATTTTCATCATCCTCTCTCTCCCTCTTGTTTCCTTCAATTCCCCATGGTGTGGGGTAATTTTAGAGGTGTTCCATCATGCAATTTCAAGATAATATATCTCACAATTTTCTCCTTACTCTCCCCCCTTATCTCATGCTGATTTTTATTCGGATGACTAAGGTTTTGGTGGGATGCTTTCACCGGATCATGGATAAATACTTGCACCATAAGGATCTTTTTGTGCGGATCATAAAGGAAATCCTGATATTCCATTAACATGCCTCATTTTTTCATTTTATGAAAGGTATGTTTTTATGTATATTTAATTAGGGTTTTAGTCAATTTTGGGTGAAATTGACTATCTATTCAGGTTTCTAAATTAGAGGTTTTGTGTGGTTTATGATCAAGGGTGCATTGGGAATGAAACACACTTGGTTTATCAGGGTTCAAATTTCATTATACAACATGATAAGTTTTTTCGGATTATGCCTTTTTTTAATTTTTGTATTAATTATATTTTTTCTAATTAATTATTGGTGATGCTCAATTTGGGTTAATGACTCAGAAATAGAGTTAGTGGTTAAAAGAGAGAAAATATTGATGTATCAGGTTGTGATGTAAAAAAATGGATTTATTTTAAGGTAAGGGACCAAGAATTTATTTGAGACTCATGTAATTTTAGAAATTTTATATTTTTTTCTTCATTAATAATAAATGACTATATAATTTCACTTCTTTTTTGGGTTGTTCCATAAGGTTGGGATGGGATTGAGTGTTAGTGGACCTCCTTATGTATTTTTGGTGGTGTGTGTTATATTTCAATAGGAGCATGATTTATTTTTAAAATGTAATTTTAAAAAGAATTTTTCATTTTAAATAAAAAAATTGGAAGAAAATGAGGGGTTTGTGAAATGGTTCTAAAATGGGATTTCCAAATGGAGAAAGGGTTTTCTAAATTATTTTTAATCAGATTTATGGCAAGGTGGATTGGGGGAGTGATGTAGTGGGTAAATACTTTTTAAATGTTTTGACTTGATTTTTTTGGGAAACCCCGAGGGGTTTGGTATGGGTTAGATTTGGTATGTTTGACCTTTTATGGTGATGCCTAATTTTTTAAAGCATGTGGGCCTTGTATATGATCCTTATTATGGTTGATTTTTTAGATTTTTGTCTATTTTTATTAATGATGTTTTCTCATGGTATCAAGTGGTTGGTCGATTTTGATGGAAGTGGCATACCACTAGAGGGTTAGGATGTGTATGAGGGACCTTTGGTGGATGATTGTATGTGAGACTAGGTCCAAAGGGACTAATTCCTTAATGGTGGTTTGGTGAGTTGAGATACATGTTATTGTTACTACTTTTTGTTCCCTATATGTACAGATTGTACAACTAATGTGACCTCCCACAGTATGTTGGGATGGGTCCGAGTACCGGATGATAACCTCCCTAGGACATATGGAGATGGGAAAGTGTGATTGATTGATGGCCTACCTAAAACCCATAGGGATGGTTCAATGTAATTAACTATTTCACCCTTATATCCTGTGGGGATGGTCTAGTGTGATTAACTATGGACTCCCTAGAGCCTGGGGGGATGGGTCGGTGTAACTGATGATGACCTCCTTAGAACCTATAAGGATGGGTCAATGTTTTTTATGGCCTTGCTAGACTCTATAGGGACGGTTCATGGTGACTTGATGGACCTCCTTGAGTACACATAGATTAGTTGAGGTACTCGATGAGGTCATTACCTGAGTTAAAATCATGGTTCATGGGATACATGTGACATTGTGTTCTTGATAGATGTTCTTTTAATTATGGTGTTGAGGTAATTAGTGTATGGATTATCGTATGACACTGATCTAGGTATGATGTCTAAATAGGTATTTCACATGTTAGGGTACAAGGAAAATCCCAACATGGTGTCGAGGTGGGTATTCTTGTATGTGCATGTGTGTTTTGTTTCTGGGAGAGTGTGTCTCATGGATAAGACTTCACTCTATATATATATTTAATTCTCATCAACATCATTACAAAAACACTCGTTTTTTATTGAGGCATTAGGGAAACCTACCACGTCATTAGACTCACCCCTATCCATGTATACAATGTTTTTTCTGGTATATGTGGGTAGGCCATCATGTTGTATCTTAGGACATGGGTATAGTATAGAGGTGAGCCTAAGGTACTCATCAGCTGGCCATGGGGTTCATTGATATAGAAAGATTTATATGAGTTCAAATAGAATTTTATGTATTCTTTTTCTATTTATTGTTCGTCTTGTATCATCAAATGTGTTAATTTTTATATATGATGTCTACTAATTTTTTATATGATGTTTTTATGCTATTATATTTCAAGCATCATAAAGGAAATTTTATTTTTTAGATTTTGGTCTATAGGGGCCCATGATCCTCCTAGTTTTGTCTATAGGTGGGTGGGATGTCCACTATATGGACAAGACTTTCTGAGTTCTTAATAGGATTAGGTATCACCCCCATACATTATTTTTATTGAATAGTATCCTTATTACTATTTTAGGACTTCTCCTATAGTTTTAAGCCTCTAGAATACGGGTAGGGACACTTGAGGTTATGTATCACTCCCTGATCAGTCATTGTTTAGGTAGCTCGAGCTAGGGAAATACACCTTCCACATCTTTCCAAAATAAAAAACTCACATGTTCCATACTTCATTATAACATTCAACAATATTCCATTGGAATCTATAATTTTCATTTAATTTTCAAGGAGTTGGACTATACATTCATTCAAAATTTTAGTGGAAGTGACTTTCTAATAGACAAGTCTCCTTCTGATGAACCTGTAAGATATATGGTCTCATCCTCCACTACCTTTTCTATAACCATAGAGTGACCTTAAATCTTTTATGTTTGATCTGAGATAACTATAAAAAAACTTGATTTATCATGTTATCCCAAGAATATTAATTTCTTCCTTAATTTATGAAGGTTCACCACACCTTTCAAATTTATCTGGAATTTTTTCCATGTTTATATAGAGACATCTCCCATACAAAAAGTCTCAATAGATTTCCCATTTTTAAATGAACTCTAATGAAACTATTGTATATGTGACATTTCATACTCACACTCTTGAATTTTAAATGCAAACAAGCTTCGAAGTTTATCACTTTTGACTAAAGTGAGATATCAACACTTAGGATCAAACCACTGTTTTCTTTTAATACATTGTCCGAGGGCCCATTACTGAAAGTATATCTTTTTGATTTCATCAAATGAACACATCAATCTTTTTTAAAGTGGTCTTTATTCCCAAAATTCCAACATATGGGAACAAATTCCATTGAACAAATCCGGATTTGGATCCTCATAACTTTTCCTTTCCCTTTCTATTTCCATCCAGTGGTGTACCCTCTTCCTTTAACACTGTATGAATTACTAAACGATAAAAGGATCTCTTTAAAATGAATTTCTTTATTCTGGATTGAGTCAGAGACATCTATGAACATGAATTTCATCTTTCCACTGGAATTACTCATAGTTGGCGCCATGGAATCCCATGACCACATAAGTGTGGAAAATAAAAATGTAATGAAACTATGTCTCTAAATTTTACCTTTACTAAATCCATATTACTTTTAATCACATTAAATTCCTTAGTATGACTGTATACAAACCTTTCATTTGATATTATCATGATGAATAGTATCTTTAGAAAGAAAATGTATTCATCAGTATAGGATTCCAATATATATCTTATATATTCTTCATGAGTTCTTTCACTACATTCACTTCCTTTATGTTGAATTCCATGTTCTGGGAAAGTGGCGTACACATCATCCAATGTTATTTCTTATACAAACTTTCTAATTATTCATATTTCATCACTTATGGATTATCTCTATTTATTATGAGATTAAGGCTATTTTATAGAATATAATCCTTAATATTAACTTTTCAAAACCTAAATCCATTTCATCGAACTTCTCTAACGACACCTTGATCTTTTCTGGTTCCATCCCATTGGAAATTATAAACTCCTACTACTTCTGGTCAATGTAATATAAGAGGATAGGAACTATCTATTGATATGCTGCTATAAGGAAAAGGGTAAAATATATCTTCTAAACTAAGATTTGAAATCGATTAACCAATTCCTGGTCCTCTAAAATCACTCCAGACATGAGATTTATTACCACTTGATAGGCTCGCATCCAACTTCTGATTAAACCACTAGAATAAAATATACTAAATATTCATGCATAAAATCAACATATCTAGAATTAAACCCATGTACAATTCTTGTTACTTGGAAGAATAATCCCACAATACACCCCGCCATAATGTAAAGCTACTATAAGAACATGGGAGAGAATATAAAAAATAATGAAAAGGCACTCACCCTTTTCAAAAAAATTATAAGATTGACACTCCTCCTCCACTATAAAAAGGTACTCACCCCTCCAACTTATTCAAAAATCATAGGCCAATTTAGCTCGACCAAGATCTAACCAAATAGCTTTTCAACATCCCTTACCTCATCCTATAAACCTTCATTTGTAAAAAAATCAATCCAAGGAAGCCCTGTGGTGAAAACTAAATGGAGTTACGTGAATAAGAGGTAACATATATCCTCAAGCTCATTTTTTATTTTCATTCTCCACCCCTAAAATATTTTTATTCCATGATTAAATAAAAAAAGTATCCCCAATATACTGAGATTTTTTTATGTTAATGGTTTTACCTACACTTACCTAAACTACCACCTAATGGGTAATCAACTTACAGTTCATGTGTATGAAGAACTACCCCCTCAAAAAACAATATCATTCATTTTTTCTTTACCACATCCCATAGTCGTAAATTATGATAGAAACACTTTTTATATATGATATATATGATATTTATAATTTATTTATTATTTTTTAATTTATATATAACACATACCTTTACTATTTCCAGTTTTTAGGAACATGATAATATCGTTTGTGGAAGTGTGGACTACCGCCTCCTAAAAGAAATGTGATTCATTCACATTATACAAGGAATGTATAAAATATGGTTTTAATAAACCTATATGAAATTTATGACCTAAATATGATACTGTAATTATAGTATACATAAATATCATTTACTTTTCAATCTTATAATATAGAAAATAAATGAAAGAAGCATTCATGTGTACATACGGCATACCGTCTCCATGAATGGGGAATTGCATTTCCTATATTCAAATATAATGGATTTTTATAAATATATATATATTATAATTATATAATAGTTTGAATTATAGATATTATTAAACCATGATAGGAACAAGAAGTAAAAATTTCAAAACATACTTGAGAAACTAGGCAATTAACTCCCAAAATAGTGAAAATAATGAAAAATTACTAAAAACAAGTTATAAAATATTATAAGAAGATCATATATGATATAATAAATATTTATATGGTTATGTATTAATTTTGAAACATGTTTAAAACCATTATAAATTAAATTTAATGACTTTCACCTAAAAGGAAACACAACGTAATGGATTTTCATCTCCTTTTTTTACATCTGTTAGATAAATTCCATATTCACCACTTACTTCTATGTGAGGTATATATACAACAGATTTTGATATATTATATCATGAATTATTTTATATTCATGTTATTTTGAGTTTAAATTTAAATTATTTCTTCTAAGAGGACTTGAGTACAAATTTTTCAAGTGGTAATTGACTTCATAACTCTATTACTTTTCATTGGGTTATATTACTTCCTCGTTGTCATTAATATTTTAATATTATGTGTGTGATATCTTTTTACTATGTATTATTTTATTTCTACTTTTTTTATGTGTATTTACATTTGAAACATATAATCAATTTATTGATGGATTCTCAAATCAATGTTATGGTCTTTTCAAGGGTTTACTTCATAATATCATTTTGTTAAGGATAGTTTACACTTGAATTTACATTAGAGTAAATTATTTTATAATTGTAAAATTGACCATTTAATTTCATTATAGATTGGTTATTCATGACCTTGTCCAAGTAGTAGTACCATTTTCCACTCTTTATTACTCAAAAGTTTTTAGAAAGTGTTTTTATGAAAACCTGACTTCTTTCTCTCTTTAGTCAGAGAACCAATTTTCTTCTTTAAAACTTATTTTCTAAAAAAAATCAAAAATGTTATTATCATTTCCAAAATGATTTGTTAAATTAATTTTTACCCTTTTTTCTTTCACAAATGTTTTCAAATAAATCTTATTTTTTTCTTTCCTAATATGGAATTTTTCAAACCTTTTTACCATGAAAAAATGAATGTTCTTTTTAAATTATATGTCATGTAAAATATAACCTCCATCATATATTCGAAAAATAATTTGAAAGTTTAAAAGGTTAATTTTATTTAAATAAATTAAAAGATATTTCTAAATAAAATAATTTTTAAAATGATTCTCAAAATAAAAAGGATATTTTCCTCAAGAATAATATTAAAATATATTTTTAAGGTATTTCTCTAAATCAACAAAAAACCCTTTATTTTATCTACACATGGGTTATGTTTTATTAATACCATTTTTATTCTTCTTATGGATTTTTTGTGATTGATTTAGGTAAATATTGTATTGACATTAACTTCCTTTATTCCTTTGTAAGTTTCCTTGAAATATTCATTTTTTTTATAATCATTTCACATTTAATTTCCAAAAATTATCCATATCATTTTTAATGGATATGTTTATTTCCTAAACCATATACCATTTCTACATATGGTTTTTACTTTGATATTTATTTGATTAAATGAGAAAATATAGATAAATATTCTTTATTTAATATGGATATTATATGTGGCATATTATTTAATTTGATTCTTCAATATAAGGAATTCTTTGGACTAGCAATGATGGGTGAAGCCAAGACTTTATATAGCCCCTTGATGCATTGACAGGTTCTCATGAGACAAATAAGATTCAAAAATTAAATGGGTTTCTTCCAATAGTTTTAAACCATCTTGTGAAAGGTCATGATGGTATAGGTTTTCATGTTCCTCATTCATTATATCCTATAATTAATCAATTCCTTAATTTTTATTCAGTATTTATTATCCATGGTATTTTCACTATGAAAAAGTCTATGGATGCATTTCATTCTCAACATATTGATTAAGTGGCATATTTTTTCAGATTCTTACTTTTCCATATTGATTTTTCCTCATCTAGTTATTTGAATGGAATGTGTTTATATTTATTTACCTTGCCCTATTTTTTATACACTTCCTTCTCAGTTTATTCATTTCATGGCTTCTGTCTTCAATTATTACCTTTCCATATTAATTATTCTCATTAATTCATTATTTATTATGATTTACTTTACCCTTACTAAGCATTTGAGCTTTCCCTTAATTTTTTTTCTTCCCCAAGAATCCAAGAAGTGTACTAAGAAAGACATGAAAGGACACGCTAGAAGGAATAAAGTTATTATCCTAAAAAGAAAGAAACAATATGTTATCATTAGTGTATTCATTTGTAAAACAAGACACTTTTATGTATCTAGTTTACCATGACTACAAAATTGTTCAGTGCTTTTTGACATGGTTTACAAGTATCTTATGTCAATATACTAGTATTACGACACCAACTTCGAGTTTTATGGGGTTGATTCACTGTAGCTGGTATTAGATCAAGTTTATTAGAAACATTGGGAACCGAATTATGGAAAACATAGATTAGAGAGCATATCCTTAAGGTATACATTGAAGATAAGTATAGAATAACAAAATAGAATTTTGGTACTGTAAGGATTATGTGATTCATCCTATAAATATAACCTTTTTTGGATACTACAAGTGGATTTAGTTCTATCACAGATGTACCTAGTGTAAAAACTCTAACCAGGTGCATCGAGCATGACTCGATCATAACATGGTACATGACAATGGTCCTTACTAGGCACCTGGTTTGACACTCTCAGTGGATATACTTAGGATAATTCACATTTTCTTTACAAACCATTATGATATATTTCAATGGATAATGAAAATGAATTTCGTAAGTTAAATGTGAGGTGTGTTAGATTGAAAATAATGTTTCAAGATTTTGACATCCTAAAAATGATTATATGGTATTTACACTATGATAATTGTTTCTCACACTATGATTTCTAGTTTTAGTCAATGGTTTGAACCCGAAGGAGTCAAGTTAATGTTGAAGAAAAGGATAAGGTGGTGAAAATGTGTAAACAAAAAAAATATTGATAAGAGTTAAAGATATCATGTTTATAACTAATTATTTTTCCTAAAATATGATTAAAAACATATAACCTAACCAACTCCTGATCTTAACAAAGAATATAAGGGTAGAAATTTATAAGAGATTGAGTGGTGAAGAGAATAAAGAAAATAAGGCTTGATTTCCATCAAGCAAGAAATGTTGAAGGAGACACCCATTAAAGTGTCTTAATGGAATGGATAAATGATTTATATGTGGGAAAGAAGGACATACAGAAATGAATTGTTGAGGAAAAATTAAGAGTAGAATGTAAGTAAATAAATCTCATCCTAAGGATCGATTTATGGTTTTTTTCCTTAAATATAGGGAACCTAGGAATTATGTAACTCCCCGACCCTAGTTACCCAGAGTCGGTGCATTATTTTAATACATTGGCATGATTACCAAGAATCAAGTCCCGAATGACCGATCGGTTTAGCAGTGTTGGAAAATGGATTATATACATGAATGTTACATTACACTTTATAACATACAAAACAACATAAATAATCCTTTATTAATGCCAATATTCCCTTAGATTAACCCTGTATATCAATCACAATTCACTTCTTGTAATCCTGGGAAAAATAAAACATAAAAAGGGGTGAGCTCAAATGCTCAGTAAGGGTTAGCAATATAGAAAAAAATGGCATAAATATTAATCATGGTGAATAATTGATACCACAAGACTTTACCAATAATAAACATGAATACTTTTATAACAATAATATGAGATGAGTAAATAATGCCATAATAAGACATAATCATTGGTATTATACTAGTTGAATGACCACATGAACCATCAATATTATTTCCATAATGAGGGAATGTATAATGTCAGACATTCTGAAACATTTTTTCAAGGCCTCGAAAAAGACATCTAAAAATGATTAAGGCCTCATCCAAAACCATATATCAAATTGGGAAAGGGCCTCATCCAATTCTATGTCTATTTTTATCATGAGACTTACCGATGCATCGAGGAGCTATAGCGGGCTCCACCTGTCACTTACTAAGTCCAATACATTCCTCATATGAAAAGGATTAAACATATCATAAACATTCATATTAAAACTAGCATACGAAATGTCAATAATTTAACCATAAACCATGAATGGTATAAAAATATCACATCAAAAGTCAAACGTATCACAAAACCTTCAATACAATATGGAAGTTTTGTATCATAATAAATCAACTTCAAAACAAGTTTTAAATCCATTAAAGGATTTGACATAGATAAAAATGATTTGTAAAACTCTTTGATTGAAATATACCTTTCCATGAAAACATTTAAAAGTCACAAAATTTAGAAATGAATACATTTAAATAAATTTTTGAATCAAAGTGTCCCATACCACTTTGAAACTTTTGAAAAGAATTATCATTTCAAAATATTCATGTCCCTGTAAATAAATCCTTAAAATCATTTTGAAAACATGGACATTAATTACAAAAATTTATAAAGATTAATCTTTAAAACATTTAAAATTATGATATTGATAAAGTGTACCTTTCAAAAATCCTTCAAATATTTATTTTGAAATCATTTTTATGAAAAATGGATATGTATGATAAAAATGTCCCAGTAAATACTTACACATAAACAATCTCGGATAATAATGAGATTGAGGAATTAACCCTTACCAATTTGGTAACTTACGAAACATACATTCCATGAAAAGAGTATCATACAATGAATATGTATATAAACATAAATTAATGTGTATTACATAATGAATTCAATTATGGGCAGTACATACACCACACAAAAGGTAATAGTGGCAATATGGCATGAATCGCACAGGAATAAGGAGTGAGATGAAAACCCCTTACCTTGCACTTTCCTTTAGTCGAGGGTACATTTAACCTCCTGTATGAAGACTATAGTATGTTATTAAATTATACAGGAACCATATTAATATTTATGATATCATACATTATTCATTTATGGCTTTATACTACCCAATTAATAATAATTTCCATGTTATATTAATATTTCGAGTAATAATCGTTTTCTTTATCGTACGTGTTTTAACTTGTTAATCTTGATTGTATCACATAGATCATGATTTAAATACTTCCAGAATATATAAACATGATTTATATATCATATATATTTAGAATATAAATATGTATAATAGACATATATATGAAATAGAAAACACTGTTTATGGAGATGGTAGTCCGTACGTATGCATAAACGCTGTTTCCATTTTCATATAGTATTGAATGGAAGTAAGTGAATAAGAAAAATGTAAGTTCATAAATACTTATATATATAAATATATATCTCCAGTAGAATTATTATGTCATATATTACATACTTTTTAGTAATATATATATATATATTTATAATCATCGATGAATAGTGAACTTGGAAATGAATCTCATCGCGTCATGGAGACGGTAATCCATACGTACACATGAGGGAAAATATCATTCTTTTGGTATTATAATAATATATAATTGGAAGTTATATTATATATACAGAATCTTTATCATGTTATATTTATTATTTACATCAAATACACTTCATTATTATACTCATCCAAATAATAATGTATTGAATAAGAATTACACCACCACTTGGAGACGGTAAGTCGTACGTACGCACCTATGGTGACATGTCATTAAAAGGTTGGATAGAATAATGAATTTGGTTGTACCATAATTATAATAACATCACAGTATATAGAATATACTGGAGTTATTATTTTATAATGGAAACAACAATGAAAAAGGAAGTGTAAGAAGAAAGGAACATGAAAGACGGTGGTGAAATCATTACCTCTTCTTCGGGTTCTTCCTTTTGATTGGATCAAAAGGGCTCCTTAGGTTGGCTTTCTGATCAAAATAAGGACTCTAGGTTTAAGGGAGGATAGTTGAGAGGGTATTTGGGCAGGGTTTGGCTGAGCCAAATGGCTTTGAAGGTGTGAATTAGAGTGAAGGTTGAGTGCCCTTTTATAAGAGGGGTGAGGGGCACCTTAGGAAAAACTTAAAATATTATTTTATAATAAATTTATATTCGGTTTATAATGGCTAAAATTTGATTTATTTCAAGTCTAAGGTGGGTATGGGTAGAAATCCACTTAACCAATAGGTTTTATACAGGTTTGGGTCATTTTATTAACCTTATCTTTTAGTTTTAACTCTTAGTTATTTAGTTTGACATTTACCATGTCTCTTGGTATTTTTATATTATATGGTAAATAAACTTACTATAAACTTCCCATCAACCCCCAAGTGGTCCATTAATGATACAAATATCACGATATAAGTCCTTTGGCCGAACTGTAGATTTTTAGGAATAGAATATCAATTAATAATATAATATTTGTTTTAAAAACTCTTTTATGTCAATTTTTGCACTATTGGGTATTTTGTTTTTGATAAATTCATAATAGAATGTTTACTAAAAAAACATATAACCAATCCAAATATGTCATATTAACCTAGAAAATTATTTTAATTCATAAAAAGTCTCAAATTACAATTATTTGGGTATTTCTAATGTCAATTATCTTAATCTTTCATTAATATGGTAATTTCTGTATCATCATTGTGTCATAAATAAATTAAATTATTTAATATATAAAAATTACAAATAAAATACAATTATGTAGGAAATATTTTTATATTTCTAATTAATATTTATAGTCAAATTTGTTACTTATATAACACCATATAAAAATTAATTACTAAAAGGTTTTTGTTTTTGTCAATTTTTCCTTTACATTAAATTAATTAATCTAAAATGTCATTATCATTAATAAGTGGCTCCATGGGATCCCAAAATAGACCCAAAGATTCCCATGGTCAGAAATTACTCATCCAATAAGGTTAGGAAATGTGTTAAGTTAATTTTGAATTATTACAATATTGTTTTTAACTTAAATTACCCTATTTACCTCTAATCGCGGTAAATAAAAGTAAAAAGTTACTATTCACCAAAAATTATTTTTATCTTATTGAACCACATTTTACTCCTTGATATTAGCCGTGTCTCTCGGATTTTCGAAATTCAACTCACAGAAGCTGTAAAATTATGTTTTATGTGAATTTTCAAATTCTCCTAGGAGGTGGGTAAAAGACGGTGAAAAGTTCAATAAAATTTTTATATATCTAAAATTATTATAAACTGACTCCAATGAATTACAATGAACTTATATAAGTATTGTGTATCTATTTTTACATAAATTAATTTCAATAAAATAAATAATTATTTAAATAAAAAATTGGTTTTGACCAATAACTCAGTGTTTTTCACTATTCATCAAAAAATTGATGTTTCTCAGAAAAAATCCAAAAATTCGGCCTAAGAAATATTTGATATTATGAATTCAAAAATGATTTCTATTTTACCAAATTAAAAACATATATGTTTAATTAATTAATTTAAAAATTAATTCTCGTTGTCAAAACAAATAGCGTGTTTTTAAGAAATAATAGCTATCAAAAGATTGGCACTTGCTTATGTCCAGTTTAAATGTAAAATTATGTCCAATGACCAACATTGGATTAAATTGTAAAAATATAATATAATTATACTTTAAAATCACTCAAATTTATAATTTATCACTATTAATTATTTCGATTAAAAAAGTTTTTTTAATTAAAATTTAGTAATTTTCACTATTCATCAAAATATGAAAGTTATCAAAAAAAGTACCAAAAATTCACACTAAGGTAATTTCGATATTCTGAATCCCAAAATGAAGTTCATTTTCAAAGATAAAATGTATAAAATTTCAAAAAGTGGGTATTACTATTCTTAACGGCTAGTTTGATTGGTTGTGGTGTGTTAGAACTCGAAGTTGCGTATAACACACGCTATTGTATTATTCAAAGAGAAGCGTACCATGAAAGCTTGGGGAGTTACAAATTACCTGAATCATTACCATATTACAAAAAATAAACTCTAGACCAAGTTATGGATTATATGTAAATAAATGGATGGAATATTAATGTTTTGAGTTTGTGTTGAAAACCATAGTTAAAAGGGTATTTAATGACTAAATTATAGGGATTTCTGCCATATTTATTTTAGAAGTTATATTAATATGGTTTTTGAAAAGGAAAATAAGTTTGTCATGTGAAAACCCATCAAATATGGAAACACTACGATACTTGAACCCACGACAAAATGATGATAAGGGTTTAACACCAACCATTGACGTACACAAATTCCTTTATAATATTTCGCTATTTGTAGTTAGAAAATTTAATGAATAGATCTTAATGATGAACTGGTAGTATAACTTTTTAGGTTTAGAGATTAATATATTAACCATTTTTGGATTTGGAGAATAGTTACAGACAAATATTTAGACTTTTCACTCTTTTATGGGCCTTAAGATCTGTTAAAATATTATTTTAGTGCTTTAGGAATCAAAGTTAATTTTTTGATATCCATCTATTGAGTGTGTTTTTTATTATTGGATCAGTGTATTCTTTCGGCTGCATTTTTTATTTTTGGATGGAATCCTTATTGGTTTGGTCTTCCTACAAAGTGTATCACAATATTGTATGCTTCGTCTTCTCAATTGTGCCCTAGATTCAACGTCCAACACTCTCGTTCAAGTTGGTATGGTGTGACGGTTCTGAAAGAGGATTTGGGAAGTATTGTTTGAGTAGCCCACTATATTTCAAGAGGTTCTCTAGCATGGGGTTTTTCTTCTCTGGATCTCTATGTGATGTTTCCTTCAATGATGGATATCATCGTGTCTCCTGGGTGGTGGGGCTTCACTCTTGACAATGGTTAGTTTTTTTTAGGTGGTTTTAATGAGTTGGTTGGTTCTCTATGATATTGTCAAGTGTCAAGGTTGGCTCTTTCTAGTGATTATATTCAGGGTTATTGGTGAGGATTTTCTTTGGTGTTTAGTTGCGTGTTTTTTAATGATGATGATGGTGCTTGATGATGTTGATAGAATCTAGAGTTCATTCCTCTCCAGTGTTCTAGTATGACGACTGGTTCGATATGGGTATACAGATCGAGGTAGGACAAAAAATGAAGAGGTGATATATTTATAGTTTGAAATTTGATAGATGAATTTTTATGTTTTAATCTTTTTCATTGTGTGGTATGAGTGGCAGTAAATGGTTCTGTTGGTTCCCAATTAACCAAAAGGTGTTCTTTTAAAATTAAAAAAAATGATTAAGGGGACCCTCAAATTTCCATAAATCATTCACTTGTTTGTGGTTGATGACCTTAATCACTCCATATAAGTATTTACAATTTTCCTCCCTATATGTATCTCAACATTCCTCTAGTGTTATTATACATAGATACCAAGTAATATGATAGTCCATGTGACCTTTGATCTTCCCATTCATTCTTTTCTAGAGAAAGTTTTACAAGCTATTATCATGATGTGGGATTTAAAAATAGGTAAAATCAAACAATTTATTACTAAATTCAAGTTTAAATTGTGAGAAACAAATTAATATAATGTGGGGGAAATGTACCACCCTGAGATTCTAAAATTGGAACAACGAATTCTATGGGGTGTATGACATGCAACCCCAAGAATATAAGGGAATATAATATCCCAAGACTTTATAATATATTTACTATTTTAAATAAAATTAATCATTAATATATATTTTAATGCACCAAATAATGAGTTATCAAGAATCGTACGCATCAAAAACTTTCATCAATATATTTTGTTACATGCAAGACCAAGTTTCACTAAGTAATAATATATTATTAAAAATATTATTATTTAATATAATAATATATAAACTAGATGTTAAATTAAATTTTATGAATAGTATTAAATAAATTACAAAACAAATATGGTTTAAACAATTATAAAATGAATTATTTGGTTACAAATTAATTATAAATGAATATTAGAACCAAATTAATATAAAGGGAATGTTTTTATAGAAAACTAATTTTATGCCCACAAATATTTTTTATCATACTAAATTAAATTAATTATATTTGTGAGTGATATTAATGAAATATATATATTAAATAATCAATCAAATATTTTTTACATTCATCAAATAGATTTAATTATCAAAAGATAAGAACAAACCAGATATTTCAGATAAAATCAATATTTTTTTAAAGGCACTTTTACCGCCTTTTAATGAAAAACCGAATTTAAATATAAATATTTTCAATTTTATAAATTTTTTATTTAAAAATGAACTTAATTTTTGAAATATTAATATAAATATTATCTTAGGGTAAATTTTTGATATTTTTCTGAGAAATTTTCATTTCTGGATGAATAGTGAAAAATATGAAATTTTAAATCAAAACTATTTTTTTCCTAATGTTAAATTTTATTTTTAATTGGTTTTAAATTTATGTCATAAAAATTGTACATAAATTAATCCTATTTAGGCCATTGGAATAAATTTCACTTTGAAATTATATATAAGAACATAACAACATTTTGAATGTTTTTACTTTAAAAACCAGAATTGTTGTCTTGTTTGTGCGATTGAATTTAAATTAATTTCTAAAAATTATGTGATTGAAAATTGGAAAAATGTATTAAAAATTTTAAATAATAATAATTTATAGATTTTAATAATTTCAACTTAGTTCTAACCAAAAATATTTGTGAAAGTAATTAAAATTAATTACATTATTTAAAAGAAAAATTAACTTAAGAAAGGACTAAACCTTAAACATAAGGGCCAAAATGACCTAAAACCTTGTCAAAAAGTAATTATATGGACATATTTAGACCCTATAATACTGTTTTTATAATTATTTCAATTATTAGATCCAATTTTCATAGGAAAAACGTGTGTGTAGTTCCCTTTTCCAAAAAATTACCAAAATGTCACTCCTCCTCCACTATGAAAAGGCACTCACCTCCCACTTATTAACACATCTAAATCCACTTTTTCTAGGAAAAATCTTCCAAAAAATCTCCTCAACATCTCTCCCCTTATCATAAAAGCATTATTTTGGGAAAAAAATCCATAAAATGAATCCCTTTGGTGAAAACTAAAAGAAGTTACCTGAATAAGTGGTAACATCCTTCCTCAACATCTTTTATTTTATTTTCATTATCAACATCCAAAAATATTCTTATCCCATGATTATATAATAAAATAATTATCCTAAATATACTGATATGTTTTATTTTTTGTTTTCTACCTATAATTACACACACTTCTATCTAATGGGTCATGAACTTATCATTTATGTGTATAGCGAACTACCGCCTCGCAAAATAAAGTCGTTTGTTTTTCCTTTAACACATCTCATGGTTGGGAATTATGATAGAAACATTATTTATATATGATATATATATATGATATTTATAATGTATTTATTCTTCTATAATTTTTATAAAACATTGACCATTATTCTTTTTATTTTTTTGAAACACAATAACATCATTTGTGGATGTGTGGACAATCACATACTCAAAGCGATGTGATTTATTCATTCTATACATGGAAAGTATAAAGGGAAGTTTTAATAAAGCTATATGAAATATATGAAATAAATATTATAATTTAATTACAATATAAATATATATCATTTAATTTTTATTATTTTAATATGGAAAGGAAATGAAAATAGTGTTCATGCATATGTATATCCTACCATCTCCATGAACGGTGCATTTCATTTCCTACCTCCAAATATTATGGGGTATTATAAATACATATATAATGAAAATATATTATAATTAAATCATGTATTTCATTCTTGATATGATTAATACATAATAGCAACAATAAGTAACAAGTTAAAATGTACTTGGGAAACTAGGCAATTAACACCCGAAATAGTAAAAATAATAAAACATTACTAAGAAAAGAGTAATAAGATACCTTAAGAATATCATATATGATATCATAAATATTAATATGGTTATATAATAAGTTATTAACATGTTTAAAACCATTTTATATTAATTTAAAAGACTTTCACCTAAAAGGAAATACAAGGTAAGGGATTTTCGTCTCACTTTTTACATCTATGAGATAAATGTCATATTCACCACTTACTTCTTTTTTATAGTGTATATATTACCTGTTTTGATATATTACATCATGAATTATTTTATCTTTATTTTATTTTGGGTTTAAACTTTAATTATTCATTCTAAGTGGATTTGACTTAAAATCTACTAAGTTGTAAAGAACGTCATAACATGATTCCATTTCATTGGGTTATATTACTTCCTCATTGTCATTCGAATTCTATAATTATGTGTGGGATAAATTTTTACTATTTTTTATTTTATTTCCACTTTTTTATGTGTATTTAAATTTTACACACATAATCTATTCATTTATCGGTTCTCACATCAACGTTGTAGTCTTTTAAATGGTTTACATCAGAATCTAATTTTATTCAAGATTGTTTACACAAAAATTTCCATTAGATGGAATTATTTTAACATTATCTAATAAACCCTTTAATTTTATTATAATATGGTTATTTATTGACTTTTTCAAGTAATAGTACCATTTTCCCACCCTTTGGTACTCATAATTTTTTAGAAAGTATTTTTAAGAAAACCCAACTTCATTTCTTTCTTTAGTCAATGAAGCTATTTTCTTCTAAAAACCCTATTTTATAAAAATGTTTTCAAAACTATTTTTAAGCATTCAAAAATTATTTAAAAACATTTTTACCATTTTTTTCTTTTACAAATGTTTTCAAAATAATATTCATGTCATGATATGAACAGGTAGTTTTTCTATCTTTTTTAACTTGGAAAAGAATTTTTCTTTTTACTTTGAACGACATGTTTGGATTTACCCATCATCATATATTCTAAGATTCATTTATTAGGTTAAAAGGTAAATTTTTGAATAAAATTTTTTAAAATGTGATTATCAAAAAAATGAATTTTCAATAAAAATTTACAAATAAAAATGATATTTTCCTCTTGAATGTTTTTAAAAGATCTTTTTATAGTATTTATATTTATCAATGACAATAACCATTTATTTTTACTCCACATGGGATATGTTTTATTGATACTATCCTTATTTTTCCTATCGATGGTTTATGATTGATTTGGAAAAAATATAGAATTCAAATTCACTGAATTGATTCCTTTGTTGTTAACCTTGAAATATTTAGTTTTTTATAATCGTTAAACAATGAGTTCCTTATAATTATTCATACCTTTTATCATGAATATGTTTATTTCCTAAACTACATACCATTTCTAGATTTGGTATTTATTTTTATAGTTATTTTGTTAACTAGGTAAATATTTATAAATCCAAGTTCTTTATTCAATACCAATATTTTGTAAGGAATATTATTTATTTTTATTATTCGATATGAGGAATGATTTTTACTTGCAATGATGGGTGGGTTTCGGACTTTATACAGCCCCTCGATGCATCGATAGGTTCTCACATGACAAATAAATTGTGAAAATTAAATGGGTTTCTATATATATTTTTAAACTATTTTGTGAAAGGTCATGATGGTATTAGTTTTAATGTGCCTCAGACATGACATCCAATAATTAATAATTTCTTTCATTTTGATTCTTTTTTTTATCATCCATGATATTTTCACTATGACAAAGTCTATGGATGTATTTAATTATTATTCTATTGATTAATTGGCATGTATTTTTAGTTTCTTGCCTTGAAATATTGATTTCCATGTATCTATTTAATTTAATGGCATGTGTTTCCAGTTATTTACCTTTTTATATTGTTTATGAACTTCCTTCTTAGTTTATTGATTTCATGGAATGTGAATTTGGTTATTATCTTATCATATTGATTATTATAATTGATTCATTATTACTTCAACTTTACTTTAACTATACTGAGAATTTTATATCTCTCTTATTTTTTTCCTTCCCCAAGATTACAAGAAGTCTACTTAGAAACATATGTAAGGATATGTTATATGGAATAATGTTATTATCCTCGAAAGAAATAAAAACATTATGTTTAAATTAGTTTATTAATTTATAAACAAAATAATCACGTATTTATATAAATTACCAATACTACTAAACTATTCTGTTTATTAGGACATGATTTACTTGTATCTTTTTCCAATGTAACGGTAGCATGACACGACCTCCAAGCTTTCTGGGGTCGGGTTTCTACATTAACTACTTCATTTTCTTATGCATGTTCTTTCATAGAAATTATGGTTCTTGTGAATTGAATATAGATTCATAATATTCACAGTTATATTAATGTTATATATATCACATTTACTCATTATATAAATTTTTACAACCATTCCTGAATGATGAAAATGAGAAATTAATCACATCGCTTCGTCAAAATGGTATTCCATACATATGCACGAGTAATGATATAATTCACTTAATATGTGAAAGGGTAAGGAAGTGGATGATGTATTAATTTTACATAATTAATATCATTATATAATTATCATATATATTAATTCTTTCCATCATTATGACTTTCCATGTGAGTCGGTGATAAAAACAAATTACATAGGTTTGTAAGGTAGTAGTCTGCCGTACACACAAGTGATGAATTTGTTTCTCATTTAATATAGAAAAATTGGGTAAATATTATTCCATAAATATTATAAAATATCATAATATTGGATATACTATTGTTATTATATTTTAATTTTTAAGTGAAAATTTAAGGTCTAAAAATAAAAAGTAAAAAAAAGGAGCTTACTAAATATGATTACTTTAGATTATAAAAACCACATTTAGATCTCTTATTAAGGACCCTAGGGTTGGTATTTTAGAAATATAAACTACTGTGTAATTTTTATTAGGAATTTGAGGAGATATTTTGGTAGGTTTTTTTCATGAAAAAATGGCTTGATAGGCGTGATTAAGTGAGTGGAGGGTGCCCTTTTATAATGGAGGAGTGACATTTTGGTAAATACCCAAAACTGCTCAATAATGGGAAGCCTTTCTCACCCTAAGTTCCTCCAAAATTGATAAATAATAAAGTGAATATATGGTTAGTTTTATCCAAAACTCCCCCAAAAAATAAACATTTTTTAAACATGTTATTCCATAGTCCTATAAGTTTACCTACTTTTACCATTTTAGATTTTACCACGGTAATTGGTTTTTTATTTATTTACCAATAAAATATATCCTTTATGTATAAAAATAAATTATAATTATTATATAATTTATAACCAATTATTATAAATATTAAACTCAATTTACCAAATAAAAATTATATGTCAGTGTAAAATTAATCTTAACACAAGTGCATGTAACACGCAAAACCCCATTATCGAAGAAAAGATTTCCCAGATAAAAAATGTTTTATATCAAAATTCGATATTAAATTAATTTTAATGAAATAAATTTGATTAATAATAATATTAATTAACTAATTTTACTTTTTACATAATTTCAAATCAAAATGGAACTTTGAAAATGCTTTAAATGAAAAGGCAGTTTGCAATAGAAATCAGTATTTTTTACTATTAATCAAAATAATAATATTTTTACAAAATTATCAAAAACGATTACTCTAATAATTTTTAACTTTTGATTTAAAAAATGAATTTCATTTTTTTCAAATAAATTTATAATATTTGAAAAAGATAATTTTAAAATAAGGGTGAAAAATGCGACGAAATTTATTTTTATAAAAATATAATTTTTATTTATAAAAGGGGATTTTTTTTCTTATTCCATTTCCAAAAATATTAGATAAATGTTAAAACAAATTAATGAATAATTAAAATATAAATTTCACTAAAATCATTCACGAGTAGTGAATAATTTAATTTATTAATTTAAAACACATTTCACCCATGAAAAATAGTTTTTCAGAAAAAAAAAATTCTTTTACTTTCAAAATGATTTTTATTATTATTTATAATTGATTTATAACTAATAAATTTAATTTATACATGCATAAACCATATAATTTTCATAATTTTTATAATACTATTAATTCCCTCTAATTTAATGGCTATGTTATAATAGTATACTATTTTACAGTTCATTTAGACTTAGTAGTTCATGTCCCACGAGATATGGAAGAGATTAAATTTATTTAAAGAAATATATTGTAAAATATCAGGGTGTATCATTTTCTCCCCCTTCAATAAATTGAATCCTGATAATTTTAACTTGTTCTACGAAAATAAGTTTTTAGTATTTCAAAACAACTTTCTTTAAAACCCACATCTTAAAATGGTTAATAAAATTTTCTCTTGAAAGTAAAGAAAGGGGATTATGAAGGTTATTTATAATAACACATAACATAGTTTCCAAGTAGGAAAATGTTAGTGTGAAATAGAAATATGGATATGTTGGAGAACAATAATTCCCACAAGAAAATATAGAGTGATATAAAACATTTTTAAGAGGATGTTAACAACCACAATACCATAAAACTATAATGGGTGAAGATACCATCAATTCATTAAAAATTAAAGTAAAACTATAGAATTTTTATTTCAATATCTTTTCCCTAAGGTTGAGAAATTATTTTACAATCTAAAATAAAAATATAAGGAAATATACTTACATGATATCTTTCTATTTCATAATCAAAATTCCATCCTTTGGTTTCACTTTAATCAATTTTTACTTCACCTCTTACTCTAAGGAATAAATATTTGATATGAAAAATTTTATGCATAAAACACTAAAATTAACGTTTAAGGAATAATAATTCAATCCTGCTATATCTAGATATTTACTGAAATTAAAATGATTAGAAAGATTTATCAATTATATTATATTAATCTTTGAAACCTCAATGGTAAAACCCAAAGTTCAAATTAATCAATTACATAAGTATTTCCATGCGAAATATTTTAAGTAAAAGCAATTTCATATTAATCGAGACATCACATAGGATATTGGTATTCATTGTTCCCTTGTTGCTCTTGATTTGTGTTTTCAAGCCATATGATCTTGCTAGATGTGGCGGGTTGTTGATTGGTATGAGGGGTGTCCTTTTTCTAAATATATATTAATATAATTCTTATAATGTTCCAAAAAATATGATGAATATCCACGCACAAAATATTAAGTATGAAATTAATTTTTAACCACAATGGTTTTCAGAACGGCTTTTTTCCATGAAATAAAATAATATTAATCAACTATTATTACCTTATCCTCAATAAACATTTCCAAAAATTTCATTAATCGAATGAAAATCCATTCAATTAAAACCTTAAATAGGGTGTCTAATAATTTAAACTTATGATCAACCATAACCTCAAAAACCCATGACAATATCCACTACTCTTGTGTTACTCTTAGATGATTACATATATGCATCAAAGAATTAACAAAACCCTTAGATGTTCCATGATTTATATAACTAAAATTACATTGATGAAACAAAATCTGCAATATAATTATTAAATACCAAAAACAATACTTGAACCCTTTTACTTAAATTATTCATATAATATAGTTCCTTAATTGGTCTATTTTTTAACCATTAAAATAGGTCATTGACTCTAATATTTCCAAAATTCCTCACATTCAATATAGTGAACTCTAAAAGGATCTTTAAGAAAAAATTCACTTCTCTCCATTTAACTCCTCACTTTTCCTTAGTAATTCATTTCTTTATGCCCTTCTTTCCCACACATAAAATAATTTTCTATTCCTTTGCGACATTCTACTATGTTTCTATTTCCACATTTCTAATATGGATAAAATCAATCCTTCTTTCCAATATGTTCTCCACCATTTGATAGCATAGTAGAATCCATCCTTCTCTTCATTAATGAGTCTGAGAGTTGGTTATGTTATATGTTTTTAATTAAGTTTTAGTAGAAATGATTATATATAATCAAGATATCTTTCACTCTAGTCATCATCCTATTTGGTTCCTCATAATAACAAAAAATTTAATCATATTAAATGTTAATATTATTCCATCAGGTTCCATACATTAACTAAAACCAAAAAATCATAGTGTGATCAATAATAATCATAGTGTAAAAACATATAATCTTTTATAGGATGTGTAAATCATGAAAAATTATTTTCAATCTAAGACACCTTAGGTTTAACCTACATTATTCATTGTCATTATCTATCCAAATCCTACATGATGTCTCATAAAGAATAATTGAATTAACCTAACCATATCTCATAGGAGAGTCAAACATGGTGGGCAGCACGACCCATTTTTGAGCACCTAGGGACGATCAATTCAAATCCCATTGTTCCCTTTTTAATGTTATTACTCCTAGGTACAATTATTCCAGATCCACGTCCACTTTTAGTATCCATAATGGAATATATTTATAAGAAACCCACATAAAAACATTAGGATGTGATCCTATATGTAGACTTATCCTCAAAGTCATTCAAAGGGCTATATCCCTTAATCTATGTTTTCTAAATCTAGTTCCCAAGGCTTTTACTAAGATTTCTCTATTACCAACTGTAAAGACTCTGGCCCTATTAACCTAGATTCGATGGTTACTTTATTACATTGGCATAATATATATGTGATCACATCCCAAATAATGTAATTGTTTAGTAGTCTTGGTAAACTTGAAATATACTTGAGTATTTTATTGCATTTGAAAACATAAATTACAACCTAGTGAAAGTAAATATCTTTCACCCTTAAACATTTTTAAAGATTCCATCTTCATATCCTAGGGAAAGGAAAAAATAATGGGTGAGATAATATACTCAATAAGGGTTACGTATAATGGATTAAATCCTAAATAAATAAGGTATAATCAATATGGCGAGGTAAATAACTAAAACATAGGTCATTAGATCAATTACATGATCATGAATAACAATATAACTTGAATAAATGATAATAAAATTATGAGATATATATAACAACATGATCATGAACCTAATATATGTATAATATCAATGAAATAATCTCATTGATAATAAAAACTAAATTATCAATGAATAAAATTCGTAATATTGGACATCATGATCTCAGACACCATAACATTTATACCATCAGGACATTGCATCATGACAGTTTAAAATATGGGTAGGTATAAACCAAAATACCATTTAATGATAGATTACTAGATTGTCTCATGAGACTAGTTGATGCATTTAGAGGCTATATAATTCTAGGTCTCATTATTTAATACATTTCTATTTAATTCCACATATATCAAATGATCGATTTAATTCAATAACAATAAACCTTATTAATAACTATATATATTGAGTAAAAAATATTTTTTTATCAAAATTATCCTCAGTAAATAAAATAACATTCATAATAAAACATTATATAATGAAAATGTTATATGGTTTAATAAATAATCATATCCATAATACAAATAATATGGATATTTAAGAGAAATTTAATATCTGATGATCACAAGAAATTGAATGTTTCAAGTGAAGTTTGATGACTATAAAATTAATCAAGAAAGTGAATGAAAATACTTTCTATGGTAAAAATGATCATAAACCATCCAAATATGTAATAAAGATGGTATCATTATAATATTTCCCTAGTGTATTATAGGTAAATAAAGTTTTATTTATATTTATGAATTGAAATACCTTAAAATGTACATAAAAACATTCTTGGGGAAAATACCATTTTCACTTTGAAAATAAATTTTAAAAACAATAAATTTATAGAATATTAGGAAAACAATTTATTTGAAAATAAACATTCAAAAGAAACGAATCTTCAATGTAATGACCAGTGATGATGGTGGTAATATTCTATTCATTCTGAGTACATTAAGACAAAGATTCTTTTCTCATTTTTGGTAAAAAAGTAAAAAAGTATATTGTTGGATAAACAAAAAGAATATTATTTCAAAAACATTTTGTTAAAAGTAAATAATGGGTAAAAATTAATTTAATAAATCATTGTATAATATTAAAAATATTCTTTAAAACATTTTTAAGGAAAATATGGATATAAAAAATCATTTTCAACTGAAAAGGGAAATAAAGTTCGATTTTATAAAAACCATTTTCTCTATCATTTAGTTACCAAAGAGATGAAAATGGTATTATTAATTTATAATTTATTGAATAAATAGAGGATAATAAATTTAAATAGATTTATTAGAAAATTATCAAATTATTTCCTTCAATTTAAATGAAAGCATAAACAATCCTGTTTAAAATGAGATTAATGCATAAACCCTTACTAATTTGTTAACTTTTGAATCATAGCCCCCATAAAGGAAATAAATTAAAATGAAAAAATAAATACCATGGATATAAATATATTAATGATATAAAATATAAAAGGGGTATTATATACACTTAGTAAAAATAAGCAGGTTCATATTACCAAATATGTCTCAATTGAGTTGAAATTGAGATGAAAACTCTAACAAGGATAATATCATAGAAGTGAGAATTAACAAATGAATTAATTATGTGTATAAAATTTCAATCCAAATAGAACATGTTTAAAAAAAACATAAAATAATATAAATTCATTACATGCATAATCATAGAATTTCGAAGACAATGAAGAAGTAATATAACCTAATGAAAATAAATTGAGTTATGAAATTCTTTCCCACTTTGTAACCTTAAAGTAAAATTCTCTTGGATGAAATAATTCAAATTTAATCCTAAAATAACCTAAAATATGAATTATTCATGATATAAAATATAAAATGGTAATTTTATACACCGTATAGAATAGATTAGTGCATAATTTAGAAAATATTCCCCAATTAAAGAAAATTAATGTGAAACCCTTTCCTTCATGTTTCACTTTAGTTTATCATTTTTTTAAAATATTATATAATGTTTTTAAACATTTTATTAATTTAAAAAATAATCAATTCATATTTTTAATATCATATATGGTCTTCTTATAACATATTATCACCCATTTATTAATAATATTTCATTATTACCATTGTCTTCTTCGTTTTCTAGTGCATATTTTTTCAAAGAATTTCAGGTTCGTATGAATAAAATATAGATAAATCATCAAAATAAATATATTAATGTTATAAATATGAAATTTATTCTTTATATAGTTTTTAAAAAAAAATATTTTTAATTGGACGTGGAGAATTAATCACATCTCCTTGTGGAGATGGTAGGTCGTAGAAATGCACAAATGATTATATCATTCCCTTAATGGATGAAAGGGTAAAGAATCAGATGGTATATTAATTTTATAGAATTAATAAAATTTTATAAGTATCGTATATATTCATTATTTAAATCATCATGATTATCCATGCAATTTGGTGATGGAAAACAAATTATATCGATTCACGATGTGGTTGTCTACCATACACATGAGTGATGGCTTTTTTTCCCAATCAATGGAGATGGATATGGATAAATATTATTTCATAAATAAATTACATCTCATTATATGTGATATAATGTTTTTATTATATATAAATTTCTAATACATAACTGAATGTTGAAAAATAAGAATTAAAACATAAGGAACTTAGTAAACACGATTACCTTGGTTTAGAAAACCTTATTTGGATATCTTATTAAGGACCATAGAATTGGTATTTTGAAAAGACCAAAATCTATAAAATGTTAATAAGTATCTTGGGAAGATTTTTTTTAAGATATTGGTAATTCTAAATGGATTTAGAGGTGTGAATAATTTATGGTATGGGTTTCCCTTTTATAATTGAGTAGAAGTGGCATTTTTTAAAATACCCAAAACTATTCAATAATGGGAAGTCAATATCACCCCAAGTGCCTCAAAAATTGATAAATAATAGAGTGAAGAAAATTTAAGTACTAACCACACCTCCACTAAACAAATTAACCATATATTCAAATTTTTATTCCCTTATATTCTATGTTTACTTAGGTTTACCATTTTAGTTCTCAACATAATAATTAGTTTTTTATTTATTTATTTTACCAAATAACTATGAATGTGAAATAAATTTTATCAAAAAAAAAAACTTACTTTGTGTAAAATTAATTTTAGCATAGGCGCACGTAACAAGAAAACCCCTTGTTTTAACATTAATCATGGTAAATAAATTTTACTTCTTTGATAATAATTATGACCAAAAATTAAGTTTAACATATTATATAATATTAATTATTATAATTGTAAATATGGAACCAATTTATTTAAATTCAATTCATATAATTTTAATATTTTAATTTAAAATTAAACCCACAAGCACAATGAAAATGTTGTTTTTCAAAATAAAGTTTTCTCGAATAAAAAAATATAATATATAAAATCAATATTAAATTTATTCTAATTAAATAAATTATATTAATAATAATATTAATTAATTAATATTAATTTTAAATAAATTTAAAAATTAAATGGAAAATTTTAAATTCTTTAAACAAAAAGCTGATTTAAAATAAAAAATGAAGATTTTTACTATTCTTAATAAAATAATATATTTTCAAAAAATTATTAAAAATTAATAGTAAGATAATTTTTTCATTTTGATGTAAAAAATAAAATTAATTTATTAAAATGAATTTTCTTAAAGTGGTCAAAATTAATTTTAAAAGTGTAAAAAATGTTATGAAACCGCTTATTAAAAAAATCAATTTTAACCATAAAAATGGATTTATTATTATAACATTAAAAATATTAGATGAATGATAAAAAATTATTGAATAAATAATATATAAATTTATTTAAATTAATTCCCTAATAATAACTAATTTACTTTATTAACATAAAAACACATCGCACCCATAAAAACCCTTTTTCAGAAAAACATTTATTTTAATTTCAAAGGTTTTTTATTTTTATTTATAAACGATTAATAACTAATGAATTTATTTTATACATGTGTAAAACATATAATTTTCATAATTTAGTTAGTCTTATTAATACCATCCAATTTAATGTCTAGGTTATAATGGTATACTATATTACAATTCATTTAGGCACATGGTTATGTGTACCATAATCTATCGAAGAGATTAAAATTATTTAAAATAAATTTAATGTAGAATCTAGGGGTGTTTCAATATCCATTTCAATATACCACTTTCACTAAATCTTATTAGACTTAGTTTTATTTCACATTATATTATTTCATATGTAATAACTTGTGAGTTTTTTTCCAAAACACCTTTTGAAGATATTTTGGAACACTTGTTGAAATCTCTCATTAACTTTGCCTTATATCACATCGCATGAAATTCTTTATGAAATCTCCATCCAAAACACATTTTGGATAAACTCTAAAACACTTTTATATTGTCTCTCTATTTCAAACTCAATCCCCATTCATTCAATCAAATAGTGTGTCCCTACATTCCTTTATAGTGTTCATAATATATATGAATCCCTGGTCTATAGATGTAAGAAAAGAGTAACCTCTAAAAAACTATCAATATTGATCATGCTACAAATGGATCTGGTGTGATCTCCATTATAAACATTTATCTCTATACTTGTTTCCTCCAGCTATATCATATAAAATCATTTATTTTCATCTGATTCATTTATATAATATATCAAATAGTAATTTTTCATAATGAATGTCAATTCTATATGGATACTCATAAGTTATAAATTATCCAAGTATAGACTGAATAGATTGATCAATACATCAAATTTCATGCACCTTTATAGATGAGAACATCATATTTCCCTCACCTAAATAAATAATCACATAATATTTACTCTCCAGTTATAGACACACTCTTTCTCAGTTTATCTCAAGCGAGGGACTATATGTCATCCTCTTCTTATGAGTGGACAAATCCTATCTTTCTTGAGCTCCAATTAATGAAGTGATCAATAATATACCTAACCCCCTGATTAGCTAAGCCTCAATTATTATTTAAGAAATGTATCAATGTATGAAGGTTCTCATGCTAGGTTTCTCACAAACCTCAGGTAGTGGGGAATTATAATATGAAAAATTCACCCCTAGTATACCAAATAAATAGAATATAACATTACATGTATTATACTTCATAGTTCATCTAGTAAAAAAAATAATTTTGTGCCTCATGATCATATTCTATATCCCAATAAAAAAACTCACACTAACCTTAATAGTTTATCATAAATTACAATAATCCATGAAAATAACATTTAGGGATAAATAGAAGTCATACTTTGAGAGTTCTATTATTATTTAACTTCGTGAAATTTATATAAATATATATTTATATATACATCCAGCATGAAATAAAGTGGACATTTTCAAATGTGTAACATTATATATTTTATATTATTAAACTCTTTTTAGAGTATATAACAAAACCGTACATAATAACCTATCTAACATATCATATATGATAGACTGTCATGTTTTCTTCACTTTCAAAGGTTTTGTTAAAATCATTACATATCTATATAATTTATATCACATCTCTATATGGCCATATGATAAAACCTTCCCACTAAAGTATAATTACTATAGATCTTGGAACATTTTAATTAATATTATCATTAATATCTTATGCAACATGCAACACTAATCTAACACAACACCCCAAAAAATGAACCATAAAATATTAAAATTACATTAATAATATAATAATTAATAGATAAAAAGATAATAATCAATTAAAATAATTATATAGTATTATTTTTTATTAATATTTTAAAAAGGTGTTCTTTTAATGAATAATTTTAAAAAATGGAGGTATTATATTTTACATTAAAAAATTAAGTTGATCGTAGTCAAAATTTTATTATAATAGGTAATATTTAAATTTATAAACAAATATATCAATGTTAAATTATTTATAAATCTATATGGTATAATATTAAAATAAATTTAAGTTTAAAAAAAGTCATTTTTAATAAAAGCTTTTTTCCTGTATATATTTAATTTTCATTTATATTATAATTTATAAATTTTAGAATTTTAATTAGAAAAAATTAAGATAATTTTTTATTTTTTCATGGAAATATTATCTCAAGATCAATTTTTTAGATTCTTCTGAAAAAATTGATTTTTAGGTGAATAGTATAATATACTCTTTTTAAAAATATCATGTTTTTTATAGAATTATTAGTTTATAAAAATGATTTGAAAATTTATGAAACCATTTTATAAAAAAAATATTCAATTTATATATTATATTATAAATTTAAAAATATTTATTCTATTTTAAAAACATGTATTTAATTTTTTAGAATATTAGTAATATTTTTCTAGAGAAATTATTTTTAATGCATTATATACTAATTATTTTAAAATTAATTTTTTCACTTATAAAAATAGTATAAAATTATTTTTATTTAAATTTTTGAACCATTAGTTAAAAATAATATAATAATGACAATTTTATTTTTAATCATAAATGATAAATTGCTCAGGTAAAAACTAGTTACTACAGTAAAATCTAAAATGGTAAAAGTAAAAATCTACGAGTAAATGACTTAAAATATGTTTTAAACATGTGTGGGAATGTGTGATTGATTTTTTTATCTACCTTATCACTTATAATCTATATTATTTCTCAATTTTGGAGCCATTTCTCTTTTGGGTGACTTCCCATTATTAAAAAGTTTTTTATATTTACAGAAATGTCATCTATTTTCACTAATAAAAGGGGATATACTCTTCCCAATTTCAATCATACCAAATCCACTTATTTAAACTCAAAATATAACAAAAACTCTCTTAAGAACTTTTATTCACCTTAGATTTGTTGTCTTACTTCTCAAAATTCCATCCCTAAAAGTTTTAACCCCCTTCGCATTTGACATAATCCAAGAAGTGATATATAAATTTCTAACCGCACCATTCTCATTTCTATTTATTTATGTTCACTTATTGTTTCTCAAATTTCTTACACCACCAAAAAATATTAAAGCTATATAATTATTGTACTTATATTTTATTGTAATTATGGTATAATCATTAACCACTTTATACTTTTTCCATTATGAAAAATGAAAACGTGAAATGTGTGTATGTGCAGAATACAGCCTCTATGAAGTAACATATTGGTTTTACTTAGCCATCCAAAATAGATTTTTAAGGGGGGAATTTAATGTATAAATATGATATTTATTACTTTTTTAAGATTATAAAATGATAAATCACATTACTCTTATCTCCCATTATATGAAAATTAAACCATCATCTATGTGTACGTACGGAATACAACCTTCATGGATTGATGTATTCAGTTTTTCAATACTTCATTTTATATATGGTTCTAATATTGGTTTCAAATGATAAATATGATTTTTATGATATTAATAAGTTTATAGTAATATAAATTTAATAACCTATTAATTATATTAATGACAAATAATCATTTTAGTTTTAACTGTTATAAATAAGAAAACTACAAAGGAAAAACAATTTATTCGTACTATATAATTATTTCATATTCATCACTTATTCTCCCACTAATTTATAATTGAAAGATATCACACTAATAAAAACTAAATTATATTAGTATTATACTATTATAATGACATTTAAACTAAATCACCACAAAACCATCGATTAATCAGAGAATGTTCATTTTTGTGTTTATTTAACCACCTACTTGAACAAATATATGAAATTTTATCATGGATGAATATAAAAAAATATTTATTTAAATAATATGTATAAAAATTTAAGTAATTATATTTTTAGAAATTGATAAAATAATATTTAACTCAATAATTAAGAAAACATATTTCATTGATTAATAAAATCACCCAAGTGTGTTTATTATCGATTTCATTTTCAAGCATGAATATTGAAAAAATGATTTAAAAAATTAAATTTTAAAAATAATTATAATTAATCCATTATATTAATTTTTATTATCTTTTAATTATTAAATTTTTATTAAAAAATAATAATGTCACTACTCCTATAAAACTCGTATGAACGATTAAAATTATAAACACCTGATGTGGAAAAATTGGTAAAAACTAATTAATATTACTATATATAATTATTATAGATGAATATTATAAATGGTTTTAGGTATTACTATGGTTATTAAATAATTTATTAAGATATTTATGTTTTTATATATGAGGTTAATGTGAGTTTATGGAAGGCAAGACCAAGGTAAGGATTCTTTATCTCAAATTTGAATTCCTTGAGATGTGTTTCTGTTATAAACCACGGTTTATTTTTCCTAGAGAAAATACTAACCCATTATCATTTTGTATCATGATTCTATTATATTTAATTATTTTAAATTTTCTATTCTAAGTTCATTCTCTTCCAGAGTTTGGACTCTTGAGTTATAAAAGTTGTTAGGGTTTTTTGTCTTATTTTCAACTCCATGAGACATGTTTGATGTTGTGAACCATTATATATTTTATTGGGTGTATTAACTACCCTATTAACCTAAATTATAAATAATATCATTCATCTCATGAAATTTTAATTTTAATTTAATGGTAATTCTCCCATGATATTTTAATTATTATATCATCATTACTGTGATGTTTTTTGTTAACTCAAATCCCTTCATTTAATTAAATTACTTCTTTGTGAAATTCTTTTTTATAATATTGGTTTCTTCACCCTAATATTTTATATAATGGTACTTTTTATTACTATTTTTTGGGGAATAAACTTTTATTTTAGATAATTTAATTTTACAAAATCTCTTTCACAAATGCATATCATTGTTGAGAATAATTATTATCATCTTTAATGATAGTTTCCCCCCATTGTCCATATTTTAAATTACCATCATTATTATATTTTATAATAATAAAATACTTATTTATTAACTCAAGTGAACTCCATATTTCCCTTATCTTATTTTAAAATGGATTTTTTCTTTCTCTTTTTAAAATTTGGGTTCTCAATAAGGGTATTTCAAAATATTATAAAAGGTTCTCCATCCTTTCAAATCAAATGTTTAAAATTCCACCCCAAATTTATTTTGATAACTATTATATCATTCAAGGATCTATTATTGTATTTTAATTGTAAAAAATTAATTCTTTTTTAAAGTGTTCACTTCACCTTTTTAAAAATAACTTTGGAAAGGACTTGTAAATTCATCATTTTGAGATAATGTGAAAAATTCCTCCTAAAAATATTTTTTTCTCTTTATTCTATATGAACACATATTTCTATCACCTTTTCATTTTATTTGAAACTGTATTTCTAGGTTTTAATGGTTTTGAAAATACTTTTTATAAAATATTTCTTGGAAAATACTTTAAAAATATCAAGGAAATTTCTTATTTCCAAAGTGTATTTCTCTAAAACTCTTAAGAAGTATTTTTTCATCTAAGTCATTATTTTTTGATATATATTAATCTTAATCAAGGTTATGGAAAAATTTTAAGGATTTGTCTTCATTATTTTTTCTTTAAAGTTATTGAATCATATATTAAATGGTATCAATAGCCTTGAAAATGGATCTTATGAAAAGGTTATATTTTGGGGAATAAATTTCTGAGAATTCATGGTTTAAGTATGGATAACTCTTAGTTTTAATATATTATTAATGTTAAGGTGTTACAGTTTTGATTTATTTTGGTAAAATTTAGTTAAAAAGAATTGATAGCCTTGAAATTTATTATTAATTTTATGAAAAAGTGATACATGATATTTTCTGGTGAAGTTCATCTCATTTTTGGGATCATGATGTATATTGACTAGTGTGTGACTATATAAAATATTGGTTAATGATAAGATTTAATTTTTGAAGGAATATATGATTTCTCTATAGTTTAATTCCTTAGATATTAAAATTTTTTGGGAAATTTATTTAATTCAGAATATATGATTATGGTATATACATATTAGGGTAAATGATTATATGAGTGATTAATATTGTTTGAGGAAATATAAGTAACTTGGTATAGCCTAAGAGAGTAAGTTAGATCTCATATTATATGTTATATTCCAAATGATGGCTATGTTAATATTACTCCCACCTACCTTTATTAGTGATTATTAATTAAAATTGTGAAGAAGAAATTTATTTAAGGGGGTTGAGTGTAACGACTCGAGAATGTGGACCCTTTAAATGAATATTATCTTTAATATCTTGTCTCATACTCAACACTAAACTAACACAACACCAGACTAAAACAAACTGAAACATATTAAAATTAGATTAATAATATAATAATTAATAGAAAAAATAATCAATTAAACTATTTATATATTATTATTTTTTTAATTAATATTTTAAAAATGGTATCTTTCAAAAAACCATTTAGAAAAAAGAAGGTATTGTATTTTTCCTGGATAAAAAAAACTGATTCTAGTTAAAAGTTTAGTATAACAGGTGATATTTATATTAATAAACTAGTATATAAATATTAAATTATTTATAAATCTGTATGAAATAAGATTAAAAACACTAAAAGTGTAAAAATGTCATTTTTTAATAGAAGAATTTTTTATTTATATATTATATTTTAATTTAAAATATAATTTATAAATATTAAAATATTAATTTTAAAAAATTAACTTTATTTTTTGATTAATCATGGAAATATTATCTTAAGATTTATTTTTTATATTCTTTTAAAAAATTTATTTTTAGATGAATAGTGGAATATATTATTTTTACAAATGTTGTGCCTTTTATGTAATTATTAATTTATAATATTGATTTGTAAATTTATGAAACCATTTTCTATAAAAAACTATTTATTTTTATGTTATACTATAAATTTATAAATATTTATTTTAGTTGAAAGACTTATATTTAATGTTTTATAACTAAAGTAATACTTTTCTAAACAAATTGTTTTTAATACATCATATACTAATTATTTTAAAATTAATCTTATCACTATTATTAATTGAATAAAATTAAATTTGTTTAAAATTTGTTATCAATAGGTTCAAATTATATAATAATTACTATTTATTTTTAATAATTAAGGATAATTTACTTCATTAAAAACTAGTTACCACTACAAAAGCTAAACGGGTAATAGAAAAAAATCAAAGAGTAAATGATTTCAAACTTGTTTTAAACAAGTGTGGAAATGCGTGCTTAAGACCTCTATTAAACTTATCACTTTTAAACTACATTATTTCTCAGTTTTGAAGCCATTTTTATTGATAGTGACTTTCCATTATTAAAAAAACTAATGGTTATTTTCAAAAATGTTATCCCTTTTCACTTATAAAAGTTGATCTCCTTTTCTCACATCCCCTCACACCAAAACTCACTTAGTTTACCACAAAATCTAACCAAAATTGTACTAAACACTAATATGCACCATGAGTATGTTCTTTTAAACTCAAAAAACCATCCATCATAGGTTTAACCTCTTTTTCAAAGGACATAATCCAAGAAGTGTGGTATAAATTTCTAACAATCCCTTTCTCGTTTCTATTTCTCAATATGCACTTATTGTTCCTAAAATTCCATTAAAACATTATAAAATGATAAAATAAGTATCCTTATTATATATATATGTGTGTGTGTGTGTGTGTGTGTGTGTTATTATAACTATTTTAAAATCATTAAACATCATTTCCCTTTTCCATTAATAAAGAAAAAAATGTGAAACGTGCCTATGAGCCAACGAGCCTGTACCCGATTGGTAAGGGCTCCTGCTTGGCATCCAAAAAACCCTGGTTCAAAACCGGGTGGAGGCGAATTTCTGGGTACTGTAGCAGTACTATAGTAGACACTATAGAAGGAACTGTAGCAAGTATAATTCGGTACTCTACAGCCGACACTATTCACCCGATTTGGGCTTTCGAGCCACCGGTTTGGGACTATGGGTCTCAACGGATTTCAGGCCATTGAAGACCATGAAGTATCCAAGTTCACCTAGAGCAGGCCCTAAAAGAGGATCAGAGCACTAGTAGTAGTCACCATAAGCAGAGCTAACCGGATTGGATGAATTAGAGGGTATAACAACCACTATCGGGACAAGGTACTGTGCAGCTTTGTATGGGGCAATGTTATCCAATCAGCAACGCAGGTAGGAAGCTAATGGCGGTCAATGATGCAGAAGCTGGGGAGGGGCAGTTCAACTGGGATGGGCCTACGAATCATGTTATGGGCATTGTATGCCTCTGGGCCTTTGGGTCATGTATTTCATGTGATATCGGGCCTTGTGCCTTGGGCCTACGGGTCATGTATGGGTTCCCCTTCATCCCTTAAAAGGGGTATTATCTATAATAAAATAAAAAAGAAGGCCTTCAGGCCATTCAGAGTGAAACGTGTGTATGTACTGACTACCGCCTCCATAGATTAACATGTTCATTTTCCTTCACTACCTAACACGAATAGAAAAAAATAGAATTAAATATAAATTAATTATATTTATGATGGATTTAATTTCATAAAATATTAAATCATATTACTATTCTCTCTTTTTCTATGAAAATGAAATCATCATCCATGTGTATGTGCAGAATACCGCCTCCATGGATCGATATATTTCGTTTTTCATTACTGCATTTCATGGATGGTTATAAAAATGGATTTAAAAAATAAATATGATATTTATAATATTAATAATTTTTTAATAAAAATTTAATAAATTATTAATGATATAAAATATAAATAATCATTATAAAGTTAACCATCTTAAACAAGTGAACTAAGGAGGAAAAACAATTTTTCATACTATGTAATTGTTTCATATCCATAACTTCTTCTCTAAAAACTGTATAATTATGATATATCAAAATAATAAACACTAAATTATATCATTATGTTTTTACTATAATGATATTGTAACCTAATAACCTCATAATCATCCATTAATCATGGTATGTTCATGTTTGGGTCGGTCTGACCACCTACTTTAATAATGATTTGTAATTGTATCATAGATGAAAATAACAAACATTATTAATAATATAAGATGGTATAAATATTTAAATTGTTATTTGGTTTTTTGGTAAGGATACATAAATATTTAACTCAATAATAAATAAAACACCTTTCATTGGATAATAAAATCACTAAACTATGCTTATTTTCAATTTCATATTCAAGGATAAAGAGTGAAAACTCATCAAAGGAAATTTAAAATTTATAAAAAATTAAAAATATTAAATTATAGTTGTAATTATCTTTTAATTATAATATTTCTAATAAGAAATAACTCTGAAACTACTCTTACAAAATTAATGTAAACAATCAAAACTATAAACAAGTGATGCAGGAAAATAGGTAAAAACTAATTAACATACACAGAGATTATGATTTTAAATGAAAATTGTAAATAGTTGTAGGCATGAATGTCATTTTAAAACAATTTTTTAAGATATTTATTTTTTTTATATGATGTTAGAGTGTATTCGTGGAATATTATATCAAGATAAGGGATTTTTGTCTCAAATTTTAATTCCATGATACATGCTAATGTTATGCACTATGTTTTAGGTTTAATGGTGAAAATAATTCTGAAATATCATTTAGTATCATGATTCAATTTTATTTCATGGTTTTATATTTTATATCCCATGTTCATTATCTTGTGGGGTTTTTACTCAAAAAACACAAAAGTTATAAGGGGTTATTTATCTCATTTTTAACTCTAAGACATGTTTGATATTGTGCACCATAATTTATTTTTTATTGTGTTTTAAATATAATATTGTACTAAAATATTATTAATATCACTCATATCATGATACTTTAATGTCTATTTAATGTTAAATCTCTCTTATTTTTATTATTATGTTACCATTACCATAATATTTTTTGATAACCCATCTCTCTCTATTGACTTAAAATGCTTCTTATTGAACTTATTTTATCCAATATTGGTTTCTTGCACCATAAGAGTTTTTTTAATGGTATATTATATTCCTCTCTGGTTGAAAATAACCTTTTATTTCAAATGTTTTACCTTGATACAATTTCATTCTCAAAATTATATCATTATTGAGAATAATTCTCATCCTCTTTAATTATTTTTCCCTTCCTTGGATATATTTTACTTTCCTACCATTTTTCTCATTATAATTGAAAACAAACTTATTTTTTATCTTCGATGAACTCTATATTTCTATTATCCTATTTTAAAAATGAATATTTTTTACTCTTTTTATGATGTTGGTTTCCCATGAGAGTATATCAAAAATTTTAAATATGTTTTCCATATTTTCAAATCAAATGTTTTATCTTTCACCCCACATTTTTTTATAATATTTGTCTCATTCAAGGAACTATTATTGAAGTTTCTTATTCAAAAGTGTTTTTTTCATTATTTCACTTCGCATTTTTTAAAATAAATTTTCATGGGACCTGTAACATCTTCTCATTATGATAATGGTAAATATTCCTTAAAATAAACTCCTTTATGTTTTTCTTATATGTGAAAATATATTTATAAAACCTTTCTAACAATATATGAAATTTTCCCTCTATGTTTTCATTCTTTATAAAATAAATTATTTTTTTCTAATTTTTATAAAATATTTCTTTAAAAATACTTTTTATGGATCAATGACATTCATTTTTTAAAAAGTGTATTTTTCTGAAAATCAAAAGAGGTATTTTTTCTATATAAGACATTTTCAATTAAGATATCATAATATTGATCAGGAATATTCTTCAAATTATATCATCCAACTTATTTTTATGTATAGATTATGTAATTTTCTTCTCTTTTAGAGTAGTGATACGCCACTTACTTTTTATTTCCTAATCATCTTTGGTTTATAACTATATTTTTCATTGAATTTATTTCCTTTATGAATACCCTATTATTATACCTTTAATTCAAGGGTGTTCACATAGATTCCATACATAGATTTATTTGTAAACTAATTTAATTGATTGTATAACTTTTACATATATAATGTAAATATTATATGATTTATTATCATTATTGAAATTTATTTACCTATAAAGATACTAAATATCATTGGATACTCATTTATTTTCCATGGGTATATCATGTTTTGATTATTGATGTAATTATAAATGTTATATATATATAAATCCATTTGAAAGGGATATGAAACCAATTTTCTTTCCATGGGTTATTTTTTATATGAATTTATGTATAACACATATGTATGGATGATGATAAGAGGGTTTTTATATCACCCACCAATACATTGGTTAAGGTTTTATATCTCATTAGATAAAGATAAATGATTTTTTATGAGTTGATCCACCAAGGTAAAATAGTGAGTGAAGCTTAATCAACCAAGGGAAATGGGTGAGTGAAGATTGATCTACTAATAGAAATAGAATATGATACCAAATCCACTATGTTATAATTTAAATGCTTATAGATCTTACTGAATTATTAAGTATTACATGTTCTTTTCATATTAAGAATTTTAATGATTTATTCTTATAATATGACTTTATTTATTATATATTATTATTTTTTATAACATTCATATATATCTTGATTATAATCATAAGCTTATCATATACTCAATTATGATCATTTATTATTAGAACTTTTTTTACCATTACTGAGCTTCTAAGATAACCCCTTTATTATGTTTCTATTTCCCTGAGTTATTATGATATGAAAAGTTTTAAATTTATATAATAAAATCTTATGTGTAGAATTAGTGGAATATATTAAAACATTGTTATGTATTAATCTATTTCTTATAAATTGGAAATAATTCCATTAGTTGAAAAAGATATGAGTTTTGTTAGTTAATTATTTTTATTAATTATTTATAAATTTAAACCTAAAAGTCCTTGGGAGTGTACTGTAATGAAATATTTTCTTTAGGTTTTATAATTTATATGGTCATGTCTACAAGTCTCCTCATAAAATCATTTTTGATAAAAAAATATATGAAATAACTGAGTTTTAATAATAGCGGGACTTAGGAATCATATTCCTAATGTTAAAATCCTTTATGATATTAAAAATAATCAACTCCACAACATCCAATTTTATGATGTTAATAACATTTTGTGTCTACTTATAAATTTTTCTTAGTTTATCGTCTTCATTCTTAGAACCCTTTCCATTAAATTTTACTTCAAATTTTTTTGGTTACAAATTTAACTATTTACATTATTAATTTACCAGCATGTAAACACTTTTTGGATATAGTAATATTCACTTTGTTACGGAAAATAAATATAAATATTTATATTTCTCTTTACTGACATACCCTAAACGTTTTAGTATAGTATGTGAAATTAAATTTAAGTACTGACTGGTATATTCATTTATTTTTTAGTTTTAAACTTATAAATTCTAAACATACTCCCACTAGCCTCTTAGAAAATATTATATTCAAACTATCATGCTAATATTTAAAAACTCATATTTTTTTAAGACATATATCTTATTTCATATTAGTAGGAATATTTAATAAATAAATTATTGGTTACAAATCATATATGGTATTCTATGTGCTTAAATAACTTTATTAGAAATAATATTATTATAAATAATATTATAATTATGGTGGTGGAATATCAATTCCTCATATTTTAGCCAACATATAAATAAAATATTGTGTCTTTGATAAAACATTTTTATCCTTATCTTCTTTTAAAGTCATGTTATGTAATTAAATGAATCTTAAACCACGTCTATATAATTCACTACCTCATATTTTTCATAACCATAATTTTTTAACCCTATTATCATATATGTAAAATTATATAATTGTACATATCCTTTATTAATATTTAAATTAGATTGAAATTTTACTTTAAACTCAAATATTTGTTATAATAACCCTTTATGTGATCCTTTGAATGAAAACTATAATATTTATAAATTCTTCTCTTTGTTTTGAACTCATTTATATTTAATACATTTTTAAAGTATATGTTTGGTATTACATAACCTTAAAAAATAAAATAAAAAAATTATATAACATTAGTACCTAAAATGGAATTCTCATGGTGTCTCCTAAACCCCTTCTGGTATTTTGGATAATTCCATCATATGAAAATAATTTCATTTTTTCCTGATGAATCAATGTTTCAATGGAATTTTTTTTCTTACTTGAGAAAATGTTATTGGAATATCCAACTAGATTTTCTTCCCCTAGTTTAAACTTTTACACACGTGCACTATATATACAACATGAGAACCTAGATATTATATTCCTAGTTCATCTACCCTCAATACTTTGATAATATTGAGTAATGATTTCTTGAATGCATTGACATTATTGGAACAGTTACATTTAATGAATTCCAAAACCAAAAAAATATTTAAGGAAACTTCTGATCTCTTTAAATAATTGGAAATCTCAATCATCTTGAATATATATAAGTGGTGACTAATGTTATGTAGACCATCATTCATCTAATGGTTTTAAAACCTTAAGTGAATCATTCTAGACTTCTCATAAACATTTATATCCAATTTTTTAACTACTTTAAAATTGGTTACTCATGATTATTTTTTTCTAACTCATATAATTTATCTTTTTCATAAGAAAAATTATTAATTTTATATACCAATCTAATAATTTTAAAATTTATTTGGATGATGATGATTTAATTCTTCTATAATATAATATTTTATCATAATAATATCATGTTCTATATATATTTAATATCAAATTTTATTAAATTTTCTCCCACTAAAATGGTAACCCATTTTAAATCCACTATATCAATTTGAAGCATTGAATCTATATTTAACTAAGAAAATAACAACACTTTTTTGTAAACCTACCCATTTTTATATTTAAGTATACTATTATACCAATATTATCATTTATGGATCAGGGATGGTTGGGTAGATAACCCTTTTACCAATCCATTATATAGATAAACTCAACATCATTCCTCTGGTATCCCGACTCTTAGGGATTCTAGGCTAAGTTTAAACCAAAGAAAACATGAAAAATGATAAACCTAACTCTTAAGGTCACCTCATTATGTTCTTTCCATACACAATATAATCAAGGGGAACCCTACTTTGGCATAAACCTTCCAAGTAGGATGATTGAGGTAATGGAATGTTTTAACTTTGGAAGGAATCTAACAATTATTATTTTAAAGGGTTTTCAGTCTCACCACCTATCACATGTATTCCCTTTACATGTATTCATGATTCTACTGATTTAATTTAGAATCCAATTCCTTCCCCTAAATCAACATGATTGAATTATATTGACATGAAACTCTTTATAATACTCATGGCTCATGGTACTCAGTAAAATTAAAATTGAACTATATTTATACATACCCAAGTGAATTCCATTCATAAGGTGTATGAATCCCTTTCATATTTATGTATAAATAATAATTAACTTCCTAATTCAAGTTCATAACTTTTTACAATCCAAAGGAAAGGTAAAATAAAACTAAATCACTTTTTATACATAGAATTTTACTATTTAGATTCTTGTAAGATTGTATTTAGAATCAATTTAATAACTTTAAACTAAATCATAAATTAAAAAAAATTAATATAACATTGATATCTATGGATTAAAAAAAGGTAATAAAATAAATAAATAAACAATTAATATTTTTAAAACATGAGATAAAAAATTATGAAAAAATCATAAATTAGACTCGTTATATACAATTTATAATTTTAGTAATCTTATGGACATTTCATAAATTTGAATATAAACACCTTATATCCCTTTGAAATATAAAATCCTTCTTATTGCTAATTACATGATATTTACTTTAAATATATGATATTAAATGAATTATAAACATTTTGTAGTCAGATTTCTATTATTTAAAATATTTGTAAAATCTAAATATAATACATAGAATATTATTTAAACCATGATCAAAATAGTCATCAAAAATCATTTTTATGTGGTTTAAATGATTTCTCAAATAAGGCATTTAATTTTAAAATTTACAATCATATTAACTATAAACACTTTTAATTTTTTTAATTTTTAAACATTTTGTAAATTAAACTTATAGTTTCCATAAAAACAATGTATATCTAAATTAAAACTCAGGCCATATAATTTAAAAAAAGTTATTTTTTAAATATTAAGAATTAATATTTATGGGTATTTATTTATTAAATATTTCATAAAACACTTAATGGATTAATTATAAACATTTTACAAATTATTAATTTATAAACACTTCTATAAATTTATAAATATCCCAAAATATAATTTATTATGATTTATAAATATTTTATCAATTATTTAATATCAACTCATAATTAAAATGTTGAATAACACATTTTTAAATACTTTTCATTTTTAAAGATATGCCATGGTTATGCAGGAATAACTATTATAGGGTGATCTATATAAGAATAAAATCAAGGGTGACATTTTTATTCTTACATGAGTGTTAATGGATTACAATAAGCCCTTTTGTGGGATTAAATTCATGTTTAATATGCCCTGCATGGCATTAAAAAATAACTACATGGGAGTGACTAACAGATTCCTATGTAACATTAACTCATTTCATGTTGAACTTGTGTGAGATTAACCCACAAAGGGGACTATGATAAGTATATGTTTAAATTTTACAGAGTGTATTGGTTGAGATTAACCCATTTAAGAGGTTTATGATAAGGTTTGTGTAAGAATAAATCAGTTATCACGTAGGATTAACTTCATATGAGTATATTCATTGCATGGAATTAATCAAGAACTTCACAGAAATATATATGTGTGTGACCACGTATATGGGATTAATCTATGATAATCTCATGAAAACTAATTACAAGATATGACTATAATCACATCATATTAATCGAGGAATATGTAGGGATAACTCAAGACCTCATTATATTAAACAATTTAATGTATGATTAAATATCGTTAATCTCACACAGGGCGTTTATGAAGGATTAATCCACTTTAGCCACTTTAATATCATGCTTAAAACACATCTACAATTAGTTATATTTAATGAGAAGCATTAAATCAAATATGATGATTCAATTCTCTATTTTCTACAGAAGTGAATGGGTCCATAATTTTTAGAATCATTTTTATATCAAAAATGAATTTTATTTCTTCTCTTTCACTGAAGGATTACTTAGGATCTAGAAACAATCCTTAAACACAATAGAATAGTAAAAACCCTATACATTAGGAACAACCATGTTAGAAACCAAAAATGCATTGTAATATAAAATGAAAAAGTTAATGTGCATGTATCTAAAATCACAGTTGGTACATCACCATATTCATCATATGGATTGATGAAGGTCACAAAGAGGTATCCAAAAAACATCCATCCACTATGATGTATTTTCATGTTGGTCTAATTTTTACATTCTTAGGTAGGACACCTCATCTCTTCATAGCATGCTAGTGTATCTCTAGGTAAAAGAGGAGGAGGAAGAGAGTAATATGTATAGGAGTATCGGCAGGAGTCTTGGACATCTTCACATGGTAATAACCTCTTTTAATTTCCATTAAGATATACCCAATTATAACATAAATTAACTCATAGGTTAATAATGTATGGGTTAATTCTACTATGAACCACATTAAATTCATGAATTCAATACTCCTCTCAAACATTTCAACTCATGAGAATGGTTTTTTAAGGATATTTAGTGTAAGTTATCTAAATGTTTAACATTTAGACATTACAATACCAATAAAAGGTAGTTCCATGTTATCTAATAATGGGCCACATTATATCCCTTGAAGTAAGTCAAACTGTAATAACCCATTATTTTAGTAAATAATTTTCATTAAATCCTCTTGAGTAGCATGTCTTACACACTACACCAAACTAAAATATAAACTGAGATACTTTAATAAAATAAAATTATCAAATATGAATGATATATTATATTCATTAAATTTTTAGGTATAAATAGAATAACCACCTTATGTAAAATGTTTGAAAAGGAATAATTAAACAAAAGACATTTTATTCTTGAAAATACACTTTTTCTAAAAATGGTTTTCACACATTATGTGTGATAATATGAAAATTAAATTTTATCACACTTTTATATTTTATTTTGTATAATGGATTTAATATTTTTAATAATAATTTCTAAATTATATAAAAAGTCCGATTTCATTTTTATGCATAAAAATAATGTTACTAGGATTAAATTTAATTACAGAGATAATGGTAAAACTATTTTTTTTCAAAGAATTATTTTATTAAAATTGGGTTTTTTATAAAATAAAATAAATTAATATACTCTCAGAATGGAATTAATATAATTTTTTAACTTATAGAAAAATATATTACCACTAAATCAATTTTTAATAAATACTAAATAAACTTAATAACACCTAATGATAAAGACAAAGTCTTTCCTACAAAATTGTATTTATATATATTAAATGTTTTAATTTGAAAGTTAATTTTATATTATTTATAAATTAAACTATATTATATGGATAATAAATTTATTTTCAAAAAATTAAAAAAATATGTTTTTCCTTATTTTTTCAATAAAATATAAATTATTTGGCTAAAATCTAGTTACCAATGTAAAAACCAAAATTGTAAAATGAAAATATATAGTGGTAAAAGACTTGAAAAATGTTTAAAACATGTTTCTATATGATGGAGACGAATTTATAAACCTTATCTCAACCCACACTTAATTATCTCCCACTTTGGATCCATTGACACTTCAAACTTTTCATGCCATCATTTAAAAAGTAATGGTAAGTTACAAAAATTCTACTTTCTTCGATTATAAAAGTGGATCAATTCCACCAATTTTATATACCCTTTAAAATTCATTATCTATACCAAAAATTTATAATATTCTCTCATATCCCCAACCACTCATATTATAATCCTCATTCTTTCCAAAATTCCAAGATAAGGATCTTTATGGTGTCAACCAAGGGATAACATCCAAAGGGAGAGGTAATGTTCTCTATTGAGCTCTCTTATTTATTTACTTCTTATACCACCTAAAAATTACACTATCAATGGAATTAATATAACATAAGTGTTAATAATATCATTAAATTTTATTTTAATAAGTGAATATCCATTGTATACCCTCCTCATAACCATCATAAAGAGGACAATTTCTCTTGTGTTACTTACGAACTACTGCCTCAAAAAATGACGTAATTAATTTTTCAAAATTATCTTAAAATTATAGTTAAAAGGGGGTAGTTAAAAAATAAATAATACTCTTTAAAATTTATTAATTTTCTTAAAATATAAACTAATTCTGGCCTCCATTACATTTCATGTAAATGAACGTGTCACTCGTGTGTACATGTAGACTACCACCTCTATGAAAGTGATGTATTTAATTTTTCATCTAGTTTTTGATATCATGGAAAACTAAAGAAAGCAAATTATGGGTTATGCTAGAAAATAAAAACTAAATATTTTTTGTGGTTACAGAATGGTAATGGAAATATCTAACCTATAATTAATATATCACCCTCCGTATAGTTAAAATTACCAAAACAAATCTCGTCACAAACCTTGTCATCGTTAATCATAACTAAAATACTTATGAAATGAAATGATAACAATATAAATAATTATAAAAAAATTATTTTACTACCTCCAATGATCTTTTAATGATGAAATTTGAATTAATATACATTAATCAACACCTCTAATATAAATTTAGGGGAAAAAATCCATTGAAATTCATAACATGTGATGATAAAAGTATGGTATAAATAAATATTATTATTTTAGTAAATGGTTATAAATGAATTTCATAAGATTTTCTTGATATAAATAAGTTTATGCAATTTATGATTAAAATTGTTATTTTTTTTATAAAGGATAATAGATCTCATTTTACAATTTAAGAATAAAGGTAAGGGGTTCCTTAAATCAAATAGTTTCCTTAGGTCATAAACATACCAATTTGATTATAATATTTCAATTTTAATATATTAAACCCTATTATTATGCTATGTTTTATTCCCAAATTTTTTATAGGTAATTCTTGTCTCACATCAATATATTTCCTTTTATAAATACATTGTTTCATAAAAATATAATTTTCTTAAAATTGATTTACATCCTATTCAAGGTTTTTTTTCCATATCCATCTTTTTAATTTCTTCCAACATAATTATTTATTAATTCAAAAGATAAATATTTTTTATCTATTTTTATCTTTATATTTCCCTTAAAATATTTTAAAGTGAATTTTTTAGTCTGTTTTTCAATGATGTGGGTTTCAGGAAATTTATTTTAAAAATATAAATAAAGCAATAATTTTCAAAATATTTTCTTTTATATTCCACATCATATTTATTGAATAATATTCATTTTTATTTAGTTTCCATTCATTGGATCTATTATTGAAAATAGTTTATATAAATTCTTCTTTTCACCTTCTTAAAAAATGAATTCTTTAAAAGATACTCATAACTATGACTCTTATGTCAATGATTACAAAATGTATATTTTCCAAGAAAGAGATATTCATGATTTGGTTTTTGTTTTCTAATGGTGTTATGTTTCATATTATGCACTCTATTTTTATCTTATGAAGTGATAAATTTTAATTAAATTAGATTTAATTGTTAATCTATTTACTTCATGATTTTATTTTATACCATTTGGAAATGTTTTGAAAAACATTTTCTTTCCATGGGTTATTTATAATATGAAAAGTGATTTATTTTTATTTAGATGTTTTATGAAACCCATTTTATTTACCTGATTACTTTATTATGTGAAATGTATATGATTTTTAAGTGGAACATATTAGTATGGATGAATGATGATTTGTGTCCTATATCACCCTATAATACATTGTTTAGAAGTTTTTATCTCATGAGACATGTATATTTGAACCCAATTTAGTTTCTCATAGACATGGGTGCAAACGTATGACTAATAAATGTGATATTTCCCTATATTTATATTTATAACACAATTTTGTAGCATGCCTTTATTCTAATATATAAAAAATTTCAATGATATATATTCTTATGTTATTCCCCATGCCTATGTTCCTTTTTTTCTTAAGACCCATGATTTTTGGTTTATTTTTAAAATCCCTTGTTAATCATGATTCATGTTGTATCATGTTTTATGCCCCAAATCTTTTATAGTTTACTATTTTCTCGGAATTTTTATCTAATGTATGATCTTTTATCCTTATTATGTTCTCATACACTTTTCTCTCATATTATGATCACTTTTGTTCTCTGATTGTTATCTCTTACATTTACCCTTACTGGCCATTCAATCTCACTCATATGTTTTTTTCATTCCCTAGGTCATGAAGATGGGTATTTCGTGTGATATTTTTTCAAGGAAGCATAGACTTGTAAAATTATCTTGAAATTTTAAAATATATTGTAAAATAAACTATATATGTAGTTAATCTCCCAAGGCACTAAAGCTTTAGTTCTTAATATTTTGAAAATATTTTTAAGATAAAAGGATTATTGATGTAAAATTATGAATTATGTATATTTTTTGGATTGGACCACCTCAGATGGTATCATAAAAGGGTTTAATTATTTTGGGGGGTTATTCTAGTTATTTTGGGGATTTGGATAAGAGAAAATTAGTGAAAAATCTATGGATAAGTATATTTAAAGGATAAAATCTTCAAATTTTGTTAAAGTGGAGATTGTGTGGGTATCCTATAAATAGAATCCTAGTCTAGACACTCCGAGTGGATTCTATCACTATCATAGATGTACCTACAGGTAGTAATACGGAAAGGGGTGTATTGGGTATTAACTCAATCAGAACCTTGTGCTTAATAAAGAGGCCTAACTGCATTCATGGTTTGACATTCCCAATGGATATTCTTTAGTTAATTCACATTATCTTTATGAACAATTATGATATATTTTAATATGTTTATGTTAGAGAACCTAAAATAAAAAATACTATGGATAATTTCGATTAAATCATATAGATTTATATATTTGGTTATGAACATCAATTATGAATTATTTATTTTAATCTCATATTTTTACCTTAGTACATTTATTGCTTTAAGTTCTCTTATCCCAAAAATTTTTTTTATTTAAATTAATGGATGTAGAAATGAGGAGTTGTGTTAATAATGGATTTGAAGGAAAACGATGTGATTGTCCCAATGAGCTACTAAATAGGGTGGGAGCAGGTTTATAAAAACCCATAGAGATAGTCATCTAACTATCACAAGATATGAATAATAACACAACCCACATTGAGCACCCAAATACAATAAGGAAGGAGAAACTTTGTATCAAGTATTTCATATGACAACATCCATCATCCTTTAGTTTCTCTCTTAATCAACTTATTTCTGAGCAATGGAACAATATGATAGAAAAAATTTCATTCTCCATTACTCTGAGCATTATAGGGTCATTTTTTTAAATCATTTTGATGGAGAGATTGAAGAATAGTAAACTCTAATTAAGAATACATTGGAAATATATGATGTATACTCTATTTAATGGGAGAATTTTAATAAATTATTCTTCATAATGAACTATCCTTGAACTCTTCTCATAAAAATGGATAAATAATTCATAGAGTTAAAAGAAAATGAGTATGAATCAATTGGTATCTATGAATAAAGCTTCATAAGACTCGTGATGTATGCCTATGGTTATATCTCTAACTTTTAAAGAAAGATCGACTATTTATTTGGTGTCTTAAAACTAAGTCTCCAAAGGGAATTATCCATAACAAACTTTCAAATCTACAAAGAGGTTGTTCGATAAGCTCTAAAGGTGGTGATGGAAACTGGGGACTATAATTATTTTGGGGATTAGAAAATAAAATTTTAGTATCATGGAATATATGATGACAATCCTTATGAGAAATATAAAACTCAAATTCTTACATGTAAAAATGTGGGATAAAAAACCTCTTTAATTGTATTGAGGGAATTGGGAACTGTTTTAAGTGTGGTAAACCTAGACACCTAGCTCACAACTTTCAATGAAATACAAGAAAGAAGAATAACACCATGGAGGAGAATAAGGCCCAAACAATGCACCACCTACACTTCAATGTATAAAATTCCAAGAGTTTTAGAATTATGTAAATCAATTCTATAACATCATAGCTATTGTAATGGATAGAACTTAGTAACATCCAAAACCAAGGGAGTAAAGATGAGAATATTTCATCACTAAAAGGGGGTGTATCGTGATAATGATGTAGGGAAAGGTATACTCATTTCTACTCAAGAACTAAAAATTACTTATTTTCATCAAGATATTAAAATTATTTTCTATCATGCATGTTTGTTAATAATGCTGATTTACCACATGAATTATTGGATATTATACTATCTATGAAAATCCCATAATCCGTGATGATTGTATCTAAGATATATAACTCTTCTCTGGTCAGGATTTATGGGAAGGTATTTCCTACCAAATTTATTCCATATAACATTGCCTAAATTTAATGTGATACTAGGTATGGATTGGATTTCTTTAAAAAAGACACATATTAATTGAGAGGATAAAGAAATATCATTTCATATCCTTAATCTTCATGTGATAAAATATCTATACAAAATTGATTATGATCTCCCTTAGGAAAAAATTCTATTATATGGGTTTTGATACCCATAAATTAGTTATTTATAGCTCAAATGATCTAGTAAAAAGTAAACATTGATAATATTCTTATTTTACATGAAAATTTGGATGTATTTATAAATAATATTTTGCTCCTCCCCTAGAGTGTGAGTATGAGTTTTTAATCATACTCATACATGGATCCATTCCTAACACAAAAAATCCATGAAGAGTATACACCATTAAGTTGGAAGAATTAAATAATATTTATAAGAGAATATTGAAAAGGTTTTTATATTCTATAGTCCCTTTCCATGCGGTGCACCAATCCTGTTCATGAAAAAGAAGGATGGGTCAATGAATCTTTATATTGATTAACATAAGATTAATAAAGTCAAGATCATGAACAAGTGCCATATACCCCATATCAATTATCAATTAGATCAACTTAGAGGACCTCAATACCTCTCAAATATTGACCTTCGATCTGGATACTATCAGCTAAAGGTCAAAATGGAGGATATTTCAAAGACAGCTTTCAGTATGAGGTACGGACACTATGATATTATTGTGATTCCATTTGGACTTATGAATTCTACCACTATATTCATAGATCTAATAAATATATTATTTAGATAATACTTTTATCATTTATTGGTTTCCTTTATAGACAGTATTCTTATATATTTAAAGATAAAGTGAGATCATGAAGATTATTTTTGTATTTTGTTTAATACCTTAATAAAGGAGAAATTATGTCCAAATTTTAGAAAGTGTGAATTCTGGAAACATAAAGTATCATTCCTGGGTCATGTAATCAAAAGTCAGGGAATATCAATAGATCCTTAAAATATGGATGTTATTGAATAATGGTTGAGACTGACCACGGTAACTGAGATCCCTAGTTTTCATGAGATAGTTAGATACCGTAAATGTTTTGTGGTGATTTTTTCATGCCTATAAAATCCACTAACCATGTTAATATAGAATGAAGTGAAGTTATTTTTGATATAGGCATGCGAAGAATGTTTCAAGGAAATAAATATGAGGTTGGTCAATGCACTGACACTTACATCACTCTATAGTAGGGAAGATTTTTTAATATATAGTGATTCTTAATTAAATGGATTAGGATATGCCCTCATGCAGAATGATAAGGTAATTGATTATCTCTCGTGATAATTAAAGACTCGTGAGGAAAATTATCTGACAAATGATTTGGAGTTAGTGGTAGTGATCTTTGCATTATTAATTTGGATAAGTTTTCTCTATAGAGAAAAGTTTGATATATATACTGATAATAATATCATTAAATATATATTTATATATAAGGAGTCAAATATGCACTAGGATATGGTTTGAATTGGAAGAATACTATAATTTCTTAGTATATTACCACTAAAGGAAGGAAAATAAGGTGTTTGATGCTATGAATAGAAAATATCATGCTACCCTATCCATGATGAGGATTTAGAAAGATCCAATTCTCCATGATTTCTAATTGATGAATCATGAAGTCATAAGGAAAGGGGATAAATCCTATCTTTCATAAATATTAACTCAACCATTCATTCACATGAAGATCAAAGAGTCTCATAAGGATAATTTTAATCTATATAAAAAGTTATAGAGTATTATGGAGTTAAACACTGATAAATATAGGGCTATATGGTTTGACCAATTCACTAAAATATACAAAAGAAAAGTGGTTAGGATTCATGATGTACCACTCTTCATTGCATCTAATCAAGATCATAGTTTTTAATTGAGGTTTTAGAGAATCCTTCAATATTAATTGGAGATATAATTGAGTTTAATCACTAAATATAATCCTAGAATAGATGGTTAGTCTAGGAGGACCATTCAAACTCTAGATAATATATTTAAATCTTATTCAATGTAATTCCAAGATGTTGGGATCAACCCCTTCCACTAGTATAGTTCTTATATAACAATATTTTCAATTCTACAATTCAAATTTAATCACATGAGTGTCTTTATGGGAAGATATATAGGACAAAAATATGTTGTGATGAAGTTATAGAGGGTAATATGATAGGTCCTAACATGTACAAGAAATTATGAATAAGTTTCAAACCATTGAGAAAAATATGAAAGTAAATCAAAGTTTATAGAATATTTATGAAAAAAATTGTCGATGATATCTATAGAATAAGGTTAGTGAGAAGATCTTCCACCATATATTTTCATGGAAGTGGGTTTTGAGATTTTGGAATAATGAAAAGTTGATCCCTGGATACATTATTCCCTTTGTGATCCTTGACTGTCTCGGGGTAGTATCTTATCACTTAGAACCACCTCCATACCACTCCCAAGCACAAGATGTGTTCCATGAATAACTTTTTAGAAACTAAATTCTAGAACCTTAAAATGTAATCAACTAAGAAACCATGAAATTGGAACATGAAAACTCATATGAGGAATAACCAAAGGAGATCATTGATCAAAGAGCTAAGGTACTGTAGAATAAGACTACTCATCTGGTCAAAATTCTATAGAGGAATCATAATTTTAAAGAAGCTATATAGGAACCTAAGGATGTAATGAGACAAAATTAGCTCACTTATTTTCTTCCCAGTAAAAACATTTTGATGATGAAATTATTTTTAAGGGGGTAGAATGTAACGACCCATGATTTTAGTAAGAACACTTCATTGAATCATGTTGAGTAGCTTGTCTTACATGCAACGCCAAAATAAAATGAAAACCACAATACTTTAATAAAATAAAATTATTAAATATCATTGAAATATTATATATATTAAAATATAGTTTATCAATAGAAGTAACCATATTATTAAAAATGTGTAAAAAATATATAATAAAATAAAGGTCATTTTATGCATTAAAATACCCTTTTTTTAATTAGATTTTACGCATTAAGTGTGTTAATATGAAAATTAATTTTACTCAACCATGTATATTTTATTTGTTAAATTGGGTTTTATATTTGTAATCATGGTCCCAAATTATATTAAAATTTCCATTTAATTTTTATAAATAAAAATAATATGACCAAGATTGATGTTAATTATCGTGATAATGGAAAAACTGATTTTTTCACAAAACAATTATTAAAATTGTCTGTTTTATCAAATAAAATTAAGTAATATACCCTAAAAATGACACTAATATAATTTTGAAACCTATAAATAAATATATTACCACTCAATCAACTATTAAGAAAACTAAATAAGATGGAAAACACTTAATGATAAAACAACATTTTTTCTACAAAATAGTATTTATATATATTAAATGTTTTAATTCATTATATTATTTAAGATTGAAATATATTATATTTAGAATTAATTTAAGTTTAAAATAGAATAATTTTTTTATAAGTGTTAACTTATTTTCTTTAATAAAATATAAACAACTTTGATAAAAACTAGTTACTAAGTTAAAACCCAAGATGGTAAAATGTAAACTTCTAGTGGTAAAAGAATTAAAAAATATTTAAAACATGTATGTATAAGAATGGTGGAGTATTTATTAAACTTATATTAACCCAAACTTCATTATTCCCCAATATTTATCCATTGACTCTTGAATAGTTTCATGTCATCATTGAAATTTTAATGGGTACTTACAAAAATGCAATATTCTCCACTTATAAAAGGAGATCACTTCCTCCAATTTTGTCCACACTTTAACAAGAATTATCTCAGATAAAACTATGAACTAGTATCTCTTAAACCCACTCCTCATGTCCTATAATCCTTGGTTTTATTAAAATTTCAATATAATGATCTTTAAGGTGTTACCCAAGGGATAATACTCCAAGAGATAGGTAATGTTCTCAAACAAGCTATATTATTTATTTTTTCTTATTCCAGCTAAAAACTACTCTATCCACGAAATTATGATAAATTAATTATTAATAATATTTTAAAATCTTATCATAAAAATGGAATATATATTTTATACCCTTCTCCCAACCATCCAAAAAATGAAAATTTTCTAGTGTTATGTGCGGATTACCACCTCCATAAAAAACAAAGATCATTTTTCATAACTTTATTAAAAGCATGGATAAAAAAATATATTTAATGAATAAATATTATAATTAAAAATTTATTAATATAATAATTTTTTTTAGAAAATCATGTCACCTTTAAGTTCTATGTAAACTAATGTGTCGTTTATGCGTACATGCAAACTACCACCGATACGAAAGTGGTGTATTTGATTTTTATCCTAGTATTTTAAATCATGGATAAAAAATGAAACCTAATTAATAGAAATATTTAAAAAAAATAAATTATTATTATTTTTTCTTATACTAGTAATGGTAATAATTAAATCACAATTAAGATATCAACCCCTTTATTGTTAAAAATTCCAAAAATATGCTCGTTGTCGACCTTATCTTCATGAATCATAACTAAAATACATGTGAAATGAAATTATAATTTTATGAATCATTAAAAAATATTATTAAAATACCCATAGTTACCTCGTAATGATGAAATTTTAATCTATAAATAGGAACCAACACTTCCATTACAAAAAATGTACAGAATAAACTATCGAAACAAATAAAACTTGATGATAGAGATAGGGTATAACTAACTAATATTCTTGTAATAAATGATTATATATATTAATAAGGTTCTAAAATAGCAATTAAGATAGTTATTTTTGTCGTACATGATGGATTAGCACATTCAACTAAGTGGGAATAAAGGTAAGGGGTTTTCTTGACTCATGTCTTTTCCTTGGGTTATAAACATTCTTATTTGAATATGATCATTAATTATTTATATATAATAACATATGATGATTATATGTTATATTCAAATATTTTATTATAGGGAATTTATGTTTTACAACAAATTGTTTCCCCTGATAGATTCATTGTTTTATAAAATTGTATTTTTTTAAGAATGATTGAAATACTTCTTATAGTTATTTTTATTCTATATCCACACTTTTAATTTCTAGAATTATTAAATCATAATATTTATAAATATGTATATATTATTTATATATTGATATTAATATTTCTCTTAAAATATTTTTAATTGTAACTTTTATTATTATTTTTAACTGATATGGGTTTCAAGAAATTTAATTTAAAAATATTAAGAAAAAATTATATTTTCACAATAATTATTATTCTGCACCATATTTATTGAATAATATTAATTTTTATTTAGTTTTAATTATTAGTATTTATTTTGAAATCTATATTTTATCACGTTTTTTTCATATTCTTAAAAAATGATTTCCTGAAAAGAGAACCATAACTTTGACTTTTACATTGATGATTACAAAATTTATTTTTTCCAAGAATTATTTTTTCTTTATTTTGTTTTTATTTTCCAATGAAGTTTTATTTAATGTTATACAATCAATTTTTATCTTATGATGTGATTAATTTTGGATGAATAATTTTTTGGTGTTAATCTTTGTAATTTATGATGTTATTTTATACCATTTAGAAATTTTATGAAGCCCATTTTCTTTCCATGGATTCTTTATTCTACAAAAAGTGAATAATTTTCATTTAGAAGTTTTATGAAACCTATTTTTTTCCATGGGTTATTTATGATGTGATAATTAAATTACTTTCTAGTTGTACGTTTAAGTATGGATGAATGATATGTGAGGTCTTATATCACCCTCCATTGCATTAGTTAAAATTTAATATCTATTGAGAAAGAAATATGTGATCATAAATTATTTGATTACATGAATTGGTGAAGATACCATATAAATATTTAACTAACTCATGTGGAAAATTTGGAACTGATCCCTACCAATGGATGATAATATTAAATGGTTTTCCACTAATACAATGTCTTGGTTCTCGTGTTGCGGGAACCAGAAGGAGGAGAGCTTATATAAATTATTATTTGAAAAGGACAAGGCCTATGTAGTGTGGAATGAATTTGGAGATTTGACGGGATTATCTGCCTAGTGTGAATAGGTTTATTTCTTAGAATTTTGGTTCTATGGTGTATGATCTGGGGGTTTGGAGCAGAACGCTAGAGCTATAATTCTCTCGGTAAGTTTCTGGTGTATCTAGAAGGCACAAAATACTGCCCGAGTTGATGGAACAAATTTCATAAGAAGAGATATTATTTCTAGAAACAGGAATATACTGGTGGATTTACCTTGCCTTGTCAAAAAATTAGAGGAGGCCCTAATGCTCAGATCATTTTTTTCTAGTAAGTATGTCATTCATCATGCGCCAAACATGAAATAGGGGTATTTGTTATGTGGGAATCCACCCATGTTTGGATTAAAACACAACATGATGGGATCATTATCTTGGGTATATTGAGAGGAGGAGATATAGTGTTGTACCGATGGAGGCATTTATTTTTCATTCACATTGTTTTTTAGATCTGGTGATTCTCTCCAAGTAAAATCAATGGTGATGCTCACGGATCTTAATTTTTACAGATAGGGAAATATCAGTTTGGCATACGAAGAAATGGACCGTATGACCCTATACCACTACCTTATTGGAAAAGGTAATATTACATGGTCAGTATCATATATCATAACAATGTGAAAGGGTATCATTAATTATCATATAAATGTTAGGAACATAAAGAGAGAAGGAAATAAAGTTTCTAACTTTTTTACTTCAAAGGTGTAACATTAGGAGATGATATATTGTTATCCTATAAAGATATATCTTATGGATGATGGGGTGAATATAATGGAATAATATTCTCTCAGTATACATTATTTTAGGCCTTCCTAACCCTTGGTGTTTCTTTCTCTATGATATTATTTTTCTATATATTTTTTGACTCTTTTTTTGTTGATAATAAAAATTTGAAGTTAGTAAAAAGTGTTTGACTCGCAAAGTTTATGTTTCCTTATACCTATAGTTGTGCCAAAATTATATAAAATATATTGTTTCTATTAAATGTTACATTTACCTAATATATATTCATATGTTATGCAATATGACCGTGTTATGTGTTTTCTTAATACCTATGATTATTGGTTTATGTTTCGACTCAATTTTTATTCTTGCTTCATGTTATGTCATGTTTTATGAAATAAATATTTTATGGCCTATGATTTTCGGGGTATGTTTCTCTTATAAATGGTCATGTATTCTTATTATTTTTTCATGCATTTTTTTTATCTTATACTTACTTATGTTCTTTGATTGTTATCTCCCATGTTTACCCTTACTGAGCATTTGAGGTCACCACATTCTTATGTTTTTTCCATTCCCGAAGTCATAAAGATATTTACTTCATGTGATATTTTTAGAAGTAATTTTATAGTTATATGATTATGGATAAATGTCCACTAGTATTTTAAAATAAACTACTATTTAGCTAATCTCTCAAGATACTAACCCTTCAGTTATCAGGATTGTGTGACTATTTTTAAGATAAATTTATTATTTATATAAAATTATGAATTAACTATTTTTTTCTTGGTCACCTCAAATACAATGTGCTTTAGTTTTTTCCAATTTTTACCATATGACTTGAACATATCATTCAATATGATGTAGTCTAATACATGAGATATATAACATATATCTATTAATGAAAACACCCTATCTCAGGTATACTATATCCTAAAATAGCAGTACAAAAATAAATATGGTCATAATGACACTTTATAATGTCTCTAGTCCAATTCACCTCCATTATGACTAAATCGGGTCACCACATACCTCAAGTGTTCCTCCCCGTATGGGAGAGACAGCTGACTTATGGTTAGGGATAACATGAATTGGATGGGGAGACTATACCCTCAAATACATATAACCATTAAAATATACTGGAAGAAATATCAAGAAGTAGTCATCATAATATAAGTACAACATAAAAATAGGAATCATATTTATATAAAATACAAAGGTAAACAATAACCATCATACTATATAAAAATAAGCTATTGTACACTTCACATGATTCATATAGTATAAAAAGGTTCTCCTGTAATAAAAATATATATTTAATAAGTTCAAAAAATAAACAAAAGTATAATAGACATCCATAAAATTGGTCACAAGTATTATCTTGGACCTATCTCATGACTGCAACCAAGATTCACCATCACATTTATCCAATATAGTAGGGAAATTTCCCTTTACTTGGTCATGAAACAAAAAATCTGATCATGTACCAGAGTTCCCGGGTAGGGTGGGAGTACAACTCAGTTGGCCACTACCAATGGAATCCCTAACAAGTCTAGTAAATATATGCACATGCTCAATATGGAAAGTTGGTAAAGTAAAAAATAAATAACTTGTCACCATGTGGAGTGCTTAATAGACAAACCTCTTATGACCATACATACTTTAGTCAGATCTACTATAGATCCGGGAAAGGGATGCACTGACTTTTATCAATGCTAAGCAGATAGTGCTGATAAAACCTGCACTTTTATTAGCGCTAACTAATAGTGCTAATAAAGATGTATATTTATCAGTGCTTTTTTAAGCACTGGTAAAAGATATATTAATCAGTGTTATTCTTAGCACTAATAAAAAAATTTAAAAAAATTATTAATATATATATATAATTATTAAATTTATATTAAAAATAATGTTAATTTATATAAATTAATTAAAAAGTGCATGTTTATAATTAATATATATTTTTTAATAACTCAAATATATACTTAATGTTTAAAAAAGTATTTATAATATTATAAATAAATAATTATATATTTAAATAATTTTAAAATTAAAATAAACTTTTAAAAAAATAAATATATTTATTATATTTATAATTTTATATTTATAATTTTATATTAATAATTTTTAAATATATTTATTTATAGCTATAATTATAAAAATAAATATATATTTAAATAAATATATGTCTCCAATGAATTTGGTTAATAAATATATATATATTAAGAGATAATAATGATATCCATGGAATTGATTGGCATTATTTACTTTCATAAATTGATGTCTGGGTACGTATAATTGATGTTACATGATCATAAGTTTATTTGTGGACATGATTGTGGGTTGTTATGTTCTAAATGTTAGGATTACCTATATTATGATGACAAGTGTATATGTTATGTATTCATGACTCATGAATGTTAATTTATAAATTGACACCCTTATTAATCATGCTTTCGATATATATGTGATGACTCGTTTTTTATAATCTATAGCATATTATATATGATTCATTCATGTCATACCTATTAACTTATTATGTTCCCATAAATACTTATAAAATTACAATTAATATATTTAAATAATAAATACATTTATTATATTTATAATTATAAATTTTTAGTTATACACAAATACTTTTAAAATATATTTACTTATAATTATATTTATAACTATATATATATAATTATAAAATTAAAATAAATATATTTATTATCAATTTTTAAATATATATATATTTATTTATTTATAATTATATACAAATATTTATAAATATATTTATTTATATTTATAATTAGAAATAATATTTATAAATATATTTATTTATATTTATAATTGTAAATAATATATATATAATGAAGTAATTATAAAATAATAATAAATATATATATTATATTTTATAAATATATATAATATTTTTTTATAAATATATATATTTTTATATTAATAATTATATAGATACAAATATATTTATAGTTATTAAAAAATATTTCTAAATATGTTTAATTATAATCATATTTATAAATATATATATATATATGTTTAAATATATATAAATTTATAATAAAAATATTTATTAAATATAGTTATAAAATTAAAAATATGATAAACATATTTATTATAATTTTATAATTGTAAATAAATATTTATAAATATAAAAAAATATTTATAATTATAATTATAATTATATATTTATTTAAATAATTATAAAATTATAATAAATATATTTATTATATATAAAAATAAAAAATTTAAATATAATTAATATATTTATTATAATTTTTCAATTATAGATAATTATTCATTTATTTTTAGTTATAAGAATAAATAAATATTTATTTTTTAATATAATTATAAAATTATAATAAATATATTTATGATATTTATAATTTCTTATATATTAGGTTCTTAGGGGTACAATTACATTAAACACACACACACACCATACACACAGGTCGGACGAGCAAGTCATATCCACCCCAAGGGATAGCTTCCTCATCAAGCCTTATGTATTATGCACATGGCTCGAAGGCCGAGTGGAAATGAATCACATTACATGGATCAAATGCCCACAATCTGGTATGAAGTCTCAGTGCAACATCATGCCAGAATCATGTATGTGTTAATGTTTGTATACGTCATGTCTGCGTCCCTATTTTCCTGCGTCATGTCTATGTCACTGCCTGCCTGGGTTATCTATGTGTCACCGCCTACCTACAGAAATTTTCTCCCACCCAGATTTCAACCTGAGTCTGATGCAGAATCACGAGGCACCTCTATGATTTTATAATTATTTATAATTAATATATTTATTATATATAATTATAAAATTATAAATATAATAAATATATTTATTATATTCTTATAGTTATTTACATATATATATATATATATATTTAATTATAGCTATATATATATGTAAATAATTATAAAATTATAATGAATATATTAATTTTAATTTTTTAATTTTTTAAATATATTTTATTTATTTATAATTATAAATATAAATATAATAAATATTGTTATTAGAATTTTAAAATTACAAATATATATTTATATTTATATATTTTTATAATATTTATAATTTTATAAATATATATAATTATATAAATATATAAAAGTATTAATAAATATATTTATTATATATACCAAAAAAGGTCCAGGATCTAGGCGAACCTTCTCCAACCAAAGATTATTGAAACATAAAAGACATCCATGAAAGAGAATGGATAGGGACAAATAAAGGAAAATCCCTCATCCAAAAAAAAAAGAAAAACTACAAATCATAACAATCTCCATAATCGGCGATGTTATCAACGGATTCACATTCGGACTGTGAATTCTTCTGATTAAAAAGTACATAGTACATTTCTTTGAGTTTAATCTCCTCTAGAGTGCTCTCCTTGAGAGAAGACATGGTATACCAACCATGCCCATCTCTGTCATGCCCTTGGCCACAGTTTTTTGGATGAGGACCTTGTTACCATGTCTTAGTTTGTTTCCAAGCTCCTTCTGGTTCTTCCCTCTATGAATGAGGGTTATTCTCTATAATAATCCACCACAAATGAGGAGATTCTTCAAGTGAAACATACTTCATAATAAGAGATACATATGCATACATCTTTTTCTTGCCTTTTCTAGATAAGGGATGCTCTTTCTCTAGTTCTTCACCCATGTCATTCTGCTCAGTATGATCAAAGTCACAATAACCATGCACTGGCTCATCAGTTAGAATTGGTCCTGGTTTAGATCCAATAATGATATCTTTGAAGGATACACAATCACCTTTAATGCCTTGACTATATTCATCCCGTATTTTATTAGAAATAGGTGAACCAATCTCCATTCGTAAAAAAGATGCAGGATTTTTCTAGTCTAACCCAGGTATATCATTCCCCTTCAAGTTAGCATCTATAGTTGTTCCCCTCTTAGTAGCGGTGCAATTATTCATAGTGTCTTTCAACAAACTTTTTTTACCAGAAGGATGAGAAGAAAATACATGTTTGACTTGGATACTTCAAGAATTCCTACAGTTGGAGACATCATGCCCTAAAACCTGGCAGAACTTACTGAATGATGGTATGAACTCATATTCAAATTGAACATCAATTTTGTCACCATTTTCTACTAGAGTCACATAATCAAGAAAAGGATTTGTCATGTCAACATCCATAAGGACTCTAGAAAAGACCAAAAATTTTCATTCAATATCATTATCATCCATCTTAATGGGTTCACCAATATACAAGACAAGATCATTAAGAATTATTGGATGCCAAAGCACCCAACTGATCCCATGAATTCTAGTCCAGATCTATGCAGTTCTATGTTTTTTTGTATGTGGGTTGAAACTCAAATCCCAGGTAGAAACATAAAAGATCCGTGGATTAATCACATAAAAACTAGAACTCCAATTACTATATATATCATAAACATTAGATAATATTAAATGAAAAACAATCTTCCAATAAGAACAATCCTCTACTAGAAAATGCCCCAAATCTGGGAGAGACATGATTTTACCACCTTAGTATTCAAAGGTTTATCACCCTTACCAATAATAAAGCACCTGATAAAGGAAAATTTCCAAGAATCTAACCTCTATTTAAGAGAATGAGGTTTTTTAATGACTATAAAGGTCCCACTATTAGATCTGGAAATATTAGTCCCCACAGATGAAAGAGAACCATCATTAGCTTATAAATTTGTCCACAAATTGGCCTTACCGCTAATTAAGATATACCTTTATCAGTGCTAAAAAAGTCACTGATAATATTATTATTTATTAGTTCTAAAGTTATAATACTGATAAATACATGTTTTATTTGTAATTTTTTAGCACTGATAAATATATCTCCTTATATTCAATAAAAAAGCACTGATTAAGAGGTGTTTTGTCAGCACTTTTGATTTTAGCACTGATAAAACTACTCTTTATCAGCACTTTTTGGAAGGTGTTGATAAAAAACTTATCCCATTTTTTAAAAGAACCCTAATTGGTTTTATTCTCTCATGCACCTTCAATCTCTCATGAATGCCAACTGTCATCATGACTCCATTCTCGATGAACCCTTCTTCCTCCCTATCTCTGCACTCACCAAATCGCACTACTGTCTTCATATTTCCACTCTGGCCAAACTATATTCTCACGTCTATTTATCTCACTAATCCCCCCATCTACCTCACAAAAATCCACTACCAACACATCTCTATTGTGACTGTTCTAAACATTTTTGATGAATCAAGACCCTCAAAACTAATGTTATGAAATTAAAATCACATTTTTATATATTTCTCAACTGATTCTTGTCATAGTTCACTTTTTTATTATTCTCAAACAATAGTGTGTTTTTCACCCCCTTTATGTTATTCATGTGATATTTTTTGTGTCTATAGTTATGCAATTAGTTTTTTGAAAGTTAAATGTGATTTTTATAAATTTATATGGTCTATTTATATGATAGTAAATTTGGTTTGGAAAGGTTTTTTTAGTTGTGATGAATGTGATATACCAAAAAATTGATTTTATGTTTTGAGAATAATTAATGATCCTTCAACATAAAATATTATATAGGAAGGTGTTTGAGTGTTAATATAGTAATGATGGTATTTGGGTTCATTCAAGAGATAGACGTGAGAATGAGAATTCATTGAAATTTTGGGGGTAAGTGTTCTGATAATTGTTTATGTTTTGATGATTTGGTAATGGATTATATATTCCTATAGTAAATCATTGAACATTATTAATTTTGTTAGTCGTTGGTTTTAATTATTAGTCAGTATAGGTGGAATTATGATTTAGGCTACCCTAGATTCATTATGATGAAAAATTAAAATTATTCTGGGATTTTCTAACATGGAATGAATGTTTTTATTTAGGAAAATGCTCGGTTTTTTATTTGGGTGGGTCCTTATTTACTTTTTTTATGTGTCCATCTATAGACAATGATACATTAAATATGGTTATAATATCTAAATTCATATAAATCCAAATTTTGTAACATACGATGATTAGATACATTTAGGTATTAGAAATATCAAAAAGGAGATTCGTTGTCAAATTAAAGATATTAACCACAATGGGTGACTTTAAATAGATTCATGGTTACCCAAACTATGTATTTCAGTATAGGGGTTATTTCTTGATTAGTTCTCATTTTAGACAATTGAGAATCCAAATCATGTATTTTGGGAAAATTTCATCATTCTAATCTTTCAATTATCATTATTTTATAATTGTGTTGTTTTGGTGAATACATTCATTACTTAAAATATGGGAAAAAGTTTATTTTAAAATTAAAATATAAATTAAATTTTAGAAAATATAACTCCTTTCAAAATTCATATATAAATTAAAATAAGAAATTTTTAAGGAGGATTTAATGATTTATATTCATATTATTAGGGAAATACATGTTTGATTTAATATACTAATATGAAATTCAAGGTTTTCAAGATTTTTATTTTATAAAAATAAAATCAAATAGATATTGTAAGACTTGAGATTTCACTATAATAAATATTTCATTATAATAGATATTTTAATATGATTGTTCTTTTATTTGATTACATTAATGAAAAATAAAAATAAAAAATTAATTTAATGAACCAACTCAAATCAACTTTCTGTGTCACCCCAGTCGATTTTTCACAATACCGGAAGTACATTCTCGATCACCACAGGCTGGAAATAAGAACTAAGTGAATCAGACACTAATGAGAGTGGAATTATAGGAGGCAACCCAAATGGTGAAATAAGTTTCATGTAGAATCCAAAAAAGGCATTCCTTTGACTAATGAGAGAGGAATTATAGGAGGAAACTTGAAGTGTGACGTAAGTGAAATTATTACCATGTAATCCAAAATAGATGTCCTATGATAATACATAATATTATAACATGTGAAAAAATGGGTAAGAAAGGTGATAACCCTATTTTAATATTGATATAGAACTTTGGTTGGGATAGTTACAACCTCTTGAATTTAATATTTATATTTTAAGTTGGGAAAGTTCCAAGGGGTTTTTGAAAAATACCTTTGTATCCAAAGTTTTTTTATAAAAATGATCTTCATTGTGATTTTTAGTAAATTACACCCATTTAAAATTCTCTGTTTATATCCCAAAATTTTAAAAACAATATTCCCCAACATTTATTAAAACCCATAAAATTCAAATTTAACTTCCTAAAAGAGTTAAATAAGTATTTATATCCATTTAAAATTACAATTCAAAACCCCTTATTGAATTCAAATTCTAGTTTACACACAAAATTTTAAATCTAGTCATTTTTTCCATTTAAAAAAATATTTACTTAAATCATTTTATTAAATCTCTTGGGTCTCATTTAATGACCTTGATTTTCTCAAAGGTACATATTGTTGTTTTAAAAAATATAATAATTTATTTTTTTATTTGTGAAACAATTATTATATTCAATAGTCATATTTTCTATTATGAAAAGAGTTTTCAAATAATATAGATTTTATTTTTTTTATATTTCAATATTTACATTCAACGGTTATATTTATAAATTCCCTTCAATAAGTTTTTGTTTTTTATGACGTATGATGATAAACAATTTTTCAATGTTTCTATTTTATTTATGAAATTCATGAGATCCAACTTCAATTGAACATATTTTATGTATTTATTTTTTTAAATATTAATTTTACCGAATCAAATAGAATTTATATGAATAATGAATGGATGGATGAAAATTATATGAAAAAAGAGTATGAAGATGGAGTGAAATAGTTCATAAATTTTTCAAAAGATCATGCATATGACCCTTCTCTAATCCTTTTATTGTGTTTACGCTATTTTTATTCAAGACTAATTAGTCCATAGGAGTTGGAAGAACAGTTGATCTATCGCAGAATTAAAATAAGTTATAAATATTATAATAAACATTATGAAAAATTGAATGTAGCTAGTGACTAGGATAACATGGTGTTTTATGGATCATCAGATATAATTACAAGTGTGGAAAATGAAGAATAATATATCAATGTTGTGATTACATGTGTGAATGATGATGATGATCGTATTGAGGAAATGACAAGGACATTTGAAGATGAACTTCCTAATTGTCCAAAAAATTTTGTGAAGTTAAAGAGTTGTGAAAAGATGTAATTTTATGTTGGTTTCACTAAATATATAGAATTTTCAGCCATAATGAAACTATATAATTTGAAAGTAGGCAAAACATGGAGTGACGTTAGTTTTACTGAACTAATTTACCTCTTGAATGATATGATCCTAGAAGATAATAATCTCCCTATCTAAACATATGACACTAAATTAATGCTACATTCGATGGGTATGATCTCTGGAAGAATACATACCTTCCCAAATTATTTTATACTATTTCTCAAGGACCAAAAATCACTTAAAGAATTCCCAAAGCATGGTGTTTCTCAATATAATAATGATTAATTGGGTCCTATGAAAGATTTATGGTACTTTTCAATCATTTAAAGGTTTATGAACCTATATATAACTGAAGTGACTATATGGAAATTGTCATGGCATGCAGATACAATAAATAAATATTTGAAACTATGTCACCCTATAGACTCACCTCAGTGGATGAAAATTTATCATGAGTATCCTGAATTTGAAAATGAGTTGGGAAACATGTGTCTTGCATTATCTATAGATGGGGTGAATCCATTTAATTTTAAAATAATAACTCATAGTACATGGATGGTTATGTGGGTAAATTATAACTTTCCACCATGGTTACGCCTGAAAAGAAAATATATCATGTTATCTATTCTTATATTTGGACCAAAACAACCATGTAATTGTATTGATGTTTATTTGGATCCATTGATTGAGGATTTGAAATTATTGTGGGATTCAGGTGTTATTTTGCATAATGATTACATAAATGAAGATTTCACATTGAGATCCATATTGTATGGGATGATAAATGAATTTTCTTCTTATGGAATGTTTTTTGATATATCATTAAAGGAAATATTGGGTGTCCCATTTGTGAATATGGTACACATTAAATTAGGTTGAAACATTAATCAATGATTATGTTTCTACAAAATCATAGATTTCTACCCCGATGTCATAATTACTAATCTTGGATAACATCATTCGATAAAATTTTAGAAGAACATACAACACTGTCTCCACTAAAAGGAGATCAACTACTTGAGAAATTAAAATTTGTGTAAACTGATTTTGGTGAAACTTTTTCAAAAATCATTATGAAAACAAGTTGGAAAAAGAGATAAGTTTTTTTTGAATTACCATACTAGAATTTTCTGTAGGTCAGACATTTTCTTAATGTTATGAATGTTGAAGAAAAATATATGTGATAGTGTAATTGGCATGTTGCTAAATGCACTGAAAAAAATAAAGGATGGAATTAAGGCTAGATTATACATGGTTGAAATGGGAATATGGGAATAGTTTGTGCCAATGAAGGGTTAAAATGATCTTTTCTTCCTCCATCTACCTACACTATTTCCAGGTAGGAGAGATATTATTTTTGAAACTTCTTTAATGATGTAAAGGATCCAGAGGGGTATTCATCAAATATCAAGAATATAGTGTTAGTGGCTGGTTTAAAGTTAAAGCGCTTGAAATCACATGATTATCATTTTTTTATGATATATATAATTCCTGAAGATTTATATTGAATTTTCCCCACGAATTGACATCATACATTAATAAAGATCTCTTTCTTTTCAAATAAATATGCAAAAAGTTATAGACCTAGTGAAATTACTGACTATGGAAAGTGAAATTGCTGGCATATTATGTGAATTGGAAATATTCTTCCCGCTATCAAGAATTGAAATGATGGTTCACTTGATGGTTCACTTGATGGTTCACTTGGTGATAGAGATTCGACTATGTGTTCATGTAAATTATATATGTATATACCCCATTGAACGATATAATAATATTTTTAAAGGGTATGTTAGAAATTGAATTTGTATAGAAGGTTGTATTGCAGAGTGATATATTTTTTTGGAAGCCATTGAATTCCTTTTGGAATCCATGTCTGGTGGGAAAAACATTGGTCTGCCAAAATATCATCACATTGTGAATATTTTGGGTGAAGGAATTTATGGAAGATATTTTGTAACAATAAATATTACAGATTGGGAGTAGGAAAACCTTTATATTTTCCATAATAGTTCAGAGGTTTACCCATGTGTTGAAACCCACAAAGAAATTATTATTCCTTTAAATCCATCAAGGGATGAGAGATAGATATCAAATAAATATAATAAATAGTGTAAATGATGATTTTGAGACCATATTTTTAATTAGTCAGATGAAAATTTGGATTCAATTTCATAAGGACTTTTATGTCTATCCAAAACACTATGTGTGTATGTATAATCTTACAATGGTTGTGTAATTAATGGATATATGCTCTATAAAAATAAACACGATGAAGGTATTATCATGAAAAATAGTGGATTTACACTTGTGGTTGAAGTGATTCAAGTTTATAGTACTAATAATATAAATACAATTTATGTGAATATGTCATAATTTTTATCATCCAAAAAATATAGGAGTTGTATTATACAATATTCCAAGTGATGATTTTTTAATTCAAGTGGGTTGATAACAAAATTGTTGTTAAAATAGATGAATTGGGATTCATGAAAGTGGATTTCAGTAAGGAAGGGCATAACTACGAACCATTTATAATGGAATCATAGGTAGTAAATGTATTTTATGTCCTATATCTAGAAAACTGAAAGTTGTCAATTGTTCTATTATCAACTAAAACCACTGAATGTTTAGATGGAAATTTAACTAATAATGACCTTTTAATTGGGTTGTCATAATCATTTCACAATTGTCTTAATGTATACAAGGTTTTTTAAGTCATAAGAGACCACAATAAAGGGATTTGGATACTCGTTAGATGGTTCAAATCCCTTCAACCTTTAAAAAAATATATTTGAATAATAAGGTTATTTTTTTTAATATAAATTGAATTACCTCATATTATTATTTATTCTCTAGTATATTTATTTAATATAAATCAACATCTAAGGAACATCTTTGTATTATTACTTCTACATGTTTTGGTGCTCCCAATCCTGATGAATATAGGTTTCTCAACCTAAAATTACTCCCAGTCAAGAGGAAAAATGACATTATGCACATGATGGTGCTCCCAATCCTGAGGAACAACAGGTTTCTTGACCTATTGTTGCTCCCGGTGTATAGGTACAATGACTTTCTTCCCATTAAAATTCTACCTATATAGAAGGTCAGCATATTGAAGATGTTGAATCTGGAGAAATGGTAGTAAAATAAGGATCGTTGATGAAGGAAAAATAGGAGAACCATAGTGTGATGGTGTTAGAATAATTATTGAGGTAAAAAAACAAAGGCATCAAATTTGAGGTTAGATAGAATGTGTAGTTCCAGGTTGTTAACCTCAATAAGGTCATGTTAAGCAGTAACATTGGGCTCATCACTTGGCAGTGTGTACCAATTGATATACCTTCGTGGAACCATGCTGTTCCCACACTTGAGAGACTCATTTTGGAAGATATTATAGGAAGATTATGATATCCTTTCTTTATTTTTATGAAAAAAAATAATAAATCATTAAATTACTCATCATCATCCTTTATAGAGTGCATTAATAGTATATAGATCCCAAAATAAATTTGTATTAATGCTTTGTGGAAGGATTAAAAGAGGATTTCTCACAATTATAATGAGATTTCATCTTAAATTTGTTGAAGGTAAAATAAATCTCCTCCAACCACTTATGTATGCACACATGATAACACTAGAAGCATGGGATGGGTTTCCTAGTTGTCGTGTAGAGATTTCTATTCAGATACATTATGTATGGTGATAAATTGTTTGATAATACATGTATTCATCACTTTTATTGAGAATTTTCTATTTATGAAAGAGAAACTAAGTTATAAAAATAATGAACAGGAAGAAAAACCAACATACCCCCACTGTAAAGCAAGTAGGGGGTCTGTTTCACTTGAAAAAAATGGTATGTATTTTAAATCTACCATAATAATTTTATGTGATATGAAACAAAAACATAGTTATATTCCTCTATTTATTTTTATATTGATTAATCCAAATACAAATCCACTTCCATACCACACCATGTTCAATGGAAGGAGGCATGTGTAAATAAATATGGGACATTGATAGATGAAAACACCCAAAAAAGTGTGTGAGACATGTGTAAGTATGAAATAATAAAAAAATCTTTAAATTGTTATTACATAACAATGATTACTTATTTTTAGATATTTTCTATCTGACTTAGTCATAGTAATCATAAAAACCTATATTGTATGAACACCTACTATCGATGGGCTTGAAGCGGCTAGAACGGCATGGTCACATCAGAGGTGCAGGTTTTTTTGTGACACCCCAAACATATTTTGAGAAAAAACAAAAGGAAGATAGAGATAAAGATGTGTTAGAGATTAAAGAGATATTAGTTTCCCTTTATGGACAATTTCATTGGAAGACTTAGTATCTAGAAAATGTAATGGGTGGAAGAAAAGAGAAGAAACTACTCAATAACAACCATTGCATGATGATCCCGCCCCACCCCAACCACCTTTGAGGTGACCCATTCCCCTCAAAGAGCTGCCTTAGCTGAGGTAATCAATGTTCTAATAATTTTTGTTGTTAAATATAAATCATACAGGAACTAATACCTTTCTTATTCCGATATACTATAGGGTGAAAATTATTGTAATTTATATCAATCAACACCCACCCATCACCTTGTTGTGGGGGTTACATTGTTCAATATCAAAGGCAATTGTCTACACACAAGACACCACTTACAACAGGTCAATTGAGAGTGTTGATTAGCATATCTCATGATCTATGCACCGAGCAAAATGTTCCACTTGATGATGACCATATTCATGTGGTCAACCAAGATATTGGAACATTCATCACATGGTCGTCGAATCTTCTAAAAACACATGTTGACAAGGAGGTATTCACTTCTAATTTACTTTTCAGGATATACCATTTACAATTAATGAAAATGTATAAAATGATGAATTTTATTACATTAGAAGAAAGTGAATGGGTGAAAAGAAATTTCAACTCAAAACCATCTAAAGGATCAACCAACTGATTAAAATGATCTTCCTAAACAACCTTTACCCTACTCGTTTAATATTCACATTTACTAAAATTAAATTTTCATGCTGATACAAAGTTAGAAAATGATATTAATCACATTTTTTATTTTAAAGAAAAAATTTAAAATGATATCATTATATAATACATTTATTTTGAAAATGTAAATGAAATCCTCCACTATGAATGGCTACGAGGATCAGTTGTACATGTATACATGAGGTGTGTTTTCATGATTTTTTCCAAAAAGATGATATACTTTGTTAATTATGACTAGATACATTTAATATTTTTTTAGGCATATATATCAATAAAAATTTAAGGGATTACCCCATGAATATAAATTTGGACCCATTATTCCTCACGTCACTTCTACAAAACAATGTGAAAAAAATTCAATAAAAATGAATGAAATAGTGACAAAACTAGCCAAATCGTTTGAAAGAAAACTTATGGATGATAAACTCTTCTTAACACCAATCATGCAGGGGTAAAAATATACAATTTAATCATATCAAATATATTTTTATTTTTACATTATTTATTCCTTTTTTTGTTTTTAGGAAGCATTGGATGATCATTGCGGTCAATTTGGATACTCCAAATATTTATTTCCAAGATTCACTGCGGGATACCCAACAAATCAACAAAAAATGAGAGAGTTTTCCAATTTTTAATACACTACATACAATTTTTTAGAATAAAACATCAAGATATATATTTTATATTATTTTTTAATGATAATTCATTTATGATAGGGTGATGTTTAAATATCATGAAATTCATGGTATGACAATAGAAATTAAGCACAAGGAGCCTAAAAAGTTATAAAAATCAATAAGTATTGGGGTATATATAATAATATTTCACTATCCAAACACATATCAAAACAAATTACATATTTTTATCAATGTTTCTATAGTGTTTGAAAAAAAAAATTCAAAAGATTATTGTTAATATGTTTGTAAATTTATGAGAGAGATCATATTCCATCAACCAACTATAATCCCTTAAGAGGTATTTTAAAGGATAATTTATATTTAATTTAAAATATTTATTAATTCTTTTTTTTTATTTTTCTTTTTTCAGTAATACTATAATTACTGAAAAAAGTCATATTCACAAGATGAAATAGATTTTCTTAGAAATTATTGGGTTGAATACTAGATATTATAATATAAACAAATAGTTTGAATATATGAATTCCATAGAAGTAATGGATTGTTTCATAATTCTGTTTAATTTATTTAATTTTAGTATTACTCATATAAGAGTTTTTTATTATAGAGGTGGACTATTTTGTTCGAGTTGGGATGGTTTGTTCGAAGCTTCTCATCCACATGAGAGATTATACTTCAAGGATGAAACTTAGATAATGACAACAAGGAAATGTGTCAAGAATGTATCCAAGAATCCTGAAAAATTATAATTCATACTACTTATTTAATTATTTTTTCATCATTTAACCTACTATTTGTAAGTTAATTTCCTTATCATTTTTATCTAATACTTATTTAGTTTTTTTTCACAGATATCTCCTCTTTCTATTTATTTTATTTGTCAAGATTCCAATAATTCATATTGAGTTTATGTTCATTTCCAAAAAAACATTTCTCATTAAATTATTTAATATTATAAGAGGCTCATTTTCTCATTGTGGTGACTTCTCATGATTTAATGGGCACATGAGATTCCTATACTCTCTTGGATTTCAAAAACAAGAAAGGTTTTTCAACTAAGAACATCATGTCAATATGTTGTGATGGAAATTAAACAAATAAAGGCAATGTGAAGTTTGATAAAATAGAATTTTAGTATTTTTTTGAGACTTTGGGATGCGTAGTAATCAATAGTATCATAGTTCGACACATAGTGTAACTCGTATGACTCCATGTGCTTCTTTGTATTTAAAATTAACATAAATTTTAGTAAAAAAGACAACTGACATACTCAAAAATGAGCAAACCAATTTAGATTATTTTAATACTTTAATAAAATGGTATATATGACATTTTTTGTGTGTAGGAATCATCCTTACATAAATCTGATACATGATGTGTCCAGTATGACTCAAAGTGTTTTCTATCAGTTTAAAATTGATATTTTAGTTCAAAGGTGTCATTCACTAAAAACTGAGCAAACACACACATGTTTTCTTAATAATTAAAGAATATTATTCATAATTCATCTATGATGTGTAAGAGTTAGTCTGATGTAAAACTGATACATGATGTGATCGGCATGAGTCGAATTACGTGTTTCAAATTTAAGATGACATTTAAGTAAAAAAGACAAGTGACATTCTCATAACTAATCAAATGCATTCATATGGTTTTTAAACTTTAGGAAATTGATCCATTATTCATTTCTAATGTATACGAATTATCTTCACCTCAATTTGATCCACAGTGTGACTGGTATGACTCCAAGTTATTCATTATATTTAAAATTGACATCAAATTTAGTAAAAAGGAGAACAATATGATTATTTTGATACTTTAGGACAAAAATAAAATTTTATTTATTGTATGTAGGAATAATTTTTAATTCAATCTGATATGGAATGTGTCTAGTATGACTCAAAGTACCCATTATCAGTTTAAAATTAACATTTTATTTCAAAAAGTGTCACTCACTGAAAATAAAGAAAATGCACTTGGATTATTTTGATAATTTTGGAAATTGATTCATAAGTGATTTTTATGGTTAGTAATTAGTATCTCATCATAAAAATAGATTATGTGACTAGTACGATTAAAATTATGTGTTTCTAGTTTAAAATTACATTTTATTAAAAAAGAAAAGTGACATGCTCAAAACCAATAAAATGCAGTCGTTTTATTTTGATACTTTATCAAAATGATTCCTAAGTCATTTGGGATGTGTAAGAATCAGTCTCATGTCACTCTGATGCATGGTGTGTCTGATATGACTCCAAGTGAATATTTTTAATTAAAATTGAAATTAATTTTAGAATAAAACACAATAGACATAATCAAAACTAAGAAAACACATTCATATTTTTTTATACTTTAAGATAATGATCCATAAGTCATTTCTGATGTGAACGAATTATCCACACATCAATCTAATACATGATGTTCCTAGTATGACTCAAAGTGTCTATTATTAATTTCAAATTAAAATTTTAGTTCAAAAAGTTTCACTCACTAAAAACCAAGAAAACTCACCCATATTGTCTTGATAATTTAGTAAAATGATTCATAATTTCTTTTTTGACATGTAGGAAGTAGTCTCACATAAAACTGACCCATGATGTGACTGGTATGACTCGAATTGTGTGTTTCTAGTTTTAAATTAAATTTTAATAAAAAAACACAAGTGACGTAATTAAACCCAAGAAAAATAATTTGTATTTTTTTGATACATTAGTGTTTCCCTCCCCATTTTTAATGATCACAAATCATGTACAATCATTTCATATCATGTTAAATAATGTATTAAGTTTTAAGTTCAAATATGTTTAATTATGATTATCTATGTTCAACTATAATTTTAACATATTCTATTAATGTTTATAATATAAGATAGGAAAACAGACAAAAATGGCCAAGTATGAGTCATCAATATCATGACTCTCTGATAGAAGTATGAGCTACTGACAGAATGACATACGAAAATAAGTATGAGATACTAAAATATGAATCACTAATAGAAGTATGAGATACTGATAGATGACTCACTGAAATAAGTATGAGCTACCAATATCAATGAATTACCAAAACATCAACCTACTGACAGGTTGAGTCACCGATACAAGTTTGAGTCACTAAAAGTCTAACATTCTTACAGAACAAATCACCAAAAATGACTCATTGACACATCAACCTGCCGACATAAGGACATACAGATAGAAGTACATACCGATAGAAGGAACTACCGACAAAAGGACTTACCGATAGAATGACCTACCGATTAACACTTAGAAATTTTTATTTACTCTTAAATTCAAAATTAATTCTAACGATGATATTTTAGAAACATAGTACTAATTATTATATTAATGAACTAGTCTATATTTTTTAGAAAATTTCATAGGTAGGAGGTACAAAACAAATTTTTAAAATGCATGTTGTTGACCTCTACAATGTAAAAATAAATCACCTGAGAAAAAAGTGAAAAAAAACATATAGAGAGAACTTATGAGGTGGATAAAAGCATATATTAGAAGAACAATCATTATTTATAGCTGTGAATAATTAAGGATTTCATGTTTACCAAAAATCCAAACAACCTTGCAACAATAAACCCTAGTGAAGATCACCTTCAAGAAACATCTCACCTCACTAGAAACCAAAACACAAAGCTTCCACGACACTTGGTTTTGGTGTCTGTTTCCAAAAGTGGACTCAAGCTTCCCATTTGACACACATAAGAAGTCTAGAAGCTTCAAGCACATCACAAATAGAATTCTAAACCTTTTTTCATTATTTATGCTCTATTTTTCATATTCTTATTACTTTTTGAGCAATGTGTGTGCCTATATCACAAACACATATTGTCTCATGAACTACGTTGAAAGCTACAATATATCATCACTCTCTCACTCATTTACACTATTTTTATCCCACATATAACTATGGAAGAGGTCCATGTGTGGCCTAATTCTATTTTTTCCCATGAATAACTATGGTATAGGTCTATTTGACATGGAAAACCTTGTGTGCTGTTGTGAACACCAATCCAGGGTGTGGATCAAGTTTATTAATATAAACTACTTGGTGGTAGGTGATCACCATGTAGAGAGGATTGGGTCTCTTCTTGAGACTGAACCATGTGTTTTTTACTTCTGTGTTTTTGAAACTATGTTTTCTTTATTTTCTCATATATTTTAGAAAACTAAATATTACTTTTATAGTTAATCTTAGTTAGTGTTTATAACTATTTTTGATTTAGTAAATTACTTTCCAAAGTTATTCCAATCTTTCAAATTACTATAAATAAGAATTAATAAATATTTTGAGAAATTCCTTGAAAATTAAAAAATATTACAAATATGATAATTTGGTTAATTGGTCTACTAGATTTTAAATTTGGGGAATTTTTAAATTTGGTTTTAACAGAAATTTTGATAAGAACTCAATTCACCCCCCTCTTGAGTGTCCTACTCTGACCAACATTTTTTATTAAAGGTTTGTTTTTAATCTTCTATTTTCAAAGATTTCAAAGATTTTTTAATTCTTTTCAAATGTGATTTTAGTTGTGTTTTAAAGATCTCTAAATTTCTATTAGTTATAAATTCTTATCCCTTTAAAAATCTATTCTTTATTATTTATTATGGAAAATATATTGGAAGGTGTTTCTACTAATAGACATCGATTTTTTAATAGACATAATTATGCTCAGTGAAAAATTAAGATATAAATGCATTTAGAAAGTATGGGTTTTGAAATCTGGTCTTAAATTGTAGATCAATGTAAGATTACCTCTACTGCCTAAAATACATGGGATGACCCAACTAATGCATCTTATAATAATAACTTTGAATAAATGAATTCCTTATATTTTTCCTTAGGAGATGAATAATTCAATAGGATTTCTATATGTAAAACACCCCATGAAATTTGGGATACTCTTGTTTTTTCACATGAAGGAACCACTAGTGTTAAAGAAATAAGACTCAATACATATACTATAAAATATGATAACTTCTAAATGAAGCCTAATGAACCAATATCTAACATGTATCTCAGGATTAATGAAATTGTAAATAGTATGATCTCTTTAGGAAAGGATGTTATAGCTAAGGAACATATCATGCGAATTCTCAGATGTCTACCAAAAAGATGGAGAGGAACTTCAGTGTCAATAAGGGAATCATGTGATATCAACACTTTTCTAGTAAAATAGATTATAGGTAAGTTGATGATGTATGATGAATAATTCAAGGTCAACAAAGAATATGATGATTAACCAATGAAAAATTCTGTGGCTTTCAAGACCACTACTTCTAAACAAAAATAAAAGGAGAAGGCACAAACTCATTATAACAGTTAAAGCATTAAATAATTTCCATCTGATATTGATGAGGAAGTAGATCAATTAACCATAATGTTTATTAAAATTACATAAATCAGAATTTATTTAGTTACCCCATCTATAAAGGAAAGTTTTACACGAAGGGAAATTGGAAAAGGACTTCAAGAGATGTGATAACTCTAATGAGGTAGTCTATTATGAATGTAAGATAATATGAAATGTAAAGACTAAATATACTAAGTTAATGTATAATAAGAAATATGAGAAAAAATAAAAAAAGTTATAATAAGGAAATGAAGGCCAACTAGAGTGCTTCTGAGGATAGCTCCGGTGAGATAGAGTCCTAACAGGATAAGAAATGTGACAAATCTAACATAATCTTCATGATAAACACTTATGAGGTAACCCTTAAATATCCTATAAAAATTTCCTACTGTTCTGGAGATGAATCTGATTCTGAAAACATGACCAATTATGAAATTTTTTAGTATTGTAAAATGATTGAAGGCACATGTAATGAATTAAAAGATAAATATAAAATTTTTAAGGAACAACATGCTCTCACCTCTACTGTTAAATCTGAGAATACTACTTAGAGAGAGAGAGAGATAAATTATCAATTTATAAAAGAAAATAATGATCTTATATTATTAAATGAGAAATTGAAAAGGGACTTAGAAAATTTTACCAATGTCAAAAACACCCTCACTCAAATTCTTGGTAAATAGGTTGCATAAAAATATTCTACTGGTATAGGTTATCAACCAGGAAAAAGAAACTTTTTTAAAAATAATTTTGTATCAAAATATGTAAAATTAGGCTTTGTGCCTAGATTTTGAAAATCTGCTACAAGTTCCAGCAGTGGAAAATACTTTACTTCTTCTAGTTTTTTTAAACCAAATCAAATTTATTTTTCCAATACACTAAAAAAAATTTATAGGGAACTCTTAAAGAAAGTATGGGTTGAGTTAATATGGTTTCCTTAAGACTTTTCCATTCCTTCTTGTTTGGGGATATTGTTGATTCAGTAAGGTTTTCTTATTGCTTCCCCATTTTCTATTATTTTGAAAATCACAAACACCTTATCTTAAGTAAAATTTCATTTTACCGTATGTTTTACTTTCATAATGAAAATTTACTTTCCCAAGGAAATTTATAATTACCATGTTTTCCATTATTCATTATTTCATCTAAGTGTAAAATTTTATTTTGTATCCAAAAACTCGGAATCATATAATACTTAGATATAGAAAATTCTGTTTTTAGGATCCGAATTCAAGTTCCGAGTTCCTGGAATTCAGACTCCAAACTCTTATGAGTTCTGACTCTGAGTTCTCTGAATTCAGACTCCGAACTCTTATGAGTACTGACTCTGAGTTCTCGGAATTCAGACTCTGAACTCTTATGTGTTCTAACTCTAAATTCTTATGAATTTATACTCCAAACTTTGTATGTTCTGACTCCGAATTCTGATGAATTCAGACTCTGAAATTTGTAATTTTAGACTCCAAATTCTTATAAATCCAGACTCTAAATTTCCTTGAAATTCAGACTCCGAATTCTATATAATTAAGGTTCCAAATTATTTGGAAAAGAAAATCAGAATATCCTTATATTATAGACTCTGAATTTATTTTTGGTTAGACTCAAAACTATTTTTCCTTACACTCTGAATAACTGATTTTGGTTATGTAACCATATTTTTTTCTTACTCATGTTTTGATTACAAAATGATGTCATGATTTCAGTTACTAACTAATCGTTTTTTGAGTGACACGTGTATAGGTCCCTCTGAAATTCAAGGAAAAATATGACTGTTAGAGGAGGGAGTCAACCGTTGAGAATGTGCCAATAAATAGGAGCTCATTTGAACGATCTCAAAATAAGTTGATCAATCTAGAGATTAAATGTTGCAGAAGTGATTTCTAGAGAGAGATACTTACCATGCTTTGTGTGTACTGAACACCTTGTTCATATTTTCTTCATGCGACTCCTAATGTTGTGGAGTACATTCAAGGGCTTCCGGGGATAGGAAGACAGAGGTTCTGACTGCCTTAAAGTTCGAGGAAATCCTTGCTGAGGAATACAGAGGTGTCGATTACCTTGATGTTGAGGGCTTGTAGGGATAGCAAGATAGAATGTGATCTTCATATAGAGGGATTACCCCAAAGTGGGTAAGGCATACTTTCTTGGAAATATAAATCAAGGGACCTTTATCCAAGATTGTTAGATACCCTTCTCTTTGGGTCAAAATATTTACTACTTGTTACTTGTTTTCTTTCAAGTTTTCCACTGCATTTTTTCTGTTGAGGAAAATATAAATTTCTTATACTTCTTTATACTTTTACACTCTGATTTTGTAATATTCTATACATTTTAAGGTAGAATATTTATCTTTGTAAACTTTGGTTAAGATTCATTTTCAGATTCACTTTTTCAGAATTGCATTCTCGAAATCATATTTCTGGAATCAAGAAATTGTGTATAATTATAGGTGTTGTGAATTTTGTTTATACAAAATTTCCTTAATGATTTTTTTAAAGTATACAATTCACCCACCCTCTTGTATATTGAGTATCTACAGTATCATTTTGATCCTTCAGTTGGTATCATAGGAGATTATCATACTCCATACCAACTCAACAATTGGTATTAGAGCATTGGTTCAAACTGAATTAATCTCACGATTAGATTCAGAAGATAATTATTATTCTTCTTATTTTCGGAATCAAATTTCTGGACTCATAATGTTCGGATTCATATTTTTCTTAGAGATACTCTAGTTATATTTTTCCTTGCTTAGGATATTTTTCTCTTGTTTACAAACATTTATTACTGACAAGTTTGTGTGGAAATATATTTTTTTTGAGAAGGAAGGAATCAATGTTGGTTCCATATACAACATGAATCCAACTAGACCTCCTATTTTTCATGGGAATGATTATGAGTTTTGGAGAGATTTTATGAAGACATTTATTATCAATACTGGAGTGGATAATTTTTTTATTCTTACCGGAGGATATAAAATCCCTGATAAGGATGTTAGTACTTTCACCAATCAAGAAAATCATAAATATCAACTGAATTATAAGGTATGCAACACATTGCTATGTTCCAGGACTAGGAACATCTATAGTCAGATATCTTCATGTGAAACTGCAAATAGCATCTAGAAGAAACTTGAAGTTACACATTTTGGTACTTATAAAGTTATAGAGATGAGAAGAGCTATGTTAAGAGCTGAATACCATGGCATTAACTTTCCTTATGGAGAACCCATAAGAAAAGTACAAAAAAGGTTTATGACAATTGTGAATAGTTTAAAATCCATGGGAGAATATGGATTAGATAATAAATCTCTTGTGGGTAAAATCATAGACATCATGCCCAATTAGTGGGAATCCAAGAGAACTGCTATTGATAAGAATATAAAGGTCGCTCATATTTCTCTAGATGAGCTATTAGGAACTCTTCTTCAACCTGAGACTAGAATGAAGAGATATGTTGATAATGTTAAAAAGGATAATGGGAATGGAAGAGTTTCTTTTACAACTACTTTAAATCATATGAAAGCCAAAACTCTTGAGAGAGTTACTAGATCCAAATATTTGAAAGTTATTATCCAATCTGAATCTAGTGGAAGTGAATATTTAGAAAATGAGTTAGAAAATCTTACTCTAAGGATGAACAAGATTTTTGGTTAGAAGAATTTTCAATCCAGATAAAAGAATAAATAAAGTAAAATAAGAAAGATTCAGAATTCACATGTCATGAATTCAAGAGATATGGACATATAAGACCTTATTTTCCTATGCTTAAGAGAATGGAAAGAAAGGAAAAGCATTCTGAGAGAAATAGAAAGAAGTACTACAAAGATAAAGCTAAGAAATTCTTAAAAGCTAATGACACATGGAGTGCCAGTGGTGGATACTCTTCAGATGAATCAACAGATTATGAATCTTCTGGACAGAAGAATATTGGTCTAATAGCCAGACTATATATTGAAAATCATTGTTTAATGGCTAAGGTATAGAATGTTAAATCCATGACCAATGTATCTTTGAATGGTAGTTATAGTGATAGAAAATATTATCACTCTTTTTATAAATAATCTTCTTCTGATGAATATAATACTTTACCTACCTCTGAAGATGTTTCTATCTTTGCTATGCTTCTTGAGAACAAAAATTCAAAACTCAAAAAAAAGATTGGTAAGGAAAATTCTAGGATTTCTATATTTACTAAGGAAATATCAAATATTTCTAAAGATCTTGATAGGATAAACCTTGATTTAGAAATTATTTCAAAAAATATTGAGAAATTAAAATCTGAGGAGGATAAACATTTAATGATCAAGAAAATGTAATTTCTAAGAAAAATATTTTTGAGCCGAAATCTAGTTCTAAAACTAATTTTTTGGAAGATAAGAACATAGTTGTTAGAATAAAGTTAGAAATTTTTTCTTTGAGGAAGTCTTTTTCAAACTTTACTTTAGGTAAGGAAAATTTTGATAAAATGTATTCTCAAATCCGACCTCTTAGGAATAATTCTTTTTTTGGTTATACAAGTTCATAACTGATTTTTTGCAAAAATTATTTTGTTCCACAAAGTGCTCCATTCTGCACCAAGTGTCAGGGTGGTGGAAACTGGGCAGAAATTTGTTCCGTAAACAAAACTCAGTCTTTAGGATTTCATAAAGCCTATTTTTCTAAGAAAATGTGGGTACCTAAGATTTTTCTTTCTAAAATTTTTGGATCCAAGAACATTTGGATTCCGATAGTCTAACATTTTTATTTTCAAGAAAATAAGAAAAGTACCAATATCAATACTTGTTACATGGATAGTGGATGTTCCCGGTATATGACTGTTAACAAAAACTTCTTTGAAAATATTATCAAGATGAAAGGAGGAAAAGTAAATTTCAGAGATAATGCTAAGGGATAAATTATTGGTATATGTAACATCATTCTTCTTGGAAAAACTTTGATTTCAAATGTTTTATTTGTTAATGGTCTTAAGCACAACCTCATTAGAATAATTCAATTATGTGGTGCAGGTTACCTTGTGAATTTTTGGAATGATAACTGCTTAGTACACAATTCCAAGGAGGAGTTTATTCTTTCTGACTAGAGGCAAGAGAATGTTTACACACTAAACATAGAAGACCTTAGAATCCAAGACTTACCTTGCCTTAGTGCAATGGAAGACCATTCTTGGTTGTGGAATAGAAGGTTAGGACACTGTAACCTTATGAATCTATGAAAACTTTCTAATAAATGACTAGTTAAGGATCTACCGAAGCTTAGATTTTATTCTTCAAAATTTTGTGATCCTTTTCAATTTGGAAAGCAACATAAATCAAGATTTAAATCCATCGGTGAAGTCTCAACCACTAATGCATTACAGTTGGTGCATATGGATCTTTTTGGTCTAACACGAACTGGAAGCATTGGAGGAAAATATTATGTATTTTTCTTAGTTGATGATTACACTAGATTTATGTGGGTCTATTTTATAGAAAAGAAATATGACGCTTTTTTATTTAAAAAGTTTTAGAGCCCAAGATAAAAATGAGAAAAACCTTCCTTTGATAACTATTCATAGTGATCATGGAGGAGAATTTCAAAATTCTAATTTTGAACCTTTTATATTAGAAAAGGCATTACTCACAATTTCTCAGCACCTAGAACACATCAACAAAATGGGGTTGTTGAAAGAAGAAATATAATTATTCAAGAGATAACAAGAACCATGTTGAGTGAATATTCTATAGCCAAGAATTTTTGGGCTGAAGCTATAAGTACTTCTTGTTATACTATAAATTGTGTTTTGATCAGACATTTTCTTAATAAAACTCCTTATGAGTTATGGAATGGTAGAAAACCTAGGCTTTCCTACTTCAAGGTTTTTGGTTGCAAGGTATTCATTTTAAATACTAACGATATCTTACACAAATTCGCACCAAAATCTGATGAAGTAATTTTCTTAGGCAACTCCGCAACTTCTAAGGCTTATAGAGTTTTCAATAAAAACAGTTGTACTGCTGAAGAAATAGTACATGTCAAATTTGATGAAACTAATCCCTTTGTTTTTAAACAACCCCAACCTACATCTTCGGATGTGTTTTCAAAAAATTATTATCAACCTTTATTAAAATATATTTCTGATAAGGAAATTTTCCAAGAAGATATTTCTGAATCATTTACCCTGGAATATTTCCTACCCTATATTGATGAACAGGTTTTACAAAACCCAAATTAGTCATTTCTTAAGAATCATCTCAGTGATAGTTTTATTGTTGATGTAAATCAACCTGTAAGGACTAGAAGTTACTTAAGATATGAAGTAGAACATCTAGCATTCCTTTCTCAATTAGAACTAAAAAGAACTGATGAAGCTTTAAGTGATGATGATTGGATAAAATCTATACAAGATGATCTAAATGAATTTTAAAGGAATAAAGTCTATAACTTGGTTGGAAGACCTAAGGAAACTTCTGTTATTAGAGTAAAATGGGTCTTCAGAAATAAGTGTGATGAAAATGGAATCATAGTATGAAATAAAGATAGATTGGTTGCTAAAGGATATAATAAACAAAAAGTAATAGACTATAAAGAAACCTATTCTCCAGTAGATAGACTTGAATCTATTCGTACTTTACTTTCCTTTGCATCATTCTTCAACTTTAAACCTTTTCAAATGGATGTGAAATGTGCTTTCTTTAAGGGTTTTGTACAAGAGGAGATTTTTGTTAAACAACCTCCTGGTTTTGAAGACACAAAACATCCTGAACATGTTTATAAACTTACCAAAGCGTTGTATGGACTTAATCAAGCCCCTCAAGCTTTGTAAGATAGGCTTATAGAATTTTGGATTCAAAATAATTATGTTAAGGGAAATGTAGATCCATCCCTTTTTATAAATAAAGATAAGAAAAATGTTTTTATTGTTCAAATTTATGTTGATGACATTATATTTGGTTCAACTCAGAAATCATTAGCTGAATCCTCTGCGAATATAATGAAATATGAGTTCGAAATGAGTATGATGGTTGACTTAACATTTTTCCTTGGTTTTAAAATTCCTTAAAAACTAGAAGTAATCTATATATCCTAACATAAGTATATTAAATATCTTCTTAAAATGTATGGATATAATAACACTAAGAGTATAATTACTCCCATAGGTACGTCAAGTACACTTGATATTGATGAATCTAGGAAACCAGTAGATCAAACAACTTTTATATGTATGATAGGAAGTCTGCTTTACATGACAGCTAGTCACCCTGACTTAATGTTTTCAGAATGCTTATGTGCAAGATATCAATATGATCCTAAGGAATCCTATTTAAAGGAAGTGAAAAAAAATTCTTCTTAAAGGGAACCATGGATTTAGGACTCTTTTATATTTCTGGAAATGATTTTATTATGAAAAGTTTTTCGGATACTGACTTTAGTGAATGTAGAATGGATAGAAAAAGTACATCCTGAATGTGTCATTTCTTAGGAGATTAATTAGTTTCTTGGTCATATAAGAAGCAACACTTAGTATCACTTTCCACTGCTGAAGCTGAATATGTAGCAGCTGAAAGTTGTTGTGCTCAAGTGTTGTGGATGCAACACACACTCACAGACTATGGTATGAGTTTTAACAAAACACAAATTCTATGTGATAATACTAGTTCCATTTCCCTTAGTAAAAACCATTCACATCTCTCTTGTGAAAAACACATAGATATTAGGCATCACTTTCTTTGGGATCACACACAGAAATGGGATATCATTCTTCAATTTATCAGAACACAAGATCAACTTGCTGATATTTTCACAAAATCATTACCCTCCTATAGATTTAAATACATTAAACAGAAGTTAGGAATTATAACCATAAGGTAATATTTCTTATTAAATTTCTGTTGAAACCAATCTCTTTATAGTAATAAACTCATTTTCATAGGGGGAGTACATTTTCTTGTTAATTTTTCAAATTTTTTGTAATGAAAATTTTCGTAGTCAGATTTTTCAAATTTTTTGTAATGAATTTTTTTTTTCGTAGTCAAAATTTTTTCATCGTCTAAATTTTTTCATAGTGAATATTTTCATAGTCTGTGTAATGAATATTTTCTATGTTTTCATAAAGAAAATTTTCAAAGTATTCATAATGAAGATTTTCAATGTTTTCATAATGAAGATTTTCAATGTTTTCGTAATGATGATTTTCAAAGTTTTCGTAAAGAATATTTTTTATATTTTCGTAATGAAGATTTCCAAAGTTTTCGTAATTAAGATTTTCTAAGTTTTCATAATGAATATTTTCTAAGTATTCATAATGAATATTATCAAATTTTTTCTTAATAAAATCTTTTTCTAAAAATTTATAGTCAGTTTTCCAAATTTTTTGTAATCAAAATTTTTCAGAATCTAATGTTCTTGAAGAAGAATTTTCCCCATTACGAATAATATCCCTAGCAATCCAAAAGGTGTGTTTCCTTTCCTGAGTTTTTGTAATCATCCTTTACTTGTTGGTAGTTTCTTTTGGTTTTAAAATTTTTGGATTTCTATTTCCTTAAATTCGAATGTTTTTATTAAAAAACATCAAAACATCAGATCCAAGATTTCATTGCGACTATCATATCGACTGTAAGATTCGATTGAAAGGATTTTCAGCCATTCGATTCAGTTTGGAAGATGAACTTTCGCATCAAACGCCTATATAAAGGACACCCTGATGGTTGTCCCTCATCGATTCTCATGCTATCACATGCTAAAGTCTTACCCTTCTGCATAAGCTCAAACTAGATTTTCAAGGGTTTCTCAATTACGAATGTCTGTAGAAGAATCCTCTCAGAAAGATATGTATATTTTCAAGACAATATCGGAGTGGAAGGTATATATAGAAAGGTTGGTGCATTCAAACTTCTTCGACAAGTATGATTTTATTATCTCGAAAAATATTAAGCTGAATGGATGGAAAAGTGTCTATATATCAAAGCCAAGTGCTCAAGATTTGGTGTATTCGGATCTTATAATTGAATTTTATGAATTAGTCAGTTTCTTTAAGGAATAAGGTAGAGAGAAGTTTCCATTTAAGAGTTATGGAAAGACTAATGCTCTTTCGTATACAAAGGCATCTAGTTTGGCTGGTATTCCATACGAAGGGGAAGCTGAGTTCTGTTCTCACAAGTTGCCTGATTTCAAAGGAAGCATTGTTAAGGTGAAAGCTATGGATTCCCTCAGTCTTAAATATGAAAAGACTCCAAATATTTCTAACTTGTCTAAAAACTATCGGATTCTCTAATTATGGGTTCATGGATTCATCATTCCGAGAAAAGGGGAAAAAGATACTTTGAAAAAAAGTGACATGTATATTTTATATTTTCTGGTAAATCTGCGAAAGATCAATTTGGTTAAGCTTATTCTCATTAAGATTGAGAATATTAAGAATGGAAACTTGAAGGCTTAGATAATCATGTATCTATCTGTGTTTTCCAAGATAATTGTTTGGTGCTTAGAATCTTTTAAAATTCCTTGCATCTCGAAGCCAAAAAATTGTGTCAATGATGATACTCTGAAGAGTATGAACATTGGTTTTTCTAAGGACTTCAGAGAATTTTACGACTTACCTGAAGAAGAAGCTGAAGTTGTTTCAAAGAAACAAGAAGTGGATAATCCATCCAAAAAGGCAGGAAAGAAAAGGAAATTGAAGGAAGTATAAGAGGAAGAAAAAATCCCAAAAGCTAAGGAAGTCCAATCCAAAACTCCAAAATCTAAGAAGCAAAAAATCCAACCCAGATGATGTAGTAGCTAAGTGGACGGAAGATAAGGAAAAAAGGAAATCAGGGGAGTCTAGATTTGGTCTGGATCCTGCTGAAGCAAAATCCTTAAGAGAGAATACTTCTGATGAGATTGAAAATCAAGCTAAAGAAAAGAAGTTAATGAAGAATATGACTGAAGTTGAGATAGTGCAATCCCTTCTAAGGGATACTGAGAAAGAATCGGAGATCATTCTAGTACCAGAATCCTTCCTAGTAGAATCTTTAACTGAGACCCTGGGAAAGAAATATGTGACTTCAGAAAAGGTCAATGAAAAAGAAGTAGAAGAAGTAGAAGAAGAAGAGAAAGAATAAGGTAGTGGGGACACCATAGATTTGATTAAGTGAGTTGAATATTTCCATGAGAAGGAAAGTCCATCCAAGAAGATTTCAATCTGAACCTCTGAAGCAGAATCCTCAAAGTTGGCTACACCTAGGAAAGATGAGAAAGGAGAGGATAAGAAGGGTGAAGAATAAGTGAACAAGCTGTCTGAGGAAGAAGGTTCTAACCATGACTTCATTCATCCTGATGATGCTGAGAAAAGAGCTGATAAAAAAGACATAGATGAAGATAATATTGTTCAGCTGTCTGACAATGAACATAAATCTCTATATGAGGAAGCCATTCTGAAAGCTGATAAGGGTAAACAGGTGGTTTTTGATACACCTACTAAGGTTGTTATAAATAAGAAAAAGTCGGTGGATCTTCTAATAGGAAACTTACTGAGCTACAGAAAGATCCCTCACCTAGAAAAGTTTCAGATTCGGAATCATCATCCCTTGGACATGATTTCATTGGTCAATTGTTGAAGAATCTTGTTGGGACTATTCCGATTTTTCCAAGTATAGACTCCAAATTCCAGATGCTTCAACACACACTAAATCAGAAATTGGATTTAGTATTTATGGTGATGGATAAGTGTGTAAAGCTAGAGGCTGATTTCAAGAATTTCTTCATTAACTACGATGCCCACAAAAGGTCCTGTAATAAAATGGTTGGCCGATCAAAGAAGACAGTTGAAGATTTGAGAGAACAAGATGAGTTCCAAGATGGTGTCAAGGAGTCTTTTGATATTGAATATGAAAAGATCAAGGATCTCACAATTATATTTGAGAAAAAGCTAACTCTTGAGCAGAATACTCATATGCAAGAAGTAAAAGATATGAATGGAAAGCTATAATCAGTTTTCCAAAGCTGGAAGAGAGACAGAGATCTTCGGATTGAGATAGAAGAAAACCTTGTCAAGTAGGAAGAAGTCTTGAAGGCTCAAGAAGAGGTTCTCAAGGATCAGGAAGATAGAATCAAAGCCTTAGAGAAGAACGTAGAGGATCAAGATCAGATTCTAAAGCCAGCTGTGGAAGATCATAGGGAGCTCAAAAATCTGAAAACCATTATGAAGAAGTTGATGCCCAAGGAAAAGGAATGATAATATACCCAATCTTATCTTTTGTTGAAATCTTCTTCCTTGTATAATTCATCCTATATTAATGAATTTTTGGTTTCTCATTTTTTTTTTGGTTCTTTTTAGTAATATTTCAGGTATCATAATTTATTTTCAATTCCCTCAAATTCCATTTCTAAAATCACAAAGGGAGAGAAAGGAAAAATAATTCTAAGAAAAGAAGAAATTTCCCTAACTAAGGGGGAGTTTACTTAAGGGGGAGAATTTCATTACAAATATTTCCGTATTCAAGATAATGAAAAATATCATTCTAGAAATCTAGAATAATATTCTTAGAGTTCCAAATACTATGGGGGAGTTAGTTGTATTCATCATTTTCCATTTGATGAGGGAGATATGTTTTACTTTCAAAGTCCAGAAAAATATTTTCTAAGTTTTTTATATATTCTTTTTCATAAGGATGTTTGTGCCTTCCAAAAAGAGATATATATTTTACTCAATAAGGTTTCCTTATGACATTTCCATTCCTTATTGTATGGGGAGATTGGTGAGTTAATAAGGTTTTCTTATTTCTTCCCCATTTTATCTTGTTTTGAAAATTACAAACACCTTATCTTAAGGAAAATTTAATTTTACCATACGTTTTAATTCTATAATGAAAATTTCTTTTCCAAAGAAAATTTTTCATTACCATGTTTTCCATTATTCATTATTTCATCTAAGTGTAAAATTCAGTTTCGTATCCAAAATCTTGGAATCATATAATACTTATATATAGAGCATTCTATTTTTAGGATCCGAATTCAGGTTCTAAGTTCTCCAAATTCAGACTCCGAACTCTTATGAGTCCTGACTCCGAGGTCTCTGAATTCAGACTCTGAAATCTTATGAGTTATGACTCCGAGTTCTCTAAATTCAAACGCTGAACTCTTATGAGTTCAAACTCTAAATTCTTATGAATTCAGACTCTAAACCTTGTAAGTTCTAAATCAGAATTCTGATGAATTCAGACTCTGAACATTGTAAGTTCAGACTCCGAATTCTTATAAATTTAGACTCCGAATTTCCTTGAAATTCAGAATCTGAATTCTATATAATTCAGTTTCCTAATTCCTTTGAAAATAGAATCCGAATATTCGTATATTAAAGACTCCGAATGTATTTTTGGTTAGACTCAGAACTATTTTCCCTTACACTCTGTATAATTGATTTTGGTTATGTAACCATATTTTTTCTTACTCATGTTTTGATTACAAAACAATGTCATGATTTCAGTTACTAACTAACCATTGGTTGAGTGACATGTGTACAGGTCCCTCTGAAATTCAAGGAAAATATGACTGTTGGAGGAGGGAGCTGAACATTGAGAATGTCCCTATAAATAGGATCTCATTTAAACGAGCTCAAAATAAGTTGATCAATCTAGAGATTACATATTGCTGAAGTGATTTCTAGAGAGAGAGAGGCTTTCCATGCTTTGTGTGTACTGAACACTTTGTTTAGATTTGCTTCGTGTGACTCCAAATGCTGTTGAGTACAATCGAAGGCTTCCGAGGATAGGAAGACAGAGGTGTCGACTACCTTAAAGTTTGAGGACTTCTTTGCTGAGGAAGACAGAGGTGTTGACTACCTTGAAGTTGAGAGCTTTCAGGGATAGCAAGACAGACTCCGATCATCGTATCGAGGACTTACCCTGGTGTGGGTAAGACAGAATTTATTAAAATTATAATTCAAAGGACCTTTATCCAAGGTTTTTGGATACCCTTCTCTTTGAGTTAAAAGATTTACTACTTGTTACTTGTTTTGTTTCAAGTTTTCCCCTGCATTTTGTTTATTGAGGAAAGTATAAAATTCTTATACTTCCTTATAATTGTACACTCTGATTTAGTAAGATTCTATATGCTTTAAGGTAGAATCTTTATCTTTGTAAACTTTGGTTAATATTAATTTTTGGATTCACTTTTCTAGAATTGCATTCTCGGAATCATATTTCTGAAATCAAGTAAGTGGGTAGAATTAGAGGTGTTTTGAATTTTGTTTATACAAAATTTCTTTAAGGATTTTTTCTAAAGTATAAAATTCACCCTCCCCCCCTTGTATATTGAGTATCTACAGTATCATTTTTATCCTTCAGTTGGTATCATAAGAGATTATCATAATCCATACCAACTCAACAGTATGGGTTCCCAAATCATTAATTACTAATATTACTGGACCCAAGAAAGTCTGGGTATAAAAGATTTTTCTTTTTTGAATTTTCATTATAGGAAACACTCTTGAAGAGATCCTGTAAAATATTATGGTACTTGAATAGTGAATATTCATGACACATGATAGGGGACTACTTGAGCTTCAAGAATCTTATAAATATTGATGGTGGTAATGTCACTTTTGGTGAAAATGCTAAAGGAAAAATATTTGGCATTGGCCAAATTGGTAACACTAATTCAATTTTAATTTCCAAATTAATTTTTTTAATGTATTAAAGTAAAATATATTATGTATATATTAGTTATGTGATAATTGTTTCAATATTAAATTTTAAAATGATACATGTAATGTACTTAATTATAAAAATAAGTCAGTATTTACTGCTTTTAGAATTGATAATGTTTATGTTGTGAACATGGATTCTTTAGTTTATCAAAAATATTCTTACTTAAGTGTATTTCATGAAGAATCATGGATTTTTCATAGGATATTATTCCACTGTTTCACTCACTCACTTAAAAAGCTTTCAAGTAAATGGTTAGTTAAGGATATACCCAAACTAGAATTTCTAGACAATAAAGTATGTAATCCTTGTCAAAAGGTAAAACAACTCAAAATATCTTTCAAACCAAATAAATAAGTTTCAACTTCTCAACCACTTGATATGGTTCACTTGGAGTTTTTTGGACCATCTAGAGTTTCAAGTCTTAATGGGAAGCACTATGTCTATATTCTTATAGATGACTTTTCTAGGTATACTTGGACCATATTTTTAGCTCACAAGAGTGAATTTTTTTCTTAATTCACCAAGTATGATAGATCATTTGAGAACATAAGTGGTGTTTGGATAAAAACATTAAGTAGTGACCATGTTCTTGAGTTTGAGAACCAATAATTTGAATCTTTTTTCTCAAAGAATGGATATAGTCCTAACTTCTCTGCTCTTAGGACACCCCAGAAGAATGGAGTTTTAGAAAGAAGGAATAGAACCTTACAACAAATATCCTGGACAATGCTTAATGAGTATGACTTACCAATTTATTTTTGGGCAGAACCTATCAATACAAGTTGTTATATAATTAATAGAGTATTAATTAGACCAATTCTTAAGAAAAATTCTTATGATCTTTGGAACAATAGGAAACTCAAATTTAGATACTTTGAATTTTTTGGTTGCAAGGTTTATATTCAAAATACTAAGGATAATCTTGAAAAAATTTCATCCAAATGTGATAAAATAATTTTCCTAAGATAATCAACCTCTAGTAAATCCTGTAGAATTTTTAATAAAAGAACCTAATGTGTGGAAGAATATGTACATGTTAAGTTTGATGAAACATATCCAAATGAATATAAAACCCCTCTTGAAAATATTGAGTATGGTCTATCCAATTTGGATATAAATGTTATCCCCCCTAATCCTAATATTAAGTAAGGTGATAAATCCTCCAATTCTAGAAAATCGGTATTCTCTAATCATAGTGAACCTGATCCTACAGATAAACCTGAAATAACTAGTCTATCATTTTCTAGATCAGTTAAAATCCTAAAGAACCATCCCTTTGATGTTGTAGTTGGAGTCTTAGATAAAGGGACACATGCTAGAGATTCTCTTAGGAATCAGGTTGAACATCAAGACATCTTATCACAGATTGAACCTACAAACATTAATAATGAAATCAATGATGAATTTTGGGTAATGGTTATGCAAGAATATAGGAATAAGTTTGAAAGAAATAATGATTGGAAACTAGTGGATAGACTTAAATACACCTTGATTGTAGTCACTAAGTGGGTCCTTAGAAACAAAGTAGATGAAGTAGGAACCATAGTGATGAATAAGTCCAAATTAGATGCACAAGGATATACTCAAGAGGAAGTCATTGACTATGAAGAAATATTTCCAATAGTTTCTAGAATTGAATCTATTAGAATACTACTATCATATGAATCTAATATCAATTTCAAACTATATAAAATGGATGTTAAAATTGCATTCTTAAATGGGTATATAGTTGAGGATTTTTTTTGAACAACCCCTTGGTTTTAAAAACCCTCATTTTCCAAATCATTTTTTTAAGTTAACAAAGTATTTATATGGTTTAAAACATGCTCCAATAGCTTGGAATGATAGGATAAGTACTTTTCTTTTTTAAAGGCTTTAAAAAAGGTATATATGATCCAAATATCTTTATAAAAAAATTATAAAGATGTTTTAGTAGTTCAAATATATGTTAATGAAATTATTTTTGGATGTTTAAAGAATTCGTTATGTATTTATTTTTCAAAAATGATGCAAAGTAAATTTGAAATGAGTTTAATGGGAGAACTGAAATTCTTTCTTAGATTTAAAAATTTTAAAAATAAAAAAGGTATTATTTTAAATCAAAGTAAATTTACTAAAGATATTTTAAAATTTTTTGGCTTTTATAGTACAAAAAGTATTGAAACTCCAATGAGTACCACTTATATGTTGGACCTTGATGAAATTTGTAAATATGTTGATCAAACCAATTATAGAGGGAAGATTGGAAGTTTACTACACTTGAATTCTAGTTGGCTTGATATTATGTTTAGATTATGTATATGTGTCCATTTTCAAGAAAACCCCAAATAATCTCATTTAAATATTGTTAAAATAATTTTAAAAGACCTCAAGTATACTACCAACTTATGAATTTTGTACCCTAGAGAAAAACCATTTGATTTAGTTAGTTATTCAGATGCTGATTTCAGTGTTTGTAAGTAAGATAGAAAAGAACTTGTGAAACATGTCACCTTTTAGAAATGTATCTAGTATCATGGTGTAGTAAAAAGAAAAATTTTGTTGAATTATCTACTTTTGAGGCTGAATACATAGTTTCTGGTAGTTTCGTGGTCAAATTTTGTAGATGAAACACACTTTTCTAGATTATGGATATCATTTTAGAAAAGTCCCTATAAACTGTGACAATACATGTGTCATTAACATATCAAAGAATCATGTTTCTCACTCTAGAAAAAAACATATTCATGTAAGTATCACTTTTTGAGAGATCATCATCAAAAAGGTGATATAACTCTTGAATTTATTGGCACAAAACATCAGCTTGTCGATATATTAATGAAGACATTAAACTCTAAAATAATGAATTGCATTAGACATGAACTAGGGATGATTAATTTTTTAGGACCTAATGTTAATAACTCAATGTTAAAACTTAGTGTGTATGACTCATTAATAGGACACTAGTGATGTATCACTGACACCGATAATGGCATGCTGACAATGTCATGTTGACACTGACAGTGTCATGTCAACACAAACATTTTCATGCCAATTGTGTCATGCCGATAGTGTCTTATCAACCCCAATTATGTCTCATCAATGGACACTCTCTGATAGAACTGGTCGTCTGTTTTTATTTTTTTCAAAGCGATTTTGTTTTAATTATTTCTTTTTATTTAACCTGGATTATTCAATTTACGATTTATAAAACCCAAAATGATAAAATTGAGTCTATACTTCTTACTTATTACTCTCGGCCTTCCACTCAAACTTTTACCCTTAATCTCTCTTTACCTTCAACTGTTTCACCTTCTTACCTTCAACTGAACCCTTAATATAGTTAGAGTAAAACTCGTCTTAGAATAATATAAATATGATTTTCAAACCATGAAGATATAGAAAGGTTAATCAATCAATTCTAAGTATATTCATCCAGGACATGAAAATTGAGTGTTAATACCTAAGAGATAAGTTCACTAAGAATAGTTATTAACAATTAAGTATCTCTTGTTAAATGTGTTGTATACGCAAGGATAGTTGGAATCGTTCTAAAATAATGAAATATCTTATTACCCTAGACTAGTACGTGAATTTTATCTTCATGATGAGTTTATTCTGGAAGGTAGTGATACATACTTGATTAAATCTATACTTAATAGAAGAAGAGTGTCATTTTATTTAGGGCATTGGGTATAATGTATGAGGGTACCTCATAAAGGGATTTATGATGACTATCAGGGGAGTGTTCCTCCCAGAAGTGATTTATTTTTATATAAGATATCTTTGGGTGAGCTAACTGGTAATGAAGAGCTTAAAAGGCCAATTTCTACTGAGTTGTATGGTGAAAGATGGTTGTTATTAAAGTTCATCCAACACTAGTTGTGTCTTAGGAAATGGGACTTTTCTTCACTCAAGTATCAAGATGTATATCTATTATACTTTCTGAAGAAAAGACATAAGGTAAATCTATGTAGGTATTTGATAGTCCATATAATTAAAATGATAAATCCTTATTGAAAGACAAATTATCTGTTTTACCCAAGAATTATACCTGTCATACTAAAAGACAAAGGATGAGTAAGTGACGATGAAGAGACCATATCTGTTTGTAGTGGTATCTACCAAAGTAAGGATGTTTTTAAGAGAATGAGGATAAATTTGAATCCATAGGGAGTGGGTTGAAGATGATGAGAATTTATATGGGAATTTAAGCCTTGTGGACCGTCCATCTAGGACAAGAGATAGAGTTATCCTTGTCTATCACCAGATGTTGATGTTGTCTATTCGGATGAAGATGAAGCAGGTGAAACTAGTAGAAAAGATGAGTCTCATATAGATGATAGGAGTGACCATGATATTTTTTAAAGTCCTAAGGGGGTGTCTTTTGGACCTACTAGTCCACCTTTATATCTACATTCTAAGGAAACTATTCCAGCCTAGGATGATGATGATGATGATGATCCTGAGGAATCAATCGGTCTAGAGTATAAAAGATAATCTAATAGTTCAGATGATGAAAATAGAGAATAAAAATAAAAACTATTTGGAAGAAGAAAGTGGCAGTGAAGCTGAAGGCAGTGTCATTGAGGAAGTGTATGAAGAATCTAGTGATAAAAGTGGAGATGATGGAGAGGATGAAACTGAGTAGGAAAGTGGTGGAAGTGATACTAGTTCGGATCATCCTGGTGATGATGAAGGTTCTTATAAAGAACATGTTGGTATTGTAGCTCAAGGACAGATTGTATAACCTCCTAAAGCTAGTGTTAAATAAGGGTAAGTAGTATAAGTTCATGGTGAAGTAGAAGCACAGGTATCCCCTATACCAAGAATTGTTTGTACTAGAATAAAATCTCAAATTGAGAGGGATCCTCAAGAAAAGAATGTCAGAGTTGATACACTCACTCCTTTTGGTGATAGTGTGGTATCTGAATGGGAAAATCACCCTGTTTATGTTTCTCTTGGTTTGGATTATTCTAATTCATATACTAACAATAGTGTAGTTATTCCAAGGAGACCATTAGTTGAGGAACCTGTTAATTCTGAGACACCTCCAGCAGTTCCATTTTCTTCTGCTCCTGCACCTCTAGTGACTTCAGTACCAAGTGACTATGTCTCCAAATATGATTCTGAAAGGTTTAAGTCATATATGAAATCTCTTATTAGAACTTCATCTAAACCTAAAAATTATATTGTTCCTACTCTAAGTGAAAGAGATATTTCTATTCTGACATAAATATTGGTTTCTCAAGTGGAACCTAGGATGAGTTATTGAAACTATAATAAAGGATAACCAGAGAATGAGGCATGAGTTTAATAAAATGGTTTTTTCCATAAACAAATTGACTATTTATTACATGATATACTTGGATAAAGTGATAAAGAATTTTGAGGATGCAGTTTCTAGAAATGTTACTGCTCAACCTCGGACCCCTGATTTTGATATAAATCAGTTGAGACAAGAAATAAATGATATATTGAAAGTTTCATCTAGCTTAGTAGCTCTAGTTTCACACCCTCTAGATATTGATATGGTCAGTAGTGTGATTAGAGAAGAGCTTCAAACAATTATGGGTGGCACTGACTAGGAGAGTCTCTCATAGATTAGAAAGAGCATTGGTCGCATCCATGACAGGGTGAGATTATATTCCAAAATGTTCTACAAATTCACAAGGATAGATAAGAAAGAAAATATATTTTTATTTCAAGATAATATACATAAAACATCTTCTCACCATCCACTTCAAGTATTTAGTTGAGAATCTGAGACTTCCTTCGGTGACACGGGCATTTAGAGATTAGGTGAAGATACTTAAGAAGTTTACTCATACCCTAGAGAAGTTTTTGGAAAATAAGAAATATTTCATTGAGGCTATGGAATATGGTGGGAATATTATCATGGATTTTCATCAACATTCTTAAACCTTATCTGTATGTCTATAGTACGGCTGTTGTTGTACCAGCTATCACACCTCTAAGACTAGCTCTCCAATCTGCTACCTATCCTTATGTATCCTTTCCTTCTCAGGCACTCTCTCCTAATAAAGATTTCAAGAAGATCCTTCCTATCATTTTTAGGGAGATTACTATCCCTCCTCCCTCCTATAATGACTCAGATTTTTCATGTAATTTTCTTTAATTTATATGGGAATATTATGAGTTCGCAAAAATTTATGGTACATTATTCCGAGGCCCGGAGTTACCGAAATGAATTTATAAACTTTTTTTTTCAGGTAAGTTTAGTAAAAGTGTGATAGGGTTTCTGTAACTTTTGAACCGGTGCTTGGAATTGACATATGAGGACACCGTTGAGATCATAGTGTCGGTATTCTCTTAAAGAGACCATCACCTCGACCGTAGTAGGTCGAGGTTGAAATTTAGTTTTTGTGCTTTTCATGGGAGAGAATAAAATAAATTAACTTTATTTTATTTTTGAAATTCAATCCACTCAATTTGAATTTGGTGGTGGGGACCACCCGATCCTTGAACTCCCTCTTTAATGAGAGAGGTGACTCTTGGGTTCTTTTTCCATTAATTGTGCCAACATCAAATTAATTAATGTTCCAACATAAAATTAATTAATGTGCCAACATTAATTTTATTAATTATTATAACTTTATTTATTTGGCATTTCACCTCTTGGTCGGGGGATTTGTTGGTAAAGGGGAGTTTAGGAGAATTGTGAAGCAACAATATCTCTAATGAAGAACACTTTCTCTAACGAAGAACTCCATTGAAGGATCCCCAATGAGGAACATCTTCAATGATGACAAACCGACGTTCGTCCTATCCTCTCCTCACTAACGTCAACAAGAAATCGAGGTAGAAATTGTTGGTTTGTTTACACCTTACCATGTTCTTGTCGTTTTTCAAGATTCAAGAAAAATTATGTTGCTTGATACTGTTCTAATGTGGAGGATGCTGGCCAAATGAACATGTCCTGATCTCTCCATAACCTTTGTGAATTATTGGTGGTATTGAATCGATGGCGACATCCCAAGACAAGTGCAAGAGTCTACGGAATGAAGAACAGGCCACCAGGGCGCGCCCGGTACCCCAAGGAACGTCACCGGTGACCCATGCCGGTGACCAGTGCTGGTGACCAGCACAGGTGGGGCATGAGAGTGGTGGCGGGAAATCTGGCTGGCCGCGACGATGGCAGCGATGCGACCACGCCACCAGAAAAGGGTTGGGGCCCATTGGACACGGCAGAGCAAGGGCGGAGGTCAACGCACGACCGGCCGCGTAAAGGGGGCAGTGGCGCGCCTCCGCACCGCCGGGCGTGAAAGGGCCGCGCCACGAGGCCATGGAGGCAAAGTGATCACAGTTGGCTCTCTGTCGGCTGCCAGAAGAGGCATGGTGTGTGACGGCGCCGCGCGGGTGGGCTAGCCGTCTGGCCTGCCGGGGAGCCGAGTGGGACCTCGGGTCCTGCATGCCAGCTACCGGCGCCACGTGGTGCCAGCAGGTCGGCTACCCAACCCAAACAGCCTAGCCATTCGGGGTACCCAAGGGGTGCCTCCCAATTGGGTGGAGGCTAGGGCAAACCCCACTACGGGGCCACCCACTCGCGACCCAGCGCGGGCCAGCAGGCCGCCCAGCACGGACCGCCAAGCGCGGGTCGCCCATTGCGGGCTACGCCGACGGGCTGGAACGGACCCAGTGGGCCGATTTAGACCTATGTCCATACCCAAGTCAGCCCATACCGGGTTGTGCTAGGTCGGTCCGACCGAGTCGGACCAGACTTCGACCAGTTTCGACCCCTTTCCACTCTTTCAGACATAACTTGAGCTACATGCATCCGATTGATGAACCGTCTATGGCATCAGAAACCTTGGATAGAGATGGTCCTTTTGGTATACCCCAATTTATTTTTAGATAATGATGAGGTATGGCTAGGTTGGATCGAACACGAATCCAATCGGGCCCTTGGAACTAAAAGGTTAATAAATTACAGACTGGGCATCCGATTGACGCACCATCAATTGCATTGAGACCCCTATTACATGGTGGTCCTTTGGGATACTTCTTCATGGGATTTCGTGGTAGTTGGAGTATCAACCTGTGGATTGAGGAGCGGACTCTCCCAGAATCAAGTGATCTTAGTGTGGGAACCCTGAAGATGGTTGTAACAGGAGAAAGGGATCCTCTGTGGGTCTATTCATTGGGATCCTACGTGGGTTTTTGTTACATTATCTCAATTGGATCTGCTCTAGGAATCCACGTGGGACTACTCTAGGATCCTACATGGGTCTCCTGTACTAGGATCCTACATGGGTCTGATGGTTTAGGATCCTATGTGGATCTGCCTCTCAACAGAGTAAGATGATTCAGCAGTTACTTCTAATCATCTTTACTTTCGTACCTAAGTTATACCTGATGTAAGCTGAGTCTGTACCTTTGTGGTGATACATATGTGGTATTCTTCTTTGTGGAATACCTTTTTGGTACTTACCTTCGTGGTGAAACCTTTTTGGTATTATTCTGTGTGGTGTTACCTTTGTGGTGCTAACCCTTGTGGTGTTACCTTCGTGGTATTCTTTCCTATGTGGAATAGTTTTACTTTGGTTAAGAGTTGGGACTTGTGTTTCCTCATGAATGAGATGGGTATTCTTGATAACATAGGTATATGTGTGGGTATATTCCTAAGTAGGGTTGACTGTTGTTCTCATGCTTTTTGATTTTGGTATGTTTTTTGTTTAATCCTTTGTGGATTTTGAGAGACCTTTGGGGGTCTCGGGATCCCTACTGGGTATCATTATACTCACCCCTGCATGGGCTATGCCCGCACCTTGTTTTGTTTAGTGAAGATGACAGATATCATTGATTGAGGCTGAGGGTATCAGGACTTGAGGTAGCTCGGAGGTGGACATTAGACGAGGTATACCGTAGAGACGACTGTTTGAGAGTTGTACCTACCCTTCAGGTAGGATCCTTGGTGGGTGTTCACAAGAGTTGTTCTATTTTACCTGTACTTACCATTTTTCTTGTACTTCCTAGTTTTCTTGTACTTTCCAGTTGGGCTTGTATTCTTGTCCCTTTTTCTTACTATATATACTATTTTTACTATACAGTTAACTTGTGTTCCTTTCTTGTTGTGTGCTTGGATGTGTGTGTTTATATATTATAAAGGCAATGCCTTCCCGGTTTTAAGGAATACGCCTTTCGATGCTAGTCGTCAGTCCCTGGCCTATGGACGGCGGGCTTGGGGTAGCCACGGAATGGGCCCCGGGGGACGGGTCGTGAAAAATTGGTATTAGAGGATTCAGTTCTTCAGTATAACATTGGAAGCTGATCTTTTAATGTCAATAGTGTTAAGTGTTATGAGTGTGGTTATCAGTTTTGAGAATCTAGTGTTGGTGCAGCGGCCGATGTATCCATACACCAGGACCCTGACTTTTGATTTCTGACTCACTGCACAAAAAAACTGATTGTGTGTGTGTTTTGAAAATTTTTCATTGTGATCTCTTTGAGTCAACTCACCAGGTATAAATTATTGACCGTGATGCACCTATTTCTTTTCAGGATTCCTCCACACAGACAGCCAGCTAGTGTTCCAGGAAGAGTACGTGAGTATAGCCCACCGAGCGATGAGGCCTCGGTGCAGAGCCCTTTATCAGTAGAGGAACCATTGGTACCATTACCCATTGAGCCACCGATTCCACAAGCCCCAGCAGCAGAGAGTACTCACCTCTTGAGCGTGTTGCACAAGTTCCAGCGCTAGAGGACGCCTAGGTTAAAGGGTGATATGGACCCACAAGCGACTGAGGATTGGCTGGAGTCCGTGGTGAGAGTCTTCCGACTAGTAGCGACACCAGTTGATCTCATGGTGATCCTTACCGCCAGCCTTCTACAAGCAGCAGTAGGAAGATGGGGGATCTTGATGCTCTAGGTTCACGATGAGGTGACACTTCTCTAGGTAGACTTTGAGAGCATGTTTCAGGCAGAGTTTGTCCCAGCGACCCTTCGCACAGTGTGCATAAAAGAGCTTCTTCTTCTGCAGTAGGGCAGCAAGACTGTGGCTCAGTACTCAGCTAGGTTCATCGACCTATCACGCTACTCCAATGATATGGTGAAGGACCCATTCCTTAGGGCCCGTACCATTGATCAGGGACTCATGCGTGAGATCATGGCTTCGATAATTTCTATCAGCATCCCGACGCAGGAGGGGGTGTTAGAGAGATCCCTCTTAGTGGAGAGTTTTCTTGCTGAGCAATCACCAGCAGTGAGACCCACCACCGAGCGTCACATAGCAGAGTCTTATGCAGCTAATAGCAGAAAAGTATCATAGAGATCCAAGAGGACCAGACCTACAGGTGGACAACCGCAGGATTCAGGGTCGGTTGTGTGGGGCACTCGAGATAGACCCAATCATGCTAGGAGCAGGCAGTGTTATGCATGTGGAGGGCAAGGTCATATGGCTTGTGACTTCCTAAACTTCCATACAGATGATCAGTAGATGGTCGAAGGACCTCCTAGGCCTAGACAGAGGTTCGACCGAGGAGGTCCGCAGGGAGCAGGCAGATGTGGCAGAGGATCTGGCTGCGCAGTTGGCAGTGGGCAACGATTTGAGGTGTTACCACCACCACCACCCGGTGGTCCACCCCGATAACAAGAACATGTGGATAGGGGCGATCTCAGCTCCAGGCAGCTGAGGCCTATAACCACAGCACTCTGGAGATGATACGAGGTACAAATTGTGTCTACTACACCTTTGTTACGATACTTATAGACATAGGTGCCAATAATTATTTTATTTCCACTGCCCTCGTTCAGAGCTCAGAGATTCCAGTGGAGTCTTTGGCTCAATACTTAAGGAAAGATACTTCTATGAGAGAGGATTCGACGATTACACACCAGTGTTGGTATTGTGACCTTACTCTAGGAGGCGAGAGCTTCGACTAGGATCTTCTAGTACCGGTGTTGAGGCCTTACAACATCATCTTGGGTATGGATTGGTTATCAATAGTCTATGTCCAGATCGACTGCATTAGGCACAAAGTGTGGTGTGTCTGCATGGATGGGACTAGGTTTACCTTCACCGGTGAGAAGGGAGCCTTTGCATCACCGGATGGACTTAGCTGGAGAATAGTGCAGTTGATTACTCATCAGTTGGCTAGCTTTACCCTCGGAGTGGTTGATGTGGAGAGTCCGAGCTATCCTGTAGTGGTAGACCAGTACACAGACTTCCTTCTTGATGATGTTCTGGGTCAAAATCCTATTAGAGAGGTGTACTTTTACATTGAATTATACCCTGGGACGACACCGATATCTACACCAGCGTATCGGATGGCTCCCCTGGAGCTTCATGAGAAACGGGTACAACTGGAGGAAATACAGGGGAAGGGGTTCATCTGGCCCAGTGTTTCTCCTTGGGCAGCACTGATTTTTTTCACCAAGAAGGAGGATGAGAGCTTGAGACTTTGTGTTGACTATCAGCACCTGAACTAGGTGACCGTGAAGAACATGTACCCACTCCCAAGGATTGATGACCTCTTTTATCAGCTGAAGGGGGCACATTGGTTCTTGAAGATAGACCTCGGATCAGGCTATCATCAGCACAGAGTACGAGATTAGGATGTGTAGAAGAAGGCTTTTCAGATGTTGGTATGGCCCCTATGATTTCTTGGTTATGCCATTCAGCATAACCAACACTCCAGCAGTATTCATGGGAATCGTAAACAGGATCTTTCAGCCATATCTTGATCGCTTTGTGGAGGTTTCCATTAATGACATTCTGATCTACTCGGATAAAGAGGAGGAGCATGGCTATCATTTGCAGATAGTTCTAGACACACACCGAGAGCACCAGCTTTATGGTCAGCTCTAAAAGTGTTAGTTATGGATCTGAGAAGTTCACTTTCTAGGACATGTCATCTCGGAGGCTGAAGTTGTAGTGGATCCAGTGAAGATTAAGGCAGTACATGCTTGGGGTCCACCCACGAGTGCCACGGAGGTACGGAGTTTCCTGGGATTGGCCGGATACTAACGAAGATTTGGCCTGATTTCTCCAGAGTTGCAGCACCTTTATCAGCGTTGACGAAGAAGGGGCAACCCTTCGTGTGGTCGGAGAGATTCCAGTGGAGTTATCAGGAGCTGAGGCAGAGGCTAATGTAATACCCCAATCTTCCACGGTATGTTTCCCTTTGAATAATGGAATACCTTTCATTGTACGCAACTTTGAGAATCTAACACACTGTGACCAATCAAACTAGCCATTATGAATAGTAATACCCACTTTTTGAAATTTTATAAATTTTATCATTCAAAATGGACTTCATTTTTGGATTTGGAATATCAAAATTATCTTAGGGTGAATTTTTGGAATTTTTCTCAAAACTTTCAATTTTTGATGAATAGTGAAAAACACTGAGTTATAGTTTAAAACTGAATTTTTATTTAAATAATTATTTATTTTATTTAAATTTATTTTAGGTAAAAATAGATACATAATACCTTTATATTTTCAATTTAATTCATTGGAGTTGGTTTATAATAATTTTAGATATATAAAAATTTTATTGAACTTTTAACCGTCTTTTACCCACCTCTTAAGAGCATTTGCAAATTTGAATAAAACATAATTTTACCACTTCTGTGAATTGAATTTCAAAAATACAAGAGAAACAGTTGATATCAGTAAGTAAAATTTGGTTCAATAAGATAAAAATAATTTTTGGTGAATAGTATCTTTTGACCTTTATTTACCACGGCTAAAAGTAAATAGGGTAATTAAGGGTAAAAATGATATTATTATTACCCTAACACATGTATTAATTCAATTGGATAAGTGAAATTAGACCAAAAAAATCCTTACAAATAAAATATTATCCTTTAGGTTCACTTGGATTAGATTAGGACATTTATTATTATTTAATTCAAAGAAGAGTTAAGAGTGTTAAATTCGAAGCTTAATAACTAAACCATTTTTAATATAGAATTATACATAAGATAAATTATATTATAAATATTAATTATAAATATAAAAATATTTCCTAGATAATGGTATTTTATTTATATTTTTAAGACATTTAATAATTTAATTTATTTATAAAACAATGATGATGCAGTAATTACCTAATTAATGAAATATTAAAATATTTGAAATTATAAATATCCAAATAAATGTAATTTTTTGAATTTTTATAAATTATACTAATTTTATTGGTTAATATTACATGTTAGGGTTGGTTAGATTAATTTTTTTTGAATTAATAATGTTGTTATGAATTTAGAAAAAACAAAATACCAAATAGTGTCAAAATTGACACAAAAGAGTTTTTAAAACAAATATTATATTATTAATTGATATTATATTCCTAAAAATCTAAGGTTTGGCCAAAAGACTTACATAATTATAGGTGCATCATTAATTAACCACTTGGGGTACGCTTGGAAGTATATAGTATGTTTATTAACCATATAATATAAAAATACAAAAAGACATCGTAAATGTTAAACTAACCGAAAATTATTTTATTATAAAATAATATTTCTAACTTTTCCTAAGGTTCCTCTCATCCCTCTTATAAAAGGGCACTCCCCTTTTCCTCAAATTCACACCTTTAAAGACTTTTGTCTCAGACAAACTCTACCCAAATACCCTCTCAACTATCCTAACTTCATCTTAGAGTCCTTACTTTAGCCATAAAGCCAACCTAAGGAGCCCTTTTGATCAAATCCAAAGGAAGAACCCGAAGAAGAGGTAAATATTTCATCACCTCTTTCAAGTTCCTTTCTTCTTCCACTTCCTTTTTCTTTGTTGTTTCCATTCTATAATAATAAATCTAGTATATTCTATATAATGTGATGTTATTATAAATATGGTACAACCATATTCATTAATCTATCCATCCTTTGAATGACATGTCACCATACGTGCATATGTACGGCTTACCGTCTCCACATCGTGGTGTAATTGTTATTCAATACATTATTATTTTGATAGGTATAATAATGATGTGTAATTTATGTAAATAATAAATGTAACATGATAATTATTCCTTATATATGATCTACCATCCAATTATATATTATTTTCATATCAGAAGAATGATATTGTCGCTCGTGCCTACGTATGGATTACTATCTCCACGAACACGATGAGATTCATTCCCCATTGTAATACATTCAAGACTAATTTTCATTAGATGATTAAAAATAATTTTTAAAGACTTAATATAACTATTAATATTAATAAGATACATCCTATTCAAAACAAAAACTACTTATAAAACAAATAATGTAAAGGAAAACGAATCAGTTAACACCCGAAACGATGATAATACTAAAATATTATTAACAAAGCAATATTAAAAGATCATCTGTGATATCATATTAATGTATATGATTATTTTATAATTTAATAAAAATTATTTCACCATTATACTAGATTTTAACCTACCCTCGAGCAAGGAAAAGTACAAATTAAGGGGTTTCTTATCTCACTTTTAATTCCGTGAGATTTACATTGTTCTCCACTTATTTATTAAATGTGGTGTATTGTGTACTGTAATTTGATATATATATATATTATCATTATTCTCTTTATATTCATGGTATTATATGATTCATTTGTTTTTTATTATCTTTTGTCTATATGTCTCGATTGATTACAATGACGTAAGGGTTTTCATCTCACTTCCTATTTCCGTGAGATTCATGCCATACTGCCACTATTTCCTTTTGTGTGGTGTATGTATTGCCCAAAGATTGTATTATTTATGTAATATACTTTAATTTATGAGTAATTAAATCTTAGATTTATGATCCATCTATCATGGGATGTATGTTTCTTAAGTTACCAAATTGGTAAGGGAATTTAAAATTTCAATTTTCACTCATTCGGCTTTACGCATACTTCATTGATTATTTTATTCCATACTTATGTGTGGAATAATTATTTATTATTTGTGTAGTAATTTCCACTCCCTTTCTGTGGATGTAATTTTGATACACATAATCACTCCATTGATAAATTCTCAAGTCATAAATATGAACTTGATAAGATTAATTTTAACTCTGTCTCTATTTATTGAGTTAAACATCCAATTCATTGGTGTTGTTTCTACAAGAATATGTGTGAATGTACTCTAATTTATTTACACTTAATATCCAATAATATTAACTGTATTTATATTTTTCACACATAATTATGTCTTTGATTTATCCTTAACCTAAGGATACGGTTTTTATAAGAAATTTCATCTCAATTTACATTCCATTGAGACTTCTTTGTTGTTATATGCCAATTCACTTTTATATGGTGTATATACTTTACCTTGACATAGTATATCATGAATCCCTTTATTCCCATGATATTATAATGTTTTTATTACCTTAATTAATTTTATTCAAGTGTATCTCTTTTTTTTAGGAACTCAAACTAAAATATCATTTTAAAATGTTTTAAAGATTTAGTATTCTAAATCTTTCTCATTAATGTCCATGTTTTAAAAATGGTTTTAAGGATTTATTTATATGGAAATTAATGTTTTAAAATTAAAATTCCTTTTAAAAATTTCAAAGTGGTATGATTAACTTTGATTCAGAAATCTATTTCAAATGTCTTCTTGATAAATAGTGAGACTTTTAAATGTTTTCAAGAAAATGGGGGATATTTCTCTCAAATAGTTTTGCTGGTTATTTTCATCTATGTAAATATCATTCATTATTCTCTTTTGAGGTTGATCTATTGTAATACAATCTACCATATTTTATTTAAGGAGTTATGTTTGACTGTGGATGTGCTATTTTTATACCATTCATGGTTTGTGGATAAAATATTGACATTTCATATGCTAGTTTTAATATGAATGTTCAGATTATGTTTCAATATTCTCATATAAGGAATGAATTGGACTTAGTAAGTGATGGTTGGAGCCCGATATAGGTCATCGATGAATTGGTAGGTATCATGAGAAAAACTAGTGTCTTGTCACAAGGCCTTGACAAAATCTTATTTGTAGTCTTGGCACAAGGCCTTGACTATGTGGTTATGAAAGTATGGCATTATGCATTCCATCATTATGAAAGTGGCTATTGGTATTGCATGTGGTTATTCAACTAGTAGAATATCCATGTGAATAAGTAAATTCCATTATTTGATTTTATATTTTCCATATTATGCTGAATTTAATGTTTAAAAGGCTTTTGTTTTAGTCTTATACATTGCCTTAAATGTTTATTCTTATTTATGAAATTTTCCGCTATATTGTTATACTTACTGAGCATCTGAGCTTATCCCTTTCAATGTTTTACTTTTCCCAGGATGTGAAGAAGTATATTATTACCGACCAGTAGGGATATTCTATGTGATCTTAGTGTTTTCCATGGAAACAATGTTTTTGTAGTTTTCCATTTTATGATGTAATGTAAACCTTATGAATGTATCTAGTACATTCAAGGCTAATAAACTAATCGGTCTTTAGAGACTTGATATTTTTTAATCATGCTAATGATACGTAATAATGCACCGACTCTGGGCTTCTAGGATTGGGGCGTTATAGTTGGTATAAGAGGAAGTTTAGTACAGAGCTTGGAAACTAGATTTTGATAAACTCTGATTAGAGAACATATCCCTAAGAAAGACTTTGAGGATTAGTATAGAATAACTTCCTAAAATTTTGGTATTTTAGAGATTTAGTGAGTTTTTCAAGAAATACATCCCTGTCTGGATACGATCATGTAGATTTCGCTCTGGCACAGACGTACCTAGGGGTAAAACTTGAAAACACCACTTTAAGCTAGACTCGAACAGGAACTGGTGCACGAAAACGGTCCTTGCAGCACTCTTGGTTACGACACTCCCATGGGATATGCTTAGGATAATATACATTTTCTTTACAAACTGATTTGAAGTATTTTAATATAAGATGATAATAAATGACCTTGGTTAATCCTAAGGTGTTTAAAATTGAAAATATGGTGTCATGATATTCTCTAAATGATTTTATAATTACTGTTACTCACACAATGCTTTCTAGTTTTAGTCAATGTCTATATTCCATGTAAGTTATAGTAAATTTGAGCATGATGTACATGGTAGTAACAGTGGTGTAAATGAGAAAAAAATGGAATTTTAATAGGCTTAAAAGATATCGTGTTCATGCCAAATCAATTTTCCAAAAATATGATCAACAACATATATATTAACCAACTCCCAGACTCAACAAAGAAGAGCAATGTGATGAATGATAAGAGCTCCAGTAGTGGAGACCATGGAGAAAAGAATCCTCAATTTCCATCATGTAGGAAATGTGGAAGGTGAAACCTAGAAAAGTGTCTCAATGGAACAATGAAATGCTTTATGTGTGGGAAAGAAGGACATAAAGTAAAGAATTGCTAAGGAAAAATGAAGTGTACTATGGAAGGAAATAAAAATGGTCCCAAGAATCAATTTACAGTCATTTGTCATAAATGTAGGGGATGCGTCCATTACTCGAGTGAATGCCCTATTCTATAGAATTTTTTCTTGGTTGAAGAAGATGCTATGTGGAAATAAATGGTTGGATAAATGTTTAAAAGTATTAGTAATCCTTGGTGATGGGATTACTTTGGAATAATTTTCTCTTGTATTTTTAACCCTGTAGTTTGTCATGTGAAAATGATATTTGAGGAAGAATTATCTTTTCTTTTGTGGATATAGTTATAAATAACCATTTGGTTTTATATGTTCATTGGGTTTGAGGCAATTACAAGTTATTATATATTGGGATGAAAATGAAAGGTATGAGATAAAATTTTTGGTTAAATTATGTTATGGTTATTTTGAGGAATTTATCTCATTTTGGTAATGTTATAAAATATAGTTTTTGAAAAAGGACAACACGCAGACTGTGTGACAACCCGTCGCATTGGACAAAGCTATGGGAATCGAACCCATAACCAGAGTACGATTGGGATTTATCACCTACCATTGGACTACGTGAAGTACCTGGTTAGTGTGACTAATTATTTTTAGTTAAATAATTTTATTGATCAATAATAAGTTGATTTGGGATATTATGTCTTATCAAATTAATACCCTTAGTATAGGAAAATGATTTGCTGATTAAGTGATAAGTGTTATTTTGGAAGAGGTCTGCTTTGTTGGGAATACTATATGCCTAAGGAAAATAGAATACTATGGGATTTCATTTGAGGATTAATGGTGTATTTTTATCTATGTTTTTAATGTGGATTTGTACTGATTCGGGTTATTTATGGAAATGATTAACCTATAATAAAGAACATATGATTAGGTTAATTACTTTTAAGTATATGACTTTAAGAGTAGTCGATGTCATTTGGAGATATAATTTAATGTGGAAGACTACATAACCAAATTCTTCTAAGTTTTGGGTTTCAATATTAGTTTGGATTATATTGAAGGATTTTAAAGACAATTGTTTATTGAATGGTATTTATTTAACTTTGGGGTGTTGTTGGATTAATTTTAGAAATTAAGATTAGTGTTTCTTCCTCTAAAGGAATATCCTTTTGGGGGATCATCTGCTCTTGTACTAACCGTTTTGGTTTTGATTAATCTCTAAAGACAAGGTAAATATATAGTTTAACCTTTGTGGATCATGTGATTATCTAGAAGTTGATTCTAGCTCTTCCGGTGTGACCAAGTCATCTTGAACACTAAGCGTTTGAAAAAAACAATTTAGTGGTAGAAATTTATTAAAGAATGAAACACTACTTAAAAAGTTAGTATATATCTTTATGTTCTTATTAAATCTCATAAATAAATTCCTCATATTTATGAAATTGAACTTAAAAAAAATTGCCCATTGACTTTTTCAACTGGGAAACTAAGGATCATTTGTCCCATCACAATTTTGTGGTTTTCTTGTTGTTAACTTTCTCCTGATCATGTTTTCTATACCTCTCCATCAGAACATGAAACTTATTTTATCTTCCATATCCATGTTTTTCTACATGGAATCCTAGTATGGGTTATCACAGGTGACCTTATTATTTCTCTTTCTTTCTTTTAAAGTGATAGTTTTATTGACTCTTTTTCCAATGTGGGACTTTAAATTATGTTCCCAAGCCCAATTTTAAAAAATTTAAGGATTCAATTTCCAAAATGGGGTAATAATGTAACACCCCAAGCTTCCACGGTATGTTTCCCTTTGAATAATGTAATATCTTGCATTGTACGCAACTTTGAGATTTTAACACACTGCGACCAATCAAACTAGCCATTATTAATAGTAATACTTACATTTTGAAATTTTATAAATTTTATCTTTCAAAACGGACTTCATTTTTGGATTCGTAATATCGAAATTAGCTTAGGGTGAATTTTTGGTATTTTTCCGAAAACTTTCCATTTCTGATGAATAGTGAAAAACATTGAGTTATAGTTTAAAACCGAATTTTTATTTAAATAATTAGTTTTTTATTTAAATTTATTTTAGGTATAAATAGATACATAATACCTATATAAGTTCATTGTAATTCATTGGAGTTAGTTTATAATAATTTTAGATATATAAAAATTTTATTAAACTTTTTAACCGTCTTTTACCCACCACCTAGGAGCATTTGCAAATTTGAATAAAATTTAATTTTACAGCTTATGTGAATTTAATTTCAAAAATTCGAGAGACACGGTTGATATTAGTAAGTAAATTGTGGTTCAATAAGATAAAAATATTTTTTGGTGAATAGTAACTTTTGACTTTTATTTACCACGGTTAAAAGTAAATAGGGTAATTAGGGGTAAAAATGATATTATTATTACCCTAAAAAATGTTCTAATTCTATTAGATAAGTGTAATTAGACCAAAAACAATCTTAGGAATAAAATATGATCCTTTAGTTCCACTTGGATTAGATTAGGACATTTATTATTATTTTATTCAAAGAAGAGTTATAGGTGTTAAATTCAAAACTTAATAACTAAACCATTTTTAATATAGGGTTATACATAATATAAATTAGATTATAAATATTCATTATAAATATAAAAATATTTCCTACATTATGGTATTTTATTTATATTTTTTAGACATTAAATAATTTAATTTATTTATGACACAATGATGATGATGTAATTGCCTAATTATTGAAATATTAAAATATTTGATATTATAAATATCCAAATTAATGTAATTTGAGGCTTTTTATGAATTAAACTAATTTTATAGGTAAATATGACATTTTAGGGTTGGTTATAATAATTTTTTTCGAAGTAATAATGCTTTTATTAATTTAGCAAAAACAAAATACCAAATAGTGTCAAAATTGACATAAAATATCTTTTAAAACAAATATTATATTATTAATTGATATTCTATCCCTAAAAATATGTGGTTCTGTCAAAATAATTATATAATGATATGTGTATCATTAAATAACCACTTGGGTTTCTTTTGGAAGTATATAGTAAGTTTATTAACTATATAATATAAAAATAAAAAGAGACATGGTAAATGTCAAACTATTTAACTAAGAGTAAAATCTAAAAGATATGGTTAATATAGTGACACAAACCTGTCTAAAACATATTGGTTGAGTGTTTTTCGACCCATACCCACCTTATAATTTAAATAATTTATTTTAGAGACATTATAAATTGAAAATTATTTTATTCTAAAATAATATTTCAAGATTTTTCTAAGGTTCCCCTCACCCCTCTTATAAAAGGGCACTCCTCCTTCCCTAAAATTCACAACATCAAAGCCTTTTATCTCGGCCAAACTCTACCCAAATACCCTCTCAACTGTCCTACCTTAATCCTAGAGGCCTTCCTTTAGTCAGAAATCCAACTTAAATATCCCTTTTGATCAAATCAAAAGGAAGAACCCGAAGAAGAGGTAAATATTTAATCACCTCTTTCAAGTTCCTTTCTTCTTCCACTTCCTCTTTCTTTGTTGTTTCCATTATAAAATAATAACTCTAGTATCTTCTATATAATTTTATGTTATTATAAATATGTTACATCCATATTCATTATTCTATCCATCTTTTGAATGACATGTCACCATACGTGCATACGTACGACTTATAGTTTCCACGTCATGGTGTAATTGTTATTCAATACATTATTATTTTGATAGGTATAATAATGATGTGTAATTGATGTAAATAATAAATATATCATGATAAAGATTCTGTATATATGATATACCATCCAATTATATATTATTTTAATATCAAAATAATGATGTTGTCGCTCGTGAGTACGTACAGATTATCGTCTCTACGAACGCGATGAGATTCATTCCCCGTCGTAATCAATTAAAGACTAATTTTCATTAGATGATTTAAAATAATGTTTAAATAATTAATATCATTCTTAATATGAATAATATAAATCCTATTCATAACAAACACTACTTACGAAACAAATCATATAAAGGAAAATGAATCAGTTAACACATGAAACGATGATAATAATAAAATATTATTAACAAAGCAATATTAAAAGATCATATATGATATCAAATTAATGTATATGATTATTGTATAATTTAATAAATATTATTTCACCATTATACAGGAGGTTAACCTACCCTCATCCAAGGAAAATTACAAAGGTGTTTCTTATCTCACTTTTAATTCTGTGAGATTTTCATTGTTCGCCACTTATTTATTAAATGTGGTGTATTGTGTATTATCATTTGATATATATATATATATATATATATTATCATGATTCTCTTTATATTCATGGTATTCTGTTATTCATTTGATTTTTATTAAAATTTGTCCATACGACTCGATTGATTACAACGAAGTAAGGGTTTTCACCTCACTTCTCATTTCCGTGAGATTCATGCCATACTGCCACTATTTGCTTTTGTGTGGTGTATGTACTTCTCAATGATTTTATTATCTGGGTAATATAATTTAATTTATTAGTATTTACATATTTATTTTATGATCCATCTTTCATGGGATGTATGTTTTGTAAGTTATCAAATTGGTAAGGGAATTTCAAATTTCAATTTCCACTCATTCGGCTTTACGAATACTTCATTGATTATTTTAATCCATGATTATGTGTGGAATAATTATTTATTATTTGTGTAGTATTTTACACTCCCCTTTCTATGCATATACTTTTGATACACATAATCACTCCATTGATAAATTCTTAAGTCATCGATACGAACTTGATAAGAGTAATTTTAACTTAGTCTCCATTTATTGAGTTAAACATCCAATTCATTGGTTTTGTTTTTACAAGAATATGTATGAATGTCCTATAATTGATTTACAATTAATATCCAATAATATTGAGTGTATTTATATTTTTCACACATAATTATGTCATTGATTTATCCTTAACCTAAGGATATAGTCTTTATAAGAGATTTCATCTCAATTTACATTCCATTGAGACTTCTTTGTCGTTATACGCAAATTCACATTTATATGGTGTATATAATGTACTTTTATATAGTATATCATGAATCCATTTATTCCCATGATATTATAAATTTTTTATTACCTCAATTATTTGTATTTAAGTATCTCTATTTTGGTTAGGAACTCTAACTAAAATATCATTTTAATATGTTTTAAAGATTTATTATTCTGAATCATTATCATTAATGTCCATGTTTTAAAAATGGTTTTCAATATTTATTTATATGGACATTAAAGTTTTAAAATTAAAATTCCTTTTAAAAGGTTCAAATTGGTATGGGACACTTTTATTCAAAAATCTATTTTAAACGGCTTCTTGATAAATAGTGAGACTTTTAAATGTATTCAAGAAAAAGGGGGATATTTCTCTCAAATAGTTTTGATGATTATTTTCATCTATGTCAATATCTTTCATTATTCTCTGTTGAGGTTGATCTATTATAATAAAATCTTCCATATTGTATTTAATGATTTATGTTTGACTGTGGATGTGATATTTTTATTCCATTCATGGTTTGTGGTTAAAATATTGACATTTAATATGCTAGTTTTAATACAAATGTTAAGATTATGTTTCAACCTTTTCATGAGGAATTCATTGGACTTAGTAAGTGACAGGTAGCGCCCGTTATAGCTCCTCGGTGTATCGGTAGGTCTCATGAGACAAACTAGTGTCTCGGCACAAGGCCTTGACAAAATCTTATTTGTAGTCTTGGCACAAGGCCTTGAAAATATGGGTATGAAAGTATGGCATTATGAATTCCATAATTATAAAATTGGCTATTGTTATTTCATGTGATTATTCGACTAGTATAATATCCATGTTAATAAGTAAATGGAATTATTTGATTTTATCTTTTCCATACTATGCTCAAGTTCAAGTTTAAAAATCTTTTGTTTTAGTCTTATACATTGCCTTAAATGTTTATACTTATTTATGAAATTTTATGCTATATTGTTATCCTTACTGAGCATCTGAGCTCACCCCTTTCAATGTATTATTTTTTCCAGGATGCGAAGAAGTATATTATGACTGACCTGCACGGATAGTCTATGGGATCTCAGTGTTATCTTTGGAAACAATGTGTTTGTAGTTTTCCATTTTATGATGTAATGTAAACCTTATGAATGTATCTTGTACTGCCAATGCTACTAAACTAATTGGTCTTTAGACACTTAATCTTTTGTGATTGTGCCAATGATACGTAATAATGCACTGACTCTGGGCTTCTGGGGTCGAGGCATTACAGCTGACTAGTGTCTCCATCTAGAGGCTTCCAGAGGAGGGTGTTGGGTACGTAGTCTACTGCGATGCATCAGAGACCGGGCTTGGATGTGTCCTGATGCAGGAGCGAGTATTTATCATATATGTTTCTCGACAACTGAGACATCATGAGAATAAATATTCTACCCATGACCTTGAGTTATTAGCAGTGGTCTCCACTTTGAAAATGTGGTGACACTATCTAATGGGCAATCATTTTATGGTCTACTCTGATCACCAGAGTCTCAAGTATATCTTCTCCCAAAAGGAATTGAACCTAAGACAATGATGTTGGCTAGAGTTCCTCCAATACTATGACTTAGAGATAGTCTATACTCATTATAAGTGGAATGTTGTAGTAGATGCACTCAACCAGAGATCTGCTATATAGCTGCTAGGTGAGGCGACAGAGAAGCTGGCTGCTTTGCAGATATCCTTTGTGGATCGAGATGGAGCTGCTTTTCTTCAGCCTCTTACAGTCACTCCTCCACTCCTTCAGCGATTCAGGGAGGCGTAGCATGGGGACACTGACTGATAGCTTCGACGTGCTCGGATATCCATAGGATAGGCACCTAATGGATTTTCTAAAGGTGGGGAGTACAACATCCTTTTCAGAGGTTGTACCATGGTACCAGTGTCACTTCGGGAGGAAGTGTTGAGGGAGTTCCACACATCCCCTCTAGCGGTACATCTAGGAGTGGCGAAGATGTACCAGGACCTCTGACAACAGCACTGGTGGCTGGGAATGAAGAAAGTAGTAGCAGATTTTGTCTCTCAGTTCCTCACTTGTCAACAATTGAAGGCAGAGAATTAGGTACTAGTACGCTTAGTTCAGCCTTTAGAGGTCCCAAAGTGGAGGTGGGATGGGATATCCATGGACTTTGTGACAATAATTCCATGTATATATAGGGGTCATGATTCTATCTGGGTGATTGTCGACCGACTCACCAAGTCAGCCCACTTCATACCGATCAGAGGGCAGGGTTCAGTAGAGAGCTTGGGACGCCTCTATGTGTAGGATATTGTGCGGCTACATGGATTACCCTCGACGATTGTCTCCGATCATGAAGCATGTTTCACTTCCCGGCTATGGAAGGGGTTGAAGGAGGCTTTCAGGACACAACTTCATTTGAGCACCGTCATCTATCCTCAGATGGATGGAAAGACGGAGTGGACCATTCATACCCTTGAGGACATGTTGCATGCTTGTGTCCTCAACTTTGATCACAACTGGGAGAATCACTTGCCCATGGTGGATTTTTCATAAAACAACAGCTATCACTCTACCATTTGGATGGCACCATTCGAGGATCTATACGGCCGACCTTGCAGATCACCTTTGTGTTGGACTGACCCAGGGGAGTCATCACTCATGGGACTAGAGATGGTATGGGCTACAAAAGAGAAGGTACATATCATCCCGGAAAAGATGAAGACTTCACAGAGCAGACATAAGTCTTATGCCAACAGGAGATGAAGACCTCTGAAGTTTGAGGATGGTGACCATGTCTTTCTAAAGGTCTTACCCCGACGAGGTTTGTGGAGATTTGGTCGGGGCGGCAAGTAATCTTCGAGGTTCATCGGACCCTTTCAGGTCCTTAGCAGAGTTGGCGAGGTGGCTTACCGCTTAGCTCTTCCACCTCAGTAGCACCAGGTGCACGAATTTTTTCACATATCCTAGAAGAGGTGATATGTTCACGACCCTTCACACATCATTGATTAGGTCGAGCTTGACATCAAATATGGGGTGATGATTTTGGAGGTTCTAGTGGATATTGAGGATCGACAGGAGAAATTCATTCTTGGGAGATCGATACCTTTGGTGCGTGTATGTTGGTGGCATGGGAACCTCCAGGAGAGCACATGGGAGTGGGAGGCTTAGATTCGTGCTCAATACCCCCACTTGTTTTCCTAGTTTTTGTGAGGTGGTTTTCGGGGACACAAAGCCCTAAGGTGGGGAGAATGTAATGAGCTGAATTTTCCATGTAATTTTTTTAAATTTATATGGGAATATTACGAGTCCATGAAAATTGATGACACGTGAATCCAAGGCCTGGAGTTCATGGAATGAATTTCAGAACTTTGTTTTAGGTACGTTCAGGAAATGTGCGAGCGGGTTTTTGTAATTTCTGAACCGGTGCTCAGAATAGAAATCTGAGGACACGGTTGAGCTCATAGCACTAGTATTCATATAAAGAGACCCTCACCTCGACCGCAGTAGGTCGAGGGTGAAAGTTAGTTTTCGTTCTTTTAATAGGAGAAAATAAAATAATTTGACTTTATTTTATTTTTTAAATTCAATCCTCCCAATTTGAATTTGGTGTTCGGGACCACCCAAGCTTTGAACTCCCTCTTTAATGAGGGGGTGAATATTGGGTTCTTTTTCCATTAATTGTGCCAACATAAAATTAATTAATGTGCCAAAATTAATTGTATTAATTATCTTAACTATATTAATTTATAATTTCACCTCTTGGTTGAGGGATTTGTTGGCAAAGGGGAGCTTGGGAGAACTGTGAAGCATCAATCTCTCCAATGAAGAACACTTTCTCCAACGAAGAACTCTATTGAAGGATCTCCAATGAGGAATGTCTTCAACGATGATGAATCGACTTCCATCCTTTCCTCTCCTCACCAACGTCAACAAGTAATCTAGGTTGGGATTTTTGTTTTGTTTACCCCTTACCCCATTCATGTCGTTTTTCATGATTCAATAACAACTATGTATCTTGCTAACATTCTAACGTGGTGGGTGTGGGCCAAATGAACATGGCCTGACCTCTCCGCAACCATTGTGAATTTTTGGTGGTCTTGAATCGATGTAGACATCCCAAGATGAGTATAGGAGCCTTAGAAATGAAGAACGAGCCACTGGGGTGCGCCCTGTGCCTGAGGAACGTCGTCGACCACCCGTACCGACGACCCGTGCCGGCGACCGGCACCAGTGGGGCTCGAGAGTGGCAACTGGCACTCCGGCCGGCTGCGACGATGGTGGTGGCGCGACCACGCCATCGGAGAAGGGTCATGGCCCGTTGGCCGTGGTGGAGTAAGGGTGGCAGCCGGTGCCTGGCCGACTACGCAAAGGGGGTGGCGGCACACGTCCACGCCACCAGGCATGCATGGGTCGCAGCACGAGGCCACAGTGGTGAAGGGAGGGCGGTCGGTTTGCTGCCGACTACTAGTGGTGGCGCAGCGTGCGACCGCACCACGTGGCTGGGCTGGCCATCCGGCCAGCCGGGAATCCAAGCGGGAACCCAGGTCTCACATGCCAGCTTTTGGCGCCACGTGGTGCAGTCCGGTCATCTACCCAACCTGAACGGCCTGGCCATTCGGGACACCCAAGTTGTGCCTTCCCCTTGGGTGGTAGCTAGGGCGAACCCCACCATGGGGCCACCAAGCCACGGGCCGCCCAGCGGGCACCCAGAGCGGGCTGAGCCACACCGGTGGCTCGGGTCAAACCTAGGGCCGGACCCAAGTCGGCGCAGGCCGGGTCGGGCTGGTTCGGTCTGACCGGGTGGGACCGGACCTGAACCAGCTTCGATCCCTTTCCGTTATTTTGGTCATAACATGAGCTACAGGCGTCCGTTTCACAAACCGTCTGCGGTACCAGAAACCTTGGATCAAGATGGACCTTTTGGTGTACCTCACATGAGTTTTAGATTAAGTTGGAGGTACAGACAGGTTGGATCGAACATGAATCCAATTGGGCCCTCAGGACGAAAAGGCCAATAACTTACTGACCGGGTGTCCGATTGATGCACCATCTATTAAGTTGAGACACATATTATGTGGAGTTACTTTGGGTTACTTTTTCATGGGATTTCCTAGAATTTGGAGTATCGGCCTGTAGTTTGAGTAGTGGACCCTCCCAAAATCAAGCGAGCTTAGTGCTGAAACCGTGTAGATGGTTGTAACATGAGAAAGGGATCTTATACAGGTCTGTGCTTTGGGATCCTATATGGGTCTGTGTTCCAGTATCCCACTTGGATCCAATCTAAGAATCCACATGGTACTACTCTAGGATCCTACGTGGGTCTGCTGTACTAGGATCCTACATGGGTCTGATGGTTTAGGATCCTACGTGGGTCTGCCTCTCAATAGAGTAAGATTATTCAGTAGTTACATCTAATCATCTTTACTTTTGTACAAAAGTTATACCTGATGTGAGATGAGTCTTTAACTTTGTGGTGATACCTATGTGGTATTATTCTATGTGGCATACCTTTGTGGTACATACCTTCATGGTGATACCTTTTTGGTATTCTTCTATGTGGCATTACCTTTGTGGTATTTACCCTTATGGTGTTACCTTTGTGGTATTCTTTCCTTCATAGAATAGTTTTACTTTGGATAAGAGTTTGGCCTTATGTTTTCTCATGAATGATATGGGTATATTTGATAACTTAGGTACATGTATGGGCATATACCTAAGTAGGGTTGACTATTATTATCTTGCTTTGTGATTTTGGTATGATTTGTGGTTTATCCTTCGTAGATTTTGAAAGACCTTTTAGGGTATCGGGGACCCTACTGAGTATTTTTATACCCACCCCTGCAAGGGCTATGCCAGCACCTTGTTGTGTTTGGTGTAGAGGACGGACAACATTGATCGAGGCTGAGGGTACCAAGACTGAAAGTATCTTGGAGGTGGACATTAGACGAGGCGTACTGCAGAGATAACCGTTTGAGAGATGTACCTAACCTTCAGGTAGGATCCTTTGTAGGTGTTCGCAAGAGCTGTTCCAGTTTACTTATACTCCCTAGTTTTCTTGTACTTCCCAGTTTTCTTGTACTTTTTAGTTTGGCTTGTATTCTAGCCCCTTTTTCTTTCTGTACACACTCTTTTTACTATACAGTTTACTTGTGTTCGTATCTTGCTGTGTGCTTGGATGTGTGTGTTTATAGGTTATAAAGGCAATGCCTTCCCAGTTTTAGGGAATACACCTTTCAGTGCTAGTCTCCATCCCCTGGGCTATGGAAGGTGGGCATGGGGTAGTCACGGCACGGGCCTCGGGGGATGGGTCTTGACACCTCCTCTAGCGCAAACTTGACCCCTTCAGTGTTTTCTAGAGTACATCTTCTTCCTATAAAAATTCACTTTGAACCTCCAACCACTATTTCTACATCTAATCCTCCTACCACTGTATCTTTTTATAAGGGAAACGAAGTGATGGTATCCTCTTTAAAGAATAAGTAGTTTGGTTCACTTTTTTGATAGGGATTCATTGTTTTACTTTTGTTATGTTCTTCTCTAATGTAATTTCACATGATTATGAAATTCAGTATCTCTTCATTACTTTCTTTGTACTCTGATTATTAATATTATTCTTTATTATTTATTCATTGATGCAATTTACCCTTTTTAATAATCCCAAAAGGGGAATAAGCCATTGTTTATTATCATTATTTTAACTTTGGATAATATGGAAACATGAAAATGGAATCATTCTCCTTCATTATTTTAAGAAAAACGGTAATGGGGAGATAGTAATCAGAATGAATACTTTGATCATTATAAATCAACTTAATGTGATTTATAATTACATGATTTGTGATCATCAAAAAGGGGAATATTTTTATCCCTATCTGGTTATAATTCTCACAAATCATGTCAAATCATGTCAAATCATGTCAAATCATGTATAATAATGTCTTAAGTTTTAAGTTAAAATATGGTTAATTATGATTATATATGTTCAACTATAACTTTAACATATTCAGTTAATTTTTATAATATAAGAGCGGAAAATAGATTAGAATGGCCAAGTATGAGTCACTGATATCATGAATCCCCAATAGAAGTATGAGCTACCGATAGAAGAACATACCAACAGAAATATGAGCTACCAATAAACATCTCACCGATAGAAGTACGAGCAACCGATTGAGGAATCACTGACAGAAGTATGAGCTACTGACAGATGAGTCACCAATAGTAATGACTCACCGACACATCAACCTACCGATAGGTTGAGCCGCCAATGAAGGTTTGAGTCACTAATAATCATACTTACTGATAGAGAAACTCACTGATTGTAATAACTCACCAACACATCAACCTACCTATAGAAGTACATACTGACATAAGGACATACCGATAGAGGTACATGCCAATAGAAGGACCTACCGATAGAAGGAATTTCTAATATAATGATCCACCAATCAATACTTAGAAAATTTTCTTTACACATAAATTCAAAATTAATTCTAACAATAATATTTATGAAACATAGTAATATTTATTATGTTAATTACCTTGTCTGTATTTTGTAGACAATTTTAGATGTACAAGGTACAACACATATTCGGAACATGCCTATTGTCAACATCTACGATGTATAAAGAAATCACCAGAGAAAAAAAGCGCAAAAAAATATAGAGAGAGAACATAGGAGTTGGAGAAAATAATATATGAGAAGAAAACTCATTCTTGATAGTTATGTACAAGGAATGATTTACTATGAACCAAAAATTCCCAACATCCATGTAGCAACAAACCCTAGTGAAGACCACATTCAAGGAACCTCTCACCACACTAGAAAGCAGAACACAAAGCTTCCACGACACTATGTTTTGGTGTTTGTTTCTAGAAGTGGACTTGAGCTTCTCATCTGCTACATCTATGAATTACAGAAGATTTAAACACATCACACATAGAATTATAAACATTTTCTAATTATTTCTACTCTATTTTGCACATTCTTATTACTTTTCGATTGGTGTGTTTGTTTGTATCACAAACACATACTTTCTCTGGATCTAAGATGGAATATACAATATATCCTCACTCTCTCCCTTCTGTACACTATTTTTATCCCATGTATAATTGTGGGAGAAGTACATGTGTGGTTTGGTTGTACTTTTTTCCACGAATAATTATGGTAGAGGTCTAGTTGACCTGGATAGCCTTCTATGTTGTTGTTAACCCTGATCCAGGGTGTGGATCATGTTTATTAACATAAACTGCATGGTGGTAGGTGATCACCAAGTAGAGAGGACTATGTATCTACTTGAAATTGAACCCCATGTTTTTCTTTTCTTTATTTTTAAAACATATTTTTCTCTATTTTCTCAGATATTTTAGAAAACAAAATATTACTTTGATATCTAATCTCAGTTAGTGTTTATAATTGTTTCTGATTTAGTAAATTATTTTCAAAAGTTATATTATTATTTAAAATTAAAGTAACTAATTATTAATAAATATTTTCTAGAAATTAATTGAACATTCAAAACTATTGTAAATCTACTAATTTGGCTAACTAGTCCATTTAGATTTTAATCTGGGGGAATTTTTAAATAAGGGGTTTAACAGAAATTTTGTTAGGAACTTATTCCACCCCCCTCTTGAGTGTCCTACTCCAACCAACAATTAGGATAATGATCTGTAGGTAATTTTTGATGTGTTACAATTAGTCACACATCAATCTGATGCATGGTGTGACCAGTAAAATTCCAAGTGTGTATATTTATTTAAAATTGACATTAATTTTTAAAAAAAGAAAATGTGACATACTGAAAACCTAGAAAACACATTCAGATTGTTTTCATACTTTAGTAAAATTATTCAAAAGTCTTTTATAATATGTAAGAATTAACCTCACCTCAATCTGACACAAGATGTGACTGGAATATCTTTAAGCATGTATTTTTATTTAAAATTGAAATTAATTTTAGTACAAATAAAAATTGATATACTGAAAATAGAGTAAACAGATTCATATTGTTTTGATACTTTAGGAAAAAAATATAAGTAATTTTTGATGTGTAGAAATAAACTACACATCAATTTGATATATGGTGTGACCGATATAATTCAAAGTATCTATTTTTAAATAAAATTGACATTTATATACGTAAAAAGAACAAGTGACATACTGAAAACCGATCAAATGTATTCAAATTATTTTTATAATTTAGAAAAACAATCCATAAGTCATTTGTGTTTTTTAAGATTCAATATAACCTCGATATGATGCACGGTGTGATTGATATTACTCCAAGTGTGTATTGTTATTTAAAATTGACATTAATTTTTGTAAAAAGAACAAGGGACATGCTGAAAACCAAGAAAACACATTAGGATTGTTTTTATAATTCTGTAAAATGATACATGAGTCATTTTTGATGTTTTGGAATCAACTTCACCTCAATATGATGTACGGTGTGACTAGTATGACTCAAAGTGTCTCTTATCATTTTAAAATTGAAATTTTAGTTCAAATCATTTGTCGCTTCTTGAAAACCAAGAAAATTAATTTTGATTCTCTTAATAATTTAGTTCAGTGATTCATAAGTTATTTAAGACATTTATGAAGCAGTCTCACATCAAACCAAGACACAATGCATCAAGTATGACTCAAAGTGTGTTTTTTCAGTTTTAAATGACATTTTAGAAGAAAAACACAACTAAAATACTGAAAACTGAGAAAATGCGTTTGTAATGTTTTGATACTTTAGAAAAAATATCTATAAGTAATTTTTTATGGTTACAAATCAGTCACATCTCAATATGACGCACGGTGTGACTGGTATAATTTCAAGTGTGTCATTTTTTAAAATTGACATTAATTTTAGTAAAAAGAACAATTTACATACTCAAAACCGAGAAAAGGCATTTAGATTGTTTTGATACTTTAGGAAAATGATCCAAAACCCATTTGTGATGTGTAGGAATCAATCACACCACAATACGACACAGTGTGTAACCAGTATAACTCTAATTGTGTCTTTATATTAAAAATATACATTTTATTAATCTATTCTTTCATATTAATGTTTCATTTATTTCTTTATAGTATTACTAACATAATATTTGGTGTCTTATATAGGTATATTAGTTTTCATAGGTTTAGATGATTTTTTAGGAAACTAATGTCATGGGTGGACATTTTTAAGAGGGGATCATGAGAGCCAGAAGATGAAACATTAATTTTTTAAATGTTTTTGGGTAATTGTAAATGTAATTATATAAATCATTTTTTGAAATGTGTAACACCCTAAAATTTTTTGAATTATTTAATTTGAATTCATTTAACTTTTTTGATATTTTTCATTTTATGAAAAACTAGAGATAACTTATTTCATTTTAAATAAATTTGTTTGGATTGAAATGTATGTAACACCAAGTTAATCACAAACAAAATACATTATAAACTTTAATTTTTCCGACATAGAACACTGATTTTATCTTGCGTTACACACAAAAATTACTTTCCTCAATGGCTTGTGCCACACTCAAGACCGAGGTTTATAGAACAATAATATATTATTAAAATATGATTATTTAATATAATAAGATATAACCTAGACATTAAATTATAGGTTATGAATAGTATTAAATAATTTATGAAAATATATGGTTTACACAATATAATATGAATACATAGGTTACCATTTAATTATAAATATATATGAAAACCGATTGAATGTAAAAGTAAATATTATTTTTTTTATAGTCACAAAGCTATTTTACCCTAAAAAATTAAACAAAATAAAATTAGTGAGTGATACTAATGTAATATATATGTTTTATATTCAATAAAATATTTTTTATATTCATTCAATATATTTTATAGACATAATCTAAGAACAACCCCAATTTTATACTTATAACTTTTATTTTTATAAATGTGGTTTTACTGCCTTTTAATGGAGAACCCATTTTAAATCCAAAATTTCCAACTTTATAGACTTAATATGTAAATCTAAACTTAATATTTTAAATACAAACACAATAATTAGGTTATTATAATTTTTTTATTTTTTTTAAGGTTTCATTTTTTAATGAATAGTTAAAAATACTTAATTTTAGTTCAAATTTTCTTTTTAATATAATTTATTTATAAGGTTAAATTGTATTTTAAATTGGTTTCAAATTTTAATTAGATAATTTTTTATTAATTAATACAATTTAGGACATTTATATCAATTCCTATTTAAACTTGGGTATAAAAACTTATCAAGCCCCACATTGTTGTCCCGATTGCGGGATTAATTTTAAATTAATTTTTGTCACTTATGTGATTTAAATTTGAAAAAATGGATTCAATATTTTAAATAATTATAATTTATAATATCTAATAAGGTCAACTTAGTTTTATATCAAAAAATTTAGTGAAAGTGATTAAAATTAATTACATCGATTATGGTTAAATTAAACTTAAAAAGGGACTAAACCATAATCTTAAGGCCCAAACCAACCTATAAACTTGTCAAAAATCCATTATATGGAAATATTTAGAACCTATCATCCCTTTTCTAGATTTTTTTATCATTTTTGGATCTACTTGATACATGAAAAACATTGGTGTAATTCTCTCTTCAAATATTTAAAAGAGTTCCCTCCTCCTTCCCTAAAAACGCCACCACCTCTCCCTATTCTCTACACTTCTCAAACCACTTATGTTCAGAAAATATCTTCCCAAAACACTTAACAAAATCCCTCCCTTCCTCATTGAATCCTATATTTTTTAATAAAGTATTACAAGGAAGCCTTTTCGCACAAACCAAAAGGAGTTACCTGATTAAGAGGTAACGCCTTCTCTCAAGCTCATTTATTTTATCTTCCTTCTCCACCCCCACTAATATATTTATTCCATTATTGTGTAACAACACCAGTATAATTCATATAATATGATTTTTTGTCATGTTAAGTTTTCAACCTAAACTTATCCACACCTCCATATAATGGGTAATGAACATATTGTTTACATGTACGGCAAACTACCGCCTTACTAAATGGTGATTGTTCATTTTTCCATTACTGCCTGTCATGGTGAACATTATAATGGACTCACTTTTTATATGTGTTATATATTATATTAATTATTTATTTAATATTATTTATTACTTTTACAACACATATATTTTTACTTTCCATTTTTTTGTAAATATGATAATTTCATTTGAGTAAGGGTGCACTACCGCCCCTCAAAGCGATATGATTCGTTCACACACTACATGGAATATATTAAGGATGGTTTTAGTGAAATTATATTATATATATAAAATTATAATGATACTTAAATGATATTATATACATATATACATATAGGTCATTTTCTTTCTTTCTTTCAAAATGAAAATAAAAACGGAAACAATGTTCATGCGTACATACGACTTACCGCCTCCATGAACGGTGTATTCCATATCATACTTTTATATCATATAGATTATTATAATAAAAATATAATTAATATAAATAATATTTTTATCATAGTTTATATTATTTAAATCATGATATAAGTATAAGGACCAAATATATAATGAATTAAGACACATGAAAAAACCAAAGCGAATATTACCTGAAGTGTAACCTTAACATGGAATTGTTAACAAGTGGGTAATATAAAGTCATAATAAAACCATGTAAGGTATTATATATAATAATATAGTTCTATTATAGATTTATAATAGACAAATATTTATTATATAGGAGGTCTTTACAAGTAAAAAATGATTCAAGACATAAGGTATGGGGATTTCATCTCACTTTTTATTTCTGTGAGATACATGCTTTATTCACCACACATTACTTTTGTGTGGTGTGTATACTTCCCATGTATGTATTAAATGATTATTATACATATATTTATGGTTATTTACATATCTATTTTATGATATTTATTTCAGGTAGTTTAAGTTTCAAAATTTAACAAATCGGTAAAATTGTTCAATCTCAATTTTCCTTCTTTGAGACTCATGTTTTGTTGTGCACCTAAATTATTTTTCGAGGTGTATATAGATAAATTTTACATTTTATATCACGAATTTCATTATTTTAATTATATTTTAAGCTAAATTTAATTTCTTTTTCTTAAATTGATAGTATGATCTCATGTTACCAAGTTATAAGAGTTTATTGAAACAATCTCATCACTTTTCGAGATTGCTTGTGTTTATGATTTCGATGATGAATTATTATGATCCATATATCAATAAAACTCATGAGTTTTATTATAATACATTTATTCATTATATATAGAATTATTAGTAGCATTTTTTCACTCTTTCATAATTAAGATGATTAAGAATTGTTTTTAATAAAATTTGACTGTATTTCTCTCTTCGGTCAGAAATTTATTTTTTTTCAATAGCCATGTTTTCAAAAATGATTTCAAAAATGTTTTCAAATGATCCTTGAATATCATTTTCAAGGAAAAGGTATTTAATTTTTTTACTATTTTCAAATATTCCTTTATAAGTTTTCAAATCTATTTTCAAATAAAAAGGTTTTCCAAATGTTTTAGTTTTAAAAATCATTTGTCAAAGAAGAAAGGATATTTTATTTAAAGATCTTTCAAAATTATTTTTCATCTAAGATAACATACATAGACCATTCATATTATTTCTCTGAGTGGATTATGTTTTGATGCCGTGATGTTTATGAAACTCGTTTCTCTTTCATATGTTATATTCTTTTGAAACCCACTTCTTTTCACAGGTTATGTTTATGATGAAATTATTATGAAACATGTCTTTATTCCATAGGTTATGATATTATTACATATTTATAATACTCATTTTATTTCATGGGTTATGATATGATTATTTATGATCTTTTGGCACATGTATGTATGATTTCACTATGATATGAGTGGGACCTATATCTCCCTAAAATGAATTGGGTAAATATTTATATATCATTATATAGACCTGAATAGAATTAGAAATGAACTTGATTTAGTATTATAGGGATAGTACGAGAAATGAACTCAGTTTAGTATTTAGGGTTGTAATAGGAAATGAACTCGGTTGAGTATTATAGGGCCGAAACAAGGAGTGAACTAGGTTTCGTAATACTGGCCTAGAACAGGGAGTGAACCGAGTTCTATGAAGGACTTTGTCCACTAAAATGGTCTTGGAAGCAATACCTTGACTACTATGGAAATTATTATATATGCTTATTTGTATTCCATAATTCCATGTTTTATTCCCATTTTTTGCTTTTATGTCTTACATTATTTATTTTCTTATGATTCATGTCTTATAAAATACCAATATTTTTTCCATGATCCCAGTATATGATATTTGATATGTAGGGTATGATCATATATTTTCATGATCATGTTCTCATAACCCTATTCTCGTGTTTATACTTACACGTATCTCTTGTTTACCCTTAATATTCATCTAATATCACCCATTTTTATGTTTCCTTCCACCATGTTATGAATATATGTATTATGTTTGATGTGTATGAGAAGGTTTCTAGTCAAGGAGAACCTAATGGGAGATGATGTAGCTCAATTTTGTACCAATGTTTATGATTCCATGTTTCTAAAGGCATTAGACTAATATGGTCTTTGGGTCTCTGTTTGTATAATTTTTTAAGTATTCCAAAAATGTTATGAAATGTAAATGTATGAAAAGGTAGGGTCTCTATAATTAGTATTAGAGAAAAGGTTTAGTTATCCTTTGGAATCTAGGATTATAAAACCATAGTGAGAACCCTAAGGACATGCTAAGGTTAAGTATAAGGATAAGAATAGAAAAATGTCCTTGAATTTTGGTAAGGGATATAGTGAGTGGTTTCCAATAAATACATCTCTATCTGGACACTAAAATCAGATGTGGATCTGACACAAATGTACCTAGGGATAAAAACTCTGAAAAGATGTTTCTGTCCTGACTCGGGGTAATCAGATACACGAAAACGAATCTTTCTACACATGTGGTTTGACACTCCTGAGGGATATGCTTTGGGAATTCTTGAACTCTTCATGAACCATCATGAAGGATTTAAATAGATGTTTCCTATGAATTACCTTAGAGAAACTAAGGTGACATAATTTCGACATCCTATAAGTAATCATTTTCAAGACTGTGAGGTTTTTTGCTAGGATAAGTAATACTCACACTATGATAATTCTTTTAGTCAATGGAGGGAACTGGATGGAACTGGATTAACATTGAAAGTGATGGAAGATTTTCTGATGATTAGTCATGTGGGATGATAACTGGATCTAAAGATTTTGTGATCATGCCTAATTAGTTTTCACGAAACATGATTAATAATGTGTACCTTAACCAACTTTCAGACTCACTAAGGAAGAGAAAGAAGGAGTTCATTGAGAGTTATGGTAATGGAGACAATAGAGGAAATAATATTAAGCTTACTTTATTCCAAGAATGTAGAAATAATCACCTAAGTGAATTTCTTAGAGGAACAAAAATATTTTTTTATTATGGAAAAGAAGGACACAAATCATGTGAATTCAAGGGAAAAATGATGAGTTTGATTAATGAAATGGATTAGAATATTTTCCTCCCTAAGACATCATCGATGGTTATGTTTTTTAAGTGTGGAGTAAATGTTCATTATTCAAATCAATGTCCCAAGAGGAGAGATCCTAAATAGGATCAGCAAGGTGGTATGAGTAAAGGTTATATTGTTGATGATGATGAGACTAGATATGAAATGTGAAAGGAAAGAGGTATTATATAACAGGATTATATATAATTTTAATGGAATAAGGATGAAGTTGAATAATAAAAGTTTTTATGTATTTTTATTCAAGAATTATGTTATATAAATGGTGAAATACATAAGGATTGTTCAGTTAATTTTTTTTCTAAAGATTTACAAGAACAAATTGAATGGTTCTCATGGAATAGAAAAGTGATTTAATGGTAAGGTTATGACCATGGAAAATACATGATTAAGGTAAATATAACTTTTAATATGTCCCTTGTGTTATGATAATGTTTTTTGGGAAAATATATGTGGGATATGAATAAGTAAAGTGGATGGTACTGATTACCTTGGAACTAATTAAAGAATGTTGACATGTAGTTTATATTGTTAGGGGTGAAGTTTACAACTTATTGGATTTAGGGAATATATACACAAATATATGGAATAATGAAGCATGCATGTTTTTTAGAAGTATTTATGGTAATTTAGGTTATTACCATGTTTCAAGATAATATATGATGAGGGTATTCACATGTTTTAAAAATAACAACCAAGAGCTACATTGGGATATATGGTAGAATCAATGTTAAGATGATTTCGTGAATATTTTTCTGAAGATTTGGATTTTTATCATTTACAAGGTTTATAAGGTTAACCATTGATGAAAAGTTTATTTTAAACATTGTAGGAAGTATTTTTTGTATTTATATTTTATTTACAACCATGGTCAAAAGGTTATTTAGTTATTAACCTTTTTCAAGGATGCCCATCTATTTTAGAAATCATATTAGTGTGGTTTCAGAAAATGAAATCATGTATATCGGGTGACAACCAATCATGTCCAGAATGTTTGTGGGTCTTGAACACTTTACTGATGGACTATTAGGGTTTCACGCCTACCACTAGCCTACATTATGCCCTGGTTCATGTATAATTATTTTTGATGAATAATTATTTATGATGAAATAGTAGTTTTAATTTTTATGTTTAAATATTAATGTATTAACCATATTTATTTTTATGTATAGTTATCGATAAATAGTTATAATTTTTATTTTTTTATGGGCCTTAATATCTGCAAAAGGTGTATTTTAGTGCTTTGGGCATTAAAGTTAATTTTTATACATCCATTTCTTGAAGTAATGGATGAATTAGAAATAGTTAAAAGCAACCCCAAATAATGAAATTTGGTTTATAGTAATATACCAAGTAAGTATTATATTTTTAGTCAATAAAATAATTACTCAAAGCTAGAATAATGATAAATAATGTTGTCCAAATACCTTAATTTTTGTTGAACCAATAGACTTATAAATGATCACAGATTTATGATTTTATGGCCCTCAAAATTTCTTTTATCATTAACTTGTTAGTGATTAATGACCTCAATATATCCTTAAAAATATTTACATTTTCCCTCCATGTCCAATCTTCACTCCCAACCTATGTTATCATATTTGGAAACCTAGTTATATGTTACTTTGGGTAACTATTACAGTTCCAACTTTCCCTTTTTAAGGGAAGTTTTATTATTAATTTTTACGATGTGGGATTCTATGAATGAAACTTTAAAGTATTAAACCTTTGATAACCTAGATTAATTTTGAGGGAGAGATTTATTTTAAGGTGGGTATAATGTATCACCGTATGATTTTTATTTTTATTTATTTTGAATTAATTTAACCTTTTTGATATTTTTCATTTTACGTAACATTGAAGAGAGCTTATGTTATATTAAATCACTATATTTGGCTTGTGTTATATGTAACAAGAAGTTAATCACGCACAAAACATAACATAAACATTATCTTTACCTACCAAAAACACAAAGGATAGCTTTCTTTACCCACAACAATGACTTTCCTTGATGGCTTGGGTAACACGCATGACCGAGGTTTACCAAATAATAATATATTATTAAAATATTATTATTTAATATAATAAGATATAATATAGAGGTTAAATTTTAGGTTATAAATATTATTTAATAATTTATGAAAATATATGTTTTACACAATATAATATGAAATCATAAGTTACCAATTAATTAAAAATGAATATTTAAACTAATTAAATGTTAAAGGAACTATTATTTTTATAAGGATCACAAAGTGGTTTTACCCTAATAAAGTAAATTAAATACAATTAGTGAGTGACATAAATTTAATATATATGTTTTATATTCAATAAAATATTTTTTATATTCATTCAATATATTTTTTAAACATAAGATAAGAACAAACCCAATTTTAGGCATAAAATCATATGATTTTATAAATGTAGTTTTACATCCTTTTAATGAAGAACCCTTTTTAAATCCTAATTTTGGAACTTTTATAGACATAATATGTAAAAATAAACATAATATTTTAAATATAAACATAATAATTAGGTTAGTATTATTTTTTGGTATTTGTCTGTAAGGTTTCATTTTTTTAATGAATAGTTAAAAATACTGAATTTTAGTTCAAAACTACATTTTCATCTAATTTATTTATAAGTTTAAGTTATATTTTAAATTGGTTTAAAAGTTTAATTATTTAATATTTTATCAATTAAAACAATTTAAATCATCGAGATCAATTTCTCTTTAAACTTTGGTATAAAAAGTTAGAAAACTTTTGAATGTTTTTACTTTAAAAACCTGCATTGTGGACCCGAGTGAGGGATTAATTTTAAATTAATTTCTTCCAAATATGTGATTTTAATTTGGATAAATGGATTCCATATTTGGAATAATAATAATATATAATTTCTAATGATTTTAACATAGTTTTTTACCTAAAATATTAGTGAAAGTGATTAAAATTAATTACATCGTTTAAGGTTAAATTAAGCTTAATAAGGGACTAAACCATAACCTTAAGGCCCAAAATGACCTACACACTAGTACAAAATTAATTGTATGTACATATTTAGAACCTATACTGTCTTTTATATACTTTCATAATTATTTTATTCACTTAAAACATGAAAAATGTGGGTGTAATTCTCTCTCTAAATATTTACAAGAGGATCGCTCCTCCTTCCCTATAAAATGCCTCCAACTCCCCCTCTTATCCACACATCTGAAAACACTTAGGTTAAGAAAATATATTCCAAATAAAATTCCCAACATACCTAACTTCCTCCTTGAATCCTATATTTTGGAATAAAGTATTAAAAGGACTTCTTTTGGCACAAACCAAAAGGAGTTACCCGATAAAGAGGTAACACCTTCTCTCAAGCTCCTTTATTTTATTTTCCTTCTCCACCCCTCCACTCTCTTAATTACATAATTATATAAAAACAATAGTATGATACATATACTAGTATTTTTTCATGATAATTTTTAAACCTAAACTTACATAGACCTTCATTTAATGGGTAACAAACTTATTTTTTACGTGTACGGTGAACTACAACCTCACTAAATGATGATTGTTCATTTTTACTTTACCACCTATCATGGTGGAAATTATGGTTGAATATTTGTTTATGTTTGTTATATATTATATTTATAATGTATTTAATCATATTTATTATTTTTACAAAACATATATTTTTTACTTTCCATTTGGTGTAAATATGATAAGTTTGTTTGAGGAAGTGAGCACTATCACCCCCTCAAAGAAATATTATTCATTCAAAAACCACATAGAATGTATTAAGGAAGGGTTTAGTAAAATTATATGATATATATAAAATTATAATTATAATTTAATTATATAATATACATATATACATATATTTAATTTTCTTTCCTTCTTTCAATACGACAATAAAAATGGAAATAACGTTCATGCGTACGTACGGCTCACCGTCTCCATGAACAGTGTATTCCATATCATAATTATATATTTTATAATTTATTACAATAATAATATACTGAATATAAATAATATTTATATCATGGTTTAAATTTTTTAAATCATGTTATAAATATATGGACTAAATATATAAATAATTAATACACATTTGAAAAAAAGCGAATATTACCTAAAGCATAACCTTAACATGGAATTTTTAACAAGTGGGTAACATAAAGTCATAATAAAACCATAAAATTAATTAGATATAAGAATATAGTTATTTTATATATTGATAATAAAATTATAATTATTATATAGGAGGTTTTTTCATGTATGATGAGAGTCAATATACAATGTAAGGGGATTTTATCTCACTTTTTTTTGTGAGATACATGCTTTATTCAACACCCATTCATTTTTTATGGTGTGTATACTGAACATGGATGTATTAAATGATTCTTATATATAAATTAATGGGTATTTACATATCCATTTTATGATATTTCTTTCATTGGGTTTAAGTTTCAAAAGTTACCAAATTGGTGAAATAGTTTTGTCTCAGTTTTCCCTCTTTGAGACTCATGTTTGTTTAGACACCTAAAATATTTTTCAAGCAATATGTACTTGAATTTTGTATGTTATATCATTAATTAACTTAATTTAATTATATTTTATTCTTCATGTAATTTTTTTTCTTTAATGGATAGACGGATCCTATGTTACCATGTTATAAGAGTTTATTGAAACAATCTCATCGCTTTTTGAGATTATTTATGTTTATGCTTCCTTTAATGAAATATTATAATCCATATCTCAAGAATAATAATTATTTTCCTTATAATATTTTTATTCAAGATATATCGATTTATTAGAACCATTTTTCCACTCTTTGGTACTTAAGATAATTAAGAAAAAGTTTTTAAGAAAATCTGATCGTATATCTCTCTTTGGTTGGAAATCAGTTCTTTTTAAAAACCATGTAATCAATAATGTTTGAAAAAATGTTTTCAAATGATCCTTGAAGATAATTTTCAAGGAAAAAGAATTTTAAAAAAATTATTCTTTTTAGAGCATCGTTTATAAGTTTTCAAATCTATTTTAAAAGAAAAATGTTTTCAAAAGGTATTATGTTTTAAAAAATATTTTTTTAAGGAAAAAAGCATATTTTCCTCAAGAAATGTTTTTAAAATATCTTTGAAAATTATTTCCCATCCAATATAATATCTTTTGGGTTAATCATACCTTTTTGTGAAAATTATTCAATGTTTCCATTTGTATTATTTCTCTTAATGTATTATTTTTTTAATGTCTTGATATTTATAAAACTCATTTCTCTTTCATGGGTTATATTATTTTGAAACCTGATTCTTTTAATGGGTTGTGTTTATGATAAAATTATTATGAAACATATATTTTTCATAGGTTATGATATATTTACATGTTTATAATACCCATTTCATTTCATGGGTTATGATATGATTATTTATGATCTTGTGGAACATTTATGTATGATTTCACTATGAGATGGGTGGGACATATACCCCCCTCTAATTCATTGGGTAAATATTTATATTTCATGATATAGATATGGATGGAATGAGAAATGAACTCAGTTTAGTATTGCAGGGTTGGAATGAGAAATGAACTCGGTTCAGCGTTATAGGGATAGAATGTAAAATGAACTCGAATTAGTATTACAGGGCTAGAACAAGGAGTGAACTCAGTTCAGTAATACAGGGCTGGAATGGGGTGTGAGCTCGGTTCAGTAAGGGACTTCTTTCACTAAGATGGTCTTGGTAGAAATACCTTTACTACTATGGAAATTATTATATATGTTTATTTGTATGCCATAATTCGTTGTTTTATTCCCATGTTATTATTTTAGGGATTGCATTATTTATTTCCATATGATTCATGTCTTATGAACTTCAAATATTTATGTCATGATTCCAGTTTATAATCTTTGATATGCAGGGTGTGATCTTTTATTTTCATGATCATGTTCTCATACCCCTATGCTCATGTTTATTTTTATATGTCTCCCTTGTTTAACCTTACTGAGCATTTGATCTCTCCCCTTTTTATATTTACTTCCCCATTTTAGGAATATATGTATTATGTTTGATGTGTTTAATAAGGGTGCTAGTCAAGGAGAGCCTAGTGGGAGATGATTTATCTCAATTTGGTACCAGTGTTTATGTTTCCATGTTTCCAAAGGAACTAGACTAATATAGTCTTTGGGCTTTAGTTTGTATAATGTTTAAAGTATTTCACAAATGTTATTTAATTTTAATGTATGAATAGAAAGGTTTACAATAAAATGTATAAAGTAGTGATTTTTTTTTGCATTCATGATGTCAAATTGATTTCAATAAAATTATATATTTCTATAGACTGATTACAAATTTTTCTGGGTATGCTATTATATAAACAACAAATTTCAATAGGTTGGGCCTTTATCGGTGCTATTCATAGTAATAATAAAGATGTACTTTATCATCATTAAAAGGTGTTGGTAAAGGACACCCTTTATTGGAACTTTTTTTAGTGTTGATAAAAGGGACCCCCCCCCCCCACAGTGCTGAGGATAACAACGCATTTTTAGCACTGTTAATTTCCTTTTTTTCATGATGTTAAAAGGCACTTCTGTAGTAGTGGTTCTAGAATGGAATGATACCCCCATGGTTTAAAAAACCTTTAGAGTGAATGATATATCACTTCTCGTGTTAAAAATAAAGTAAAAAAGGTATCACCATCATGAGTCACTAGGTGAATGACATATCACCATCACAATCCATCTTGGTGAATGATCCATCATTATTCCAATTTTGATGGTGAACGAAGCATTGCCTGGTGAATGAGGAGTTCCCAATATCAAGTGGAAGATCAACCACCACTACCCATACTTAGGTGGATGATATACCATCATTACATGATGTATACTTTAATTTATATCTATTACCACATAAATTTTGAAGTCCAATCATATTATTAGTGTTAAAATAATCCTTTAAATGGTTATTTATAGTATTGTGTTTATTTTTTAAGTAAAGTATATAATTAATCAATTTTATGTTTAAATTTATTTTTATGATTGATTTACTAATAGTTATGATGCTTTAGTTCTTTATTTAATTATTTTCTTCATTTAAATTTTAGTTTTAGGTGTTTTGAATTAATGTTGATGTTATGTTAATTTAATTTTTATTTTTTTAATTATTTATTTTAATTAATTAATGAACAGGTGTAATTTTTATTTAATTTTTAATGTTTTTTTAATATTCCATATTTCTATAATTGTTTAATTTAATTTTTAATTCCATGTCCTAAATAATATAATAATTAATTAAAGTAAATCAAAAATTAATTATTCAGCAATATTTTTCAATTATCTATTTTTAATTAATTAATTAATTAATTAAATTAAAAAAAATTCAATTTGAATATTAATTTGAATTAAATTATTTAGTTTTAATTTTATAAGTATAAATGATTAAAAATTTATTTTTAATTTTTGTATCTTTTATTTGCATTTGATCTATAGGTGATGAAGAAATAACCAAGGGAAGCGACCTCATTCCTAAATTGAAGGTTCCACAAGGCTTAAAAAATTGAAAAACTGGATTGATCGTGAGTGTTAAATTTAATCAATTGTTCCATTCCTGGAAATTTACTTTTAGGTAAATTAAAATGGAATTAACTATGTTGAATTTCCACTTTGAATGCGCCTCTTGAGATCAACCACATGGGCATATTTTCTATTTGGGCATGCCCAGGGAAGAATTGACCGTAAGGCTTTCTGAATCAACCATGGTGTTTTTCATAGACCATAAGAATCATTCAAGTGACCCAAATATTAATCGAATTAGTCACAATACTGAAGTATCCAAACAATCGACTATACTATGTGAATCAACCATATATGAAATACGATCAACCATGAGGTGTTTACGAGGTTCTCCATGCGAGTGAAAATACACTTAGCATAGAATTTTACCAAGATAGAACCATGCTGCTATTGAAAATTAAACACAAATTTGATACTGATCTGAGTCTTGGTTTGAATAATAAGCCTCCAAACATATGAATGAACCAATCTAAAAGAAGAATAAAAATATGCAGAAGGTGAATTTCAAAAAATAATGAAAATGGGGTTTCAGTGTGTTGATTGTTGAATACACCTCACACTGGATGAATAACCAAATAATATGATATCTAAATATGACCAAAGTTGAGTTTTCTCTAGATTATAATGTTCTTGTCACCTGTAGATGAAAAAAATCCCAAGAACTACTACATTACAGACTCACGCTATTTATATTTTTCATCATAAGTGAGTTGATTCCATTGATTGAATGGAGGTTCTAGGAGGATGAATTAGGATGAACTACTTTGATATATTACCAATGTCAATACAAACCCTTGTATGAACTGAGATATATCTAGATAAGATGACACAATGGTGTTGGTTCAACCTTGGCCCTATAAATAGTGATTTGTATTGTTGATCATTAACAACCATTATTGAATATTTGGTTTTTGATGAGTCTAATTCTAGAGATCGGTATAGTCAAGTATAGATAAATCACATGCATGATGCAGTGGAATATTAAAATGAATAAAATAATGAGAACCAATATCTGATGACTTTGGTAACCTAAGAAGAGTTCAATGTCTATGGTTTGAGAATCATATGCAACCATGTCTAATTATTGAAGTCAGCACATGCCAATCAAGATCAGGTAAAGAAGAAGCTTTCAAATGTATAATGATTATTCCATGATAGTATAGTGATTACCATGACACCGCCAAGGTTTCGATAGACACGGTGGATAAATGTTTGTGTTAATTTGAATGTGAAGTTGTATTGTTACTGGATTTGTAATTTTTTCAGGTTTATTGCGGCATCAAGGCTCTCTAATATTTCAACTGTAAGAATTGAGGTTGGCACTCTATAGGTTTTCAAAATAATGCTTTATTTTATGGTTTCAATGAAGATTCAAAATGGTGTCGCTGATATTTAAGGATATGATGAGTCTATTTTTATTTTCTTGAAAGATTTACCTGATTCATGTTGTTAGGTTTTAGATCTAAACTGCTAAGCCTGAAGATCAATTTTTGAAGCCTTGAATTTTTGGATGTGCGCATGTCTACTTTTGATCTCGAATAAATTATATGAAGGTAAAGTAATAAAATACAAGTCAAGTGTGAATTAATATAAGAAATAATTACACTTTCGGTCTTCATTATCATGTGGCTATATAAAATTCAAGTGTTAGTCAGAGGTATTGAAATCAGGAAGAATGAATCTAGTGGTAATTACATCCAGATAAATTTGAAACTGATTCGTATGGATATTTTATTAGTTTAGATTCAGTCATGTAGGTGTGGTAGCGTACTGTAATATCTATAGTGTGGAATACTCTATAGTATGGACCAAACTAATTTAGTGCTCGAGGTGGTGAGTTGTAAAAAATATATATAAAGCATCATATGATATGGGATATAGACAATCATTCATCATAGTACTAATGATAGAGATGGGATATTGTAACTGAAGGTAGACTACTCACTCTAGAGTAGATAACAAATGAACCAAGAGGATGGAGGCCTCTTTGAAAGTGAAGCTTCTTTTCTTCTTCTTCTCTGTCTGATTTCTATTTTTGATGATGAATCTGTTAAATAATATTATTGTTTAATACCAAATATGATTAGTTAAATTATAAAGGGGAATAAGAATGTAATGTTTTGAATTTATTAATATGGCTTTCTATTAAATTCCTTAATCACATGAGTGTATTTAATCTCATATATATTATTTCCATTCAAAATGAGAATCATTTTTACACTATTCTACAGACTGATAGGTTATAATAGTGAATAATTTGCCTTTGAATTTTAACTTAAGTACTAAAAATGGAAAAGGTTAATGTTCTCTTATCCATTAATAACAATAAATTCATAAGTAATGATCAAGAGATCATTTCTTAATTAAGATCAAAATGTTGTTTTGAACACTAAATAGAGAGCTCAGTACATCATCACAATTTCTCTAAAGCAGTAATGTGATTGTGGTAAGTTTGAGTAATAATAGAAAATTATTTTTATCAATTCATTTCAACCCAATCCCCCTAACACCCACAATTTTTTTCTTCTTTATCCCTATTTTTGTTATCCCTACACCATTTTCATACCAAAATTTAATTTACACACACATCAATTCATCACTTCATCATTTTACTGTTTTTTGAGTAGTTTCTTATTGTTTTAATATTTTTTTTTGTCACTCACACACCATATTTCTTTCCATATGGAATATATACTCATACTCACCACAATAATAATTAATTTTATATGTTCTAAATGAAAACATGGTGATTAGACAACTCATGTAGATTATATACCAAAAATTCCACACATCACAGTTAGATAATGCACTATCAGAATCATATACATGGGGGGATGATGAACCATTACCATAAATATTTAGGTGAATGATGTACCATCGTTACTAGTCTTTCAGTGGATGGGGAACTGACATTAAAACATATTTATGGATTATATACCACTACTATTAAACTCTAGGTAGATAATTCACCACCACATAATCCTTTATATGGATGATATTTCCTTCTTACAAGTCCATAAGTGGACGATGAACAGTAGGACTACCCCAATAGGTGGATGGTATACCACCAACATAAATCCCAAAGTATATGAAAAACTACCATATATAATATCAATGTGGTTGAGTTTCCACTATTACATCATCCATAAGGTGAATAATGGACCACCAACTCAATTTGGGTGGACGTGATACCACCAATCAACGTAGAGTGGATAGTATACCACCAACATATAGAGGATTAATGAGGTATCACCAAGTAGTTTTGATAGTGATATCACAACAATCAATTTATCATTTACATGTATTTATATAGTATTTGAAATCATTTTATTCATTAAGGTTTTGTGTTATTAATCCAATAACTCCCCCAATGTTCATGCCTCAGCTATCTCACCTCTACACACTACTAGAAAACTGGGTTTATCCAGCAGTAGGGATTTAACAATGCTAGCTAAAAGTGCTATTAAAAAAGGTCTTTAGCATCACTTTTTTAGCTCTATTAAATGGGGGCCTTTATTAGTGCTTATAAAAATCATTGATAAATCCCCCCCCCCATATCAGTGCTATTAAAAAAGAACTAATAAATGGGGACCTTTATCATCGCTTGTAAAAAAGAGGTGATAATGGGGGGGCCTTTTTCAGTGCTAGTAAATAAGTGTTGATAAAGGGGGGTCTTTATCATTGCATTTTTAGAAGAGCTGATAAAGACCTCCCTTTATCGGTGATTTTTTACTAGCACTGATAAAGGTTGTATTTAAAAATATATATATTTTTTATTAAAAAAAATTTATTAACATATAAAAAAATTTATATTGATATAAATATAATATATATTTTTTAAATATGTTTTTAATAAGGATAAATAGGCATTTACACTTAATATATAAGATATTTAGTGAAAATGGTTTATAAAATAATTTAAATATTGTTTTTAATTAATATTTTTCTAATTATTATCAAGTAATCATAATTTAATAACAATTTTAAGATAGAAAAATCTAAAAAATAATAAAATAACTAAAATAAGTTTAAAACGTAACTCGAACTTCAATCGGTTATAACTTTTGATTCGAGTATCTATTTGGCTGCTACCATATATAAAATTGAATCATGTGATGAGCTCTATGTCTTGTTGACTGTTGTAACTCATTCACTATTTTTTCAAGTCCAAAAGAGGCCCCAAAGGCCTCCAAAAATGAGTTTCTATTCAAGGTACCCCAATTTTTTAACATTTGATCGATTTTCAACCCCACTTAAGGGGGTCTTATTGCCTTTTGTGTTGAATAAATTTATTCCTAGGGATTTAATTCATATTGATATTATGATTTTGAAATTTTATTATTTTTATATAGTAATGTTATTTAAAATAAAATATATTACAATATATACAGATTTTTTATATATTAACAGATAAAATTTTAATTTTATAAATCAATATGAAAACATTTTTATATATAAAATATATTTTTAAATAAATAAAACTTATATAAATAAAAAATAATATACATTTTATTTAAAATACAAATGTTTAAATATTTATATACCTATACAATTAATGTATATATAATGGTAACATATATATATTTTTGTGTGTGTGCTGAAAAACAGATATATATTTATCTATATATTCTAATATACTTATATAAATATTAAAATATAATATATTAAAATAAATATAAACATGTATAATTATATTTATAGACACACACACACACATATATATATAAATGATATATGTATGTTTGTATATATTTATAAACACACACATACACACACAAAAAAACATATTTTTTATATGTATTTAAATATATATATATATATGAACATATATATGATCATATATATAAATATATGGGTAAAAAAATTAAATAAACATATATAAATATATATATATATATATCATAAATTTAAAACAAAACAATATAGGGGAAGTGGAAAATGAACTAGTGTCTAAGGTGGAGGTCTCATATTAAAAACTCATTGGAGGCAGAGGCATGCATAGGATGGTGGAATTATCTAAAGAAATGATAAGTGGGGGGAAGCACTGATAAATTTGGGGTGGGAAGCGCTAATAAAAACTTGGTGCATGAACAAAAAAATTTATCCCTTTATCAGCTGGTCCTTTATCGGCTCTTTTTTAGCTTAGTTAAAGGGGACCTTTAATAATACTAAATAATAACCAATAAAGGTGGTATTTAATAATGCTAAAAAAGTAGTGATAAAGACCCCTTTTATCAACTCTAAAAAAAGTGCTAATAAAGGCCCTCCTTATTTGAACTTTTTTAGTGTTGTTAAAGGGGTACTTTATCAGCACTTTTTACGAGTTTTGTTATATTCAACCCTTTAACATCGCTTACAATGTTAGTGCTTATATAGAACTGATAAAGGCCTTTTATGATCATTATTAATGGTTATATTTTCAGTAGTGATCCCATCATATTCTCAACTATTTTCCTACCAAAGAATATCTTATGTCACCACATTGGGATCATAGGGTCAAGTCTCAGGGATGGGTCACCCATTCTAGGTCTAAATCCAAATTTATATATCATAATACTCATACCAAAGGTCATTGGTGACCATAGAATCAATATCCATAATCTAAGGGATCTCTTAGGGGTCTAAGAAATCTAATTTATACCATAGATAGTGAAGAATTCGATTTAGATTAATTTCTAGGGAATGCACACAAGATAGTGCTTCCTATATTTCATTTGACACATACTAAATAAGTAAAAAACCAATATAAAATTAAGTTATTCCTACCTGTGTCAAGAAGATTATTTCACTTTAGAAACCACCATCTAATTCATCTTCAATCGACTAATTTATTAAAAATGATTAAAATCTCTAAAATTTGGAATATATGAAGAATCGTGGAGATACAGAAATATAAATGGTGAATAGGAGGAAGAGGATTTATTTCCTTACCTGTTATGACCAACTATAAAATATGGTACTAGAAATTCATGATGAACAGAATGAATATGTCGCATAGAAGAAGAGAAAATAAGAGAAAAAGGAAACGGGATACGTGACTAGTTATGAGAAAATGAGGGGGAGAAGCTCATTACATATAATTTTATAAATTAATTAATTAATTTAAATTTCTTCAAAAAATGAAGTATCCCACAGAGTACCCACTCCGGGATAATCAGCCACTCGGTACCCTACTTAGAGATACTTTATCCCCTTCCACCATAATCAAGTACCCAATACTTATCTATTGAGTACTCAGTGGCATCTATCAATGGATATATGACACCCAACTAGTTTTACAAAAAGTGACCCATGAGATCTCTCTAACACCTTCAATAATCACAATTAATTAACATGAACAACGTTTGGTGATAATTATATCAAGATAAAACCTTATATAGATGATGGGTAATACAAGAATATTCTATAGAAATACAAGAATCTTGATATTAAACCAAGAAATACTTTGAAAGGTTGTTGTGAGAGTGGTTTCCCTAAACCCAACTTGATCAGTAAATTTTTATTACCATTTCAGGTATGTATAGAGTTATTCATGATTTTATCATACAATAATAGTGTTATTACTTTTTTATACACTATTTACATGGTAGTTTCCTTGGATTTTTTCATATAAAAAGGTTATAGAATATCCAACTCATAATGAGAACCTAGAGATATTATAATAGAATTCTCAAAAATATGTCATATACTCTCAATACATTATACTGATAGGAAAAATATGATGTTTAACTATCCCATATTATGGTATCGTAATAATCGATACTTCTTCTCATGAAATTCACATTGGGTGATTTCAAGTAGAGGTTATCATGAGGACTGTCCTATTAATAGGAACACTATAGGTTTTGGGTATCATTATATGTTTCTATCTATGAACATGTGTCTTGGTCTCTCATATTGATAACATTATTAATGTATATCATTCAATATCATTCTTTGATTCATGATGAAAACAATGATAGTTTATGTTTTGGCATGGTAGCTTGTGTTAGGTTCATTATTTATGATATAGAATTGATTGAATGATCAAGATATGATATTTTTTATTATAGGAAGAAGATATGTTTGTTCACTTTACTTGGATGGTAGTTCCTTGAATAAATCCATATCCCAGGTAAATGAAGGAAAGCTTGTCCAATATAGTAAATAAAAGATAAATAATTTATAAAAGAATGATGACACAAAGTGTGAATTCTAATTTATAATATATCACTTGAAAAAGTGGTTATATTATATAGTGTATGTTCATGGGATGTTTTTTATAGCTTTTGAAGGATTTATAGGTACAAAATAGCATTTATTATAGGTTGGGAAAACATATATAAATCCAAGAACCCAATATCTACCAGGAATTAATCAAAAAGTTTTTTATACAAAAACTAAGAACATTGCATACAAACATTACACCAATGACCTATCATAACTATATGCAATCATATTATCTTTATAAAGATCCTTTAGTGGAATAAAAAGGACTACCTCTTCCATGTTTATACATGTGATGATATAAATCACCCATCAAAAGAGAGGGTGTCTTGTTCACTCCATGGAATGCTAGTGCCTTTCATAGAAAAGAAGGAAGAATGAGAGAGATTCATGTAGAAGGAGAATTAGTGGGAAGAAAGGAAGCTTCAAACACATCTATTTAAATGGTGTTCACTTTATTATAGAGCCATTAGGACACTCCCATTCGTTAATTCATATATTCATAATGTATGATTTAGTTCTTCATATAACTATGCATTCATATCATAAATGAAAATATCCTCCCATATGCTTCAACATATTAAACACTTATATTAATGATAGGATAACATAAAAAATTCCCAAATGATAATAGTTATCATTCAACTACCAAATAATTATAGGATCTAAGTGTATATCAAAATATATGATTATACTTATAACACCACATATGATATTACCCAATTATATAATACTATTAGATAATTCAGTTTCATAAAATTTATATTCCATTCCTTAAGATATACCCATATCATCACCTACAATATGGATAAATTTATTACATGCATAATGGATTTATGGAATATCTTCTTTAATGTCGCACTTGTACTAAAAATACATAAACTTAAATCCATTTAGCCTTATATTGTATCATATATTATAAATTATGAAAACATATCCAAAAATATTCTTATATATCTGCTAAAACACTTTTTAATAGATTCTATAAGATTCACCTTGTTTCACATCATATAAAATTCCTTGGGAATATCCTCCCAAAACACTTTTTCGGCTAACTCTAAGATACTTTTAGAGTAACTCTTTGATTTAAACTCAATTTTTTTTCTAAAGGTTGGGGCCGAAGCCCCAATTTATTATTAAAGCAAAGACCTCTTAGAGGGTAGAGGGAGACCCAATACATAGCCCGAAGGCCCAAGTCCAAGTGGCCTGAATACAAGGCTTGAAAGCCCATTTTTTTGGCCCAAAGGACCCTCTGTGAACAGTACTGCTATAGTACCCTGCACAGTTATAGTTCCTTCTACAGTACCCACTGCGGCTACAGTATCCTGCAACAGTTCCTCCGCCGCTACAGTGTTTTCGCCGCTACAGTTCCACCGCTGCTACAGTATCTGCTACAGTGCCCCCTACAGTAACCCGGAAATTCATCCATGCCCGGATTTGAACCCTGGTCTTTTGGATTCCAAGCAGGAGCCTGTACCACTTGGGTACAGGCTCGTTATCTTGATTTAAACTCAATACCCATTTAGTAAATCACAAATTTTGACACCAAATATTTATGTAGTGTTGATAAAAAATATTAAATCTTGAATTCATATATGTATAAAAATATCATTCTCTAAGAAAGATTCAATTATACTTGAGATATAAATTTATCTAGAATGATATATGTTAAACACATGTATCTCTATACTTGTTTCTACTAGCTGCATCATATAAAATAATTAATTTTTATATAATCCCTTTATGTAATCCATCCAGTGACCATGGTAAATTAAGTTTTTCAATCCCATATAGTCTCCTCATAAGTTCTTGATTCCTTGAGTGTTGACTATATAGGTCAATGAATTCATCACATTTCATTCACCTTTATGGATGAGCACATCGCATTCCCCTCACCTAATAGATAAGCACATAATATTCATTATCTAGGTATGGTCATACACTTTCTTAGTCTATCTCAATCAAGGTCCCAGATTTCATACTTTTCATATGATAGGAAAAATCTCATCTTAGTTAAGCTCCATATAATGACATGATCAACAATATACCAAACCAACCCTAGACTAGATAATGTTCAAGGCATGAATAAGAATGGTATTAATGTATGAAGGTTCTGATACTAGGTATCTCACCAACCTTAGGTATGGGGACTTTAAATACGAACTATACACCTATAGTATACCCAATATATGGTTTATAACACTCCATGTTGTATACTTATTGGGTAATCCAACATAAAAAACTCATTTTTTCCTCATGAGAATATTTTATATCTTGATATAATAATTATACTCATGTTAACCTTAACATTTCATCACAACCTAAAAAAATCCATGATGGAAATCATTTAGGGATAACTCAAATTTATACTTTGAGAGATCAATTATCATTTCACTTCATGATATATATATATATATATAATGTGAAATAATGATAAAGTGAATATTTCATTTTTTATAACATGATATATTTCATATTCTTGACTCTTGTAATAATTTTATCTAAAAATATATGTAATTTGTTTTCATATCATGTCACATATTATAGACTTCCAGATGAACCTTATATTTACTACACTTATCCTTATTGCATCTCTATATAATTCCCCCTTATCTCTATGTGACTATCTAATAATACTCTCCCACTGAAATCTTTAGTGAGTGACATCTATGGAATAATTTAGTATGAATAACTGTGAGATTTGGGAATTATATTCCTAATTTTAAACTCCTTTGACATATTCAAACTCCAAAACATCAAAGTTTATAACACTTTATATTATCATCATCGTCATTCTTGGAACCTTTTTCATAAAAAATTTCCTTCAAATGTTATGATAACTACTCTATATATTTAAATTAATCTTTTACCAATATACTCGAAACCGTTTAGTATATTTATGTGAAATTCCCTTTTATTAGCATTATCTTACATTTTTTAAAATTTAACTTCTCAAAGTCCAACCATATTCCCACTATCCTTTTAGAAACTATATCTTTTTTATAATATCATGTTAATATACAAAAACTTCTTTGGGTTTAGAAAATAACATTTATTTTATCTTGGTTGTAAAATTTAACAAATAAACTACCATATGCATATCAAATATGGTAGTCTATGTGTTAAGAGAACTACTATGAAAATTGTTGGACTCCTCATGTTTTAGTCTTGTTTTAATGATCACAAATATTATTTAACCATGTATTAATGATTCCAACTCTTATTCAATCTAGATCATGTGTATTTATATCTAAAGTTTTCTCATGATTTTAGAAGAGCCATGCAAGATCATAATTACTCTATATTCAGTTTACTTACTTTATACTATCTTTAATCTACTCTCGGGTTACCTTATTTGACAAATACTTAAGTCTAATCCTTTCTATTATTATATTTATTTAAGTCTGCACATAGTTACTTTGGAAAGTCTTAGACACCGTGAGTCTGACACTGGCTATGTATTTCTAACACCATTAAGCAAGACACCGTGAAGCCAGACACCGTGAACAAGACACTGTGAAGCAAGACACCGTGAAGCAAGACACCGTGAAGCCATACACCATGAACAAGACACTGTGAAGCCAGACATCGTGAATAAGACACGGTGAAGCAAGACATTGTGAACAAGACACTGTAAACAATACACTGTGAAACAAGACACCGTGAACAAGACACCGTGAACAAGATATCGTGACCATGAGACACCAAGACACTTAGACACTATGATCAACTCAGACACCGTGTGAAGGAGACACCATTTTCATGAATTACTGTGACATTGTTTCCTAAAATTTTTGATGTCTTTCAATTTAATTTCCAACTGTCATATTTTATGCTTTTAATGCAATTCCTATTAATTAATGTGGGTTGTTGGAATGTCATGGAACCATACCTCGTACCTGTAATAGGTAATCATTCCCATTTTCAGAAAAAAGGAGAAATAAAAAGAATATCAAGATGTTGAAAAAGATATATAGACACAAATTCATACACTGAGACATATACGTACGGAAGAATAAGAAATACACATGTACATGTAGAGAAGAACACACAAAGAACTCGATGAACATTCATACACATCACGAACAGAGGTTCAAAGAGGAGGTTCAAGCGCCAATTGGAATACTCTCGCATTCAAGCTGAACACTTGTACTGGAAGTGAAGGAATAGAATCACGACACTCTGTTTTCCACACAACTTTAGAGAAGGAATCAAAGCTTCATCAGTTTCAATCCAAAGGAGTCCATAGCTACATTGACATCACACAAGATAATTCTAAACTCATTTATATATTCTTGCTCTGTTGTGATCATCGTTTTCTTTACATTACGAGCAGTATGTGCTTCTGTCTATTTTGATGCACACTGAATCCTAATCTGAACTGGAGGATACAGAAATCCTCACACTAAACTTTTTACGCCTTTGTTATCTCACGTAGAACTATGGTAGAGGTCTGAGGACCTGGACAGCCTGTGAGTTGTTGTTACTATTGCTTTTCCACGTAGAACTGTGGTAGAGGTCTGAGGACTAGGACATTCTGAGTACTGTTGTAAACCCCGATCCAGGGTGTGGATCAAAGTTTTATATAAACTATTTGAGAGGACTAAGTCTTAGCTTGAGATTGAACATCTTGGTTAAAACTGTTGTGCAAGTTTATTTTAATTTAAACTATTCTCTTTACTCCGCTGCTGTTTACTTTGAAACTCAAATCTGTTTTAAAGTAACTTTGATAGTTGGACTAGCAAGTGTTTGTAATTAGTGTGAACCAGTAAGTTAGTTTAAAAAACTAAATTAATTTTCATATTAAGTTAACTGAGAAATAATCAATCTTTGAGAAACTAATTGAACATCTACAATATTTATAAATTTACTACAGTTTAACTTGTTATTTAATTGGGGGATTTCAATATAAATCTTCTAAATAGAAATTTTTAATTGGAACTCAATTCACCCCCCCTCTTGAGTATCCACTCTGACCAAAATTTGGTATCAGAGGATTGTTAAAAGGTTTTCAAAAATACATGTTTGTGAAAAGTTTTCAACTGTGATTTTAGTTGTATCATAAAGATCTCAAAATTTCTGTTATTTCTAAATTTTATTTCTTTAAATATATTTTATAAAATATTATTATGTATAATAGATTAGAAGTTGTAGATAACAATAGGACACCCTTCTTTAATGGTGTAAATTCTTCCCAATGGAAAATCAAAATGAAAATTCATTTAGAAAGTATGGAATTTGACATTTGGATTGCTATAGAGACTCAATATAAGATTCCATAAACTATTAGAACTACATGGGATAAACCTAATAAAGCTATTTACAATAATAATTGTGAAGTAATGAATTCCCTGTATTGTTCTTTAAGAGATGAAGAATTTAATTTAATCTCTGTTTGTAAGACTACTTATGAAATATGGGATACATTGGTTGTTTCTCATGAGGGAACAACCAATGTCATAGAAATGAGACTAAATACATACACTATTAAGTATGATAAGTTTAAAATGAAATCTGATAAATCTATTTTTGATTTGTATCTCAGGTTTAATGAGATAGTTAATACAATGAGCTCACTAGGAAAAGTTGTTCCCGTAATGGAGAAAATCATGAGGATACTAAGATGCATGCCAGAAAGATGGATAGGTACATCAGTCTCAATAAGGGAATCATGTGACATTGGCATGCTACTTGTAAATGAGCTGATTGGAAATTTGATGATGTATAAGGAAGAACCGAAAGTAAACAAAGAAGATGATGATGAACCAAGAAAGAAATCAGTATCCTTCAACACCTCTACTTTAGAAATCAAGGAAAAAGAGAAAATTCGAGTTACAAGTGATAGTTCTAGTAGTGAAGAGATTCCATATGACAGTGATGCTGAAATGACTCAGATGGCCAGATGATTGAAGAAGTTTTATAGGAAAAAGAATTTTTTCATAAAGTCAAATTACAAGGTAAAGTATGGAAATAAAAGTCATTGGAATAAGTATTGGAAAAATACGGATAAAAGTGATGACATAGTCTGCTACGAATGCAAGAGGAAAGGAAATGTGAAAGATAATTGTTCATAGTTAAAGTACAAGAAGAAATATGAGTACAAGAACAAAATATATAAGAAGTTTATGAAAGCAACTTGGAGTGCTTCAAAAGATAGTTCCAGTGATTCTGATTCCACTCAGGATGAAAAATCTCAAAAAGCTAATATGTGTTTCATGACAAACACATCTGAGGTAACAAAGGACACTCCTACTTTAAACTCTTATTATTCTGGAGATGATTCTGATTATGATGATGAAAACATGTCTAGTGAATAATTATTTGAATACTGTAGTATGCTAGAAGATACCTGCAATGAGATGAAATACAAGTATAAATCCTTAAAGAAATAGCATGCTTTAACTAGCACTATCAAATTTGTACTAGAAGTAGAAAAGTAAAAGAATGCTCAACTACTCAAAGAGAATACTGAACTGAAATCGTCTAATGAGAAACTCAGGAAAGATTTAGAAAAATTTACTAATGGAAAGGACACTCTTAAAAAATCTAGTAAAACAAGTAGCACCAAAATATACTACTGGTTTAGGCTATCATCCTGGACAAAGAAATATTACAAAGAATAGATTTATTCCTAAATCTGGGCAATATGCTACTAGTTCCAGTTCTGAAAATTCTTATGTCTCAACCAGATACTCACATACTTATAGACCAAAAAAAGTTTCTTTCAAAATCTTTTAAAACTACTGATTATATGAAACCCATTAGACAAACTTGGGTACCAAAAGTTCTGCTTGCTAACCTGTCTAGACCTAAGAAAATCTGGGTACCAAAATCATTTTCTATCTAAAATTATGTTGTAGGATACCTACTTAAAAAGTTTCTGTATAAAGACATGGTACATGGATAGTGGATGTTCAATACACATGAAAAGATACTTTTCATTCTTCAAAATCTTAATCAAAGTTGATGGAGGATATTTCACCTTTGGTGATAACTCAAAAGGAAATATCATCCGCTTAGGCTAGATTTGTAACACATATTCAATCTTAATATCTAAATTTTTATTTGTTGATGGACTAATGTATAATCTGTTAAGCATCTCTCAATTGTGTGATGATGGTTTCAATGTTAAATTTGAAAATTATGCTTGAAATGTATTTGATTCTAAAAATATTTTGGTATTTACTGCACTGAGAAATGAAAATGTTTATACTGTAGATTTGAATTCTTTAGCTAAACAGAATATTACCTGTTTAAATTCTTTTCCAAAAGAATCTTGGCTTTAGCATACAAGATTAGGACACTGTAATATACATTCACATAGAAAAATGACTAGGAAAAACATAGTTAGAGACCTACCTAAACTTGAATTCCTAGCTAAAAAAGTTTGTAATCCATGTCAAAAGGGAAAGAAACATAAATTTTCTTTTAAATCAAAGAAACAAGTTTCTACTTCTCAACCTCTCGAGTTGGTTCACATGGATTTATTTGGACCATCTAGAGTTTCTAGATTAAATGGGAAGCATTATGTCTATGTTCTTAGAGATGACTTTTCGAGGTACACATGGGTATATTTTCTAGCTCAAAAAAGTGAATCTTGTTCTTACTTTATTAAATATCCCAATTCTGTGGAAAACCTTAGTGGACTTAGGATCAAGACCTTTAGAAGTGATCATGGTCGTGAGTTTGAAAATCAAGAGTTTGAATCTTATTGCTCACATAATGGCTATATTCACAACTTCTCTGCTCCTAGAACACCTCAACAGAATGGTGTAGTAGAAAGAAGAAATAGGACTCCTCAAGAGATTTCTAGGAAAATGCTCAATGAATATGATTTACCAATTTACTTTTGGGATGAATCTATCAATACATCTTGTAACATTATAAATAGATTCTTTATTAGACCAATTCTTAAAAATATCCCTTATGAGATTTGGAACAATAGGAAGCCTAAGGTTATCTACTTTAGAGTTTTTTCTTGCAAAGTCTTTATCCTTAATACTAAAGATAATCTGGAAAAATTTGCTTCCAAAAGTGATGAAGGAATTTTCCTTGGTTACTCAATATCAAGTAAATCCTATCGAGTATTCAATAAGAGAACCAAATGTGTGGAAGAATCTGTACACATCAAATTTGATGAAACTGATCCACATGAACCTAAGAACCCTCTTGAAAATCTCGAATAAGATATGTCCATTCTAAACCTTAATGACAAAAATAGTGAACCTGTTGTTAAGACAACCAGTTATGGAAATGTTCCATAATCTGCTTCTGTTGAACCCAAACCTGTAAATATACCTGAAATATCTAGCCCTATCTTTTCCAGACTAACTAAGACCCTTAAAACCCATCCTTTATTTGATGTATTAGGAGATTTAAATAGAGGAACACAAACTAGAGATTTTCTAAGAAATCAGGTTAAACATCAAGCTTTTCTTTCACAGCTTGAACCTAAAAATATCAATGATGAAATCAATGATGAATTTTGGGTCATGGATATACAGGAAGAATTAAATCAATTTGAAAGAAATAAAGTCTAGGAATTAGTAGACATACCTAAGGACACTTTGACCATAGGCACTAAATGAGTTTTTAGGAATAAAGTTGATGAAGCTGGTAATATAGTTAGAAACAGGGCTAGACTTGTTGCACAAGGCTATAGTCAAGAAGAAGGAATTGACTATGAAGAGACCTTTGCACCAGTAGCCAGACATGAAGCCATCAGAATCTTGCTTTCCTATGTTGCACATCTGAATTTCAAACAATATCAAAGGGATGTCAAGAGTGCATTCTTAAATGGGTATGTAGCTGAGGATGTTTTTGTTGAAAAACCCCCTGGATTTACAAACCCTCATTTTCCAAATCATGTTTTTAAATTATCAAAATCTTTATATGGTTTAAAGTAAGCTCCAAGAGCTTGGTATGAAAGATTAAGTACTTTACTTGTTTCCAAAGGATTTACAAAAGGAATAGACGATTTTACTCTTTTTATAAAATAAATTACTAAGGATGTTTTAGTTGTTCAAATCTATGTAGATGAAATTATTTTTCGATCCTTGAATAACTCTTTATGTGTTGATTTTTCTAAACTAATGAAAAACTAATTTGAAATGAGTTTAATGGGAGAACTCAAATATTTTCTTGGATTTCATGTTTTTCAAAATGAAAATGGTATTATTTTGAATAAAAGTAAATATACAAAGGATCTTCTAAAATATTTTGTATTGGATAGCACTAAAAGTAGTGACACTCCCATGAGCACCACTTGTAAGTTGGATCTTGATGAAGATAGAAAATCTGTTTATCAAACCACTTATAGTGGGATGATTGGAAGTTTACTTTACTTAACTGCTAGTCGTCCTGACATTATGTTTAGTGTGTGTATGTGTGCTCGTTTTCAAGCAAACCCTAAGGAATCTAATTTAAATGTTGTAAAGAGAATTTTCAAATACCTCAAGAATACATCCAATCTAGGATTGTTTTATCCTAAAGGAAAAACATTTGAGTTATTTAGTTATTCTGATGCTGACTTTGGTGGCTGTAAGTTAGATAGAAAAAGCACCTTTGGAACATGTCACGTTTTAGGCAAGTCACTAGTATCATGGTGTAGTAAGAAACAAAATTCTATTGCATTATCTACTACAGAATCTGAATACATAGCTACTGGAAGTTTTTGTGCACAAATTTTGTAGATGAAACACACATTAATAGATTATGGATATCAATTCAGACATGTACCTATAAATTGTGACAACACAAGTGATACTAACATCTCAAACAATCATGTTTCACATTCTAGGACAAATAATATTGATGTAATACATCACTTTTTGAGAGATCATTATCAAAAAGTTGATATCACATTGGAATTCATTAGTACTGAATATCAACTTGCGGATATATTCACTAAACCATTAAATTCTGAGAAAATAGACTACATCATACATAAACTAGGCATGATAAATCTCAAATAGAAACCTTACTTGTTACTGTTTCAGGTCTTACTGTGTGATATATTATAGTGTTATACTATACTATTTCATGATTATGGTTTCTCAATTACTGTCTCTGAAGTTTACTGTCTCACTGTAAATTTTTATGTTTATAGTCTCATCATTTGAACTTTGTACTTACGATCTGACGTTTACTGTCTCACTGTAACGCGCACTGAAAAGCTCACTCATGGTTTTACCATGAAACTCACTCACTGTCTCACCATAATGACCACTCACTGTCTCACCGTAATGACCAGTCACGGTCTCACTGTAGAAATCATTTTTATCTTTTTTTAACCCTTATCGCGGTAATTATTATTTCACCTCTTTTATTTTCCTGTGTTTTTATTTTAGCGACATTTGGTATTCCTAAATGATAAAACAAAACTAGTAGCACTTGATTCTTCACTCAATGTTTCCTTTACCTACTCTTTTCAAACCCTTCCTTGTCCTTGCAACCTTTCTCTCACTCGAACCTTCATTGAATTCCAATGATGAAGTGTCCTTCATCATCGACACCTGAGAACCGCAGCTCGAAGAAGAAGAATATTTCACCTAAGGTGACACCTGAAGGGCCTTTAAATCCAAATCTAGTGAATCGCAGTGTTATACCTGAGAAAGAAATTTTCCCCAAGTGGCTTCTGACTAGTAATTCGTTGGTACTAAAAGTTTTAAAACAACAAGTTTGGTTATAATGGTTCTCAAAGGAGGATAGACCCATCTATCCTAGTTTAGTGGCTCAATTTTACCAGTACGTACAGTTCCCATTTGATTCTGGTGAATGTTTTGTTGTAAGGAGCTTGGTCAATGCCCAGAGATGTTCTTTCTCTTTGAGGTTATGGGCTAGATTCCTTAGGATAACTCATGAGGGTATTTGTGATGATTATCAGAGAGGACCTCCAATGTCAACTGATTTCTTCAATCTAGAAGATACTCTGAAAACCCTAGCTGGAAATGGAACCTAGAGAAGAGCCATCGCTACTGAATTAGATGGAGAAACAAGGCTTATGTTTAAGTTTGTACAGAATTTGTTAAGTCCAAGAAAAGGTGACTTTGCTATGTTAATGTATCAAGATGTGTTCTTGATTCACCTCATGAAAAATGGACATAAGATCAACCTGTGAAAGTATATCATACACCACATGTGTGAGTTTATCAAAGTCACATCCAAGTCCACTTCTCTGTTCTACTATCGGCTTATATCAGTCATGCTTCTTGAAAAAGGTGTGGTTGGACCTAATAAGGAAGTAATTATCGACTACGAATATTGTCTCTCAAAAGCTACCATCAAGAGAATGAAGATAAACTGGAATCCTTGGAAAAAGGAATGGGTGGAAGACAATGATAAGGTTTATGAGAAATTCAATTTTGTGGATTATCCCTCAAGTCCAAAATACATTTCTGATCCTAGTTTGGAACCAGATGAGCTTGTTGAGTATTATGAAGAATAGGAAGAATAGGAATAAGAGGCTTTAATTCCACCTAAGGAGGCAGTTGTTTATGAGGAAGATAAAACTATTGTTTCTCATGAAGTTCTTGAAGAAGAAGTTCCTACTCTTAAAGAAGCTAATAATTTGGAAACTCAACCCGAGTCTATAACTGAATCAGTTTCCAAAGATTCATAAAATCATGCCTTGGAAGAACCTACAATAGAAGATCCTACAATAGAATATCCTATAGTGGAAGATTTACCTATTCTACAAGAGTTCAATCTTGAGGAACTCCTTGTGGAAAAATCTGTTCCTCAAATCATACCCTCTGCTGAAGAACAGATGGAGCTAGCTTTTTGGTTGGATAGACACGAAATGAGTGATGAACTTAGAGCTGAGTCTATGGATTTAGACCAAGATCCTGAGCCTCTCAGTCCTGAGAAAGAGGCACCTGTTAAGGGGGAGAAAACCCCAAATATCAAGTCTGATTAAGTCTCACATCCAAATGAGTCAAGTCCTATAGACATTCAGTACAAATTTCCTAGTTTCTGTGATGTGAATGAATCTCAGTAGCTTTTAGAAACCGGGCTTGATATTTCCTCCCTATTTCAGTTGAAGTCCATCACAACTTTGCACCTGAGAAGGAACCTAATCCTAAACCTGTACCAGTTCCTACTCTTGAACCCTTATCTAAACAGCCATCCTTTGTGAGTAAGGATGATCTGAAGGAATTTGAAAATACTCTCTTATTTGGAGTTGGGAAACTCATGAATACCCAACCTCTTCATGTGACAAATTTAAGTGAGAGAGATGCCTCACTATTAGTGGAGAAGATTATCTAGAAAATACAACCTAATATGCTCCAAGAGATTCAAGAGGTAAGAGTTGAAAATAGACTTCTCAGTAATGAAGTTAAGTCCCTAATAATTATGGTTGAAGACATGCAGAGAGAGCTGCATTCAATATCTGAATCTATTGCTCCCCCTGTTGAACCTGCTGCTCCTCAAATCCCACAAGTTAGTGTGTCTCAGATTCAACCTTATCTTGCATACTTATATGAAAAGATTACTGAAAGGAACAAGAAAATTGTGAAGGAAATGAATGAGCTTGTTTCTAACCTCAATAAAATCACTGATGAGTACACAGGATGTCTTCAAAAGGTGTTGAATCAACTAAAATCCATGACCACAGCTATCAAAGTATCTAATAAATCCTATGCACCTTCCTTAGATAGTGATCTGCTCAGATCTGTAGTTAAATAAGAGCTTCAGAATGTCTTCAGTGGCTTTAATGCGGCTTCTTTATCTGAAGTAGTCAAAAATAGTGATAGAGTTCTTGACTTATTACAAATACACTCCAAAATTGTGAATGATGCTCAATAAGAGATTTCCAAGAAAGTGGATTTCTACTTCAACAGAATTTTCTCCAAGACCGATATGACAAACCTTTTCAAGTACCTTGTATAAAATATGCAGATTCATCATGTGACTCGGGATTTCAAGAACCAAGTCCAAAAACTCACAGAGTTTACTCATTTTTTGGACAAGTTTATGGAGAACAAGGAAGATTTTGAGAAATCCATGCAGTATGGTGGAGAGATCATTACATATTTCATCAACCTCATCTGGCCCTATCTTCATATTCAGAGTACATCCATTGTTGCTCTAGCGGCTGCACCTCTCATACCTGGGCTACCTACCTTCACCTCTGCCCTAGCCTCAACCACCATGTCTGTTGACCAAGAACTCAGTTAGATCAGGCATGTCATTCTTGATCAGCAACAGCCTAGATCTTCTATTCCTCCTACCTTGGATCCCCCAGTATTTGAAGGCCTTCCTTTACCCTCTTTATCCACCACATCTCTACCTTCTTCTACCTCAACCACTGCCCCTATGGATTCCTCTTCTGCTACTACAAAAGTAAAAGAGAAGGCCAGCCCTTGAAGAAAAATAGTGTTTACTCTTTTTGATAGGGATGCTATTATTTTTGTTTTGATCATGTTGTGTACTATCCCTTATTTTCTATTAATGGACTGTGAACCTTTTTTCCATCTCTTATTTCATCTTTTTGATAATCCCAAAAGGGGGAGAAGTTTCTATATACTATGTTAGCAATTTATCATAATAATTGAATCATATATACTCTTTAACTATATATGATTTCTGATCATCAAAATGGGAGAGATTTTTGGACTCCTCATGTTTTAATCATGTTTTAATGATCACAAATCTTATTTAACTATGTATTAACGATTCCAACTCTTATTCAATCTAGATCATGTGTATTTATATCTAAAGTTGTCTCATGCTTTAAGAAGAGCCATGAAAGATCTTAATTGCTCTATATTCAGTTTACTTACTTTATACTATCTTTAATCTACTATCAGGTTACCTTCTTTGACAAATACTTAAGTCTAATCCTTTCTATTATTATCTTTATTTAATTCTGAACATAGTTACTTTGGAAAGTCTAAGACACCGTGAGTCTTCCACTAGCTATGTATTTCTGACACCGTGAAGCAAGATACCGTGAAGCCAGACACTGTGAACAAAGTCACCGTGAAGCAAGACACCGTGAAGCCAGACACCATGAAGCCAGACACTGTGAACAAAACACTGTGAAGACAGACACCGTGAACAAGACACCATGAAGCAAGACTCTGTGAACAAGTCACCATGAAACAAGACACCATGAACAAGACACCGTAAAGTAGATACTGTGACCATGAGACACCGTGACACTCAGACATCATGATCAACCAAGACACCGTGTGAAGGAGACATCATTTCCATGACTTACCATGACACCATTTCTTAAACTTTTTTATGTCTTTAAATTTAATTTCCAATGGTCATATTTTATGACTTTAATGAAATTGATATTAATTAATGTGGGTTGTTGGCATGTCAGGGAACCGTACCTCGTACCTGTAAAAGGTAATCATACCCATTATCGAACAAAAGGAGAAATAAATGGAATATCGAGCTACTGAAAAAGATATATAGACATAGAGTCATACACTGAGACATATACATAAGGAAGAAGAATAAATACACACGTACATGCAGAGAAGAACACACAAAGAACTCAAAGAACATTCATACACATCACGAACAGAAGTTCAAAGAGGAAGTTCAAGTGCCACTTGGAATACTCTCACATTCAAGCTGAACACTTGTACTGGAAGTGAAGGAACAGAATCACAACACTCTGTTTTCCACAAAACTTCATAGAAGGACTCAAAACTTCATCTGTTTCTATCCAAAGGAGTCCAGAGCTACATTGACATCACACAAGATCATTCTAAACTCATTTCTATATTCTTGCTCTGTTGTGATCATCATTTTCTTTACATTATGAGCAGTGTGTGCTTCTGTCTGTTTTGATGCACACTGACTCCTAAGTTAAACTGTAGGATACTAAAATCCTCACACTAAACTTTTTACACCTTTTATATCCCACGTCGAACTGTGGTAGAGTTTTTAGGACTTGGATAGCCTGTGAGATATTGTTACTATTTCTTTCCCATGTAGAACTGTGGTAGAGGTCTAAGGACATGGACAGTCTGAGTACTATTGTAAACCCCAATCCAAGGTGTGTATCAAAGTTTTATATAAACTTTTTGAGAGGACTAAGTCTCATATTGAGACTAAACCTCTTGGTTAAAACTGTTGTGCATGTTTATTTTAATTTAAAATATTCTCTTTATTCCACTTCTATTTACTTTGAAACTCAAATCTGTTTTAAAGTAACTTGGATAGTTGAACTAGAAACTGTTTGTATTTATTGTGAACTAGTAAGTTAGTTTCAAAAGATAACTTAATCTTTAGATTAAGTTAACTGAGAAATAATCAATCTTTGAGAAACTAATTGAATATCTACAGTCTTTATAAATTCACTACAGTTTAACTTGTTATTTAAATTGGGGGATTTCAATATAATTCTTTTTAATAGAAATTTTTAATTGGAACTCAATTCACCCCTGCCCCCTCTTGAGTATCCACTCCGACCAAAAAAAATAAAACTATTATTTTTCAAAATATAAAATTGATGGTGGTGATATCATATCTCTCATATTTTAACAAACATCTGGATAAACTCTTTTATTCTGGATAAAACACTTTTACCCCTATATTTTTTCTTGTATGTTATAGAATCTAATGAATCATAAACCATGTGTATTAAACATATCATATCTTATTATTCATAAAAAATATTTATTAATAAACAACTTATCTTATCATATAATATAAATTATAAAACTATAAACATCCTTTAATAAGATTCATTTGATATTGATATATTTAATTACATTTAAATACATTATTACACTACCATTTTATTCATCATTTGAATGAAAATTACAAGTGACATTAATACTTAACTTTATTTTAAATAATTATACCATTTTAAAGTATGAATTTTGTATCATATAACATTCAAAATCAAAATATTTATTTCTATAACATCTGTACTTGCAATAGAAATTACAAAAAGTTTCTAAATATTCTTCAGGTATTTGAAATATTTCCATGATATTAAACCATTTTCTTTTTTCTTGACACTGAATTTAGTTTTCAATGACCTTGGATGTCTATTATAAGAACCATTGTTAGAATTTTCAACTAATTTTTCTTCTTCTAGTTTAAACTTCTACCCACTTATATTTAATATATAGTACCAGAATAAAGACATATCATTCCAAGTTCATCTATCATTAACACTTTGAGAAAATAGAGTAAAAATTTATTAAAATCATTCACATTGTCAAAATATTTACAACGATGATTTCGGAATGAATTAAATAACCAAATTAATCCATAAAGGAAACCTCTTGTCTCAATAATTCATTATCATACTCAATCATATTGAATATATGAATAAAGAATGAAATTTATTTGGTTATTTTTCATCTAAAACATTTGAAACCATAGGTGAATCCAGATATTCTTTTCATAATAATATATATTCTAAGTTTTAAACAACTTTGAATGTTGTCCACTTAGGAGGTTATTTTTTTAAAACATATAATATCAATACCTTAGATCTTTTATTAAGTTTCCACCCTTAATAAATTTCTTTAATTAACATTATAATTTCAAATAGTGATCTTAAAGAGATGTTTGATGATTATAATGATATCATTTATCTATAATAGAAGCTTTTATCATATGATTATCATGTTTTTAAAATAATTAATAAGAACTTTTTTTAAATTTTATCCAACTAAAATGATAACCCTATTTAAACTCATCATATTTTTTAGTGGGAAAAGACCCATATTTTACTAATCTTTGGGTCACTTTGGTGTTTCTCTCATTACATTGATATTTAGGTAGGAAATTATCCCAATCCTATCCTATATAAATCTTTATTAGTTGAATTTATTACTCTTTATCTAATCTATCATATGGATAACATAACATTATTCCTATGGTAACTTAATCCTATTAGGGTCTCATGGATAAGTGTAACCCAAAGAAAATTCTAATATCCATCACTTAATCCTATTAGGGTCACTCATTACTTGCATTCCCTACACATAATAATCCATGGGCACCCAGCTTTGGCATGACCAACCCAGTATGATGATTGAGGTCTTGAAAAGTATTCTCTTTATAAGAAATCTAACACTTATGGTTTTTATGGGGATTCAATATCACTATATCAACTCATGTTATTTCCTTTGTATGCATGCTTACAGAGATTTAATTTGTAATCTTATTCCTTCCAACAAATCTACATGTTAAAACCATATTGGTGTGTAACTATTTACACAAATCATGAATAAGCTAGTGTTAAGGTGTGATAAAAAAACTAATTATCATATCTACCATGTAACTCATTAAATTCATAGATGAAAATTTATAGAAGAAATTTAACATGTTATACTAAATAATACATCAATTAATAATATAAATAATTTATATCTATGAATAATAAATAAGGGAATAAACTAAATAAATAAATAATTAATAAATTTAAACATGAGATAAACATTTATGAGCAATTCAAAATTAAAGATAAATAATGAAAATTTTATAAATTAGCTATTCATTATAGGCATTCCATAATTGCATTAAAATAAAAATTATATATTTATATCTAATAATAACTTCTTAATATTATTAAAATACTTTATATTTACCCTTATTTTAAAATTTATAAGTAATTTATAAATCATACTTTATAATTTCCATACAAAAACATTTTATATAAACTATAAGTCATGTTATATAATTTGAAAAGGGAATTATAATATTAATAGTTAATATTATGGTATACTTATTTAATAAATTTTTCATAAACATTTAATTAATTAATTATAAATATTTTATAATTAATATATTTACAAAAAACTTAATTAATTATATAAATGTCCAAGAATACAATTTTTAATTACTTTTAAATAATTTATAAACCATTTAAATCATTCGTAATTGAAATTTATGAAAAATATCATCTATATAATATTTAATAATATAAGCATATCATAATCAGTTGTAGATGATCCATGAAATGAAAATCACCATAAGGATATTAATCATATTTTATGGCAGATAATATTTCACCTAAAAATTATAGTTCATGATAGGCCTCTACATAGGATTGCATTAGTGTGCCTGGTTATCATGGCTTACAATGTTGGTCCTGCTTAGCATTAAAACTTTTGGAACCTAGGATTTCACATCTTAAGATATCTATTATATCATATTGATGATATGATTCTCAGTTTTACAAACATAGAGCAATGTCATCATCCCTTACAACATCCAGATATATTAAGCTAGGACAAACCAAAAATGAGGGATTTGTTCTGTGTTGCTGGATATGATATCAGATATCATACATTGTGACCCCACCAATGATTACATTATCATATAATGTAATTTTAGTCATGAAAATCATATTTTATTATAAGTATTCTGATATCTATTTTACTTAAGGAAAAACTGCTTCCAACCTATGATATATAATACGATATGCATTCTAATTTCTTATTTATTAATTTTTAACATGGTTTTGAGAATCATATAATTTAGTAAAGTTTGGTATCACTTAAGGGTGTATAGTAATCAAAAAACACTCATTTATCATGTCAGGAGTAATTAGAAACCCATAATATGGTATCTATTATGAATGGATTCAAAACCATGCTAGACAAAAATTAAGAACATTGCATATGTACCATACACCAATGAGTTATCAAAACTATATTAAATTATATAACCATGATAAAGATCCCTCAGAGGTGGTCAAAGGACACCCCCTCCCCCTTCTTTGTGGTTTATCCACAGGCTAATGTGATTCTCTCATCGTATGGGAAAAACTCTACTTCACACCATAGCATGCTAGTGCCTCTTGTGGAAAATAAGGAAGAAGAAGAGATCTTTGAGGAGATGGAGAACTAGTATGAAGCACGAAAATATCAAACCCATTCATGTTAATAGTGTTCTCTTACTTATCTATTTTTCAGGATTAACTCATTCATTAATTTATAAATTCATAGTGTATGAGTTAATGCTTTTGATAACCATTCATTCATCTCATGAATGTAATGATCCTCCCATTTTTTAAACATATGAGACACTTATGTTAAATATAGCCCAATATGGAAGATTCCTAAGTGATATTAATTATCATTTGGATTACAAGTAATCATTGTATATAAGTGTATATCATACCATATTATTATACTTATAACACAATATAAAATATTAACCAATTGTATAATATGATTGCATAAGGCAGTGGCATGAAATCTATATTTCATTCCTTACTATATACCCATATCATCACCAATGATATGGAAAAATATATTATAATCATAGTGCCTTTAGGGAATATCTCTTTCATCTATGACAGTCCTTATCTCATTAGGGGTTATTATGTGTTTCTAGATACCACTCATGATCAGTGTGTTAGAATCACTATTATTGAGATAAAATTATTAAGGGGACACACACAAAGTGTATCCAAAAGATGTACTAATTTAGATAAATCAGATTTTTTTAATGATGTGGGTCATGTGATCATGGAAGAGTAAACATTAAAGTTTAAATTATCACAAGAAAAAAATATTAAATAATAATTTATTATAGTTTATAGTACCTATAATTGAATTTATTATAATGAGTTATTCATAAATTGTTTTAGTGGATATGAGAAATGTGATTTAAAAAATAGATGATACTAAATAAATTATTAAATAAATAAATTCAAAATTTATTATTCAAGTTTATAATAGTATTTGAATTTATTTATTGAGTGTTGAATACATTTCTCATTGTATTCACAATGATTATTTTTGTTTAAAAAATTAAGAAGAATAAATTTTATTATATGATCAATAAATTAGATATTTGAAATTCATTCATATTTTTAGAGGGGGTAGTAAAGTTAATGACCCTAATTTTAATCATGAAGAATTATATTGATGTTGTAAGTATGTGATTAAAATTTATTATGGTTGTGATATGTTTTATCAAGTTATTTAATCTATTTTTTGTGGTAAATATCAAAGCTTTAGTTTCTTAAGGGGATTAAGTGAAAATTTAGAAACTTAAACCTAATATTTAAATGTTTTTTACCCATTTTGTGAAAGAGACTATTAATTTCATGGATTTGGAGATCATATATCATCTCCTACAATATTTTAAGATCTTAGAGAGAGATTAAAATGTTTTAAGGGGATCAGATCTAAGTTTTTTCAAGATTTAATCATGATTCCTTCCCAGTGATCAAGGTTATGTCTTAAGCACCTTCGATTCATTGTGCTAGAACTCGAAGCTTAAAGACAGATAAACCATAAGATTTATAGATCACATATGGATGGTTTAAATGGATCCTGGATTAGATTATTCAATACTACGACATCCCAAAAATAATCAACACACGCCAACATCAAATGTACAAAATGAGGTACCATTCATTTTATTTTTTATAAATAAAATTACTTTCACATGATCCATGGATGAACCCAAACCTAATATGTCAAATATGGTGTTATATTTACAATCTAGTTCAAAATATTTTAAATTATCAATTATGAATTCTTTTTCCGTGTTCGGATTATTTTAATGGGTATCAAAGTAGTTATAAAATTATTTAATTTAAGATATAAACTATGTATTTTATAATTTGAGTGTAGGTTATTGATATGGTCCCAATGTCACTTACGACGCATCAATTGGAGGTCAGATTGAAAATTTGAGGTCATCTGAATATCTAAATTCAATTTGTATATAATTTTATGTTTAATATAATTTTAAACAAAATAAATAAATAAATAATATCAAAAAATTGGTTGTGTGGTTGGGTGGTATATAAGTTTGGTTAAACATATCTAATATGTAAATTTTAAAAAAATCATTATGTGGGTGACCTGCAATTTTAATTTGTCACCTTGATTAGGGGGTTGATTCCCATCATGAACCACCCATGCCTTTATCATATATGATTTATTTTAAAGATAAATAAGAAAAAAAATATATCCCACAAAAATAAGGCAATTATCATTATAGTTAAATATAAGGGTGAAATATTCAGGGAACCAGTTCCTTCAACCCACTCTAGTGCCTAGTCAAGTCAATCGGATCCTAGTTTTACTAGATTCGACCCATCCAGAGCATTTTAAACCAACAAAAACCTTTTTCAAGGCCTAAAAAATCATGAAAGAATATTAGATAATCCTATAAATATATATAATAATGTTAATAACTTAAATAATTTTCTTATGAGTATCATACGATGTATGGATATTGAATTAAAAATATTTAATGATATTTTAATTCATTAAAAATTCTCTCACATGGAATCTTAGATTATTTAATTTTATTATACAGGCTCACTATAAGGATTGTTTTATATTGAGGTGGTATATTATTTTCAGTTTTCAAAACGACAACTAAATCATTGAATGATTTTTATCAGTTCCAGCATTGATTTTTAGCATCGGTTTTTATTAAACTGATACTATCTATTATATTTAGCTATAGTTTTTTATTAAACCATCATTATCTGTTTTAAAAAATTACAATATCCCATGAACTCCCCTATCCTCAAATCTCATTGTTGCCCAATACCCTCTATCCCTCGATGCTGACACATCTGCCCCTCTACACTAACACCCTCTCCCCCTCAACATTGAAACCTCTCCCACTCAACACTGACACCTCTCCCTTTTGATGCTAACACCCTCTCCCCCTTGAAACCACCCAAAATTGGACTCCCCTTTTTAATACCCTCTACCCTTGGTTGATACTCTCTCCCACTCATTGATACTATCAACAACTCCAGATGCTAGACCCCCCTCCTCAAAACCCTCTACCCCTCACTGGTATTTTGGTTATTCTATCAATTTTATTTTAGTGGTATTTTATATAATGTTCCAATAAACATTATGCACATTATTTCTTCTATAGGGTGCTATTAAATGAAATATAATGGACTGATTAAAAGTTCTTTGTGAAATGATAAAATGAAAAAAAAACCTTTATTAAATTTCATTTTTAATATATGTTATGTCTTTGGGATTATTTTCCCATTATATTATGAATTTAAAATATGTTATATTATTTAATATGTGGTTGAAGGATTAATTTAGTGTGGTTTCTTTATTAATCAGTGTTTGGATGTGTGGTGTGTGATTATTTCATGTGAATTATTTTCAATTACTATACTCTATTGATAATAATTATCCTGGGAATACATATAGTACCTAAGTATGTTAATCTATTGATAAACCACTACTAGGTTATGATTCCAAAATTTCATGCCTTATTTTATAACTTTTAGATATTTCATAAAATTAATTATATTCTATATTAGTATTCTTCTTTAGATAGTTCCATTTTAGGATTTCATTCTATAATAGTTTAATATGTCACTCTAACTAGTGTTGTTTGGGTACTATATAAATATATTTGTACTAGTGGAATATATAACAAGGATTGGATGTTTTAGTGTTGGGATACTTGATCTTTGATCCATCATATGCTAGGTACTCTCCCATGATTCATTAAAATGAACTAAATTATAAATAGATTCTTATATAAGATTTAACTTATAGATATATATATTCATTTAAATTTAGATAATATATTGAAAATTAAATGAATGGTATAAAATTGATATAAATTTTTACATGATTTTCATAAATGGGAATGGTACTTTCTATATGAATTCTTACATTTGTATAGAATGGTATGTTTTATACTTTTATAAATAGGGAATATGTTGTAACCTTACCTTGTATCTTCACTTACATTGTTCATAATAAATTTTTGTATATGTAAACTTGGTTTACTTAATGCATGTAAATGAGGGTACCATATTTCATTGGTAATTATGTGATATTTGTTTTGATTTATTGGAGTTGACTAGTGGGTAGTGTAACTCTTCACATTTATATGGATAACACTTAGTTATTTTGGTCGCAATTTCAGTAATGTGCTTTTTGTATCATTATGTGCTCAACCTCTTCAACATCACAACCCCATTATTACTCATTATTAGACCCACATTGGATTTATATATTATGGATGGTTTAAATTATTAGTTGTTAATTATTTTCAATTTTTAAGTCATTGTGGTTTAAGTTTCATTGAGTATTATATTTTTTAATGTGCCTCATTAGGAATGATTCAATTTATACAGTGATTATATCGATATAAAAAGAAGCTCCTGGATCATCCACCACAGATCCTACCAGAAGGGTTGGTACAGATACCCTCCTCAGCACTCCACACCCATCGGTCTCCTCCGGGTACTGTCTCATCGTGAGGTCCACCTCTGGGTACCGTCCAGTCCTTGTACACTCAGCCTCGGTCAGCGCTATCTGTCATCTTCATCCAATACAATGAGGTGCGGGCATAGCTTGTGCAGGGGTGAGTATAACGATACTCAGTAGGGACCCCAATACCTTCAAGGTCTCACAAAATCCAACAACGATAAAAGACAATGTATGAAACCAATAGATAACCCTATTTATGTATATACTATACATATACCTAATTTAATAAGTAATCCATCCCAATCATGAGGAAAACACAAGTTACTGACATAGCTCACACGGGTATACAACTTATGTAGAGATTGATGATCAGATATAGCCACTGAATCAACTAATCTGTCGGACCCACACATGATCCAGGAACAGTAGTTGGAGCTGTCAGACCCACACAGGATCCAAGACTAGCTATTCTGTCGAACACACACAGGATCCAGGAACAGAAGTCAGAACAGTCAGACCCACACAGGATCCAGGAAGAGTTGACAGATCTGTCAAACCCACACAGGATCCAGGAATAGTAGTCGAAGCTGTCGGACCCACAAAGGATCCAGGAACAATCGTCAGAGCGCAGCCGGCCACCGGGTTTCCAAAAAGCATGCCTGATTCCGGGAGGGTCTTCTCTTCAATCCAAGAGTCGATACTTCAATTGCCACAAAGTCCCATGAAGAAGTATCTCAAAGGTCTGCCTCATCATAGGGGTCTCAATGAAACAGACGGTGCGTCAATCGGACACCCGGTCTGTGAGTTATTAGCTTTTTAGTCTCGGGGGCCCGGTTGGATTCGTATACAATCCAACCTAACCATAACTCAACTTTTCCTCAAACTCCAATGGGGTTTTCTCAAAGGGACAGTCATGCTTCAAGATTACCAGTGCCGCTGATGGTTCGTCAAACGGACGTCCGGTGCCAACAATATGGCCAAAAAAAAGTAAAGGGTCAGTAGTGGGCCTGGGCCCGGTTCGACCCAGTCGGACTGACTCAGCCCATCCCAGACTGGGATGACCCGTTCTGGGTCGACCCGATCAGTACCGCTGGGTCTGACCCGACCCACTGGGCGGGTTAGCCTGCTAGGTTCGGCGCGGTCCATTGGGCCCGGCCCAGCGGACTGTGAGGGTGGTTCGACCCGGAGGCCGAGGCCGGTTCGTCCAGCGCCGCGAGGGGCATGGATCGGGAAACTCGGCCTGAGAGGTCGGCAGGGCACCGGAAGGGCGCCGGGAGGCCGTGCGGGCACGTGCAGGCCGATGGAGCACCGGGCAGGGCGTCGGGAGGCTACGCGGGGTGCGGGTAGGCCGGCAGGGTGTCAGGCAGGCCGCGGGCAGGCCGCGCGCGGCACGGGGCAGGCCGGTTAGGCACCGGGCAGGCCGGCGGGGCGCCGGGAAGGGCGTGTGGGAGGCCGCGCGGGGCTCGGGTAGGGTTTCGGGAGGCCGCGTGGGGCTCAGGATAGGCGCTGGGAGGCCGCGCGAGGCTCGGGCTGGGCACCAGGAGGTCGTGGGCAGGCGCGGGCAGGGCGCGCGGGACACCATCTCGCCGTGGGCAGGCACTGGCAGGGCGCGCAGGGCGCCGACATACCGCGGGCAGGTGCGCGGGGCAACGACAGGCTGCGGTAGGTCACGGGCCGGCGCGCGGGGTGCCTGCAGGCCGCGAGCAGACGGGTCAGTGGTCAGTGGTGTTCGGTCGGGAACACCGGTTTGTGGAGGCCATGGGTAGGGCGACCATTGTCGTTGCCGCCTTCGTCACCTCGTTGCCTCTTTGATGAACATCACAAGAAAGAAGAATCGACGGAGGATATCAGGCCATGTTAGGTTGGCACGCATCCTCTGGGTTTAGGGAGGTATCAATTGGCTCAACAAGATTAGTAGTTGATCAATAACACATCTGCAACAATCCCTTTATATCTGATGAAGAAGGTAAGAAAGGGTATAACATCATCAAGTAATAAACCCCCTACCTCATTCGTTGTTCGTCAACATTAGCGCAAGAAATCATAATTTGATTCGTTGAAGACGAACACATCCTACATCGAAGGAAGCTCCGAGAAAGGAAGTCAAAGTTGAGGTTGACGTTCTTCATCGGTGGAGCATTCTTCATGGAGGAAGATTTCTTCTTGGAGGAAGCGTTCTTCGTTGGAGACACTTTCTCCCAGAGCTCCTCCCAATTCTCTAAAGCCAAGCCCTTTTCCCAAATCCACCATGAAGGAAAAGAAATAGTAAATATCAAAACAATTGATATGATTTAATTTTATGTTGACACATAAAATTAATTGACAACATTTAATTTTGTATTGACACATAAAATTAATTGATAGGTTTAATTTTATGTTGACACATAAAATTAATTGGAAGCCTTTAATTTTTTACGTTGACACATAAAATTAAATTGAAAGGAATTAATTTTATGTCGACAAAAAAAATTAATTGAGGGATTTGAGAGGTTTCCTCTCCCTCCCCATTAATTGGGGGGTTAATCCCTGTGTGGTCCCCACGTCATAACCTCTCATGGGAGGTTATGCTTGGGTGGGCCCTACCACCATAACCTCCCAAAGGAGGTTAAGGTGTGGTGCTCCCACCTCCAACTCCCATGTGGAGGTTTTAACCACCCAACCTCGACATGGCGGTTAAAAAATAAAATAAAGTGAGCTTACTTTATTTTATTACTTCACAAGAAAACCCAAAAACTCAGTTTTATCCTCAACTCACTACCGTCGAAGTGAAAGTCCTCTTAAGAAAATACCAGTGCTGTGAGTTCAACGGTCCCCTCCGATTTCAGTTCCGAGCACCGGTTCAAAAGTTATAAAAAACTTGCTCGTACGTTAACTGAACGTACCCAAACAAAACTTTGGAAATTGATTTTGGCACACCGGTCCTCGGAATCATGCACCGTCAGTTTTCACATACTCGTAAAATTCCCATGTATTTAAGAAAAAAAATTCCATGGAATTTCCGGGTCTCTACAATAAGATCTTACATAAAGATTCATCAATGGAAAATAATTCTGCGGTGACTCTAATAGATATTAAAGTGGGAAGGAAAAAAGAATTCATGATTGGTCTTAAAAATACCACTACAAGTTAATAAGTGAATACTAGTGGTAGAGACATATTATGGTGTAAAAAGGAGGAAAAAAGACTGAATGGTGGTGCATCAAAGAAAGAAACAAGAACTAGTGGTATTAGTACCATAATGGAGGTGAAGTCTAAGCCAAGAATGATGAAATATTCCAAATAAATTATTATGAATGAAATGTAAACAAGTTTTATTTCAAGAATAACCACTATAAAGGCTTGGATTCTAGTTGGAAGTAAAGTTTTGGTCCACTATGACCAACCACATTCCTCTACTTGGGGATTTTGAGGAATTACCTCCCTCCACATGTCTTTAAATGCGTTTAATTGTTCTTTAAATTGATGAAACTTTAAGGGGAGATACATGGGATGAGTGTATTAAAATGGAATTCATGTAATGGCTATTTTTGACTCAAATACCAATGGTATCAAATCCCAATAAGACTCAATAAATGGTGTCGAATAACCCCCATGGATTTTAATGTTATGTTTGGAATTGCATGCTATGAAAATGGTGTTCAAATGATATTAAGCCCAATCTGGAATTAAAGTGGTGTCAAATCCATATATGGAATATATAATGGTATAAATCTAAATTTAGATATCAATAAATGATATCAGACCATATATCATGTAGTATCATACCACAAAAATATATATAAGACACCTTATAATAAGAAGTATTTTCATTCATGGAATTATTGTTTATTTTTTATGTACTAACCAAGTGATATTGTTTGATTGTTTTTTAATATACCGAAAACTACTGGGAAGAAAGGGTTATAACCAAAAAGTGATTTCCATATGCTGAAAAATATCTCAATACATGGTTTCAATAACTAATGGTATTTATGGGGAGTTTGTGGTGATAATTTGAAGGTTGGTTAGCCTCATCTGAAAAGGGAGAATCCCTTTTAATAAATGAAGTACATGGACATCAGGTGGTATAAAAATTTTATAATAAAAAGTGGTATAAGTTTTTTCAACATGTTGTATAAATCCCACATTTAGTAATCTATTATTTATCCACTAATCTTCTTGCACGTGTGTGGATGAGATCATTGAGAGAATTATTGAAGAAATTAAAAGATCAAGCTTTGTGTGTTTATGGAAATAAGTGATTGACATGTAAAACGTTGATGTTATTGACTTAGAATCTTTTTTCCTACACCAATTTTAAACTCAATAGAAATATAGAACTTATAAATGACTCATTAACAAGTGGTAAATTCACTCTCTAAAAATATTTAAGTAAAATATAGTTAGAGAGAGGAAGTGGTTCAAGTCTTGAATGGTAAAAAAATATAGATTTTTTCTCAAAAAATAGTGGTATAAAAGTATGAGTGAAAAATATGTAGTTACACTAGTGGTAAAAGGCACAAATTTTTAATCAATAAGTGGTTTATAGGTAACCTAATGGGTTGAAGTTGGTAAATAGGTCCACAATAACAAAAGTTAAAGTTTTTTTCAGAATTTGAGGTGAATCATTTTTTCCCAAAAATACATTAATAGAGAACATAGAGAATATCTAGGGTAATAATTTTATTGAAAAATGTGGATTAGAGCTGATAATATATCCCCATTCATTTAACTAATGGGGATTTAATAAAAATATAAATATTGGAGTGTGAATAACCTTTTCAATTTATTGAAAAGGTAGGAGTTAGAATAATTCAACATAAATCTATAAATTTTTTTGATGGATTTGGAGTTAAAAAGTATATTAGGATTCTTGTTATTATCTTCTATAAAATAAAAATGGGGATAAAATTTCAACTATAAGGTTTTGGGTTATATTTTTTGACAATAACTATTTTAATTTTTGATAAGTATACAACTAGTGATGAAATATTGAATAAATAGTTTCCAGTAATGAAAAAAACTTGATATCATTATATATTAGGACACAAAATGTAATGTTTTTGAATACAATGTAGTCTGGTTCTCCCCATGGGTGTTTGTGATAGAGCCCTAATTAGCTTCCTTCTAGGGTGAAACTATTATCAAGCTAAGGGTCCCTTATTATGGTGTTTGGAATTCATGATTTAATTGATAATAAGGATGTGAGGTTCTCTATGATATGATTATTTTTTCCATGGAAATAAGGAGTAATTATTTGGGGAGAAAACTATGAGGGTGGGATAAATAAAAGTAAACTGCATCATATTATCTTATAATAACTAGATGACTATCTGAGGACCTATAACTTGTATCAGAATTTAGGGCAGGTTTGGAAACCCATTAGGTAATTCCAAGGGGGATTTTTTTGAGACCAAGGTTGTTTGTCACTCCCCTTGGGTTTCTATAATAGATACTTAACTGGATTACTACTGGTGTGTGGATGTTAGCAATATCTGAGTCCCACATTAGGGAATGGAGAGTTAATGATACACATAATAATAATGCTTTGAGATCCACCCTGATGTGAGTCCTTGTCCCATGTAAACATGGTGTTATATCCTAGGGAGAAAACTATGAGTGTGGGATTCCCAAAGAGGATATAATCATGTTAGCCTATGAGCACTGGTGGACGATTGAAGGACCTATACCAAATGAATGGGTAGCATTATCATGTCCTTTAGCACAAATTCACTTAATTAATATTAAAAAAACATTTTATGTTTTCTAAATCCAAGGGTACTTTATTCTCCCCATTCATATTTGTTTTTAATACCATTTACTTCCAAATTCAATGCCAATTATTTCCCCACCTTATTGAAAATAAATATAAAGGAAAGAAAATTTGGTCTCACCCTCTATTGAAATTGTAGATAAAGTTTTTAATCTCTAACTAACTCATCTAATTTAATAAAATCCTTTTTTCTATATTTTTTATTCTCCCTCTTTGAGAGATTTATACAAACATGTTATCTTAGAAATGAGTCATAAACAAAATTTAAGTCTACTTGGGATAACCCAAAGTAAAAAAACAAGAGTGCATAATTTAAAACATAAATTTATCCATAATATTACTATAATGTGATACTAGCTCTATAGATCTTTTCATAGGGGATAACAAAACATATTTTCAATAATTTTAAATAAACAACACTCACTTGAACACACACATAAAAATAATTAATTTTTAAGGTATTTCTTCTCTATTTAGTTAGATAATCACCCCCATGAAAAATGTAATGTGTATGAGTTAAAACAGTTATGGGAAGTTTAAAATCATACCCCATCCTTTAGATTATAAAACGGTTATACAGATTTATAAATTCAAGTACAATTGTTAAAACTATGGATGTTTCACTTCACTTGATATCTCCCGCTTAAGAGATGATATCCTCACTTCTTTACCTTCAATTCCTAGCACTTAGGCATGGCCAAACTAATATGGGGATAGGTTGTATCTTTGTCACGTAAATGTGACAAATAGGGATGAAAACTTTTCCCAACCAAAAAACTTCTTTCCTTGATGGTTTAAAACTTCTTAACAACTTCATGTTTTATTCCCTTTTTATTCTATAGATTTTTTCACCTTTGGTAAGTATGGTTCTCTTTTTATTTTTCCCATTTTTTATTAGCTAGAATGATCTACTCCACTTTGGAAAATAGCACACTAAACTTATTTTTATATTTCTATAATTTCCTCTCCTTTTATAACTAGTAAGGAATTATGATTAACTAGTATTTAGGCTTCTGATCTACCTTTTTCAAGTTTGGAGGCACCACCTTTATAGATTTTTTCTTTATATTAGGAGTCATTAGTTCTTTTCCATTATTCTTCAATGGATTATATTGACATGGAAGAACAATTATTAATTTTTTATCATAGATGACAACTAATTTTCACTTTATACACACACTTGAAACAACCTTTGAGATTCTTTTATTTGGAAGCCTCTTAGACTCTTCATCATGAGTTCCAAAAACCATACCAATCATGTTATATATATATTGAATTTTATTCCTTTTATATATTATATCTCTCCCATTTTTCTTGAGATTCAAAGAAATTGTTCAATGGTTCATGGTGTATCCTCACTTACCATATTAAAATAACTTCTTTAGTGTATGTCGAACATCCTATAATTTTTCTTCATAGTCTTATTAGGTGTATTATTCTATACTCATTTATTTTCATTATCTCTCTAGGAAAATTTACTTCTTTTCCTTCTCTGTTTATTGACCTCATAAAAAATCCTTCTATTCTCATCAGTATAAGAGTGGTGGTGAGTAGGTTCATACCAAAACTCTTCGTATAAGTGACCATTCTTGTTATAGAAATCATAGAATTAAATCCGTCTTTCAAATATATTTTTCAAAACTAGATTCTTATTTTTATATAATGTTTGTTTCCTTCCTATAGGTTTCCTTTGAATTTCATATTTCATTCCCCTATATTTATGCCTTATAAAACCTATACACAGTGATATGTTGTGCAATAAATACATGGAATCCTTCCATGGTAAAGGGTTCACTCCATGGTTGATATCTTACACCATCAGGAAGTGCAGAGATCTAATCAACAAAAATTTTAAGGTAACCCATACCTGGAGAGAGGGTAATAAAGTAGTGGACCACCTTAATTCCCTTGAATATCAATCCTTCAAAGTCACGTGTATGTCCAACATCTCTTTCTTTAAACCTGGGGGGGTGAATTTGATATGAGGGGATTCCCTTGGCTTGCATTACAACATGACTCCTTAGATCTCAGGGGCCCTGTTTTCCTTGTAACTCTTTTACTTGAATAAAAATGATAAAAATGATGATGATATCAATACTCCAATAGTATCAAACCCCCCAAATTAATCTTTTACTTTAGATAGAAAAATAAATTAGTCCAGACTAAGTGCCTTACTAATATTCAGTGGAAACCCAAACCTTTTAGGCTCCATTTTAGGGGAAACATATCTAGGACATGATCAACTCATCCCTTTACATATTGGTAGGTTATATAAAATAATCATCCACCATGTTTTTATATTTTTAAAATTTAGATCTTCACTTCTAGATAAAATAGATTTATTATAAGTAGACTTTTCAGAGTTATGGGATCCCTTTTGATATTATCTTGAGGTGTAATATTATCTATATGATCTCAAGAGATTTTATCCATCGTTATGAGTCTTCTAAGAAGTATCAATAATATATAAAATTTTTGTAGTAACAAACATTTTATCAACTATTTTGGAAGACTCAACTTTTAAAAAATCTAGATTACTAAGTTTCACTTCTAACTCCAAACACTTAAAACTAAGAGTATCAACCATAAATAATCTCAATATTTATTTGAAAGTCCTCTTTTATCTATTGATATTTATACTCATGAATTTTCCTTTTCTGAACTAGAGATATATCTAACTCCTTTTTTCTTTTATTCTTTAGCCTCTAATTGGAAAATATTTACATCCATAGAGACATTATATAGGTTCTCAAATACATGGAAAACTTCTTTAATAGACTTTTCAAAAAATTATTTATGACATAAAGCGCTTTTAAATTATTCATCATCTTGATATAGTATTTCATTTAAAAGTGAAACAGTTTCCTCTCTAAATATCAATAACTTTATGAGTGTCGTAAAAACTCATATTCTTTGTCAAAGATTCTTTTTTGTAACTGGATTATTCTTCTATCTAAGGATTTTAATTAGGAATTTCCTTACTAAATATAAATATATAATTCACCATTTAAATGGGAAAATTCATCAAAAAAACCTTCACTTTGAGGGAAAGGTCTTTAGCAGATTCAATGGAACCATCTTCACAAATTTTACTTTCATCATCTAAGGAATCATAACTAATAGATTTATCAATACTCTTGCAAATTTGACTACCTTAATCTAGTGTTTATTACTCTATATTCTCTGAAAGTTTTATAATATTATTATCCACTTTCCTCATCTTATTTTTTAAATTATTTTTAAAAATTTCCATGTCTATTTTAATAGGGATAGAAACTACTTCATCCATCTAAGGCTCTTCAAACATAAATTTTTAATTAATATAATCTTATAAAAAATTGGAATGGATATTTAAATCCAATCATAGATTCCATTTTCTGGGATATAAATTTTTTTAGTCTAAATAATTCAATTATATGGAACCTAGGCTTTGATATTAATTAGAAGTCATGTCGGGATGGTTCAAGAACACCTGGGAGGAGGGTGAATTAGGTGTGACTAGATTTTACCAAAAACCAATTAATTATTTTAAATTATTTCGATCCATTTAGTTTTCTAAAAATCTATCACCTATTATGATAAATGGATATATTTTACTTTACCTTTATATAAACCTATATTCAATTCATATACTAAATGTAAAGATGGGATAGGTTATTTTTATATGTTTTGAACCCAATGTGGGAAACCTACTCCATGTCATGTTCAACTCTTGAAAAAGATATATATTCTCTAATATTAATATTTTTAACAAATATTATGGGTTTCTAAGGGATTCTACTAATACCTTTTCAATCATATTATATAGGTTGGTGATTTCTATATTATATAAGTGAAATAACTCCCCTATATTACACAAGTGAAAGGATCTTTATACTACATCCTACAGTCATCAAATTGGCATCACATCAGCTGGTCTCTTCAGCATCCTTTTCCCTTTTGAAGTAGATTATTAGGATATCTAGGGATTTATCTATACCCTAAAAATATGATTCTATTCCTCACTATATATAATACTCAACTTTATCTAAGTCTTCAAACACTGCACATACAACTCGAACTATGTTCCACTACCCAACTCATAGATTCTCTATAAAAATTTATTACTATATTTTTAAACAGAAAATTTCAAAACTAAATTCTCAGGTATACAGATTTATCATATCTCACTAAAACTTTTATTAGGTACTACTTCTGATTTTTTCTTCATCAGATATAACTGACTAGAAATACATATCATCACACTCAACTTCATTATCTTATTCTTTGAAACCTAATCAGTGCTTAGTATTTTACAGGTTTGATAGCTTCTTCATATTCCTTACTTCATCATGTAGTGGATCTCCCTAATTATCATTCCTTGATATTATTTATTCTCTTAATGCACTCAAACTCCACCATTTTCTTAGTATATATAGCAACATCTTCATTTTCTTTATCTTCTCTCTTGATCTCCTCAATCTCAAATGTGATTACATTAACTTCCTCCTTAAATTTTAAATATCCACATATGGAATAATGATAATAAATAATTATTTCAAAAAAAAATCGCAAATATAAAATACCCACTTTTGGGTTCCCTTGATTTTATTTTTCAACTCAAAGAAAATTCCAAAAATACCTTCATTTAATACGCCTTTCATGGATGAATAATTATTTTTTTAGTTATTCAATAGTCATATATAATTCTTCTCAAATGGATCCATAAAAATATCCATATTTAATATTTTTACATGGATTTGTAAAATATAATATTAGTTATAGAAATGGGGGATACCATCCTCATAATTACCTTGAGTATATTTTAAAGCAGTAGGATAGACTCATCTTGATTCTTAGATTTTAGTAAGAAACTCATCACAATTATTCTTCATCCCATATTTAATCACAAATATTTTGTGATGTTTTATCCCTTGAAGGCATAAGACATACACATTATATTGGTTTTCATATTTATATTTAATAAAATCTAGAATTTTTATCATTTCAGGCTAAAAAGTAATCACTAAATAACATCCTACCTCAATAATCGTCTCTCTCAAATATCTCAGATCACACTAATTTAATCTTTTATTAGTAGCTAAAAATTGACTTAACTTCATCTATATTATTATTTAAAACCCATGATGTTTCTCAAGAATCACATCCATTTTATTTTTCTCAAAATAGTATTTAATCATGGATTACCAATAATCATGATTATTTGAACTTGAATCACAACTTTATTATATTTGAATATCATTTTCATCCTAATTATAAATTATAGAAACTCAAATTTTAGGCTTTAGAAATTATCTCAATTTTCTTTTTTCATTTATCTTGATGTCTATGGAATCAAGGTCAATTACTCTTCAATTCAATTCTTAGATAACACACTATTTGAGTTGTTTTTAATGTTTATAACACTTAATATCTACTTTGGAATCATCACAATTCATTTCTTTCATTATATATTAAATCTAGAAACATGATTTTTTTATTCTATATAATTCAAAAAAAAATCCTAAGTCTTGATTTTTACACAGAATGAAATCATCCCTATGTATAGAAGATGATTCTTAAACAACTCTAGATTCATGCTTATGAAAGTTCAATGATTTATACTTAGGAAAGTAATGATTTTTACCAAAACTAGTTCCATGCTTATATAGAGGAAATATATTATGTTTATGAAGAGACATTTTATGGTTATGTGGGCCTAGATGATTCTTACATGGCTCTTACAGATGGTTACATGGGACAAACATTATGCATTCACATATAAATATTATTATTAATAATAAGTAGGATGATTCATATGAAAAGGAATAACGATGCTTACACATCCAAGTCTTTTTCATTTTTACAATGTCTCTAGGATAGATGATTCTTACGTAGAAAACAACTGGTGTGTTTTACCATATTACCTTCAATTATGTCCAGGGAATTTTTTAAAGTAATTATATACTTTATAAACAATCATCTAAGAGTATTTAAATATTTATTATTATATCCAATATTCTAGTTACTTTTTAGATGTATTCTCCCAAGCTCGAACACTTTAATCTCTCCTTCAAACTAGTTCTAACCTTCATTATTAATATATCACAAGTTGTATATGGTATCTATCACCTTAAAAATTTCCAAACTATTGTAGATAGTATCATTATACTTCCATCATCACTTTTAATTATTAAAAATGAAGATAATATTAAGAAAATGATGCATATGATGGGATTCTCACTATGAAACCAAAAAGAGCATCCTACAACTACATAAGCATCATATTGAGATGTGTATACATGAAGTCTTCCTTATATAACAATCATGAAGTGCTACTTAAGAATAATAAATATCTATGTAAGAATTAAATTTCTCTATATAAACATGATATCATAATCTCTATGTAGGGATGATGTATGATTTCATAACCATCGAATCATAAGAGAATTTGGATAATTCTCTAGACTAAAAAACCAAGTTTCTGGACTTAATATATAACATAAGAAATGAATTTTTATGATGACTAAGGTGATCTTAAGTGTTCTAAACATCAAAAAACCCTCAAATAGTGTGTGGCATGAGCATTTACATTAAGAGGATTTGATCTGTATACTGTAGATAAGAAGATAAATTCAAGAAGAAAAATTATTTTAAGAATAAAGAGTTTTGATTCAAGTTTATATAATCAAGATACTTAGTTATCCATGATTCAATCATATTTTGTGAAAAATAATGTGGAGGATATTCTTGATAAACAACATGGGTTTTCAAGAATAATAAATATTAAGTTGAGTTGATCTTGGGTTATTCATAAAATATTAAATAAATGTGATTGAAGTTAATTGACTAAGAATAAGATTTTAGGATATTATTTTGTAATAAATGTCTAGCTTGAAATGATAATATATCTTGTTTTTATTAAATCTTGAAATGTAAAAAAATCTAATGATGCATTAATTGTTCCTTTAAGGTGTCAAAAATCACAAAATATTTGTGGTTTAATTTGGGATAAAGAAAATTCATGCTAAGTTTCTTGCTAAAATTAAATTCTCAATATGAGTTGGTATTGCTACTTCAATATACACTCAAGATAGGTATGAGGAATCTCCCTACCAATGTTATATCTAATAATATATTTTATATATCCATGGAAAAATATAATATGTGGATATTTTTATATAAGAATTTGAGAATAATAAATTGATCATGTTAAAGAAAATAAATTAATAATAACTTGGCCCTGGTAGGTGTATTAAATGAGGGTATTTCTATAATATCCTTTGAGTTGAAAAACAATTATGGGAACCCAAAAGTGGGTATTTTATAATTTTTCTTTTTGACTAGAAGAAAGTAAGTATTCTCAGTATTCCACATATGGATATTCAAAATTAAACGAGGATTTTAACATAACCTCATGCAATATTGAGGAGATAAATAAATAAGAAGATGTAAAAGTAAGAAAGAACCACTACAACTATGAGAGTGAGGTAATGTGAGTGTGTTGAGAGAATAGAGGCTCTATAGAATAGGAAGGAGGAGGACCAACTTAATTTTTTAGTGAGGAACAAGAAGAATCTACCGAACTTATGCAAGACTAAGAACTAGATGGGAGGGAGAATAATTTGAGTGTGTTGATATATATTGCTAGTCATTTAAAATCGATGAAGAAGAAATAAGGAGTGTCTAAATACAAGGTTGACTAAGTTGTGAAAAACATTTATAACCAAGATTTCAATATTGATATTCTGAGTTAAGAAATATACTAAAATATTTCTATAGAGAATCTGGGATCCATATGGTGGAAAAAAGTCCATGTTTCATAAGAAATGGTTAAGTACTTGGAGGCATTTCAATGACTCTCTTTAATGTGGATTATATAATATTTTGATGTTGTAGAGACATACCTAGATAGTATGTTTATCTAATTCAAGATGAAGACGTAATATTAAGTGATAGGTTGGGGTTATACTAGTTTTAATATTATCGGATGAATTATAAAGGTCCCTTTACTTATGTAATATAGTGGAGGCATTTCACTTGTGTAATATAGTGATCATATACTTGTGTAATATGGTAGAATATGTTTCAACATAATTATTTGGAAACCCTTAATAATTGAGAACAATATTATTATTGGATAATATGTTTCTCTACATAATTTGAATGTTATAAGGAGTAGTTTTTCCATATTAGGGTCAAACCATGTAAAAATCTTATGTTTAAACTTTAATTTCAATATATATATTCCATATAGGATTATACCAAGTCAAACTGAAATAGATATATTTACATCCTAATAAGAGAAAGAGATTCATATAAACAAAGGGGTTGAAAGAACCTAAAAGAAGTAATTAGTTTTTGGTAAAATTTGGCCACACCTGATTCACCCCCACTTATGTGTGTTTTCATGATCCTAATATTAATTTCATAAGAATTTAGTGGAAGATTATATTTTGGAGTGTGAAAGTATATCTGTATTTGAGAAGTTTTAAATGATATCATTCAAGAATATTCAATCTTCGTATGAGGTGTGAGAAGGTTTGGATAATTTTAGAGAAGGATGGGAATAATTTTAATTTGAAAGTGTTTAGAGTTATAGATTTCCATAAAATAGTAATGTTCCTATACATCAAGGTATATAGAAATGGAAAATTATTTATAAATAATGGTATGTATAAATGGAAAATACATATAAAAAATGGTAACCAGAATTTTATTTTTGATAAATGAGGGATGGAGTTTCATATTTCTAAAAAAAATTAAAGTCCCCCATTTTTAAGGGTGATCCTGGTATGTAAGAGTAAGGTCAGAAAAACTTTTTAAAGAGAACCTAATAATTTCATTGAGATAAATAATGCTATAGAACTCATGCATAAGGGTAAAATACTTATATTTAAGGGTTTATTTTGACTTAAAAATAGAAAATTATGGTGATACATAAGGTTCCTATGTAAGGGTTTTCCAAACAATGTATATGGGAGATTGAAAAAGTACCAGTGCCACACCTTGATATGTAAGGATCACAAGATAATATGTAACACTCACCTGAATATTACAGATGATACAAAATGGTGACATGAATATTTTAAATAATACATAAGGGTATTCAAGTAAATAATAAAAGTTTCTATAGAAAAATTCCCATCAAGGGAAGGATGTCTACATTTTCAGGAGGTTTAGAGGATTTTAGTGGTTTTTCTTATTCACATATGTCCGCATCATGAAATAATTTTGTGCCATAATGGGGACTCCATTAAAGTTAGGAGTACATTTGTTTGGAGCTAGTTATTATCTTGCGTTATGAGGGGGTGTTTAATGTCGTAATAGTTTTGAGGATTAATAAGAGTTGGAGTATCACACCACTATATTTATAGAGCTTTAAAGGAAATATTGTATAATATTTTATAGATCTAGTAGTTGAATGAGCACCACAGAGTAGTAGAGAAAATCACATTGTGGAATAGCTTGAGTAGAGTTATGTCACACAAAAATTTATGGAATCACATCATGATATTTTTATTTCCATAATATCTTAAAGAATCAGCTAGAATTAAAGGAGGGGAAACTGTAAGAAAACTCTTAGGAAGTTGGATCAGTTTAATTAGTATATTATGACCACATTAAAACATGTGACAAATTTGGAATGATTATAGATATTTCTAGGAAGAAGTATTAGACCCAACATTTTGATCAAGGTTTGGATTCTTTAAGTTCCATATAAAACCCACTTGTAGCAGTTTTGAAAAAAAAGAATAACACATAATTAATAATCCTAGTTTATAGAAGAATGTGAGAGGATATCCATATATAGAGTTACATTTATCTTGTAAATTTCTTTAAGGAATATGGATTGAAGAGTATATGGGTTGTACTACTAAATATTAATATTGATGTATGTGTGAAACAAGATTATCACAGTATGGAATAATCTTCATTTCAAAGAATTATTTTTTTACTATGGTGATTTTTTAAAAGATATAAACTCAATATTCACATTGAGGAGTTTATCACATATAGCATTGAAGAAGGAGAGTGTAGAAAATAATAACTTAAATAATTATCTATTTTTGTGATGAGGATGCAAGGTGTATCAATAACCTATGTCGATCTAGAATAGACATACATGTCAATAAACTATTTAAGAGACCCTCGTATCTATAAAATGACTTTTACTTCACTGAAGAAGTACAATGAGGATAAGAAGATGGATTATACATTTTATGGATAGTGAATCTTCACAAACACTTTTAAGGGAAAAGCACCTTGTCTTAGAGTGACCATGACCTAAAATATTTATCCATCAAATAGTGTGTGATAGAGGATTCTGGTACACCAACACATTTTCATGTGTATACACCTTGGATTATCCCTTAGTGGTGAATCAAGTAAAATCATTATGTGTTATTGTGATTTATTTTATGCATTTGTATTTAATATCCACTGTAAATAACAATTCGATAAAGAGAAATAGAAATTTTACCTTCCCGTGAGGGTATAAGATCTACATGCAAGGGGGAATTCAAAAGGAAAAAATAATTAATTTTGTGTGTACCTTGATTACCCCCCCCCCCCCCCTCTAAAGGTTTGTACATTAAGTTTGGAACTAACAACATGTTATATACTGGATCTGATAATAACAATACATACATTATAATAGTAAAATATTAAATAAATCTTGGAGAAATATATATGGATGAAATTAGAACTATAAAAAGGTACTTTAAAAGGTACAAGTGATATATTCATTATACTATGAGAATAAGTAATAGTAGTTATAAAAAGGGAAAAAACTAGTATTCCTAAAGATCAATTTTATCTTTTATCATATTTAAGCTAAGGAAATGAACATGATAGGCCCATTAAAGGAAGCGGTATCCATATCTATAAATAATGATTATGTTTTATCTTCTAATGTAGATAAATAAGTAACAAAAATATTAAATTATGTATCATATTTATTAGAATTTTACTAAAAAGTAATGTATTGGAACAATATTCCAAAAATTAATTTTTTATTTTATTTCACGATAAAACAACTTTTATGGGATGGCAGGGAACCCTTATAAATCCCAAGGGACATGTGGCCTGAAGTCCCACAATAATTAGATATCATGAAGACCCTTATGGTAGAAAATGTCATTATAGATGGCTCAAAGGAACCAACCTCTAAATTTAATAGCTTCTCCCATCATCCTTCCATTCACCCCCACTAGATTAAAACTAAAGAATCGTCTATAGTGGCCACTTGTTCTGTGGTCATTTTTTGTCGAGCCACTTTGAAGGTATCCTTACTCGAACTGTGTTTCACTCCACATGTCATAATCTACTTTATTATAAGCCCAGAGGCCCATCATTTTGATTTTCCAAAGTCCCTATGGATTAAAATCCCAAATTCATGGCCAAAAATTTTATTTTTGATAAATATAAATGTTGATACAATACCAACTATAGTACCCCCACTACTGTATTGTTATAATACCACTACACTACCATGTGAATTCAACACTACTCAGATTTAAACCAAGGTCTGATATAGGATTATGGGAAAATTTTACCAATTAGAAAATCCCAAAATGATAAAATATAATATGGTTCATAAGGTATTAATAGGTACCACAACACACCTTTCTTGGGCCCAAAGACCTACCTACACGTCATCCATCCCCAACTGATTTCAAGTGTGGAAGGACCAGAATCTGATTTGGTTTCCATATAGAAAGGAGTGTATATCATACATTTTAATGCTTTGATAATCCCTAGTGGGAATATTATCAAAATATAAATTATGATAATATTACAATGATGTTTCTATCAAATATTTCCGGTTTATGAAATAGGAAGAGAAGGTATATAATTTGGAATATCATATATTGAAGGGTTTTACTCAAGGATATGAAGTTTTAGAAAGATGATTATCTATGTAATAAAATTTTGTGAACACAATTACTAAAGATATAACTCATTGGAATCATGATTTATCATGTGACTGATGGATTTTTTAGGATCACCTCATGATTACCATAGTAAAATAAACCCATAAAAATATCAATCTATCATCGATGAAAAAACATGAAGTGGAGAAGAAAAATTTTAAAAAGACGTACCTAAAATGTATAAAACTATATATTAATTGAAATAAAAAGTGTTTTATTAGTCGTAATCACATATTTATAGTTAAACCCTTTTTCAATATGCGTGACACTAGCCACTAAAATCCTCATTCTCAATAAGATGGCAGTGTGGTCTCTTATGGTGTTCTAGTACCTTCTCTGCAAAGACAAAAGGAGAACCAAGAAGAAGAAAGTATCATCTATATCTATGAGGTTCACACACATCAAATAGAATGATACCATCACTTTATATAGGATTAATTCATTCAATAAATGGATTCAATCATTAATGGCAGCCGATGTGAGTTACGATAACACATAACTCATTGGTGATTCATAATCGTTCAAACATTTCAAATGATTATTATACATATGTGTATACATAAATAAATAAACATGTTGTTTCATAACTGAATGAAACCATGTAGAAGACATGATATCATAAATACACTCAATATTGAATATTTCATATGAATCATACACTATGATAGATACCAGTTGTAATAAATTATAGAAGTGTCTATATACCCATATCATTGGATACATTTTAGGTTATATTGTACAATATGATATATATGATTTATGAAATATCAAAAAATATCCCAATTAGACTAAAATCTCATAAGTAAAATATAAAAAACTTCACAACTCTTTATGAATCCATCCAAACTTCTTTCGATATGGTTTATCAAAATCTCTTCATTTTTGGAACAAACACTTTGTCAAAAATTTAATCCTTATTTTGAGGACTAAATATGTGAATGTATGGGCCCTTGTAACATTGAAAAAAAATATGAAATATTAATTTCATAGATATAATCAAGTAATAGACTCTATCAAAACACAATGCTACTCAAGAAATAACTGGTACTAGTGTGATCTTGATCAAACATACTCATATATCCATATAAACATTTCCACCATAATTTGTATCATATACGTCATGTGTATATTTATAAAACCCATTTTTTTCATGACATTGAGTGTTAAATAGACATGTAACATGTAAATCTAGAATAGTTAATCTCATTCATTCATGATTCATTGAAATAGACTAATCGGTATGAAGGAATACATTACATCTTATTCATCCAATTAGCCAAGCATATCACATGTTAATCAACTAAGTGTGGACATGAATTCCATCATTATAATTAAATAACGGTTTTGGATGTCTTAAACTTGTTATAAAAGTCAAAAAATATTATCTTATTTAAGCGCTATCATACAACATGATCAGTAACATATCCAAACACCCCCTAATTAACTAAGCCGCAAGGATTTCATAAGAAAGGTATAGAAGTATGGAGGTTATCATTCTTGGTATATGTCCAACCTTTGGTAATAAGGATTCATAATAAACATACACCCTTAAGTATATCAATGACCATGTGACATTCCATGTAATATACTTGGTAGTTTAGTTCATATAATAAGTCTCAACTTATTACCTCATGACTCTATTCTTTTCATTGTGTATAGTACTCTTTATATCGAGTAAAAAATTTTACTCATGTTAATATTAACATATCATAAAAACCATAGTACTTTTTGATGTTCATTATTTAAACCTAATTTCTTTCTATAAACACTAATAGGGGGTGAGTTCTAGTGTCTTAAAATTTATTCCTCTCTTAAATATAGTTGGATCGTGTCTTATCATTGGTAAAGACACCTTGAATTTGTCACACAAGTGCAACCAAATGTAGAACAATAAAAGATAATAGACATAAATATTTTTCATTGGTCTACTTGAACTATGCTATATCCAAGGATCATATATCAATGATGTATTGATAATCCAATTAATCACTACTCCATTCATTTATGATTATAATATTTTGGATAAACTCCTTTCTCATCTAAGGTCCAAGGCTTCTTCCACTATTTTTTTCACTTATTTTCGATGGGGTTACAAAATATTATGTCAACACATATTTCAAACTCACAAGGATATAAAACAACGGTATAACACCAAACAATAATGTATTTTCTCCATGATGAACTATTATTTACTCCCAAATATTCAATGTTATACACATAAACTCTTCACATTAAAGTCATATCTTCAATTGAATTTATTATGATCACCCTTCAATTCTAAATTATAGATATTCAATGAATTCCACACTAATTAAATCTACTTCCCTTCTTCTAGATATTCAATATCCCCCTATTTCTATTTCATCCCTTTTTATATAATATAACAATATATCCAAGAAATTTTGAAATTAAAATTAAAAAATAATACCTTAATCAAATTTCATCTTCCTCTACATTAAATTAATTTTGTTGATTATCTTTAAGTAAAACTACACCAATTGAGTGAAAATGGGTAGTTAATAATTATATCAAAAACCACCGAACTATTATGAGAATGCCAAGTCACTAGTTCTAGTAAACTTAACTGAATTTTACTAGTCATGATGGGATATAATTTATCATGAAATGAAATATTGGTTCCTTTTACAGTTATTCACCTACTATCATATGCATCACGGTGTGATGTGAGGCTTCATGGCTCAGATATGATTTGATTTACTAAACAGCCTTAAGTTTAATATTTATGACCTCAACTTCTTTTACATGGTATGAATATCACGGTGTGGTTCATTTATCCACAACATGACTTTTATACCATTGCATGATTAATTTCTAGATATTCTTTAACTCCATACTTGTTGTAACATGAATCAATTCTACAATTTGTCAACAACAAATCATATATTACAACATGTGGTTGTAATAATATTACCCTTTGGATTTTGTTATTGGTTTTTGAAATTTATTGATCCTCAAATTTCCTTCCATTCACGTTTTATCAACACCACTATACTCTCAATATTTATCTACATACTCTCCCTATATCCTATATACTCACCCTATAGCCTTATAGTCATTCTATCACTTTGATAATAAAATTCGAAGGGTTTTTTATTCTAGATCTAATCGTATCCTAGAATCCAAAAACATCAACTATTCCACTCTAAGAAAATATAAATTAAAAAATTATATATGAAGATGTGATTCAAAGATCATTTTAAGAAATAATATAAAGAGTTAATTATTATATTTTTGACAATATTTTATAATTAAAACTTATTTATGCTACTAATTCATCATGGATTGTGTCTCCTGGTATCTTTTTTACATCAAAAAAATAGATTCCTATAAGAACGACAATATCGAAATAAAACATTAATACAACGGGTAGAGGGGAAATTTGAGCCACCTTATTTTGAGGTAATTTTTTGACCTTAGAGGTTAAACTGATACTTTTTAAACAAAATTTCATCCAATGGATTATTAAAGATATATGCTACTTGATATTGTTTCCCAAAAAACTATAATTTCACAATGCTGAGCTCCACCCTCCACTTTATAAAATGATATCATATCTCAATAATTTTTGTGTGAGATTATTGTGACAGATTATTTATTAACTTAATATAACTCTCTTTGTCACACTTTATTTGAATTGATTTTCATACCATATCCATATAATATTCCAATTATTGTTTCATTAACACCAATTGTATATAAATATTAGTAGCATAAATTTATTATGAATATGTTTTACTCAATAATATAAAATTATATATCTTACCCTTCCATCCAACATAATTTATTCCAATGAATAAATCACTTCCACATGTGGATTTTTTATCCAAAATATCACCATTCTAGACTGCATTTGAATAGGCCACCATATCTATATCTTCTCATAATTCAGTGTTTCTGGAATATATTCCCCAATCCCTTATATGGTCAAGATATGTAATTTATTTGAATAAATTTTAAATCATTCCTCTAAGAACATAAGAAGGAAAATATTAGGTCTGGTTTATGTAAGATATATCAAACTTATAAAAATTCTTCTATACAGTGTTGATTATACTACTCCATTGTCCTCATACTTCTGCAGATTCCCTCTAACTGATATTAAAGTTGAAAGAAGTTTTCATTATTCTATCCTGGAAATATTTCACACTTCCTTTTCATATTTAACCTTTAATATGAATGTTCTACCTTTATATTGATGTAATTTCATTAAAATAAAGTAATCCAACTCACCAATTATTTATATCTAAAATTTGGAACACATAAATTATGGAAACTTGTTAACAAAATTATACGTATTGCCTCCAAATATGATTTCATCTACGTATTTCCTCAAAATATGATATGCTTAGTTGAGTGACATAATTTTTTTTAAATATCTATTAGATATAATCTGGAGGTTTTGTGAAAACAAAAGTTTCCAATATAATGTGCATATTGTATCGATTTATTTTTAGATCAAAAGAAAGAATTAAATCATGGAATAATAATATTGTTAAGTGTCTATAAGAGGTTAGTGGGAGATATATAGTTTTATAAGATAGATATGATGATAAAATATTTAAAATAGTTATTAGTTATATAGTTAGCTAAGACTTCGTAGAAATTATATCTACAAAACTGGCTTAAATCAGCAAGTCAAGTTCTACGGAACACGATATATTAAAATTGATCAATGGGTTACTTAGAATAATAAGAAATATATATAATGGAAATGTATTGAAATTAATAGTTATAACAATTCAAGATGTAATTTTTTTCCCATGTCACATAGCCTAAATCTATTTAAGAAAACGTGTAAAAGACACAGGAGGATATTAAGATGTTGAGTATAATTCCACAAAATTTAGTGATGGATCTATCACATATTACATGTGTTGAAACTAATAGGTTGTGTATTGAATTTGTTAACAATATTTTTTGGGTTTTTTGAAAAGTATATATCTGGTGAGTAAGAATTAAAGACACAATTATGAATAATGAGGACACCTTAATGTTAATATATATCAAGGACATGGATTGCAAAGTATTTAAGAGAAGATTATATTTTGGAATGTGAAGATATATATATTTATTTAATTAAGAGGTTATAAATAATATTATTCAAGCATATTCTATCTTTTGATGAGGTGTGGGAAGGTTCGAAATGTTTGGAGAAGGATGAGATGAATTCTAGTCTGAAAGTGTTTGGAGTTTAAAATTTATGTTAAATGGAAAAGTACATATAAGTAAGGGTATGAAAAAATGGTAAAGTTGCTATATTTAATGGTATACATGAATGGAAATTTACCTATACATAAGGTTAACTAGAATTTTTCTTTAGATATGTAAGGCTTAGAGTTTTATATTTTCAAAAACAGTAGTAGGTATCAATACATAAGAGTAATATTAATATGTAAGGGAATGGTCAAGAAAATAGTAAAGGGAATATGAAATTTTATTTAGATGAATGAGGGTGAAAAACTCATGTGTAAGGGTAAAATACCTATAAATAAGTGTTTATATGAACTTAAAAATTTTCAAAGTATGGTGACATGTATGGTTTATGTGTAAAGGTTTTCTAGACCATGAAAATTGGAAATTTACTGATTACCAAAGTTTCACCTTAATATGTAAGGTTAATGATATTGTATGTAAGATTCAATGGGGGATTATAGATGATACATAAGGGTTAACTAAGTATTTAAAATAATACATAAAGTTCCTCCTAGAAATACATAAGATTTACTTTAGAGAAGTCACATCATGGGAAGGTTATTTTCACCGCAAAGAGGTTTAGGTGGATTTTAGTGGTTCTTCTTATTTATAGATTTCCAAGTATTTTAAGAAGTTCTCACAGTAAATAGGAACCCATGAAATTTAAGTGAAGGGTTTTTTTAAGATAGTTATTATTTTGCATTGTGATTTAGTGCATCACATTGCAATAGGTTTGAGGATCAAGAGAATTTGGAGGATCATTTTATAATCTTTGGAGAGTTTGTAATGAGATATTCTATTAGATATAATGGATTTGGTATTTGAATAAGAACCACTCTTTATTGGATTATATCATGTTTTGTAATAGATGGATTAGAGTTATGTTATGTTGCAATGCGTAGAATCATTCCATGATCTTAATATTTCAAGAATATTATGAAGAATCAGCTATAGTTTAAAATAAGGAAGATGTGGCTAAAATTTTAGGAAGTTTTTTTAGTTTAATTGGCTTATTATTACCACATTAAAATATGTTTTATGATTTTCATGATAATGGAGAAGTATATGAGTGTGGACTAATCTTAATAATTGTATTAGTGGTTGGATTCTTGAAGTTCTTTATAAAAACTTCGTGTAGAATTTTTTTTAAATGAAGGGGGAGAGAATGTAATTGATATATCTATCTTAGAGAAGAAGAATATAGGATAGCCTTAAATAGAGTGAAATTTATTGAATTTGGTTTTTGAAAGAATAAGGATCGAATATTATAATGGTTTTACTACTATATTTGGTTGTTGAAGTAAGATGAAAACAAAATAATCTCGATAGGGAATAATATTCAAATGGAAGGAGTTGTTGTTGATGTTATTTTTTATAACACATTGACTCAATATTCAAATCAAATATTTGATCACAAAAGTTATTAAAGAAAGAGATTACTAAAAATTTAATCTTAACTGAGTATCTATTTGGAAATTAGGATGAAATGTATCTTAGTTACCTATATTGATATGGAATATACCTTCATGGCTATAAAATATTAAAGAGACCCCCATGTCTATAAAATGATTTTCCCATCACTAAAGTAGTGCAGAGAGAAGAAGGATAGAGAGTATCCCCTGGATCGACATTGACTTTTTCTGTAACTATATAAGGGAAAATTTCTTTAGTATAGAGTGATCATGAACTAAATGTTATATCCAAAAAACAGTTATTGATAGTGGATTCAGGTGCACTAGAACATCATTTTGCATATTCTCCTTGGATTATCCCGATGTGGTGAACTAAGTAAAATTATTTTTTATGCTTGTTATTTAATTTATAAATTTGTATTTAATACTTGATGTGAAAAAAAAATATATAAATAGATATTTAACTTATACCTTCTAAAAAATATAGAATATTTTTATGTTTAGGGGGACTTAAAAATCAAAAACAAAGTTTAGCATTCCCCCTTATTCACCCCCCCCCCCAAAGGGTGTATATATTTAGGTTTGTCCCAATAACTGGTATCAGAGATCATTTTTGACTTGGTGTTCAATCTCAAAATATGTTTGTAGATTTTTTAAGCACATGGAATCAATGATAAAGCCTCTATTTTTCATTAGTCCTAACTTATATGGTTGGTGAAAGGAGATGTTTTTCTTCCTATTAGATTATAGAAAGTAGATTATGGAATACATTTGATGAGATATTGTATTCAATAATCACATTGAAAAATTCTGTGATGCAAAGACTAATAATATATGGGATGTTGAATAAAATTGGAGATCTTCATAGGGAAAAAGAATCTAGATATTCCCTACAAGGAAGACCCAACATGTAGAGTATACAAAATTACATATCCAGAATCAGTGAATAAACAAAATGTTCTTCAAAACCCCAGAATATAAGGCTCTTAAAGGTTAGTATCTATGAAATTCTACTATTCTAGAAGCATGGGACACACTATGAGTGTGTTAAAAAGCCCAAGGGCTCAAAGGTGCAATAAAATCTATTAGAATAACCTCCTAAAAGGTAAATGACTACATGAGGAATGACATTAATAGAAGGTATTTTATTTATGCCTACTATGGAAATATGGCTAGAAATTGAAACAAGAGAGGATTTAAATGTGAAATAAGGAATTTCTCTATTACTTGGAAAAATTGGATAAATTTTTCACTAAAAATATATATAATGTTAGAAAACAAATTTACCACTTTTGAGGAAAATAATTTTAGAGCTTAATGAAGGGTTCTCTAAGAAACAATTATTTTTCACTCATAAAAAGCCTCCTAGAAACAATGATAACAAATATAGAAGAAAAAAGGCAATTTTTCCAGTAGTGACATAAAAGAATAAGAGATTAAATAAAGATTCATCAAGGGAAAATAATTCTGAGGTGACTCTAATGGATATTTAAGTGGGCAGGAACAAAGAATTCATGATTGGTCTTAAAAATACCACTACAAGTCAATAAGTGATGACTAGTGGTAGATCCATATTATGGTATAAAAGGGAGGAAAAAATACAGAATGGTGGTGCATCAAAGAAAAAAAAATTCACTAGTGGTATTAGTACCACAATGGAGGTGAAGTCTAAGCCAAGAATGTTGAAACATTCCAAAGAAATTATTATGATTGAAATGTAAACAAGTGTTATTTAAAGAATAACCACTATAACGTCTTAGATTCGAGTTGGAAATAAAGGGTTAGTCTACTATGACCAACCACATTCCTCTAATTGAGGATTTTTAGGAATTACCTCTCTCCCTGTGTCTTTAAATGTGTTTAATTGTTCTTTAAATTGATTAAAATTTAAGGGGGAGATACGTGGTATGAGTTTATTGAGATGGAATTCATGTAATGGTTATTTTTTAAGCAAATACTAATTGTATCAAGGCCCAATATGACTCAATAAATGGTGTCGAATAACCCCCATGTATTTTAATGTTATGTTTGGAATTTCATGCTATGAAAAAGATGTTCAAATGATATTGATCCCAATCTATAATTAAATTGGTTTCAAATCCTTATATGGAATATATAGTGGTATCGATCGAAATTTAGAGATAAAAAATTGATAGCAGGCTATATATCATGTAGTATCATGCCACTAAAATATATAGAATACACCTTATGAGAAGAAGTATTGGAATTCATGGAATTATTGTTTATTTTTTTATGTACTAAACTTGTTATATCGTTTTATTATTTTTTAAATATACCAAAAACTACTTGAAAGAAAGGGTTATAACCAAAAAGTGATTTCCCTGTGCTAAAAAATATCTCAATACTTGGTTTCAAGAACTAAAGGTATTTAGGGGGATTTTGTGGTGATAATTTGAAGGTTTGTTAGCCTCATTTGAAAAGGGAGTATCCATATGAAGAAATGACGAACATGGACATCAGGTGGTATAAACATTTTATAATAAAAAACTATTACTAGTTAGTTCAACATGTGGTATAAATCACACACTTAGTAATCTATTATTTATCCACTAATCTTCTAACATGTTTGTGGCTGATATCATAGAGAGAATTATTGAAGAAATTAAAAGATCAAGTTATGCGTGTTTATGAAATTAAGTGATGGACATGTACAACTTTGATGTTATTGACTTAGAATATTTTTTCCTACACCAATTTCAAACTCAATATCCATATAGAACTTATTAATGACTCATTTCCAAGTGGTAAATTTACTCTCTAAAAATATTTAAGTAAAATATTGTTAGAGAGAGGAAGTGGTTCAAGTCTTAAATGGTAAAAAATATGAAATTTGTTTCTCAAAAAAGTGGTATAAAAGTTTGAGTGAGAAATATGTAGTTCCACTAGAGGTAAAGGAGACAAATTTTTAATCAATAAGTGGTGTAGAGATAACCTAATGGGTTGAAGTTGGTGAATAGGACCACAATAATAAAATTTATAGTTTTTTCAGATGTTGAGGTGAATCATTTTGTCCCAAAAAGACATTTATAGAGAACATAGAGAATATCTAGGGTTATAATTTTATTGAAAAATGTAGATTAGAGCTGATAAGATATCCCCATTCATTTAACTAAGGGGGATAAAATAAAAAACTAAATATAGGAGTGTGAATAACCTTTACAATTTATTAAAAAGGTAGGAGTTAGCAGAATTCACCATAAATCTATAAATTTTTTTGATGGATTTGGAGTTAAAAATTATATTAGGATTCATGTTAGTATCTTTTATAAAATCTAAATGGGGATAATGTTTCAGCTAGAAGGTTTTGGGTTATATATTTTGGAAATAACTGTTTTAATTCTTGATAAGTACACAACTTGTGATGAAATATTGAATGAACAGTTTCTAGTAATTAATAAAACTTGATATCATTATATATTAGGACACAGAATGTAAAGTTTTTGAATACAAGGTAGTTAGGTGCTCCCCCTGGGTGTTTGTGATAGAGCCCTAATTGGATTCCTTCAAGGTTGAAGCTATTATCAATCTAAGGGTACCTCATTGGCGTGTTGTGAATTTATGATGTGATTGATAATAAGGGTGTGATGTTATCTATGATATGATTCTTTTTTCCCATCGAAATAAGGAGTAATTATTTGGGGAGAAAACTATGAGGGTGGGATAATAAAATTAAATTGTGTCATATTATCTCATAAGTACTAGAGGACTTCCTTAGGACCTATACCTTATATCAGAGTTCAGAGTATATTTGGAAAACCATTAGGTAATTCCAAGGGGGGTTTTTTTGAGACCAAGGTTGTTTGGAACTCCCCTTGGGTTTCTGTAATAGATACTTAACTGGATTCCTATTGGTGTGTGGATGTTAGCAATATATGAGTCCCACATTAGGGCATGGAGAGGTAATGATGCACATAATAATAATTCTCTGATATCCACCCATATGTGAGACATTTTCCCATGTAAACGTGGTGTTATATCCTATGGAAAAAACTATGAGTGTGGGATTCCCAAAGAGGATATAATCATATTAGCCTATGAGAACTGGTGAACGATTGAAGGAGCTGTACCAAATGCATGGGTAGCCTTATCATGTCCTTTAGCATAAATTCACATAATTAATATTGAAAAAAACATTTTAAGTTTTCTAAATATGAGAGTAATTTATTCTCCACATTCATATTTTTTTAATACCATTTACTTCCAAATTCAATGCCAATTATTTCTCCACCTTATTGAAAATAAATATAAAGTAAAGAAAATTTGGTCTCACCCTCTATTGAAATTTTAGATAATGTTTCTAATCTCTAACTAACTCATCTAATTTAATAAAATCCTCTTTGGTCTATTTTTTTTCTCCCTCTTTGAGAGATTTATACAAACATGTTCTCTTAGGAATGAGTCATCAACAAAATCTAATACTACATGGGATAAACCAGAGTAGAAAGTAACAGTACATAATTTAGATCATAAATTTAGCCATAATATTACTATAATGTGATACTAAGTCTATAGATCTTTTCATAGGGGATAACAAAACATATTTTTAATAATTTTCATTAACCAACACTCACTTGAACACGCACATAAAAATAATTAAAGGTTAAGGTATTTCTTATCTATTTAGTTAGATAATCACCCCCTGAAAAATGTAATGTATATGAGTTTAAATAGTTATGGGAAGTTTTAAATCATACCTCATCCTTCATATTTTGAAAGGGCTATCCAGATTTATAAATTCAAGTAAAATTGTTAAAACTATGGATGTTTCACTTCACTTGATATCTCCACGTTAAGAGATGATCTACTCACTTCTTTACCTTCAATTCCTAGCACTTAGGCATAGCCAAACTAATATAGGGATGGGTTGTATCTTTGTCACTTAAATGTGAGGAAAAAGGATGAAAACTATTCCCAACCAAAAAAACTTTTTTCCTTGGGGATTTAAAATTTCTTTACAACTTCATGTTTTATTCCCTTTTTATTGTCTAGATTTTTTCACCTTTGGTCAGTATGGTTCTATTTTTATTTTCCCATTTTTTCTTATCTAGAATGATCTACTCCACTTTGGAAAATAGCACACTTAATTTATTTTTATATTTCTATAATTTTCTATTCTCTTCTAACTAGTAATGACTTATGATTAACAAGTATTTAGTCTTATAATCTACCTTTTTCAAGTTTGGAGGAACCATATTTATAGATTTTTTCTATCTATTAGGAGTCAGTAGTTTCTTTAAATTATTCTTCAATGGATTATATTGACATGGAAGAAAAATTATGAATGTTTTATCATATATTCCAACTAATTTTCACCTTATACACACTTGAAACAACTTTGGAGATTCCTTTATTTGGAATCCACTTAGCCTCGTCATCATGAGTTCCAAAAACTATAACAATCATGTTATATATCTATTGAATTTTATTCCTTTTATCTATTATATATCTCCCATTTTTCTTTATATTAAATGAAATTGTTTTGTGGTTCATGGTGTATCCTCACTTACCATATTAAAATAACTTCATTTCTATATGTTGAACATCCTAGAATCTTTCTTCATAGTCTAATTGGGTGTATTATTCTATACTCATTTATTTTCATTGTCTCCCTAGGAAAATTTACTTCTTTTCATGATTTTTTATTGACCTCCTAATAGATACTTATTTTATCATCAATATAAGAGTGGTGGTGAGTAGTTTCATACCAAAACTCTTCGTATAAGGGACCATTCATGTTGTATAAATCATAGAATAAATCATTATTTTCGATCTATTTTTCAAAACTAGATTCTTATTTTTTTTATAATGTTTGTTTCCTTTCCTTAGGTTTCCTTTTAATTTAATATTTCATTCTCCTATATTTATCCCTTATAAAACCTATACACAGTGATATGTTGTGCTATAAATCCATGGAATCCTTTCATGGGAAAGGGTCCACTCCATGGTTGATATCTTACACCATCAGGAAGTGCAGAGATCTAATCAACAACAATGTTAAGGTAACCCATACCTGCAGAGAGTGGAATAAAGTAGAGGACCACCTTTCTTTACTAGAAGATCAATCCTTCAAAGTCACATGTATGTCAGACATATCTTTCTTTAAACCTGAAGGGGTGAAATTGATACGAGGGGATTCCATTGGCTTGCATAACTACGGGACTCCTTAGATATCAGGGCCCTATTTGTCTTGTAACTCTTTTACTTGAATAAAAATGATAATAATGATGTTGATATAAAAAATAAAATAGTATCAAAACCCCCTAATTAATATTTTTCTTTTTATATAAAAATAAATTAGTCCAGACTAAGTGCATTACTAATTTTTAGTAGAAACCCTATCCTTTTAGGCTCCATTTTAGGGGAAAATTCTCTAGGTTATTATCAACTCATCCATTTACAAATTGGTCGGTTATATAAAAAAATAATCCACTATGATTTTACATTTTTAAAATTTAGAGCCTCACTTCCAGAGAAATTTGATTTATTATAAGTAGACTTTTCAGAGTTATGGGATCCCTTTTTATATTAGCTTGAGGGGGAATATTATCTATATGATCTCAAGAGATTTTATCCATCATTATGAGTATTCTAAGAAGTATCAATAATATATAAAACTTTTGTAGTAACAAACTTTTTCTCAACTATTTTGGAAGACTCAACTTTTATAGAATCTATATTTCTAAGTTTCACTTCTAACTCCAAACACTTTAAACTAAGAGTATCAACCATAAATAATCTCAATATTTATTCGCAAGTCCTCCTTTATCTATTGATATTTATACTCATGAATTTTTCTTATCTAAATTAGAGATATGTACAGATCCTTTGTTATTTTATTCTTTAGCTTCCAATTGGTAAGGATTTAAATCCATATAGACATCTTGTATGTTTTATAATACATGGGAAACTTCTTTAACAGCATTTTCAAAAAAAATTATGACATAAAGAGATTTTAAATTCTTCATCATCTTGATATAATATTTCATTTGAAAGTGAAACAGTTCCCTCTCTAAATTTCAATAACATTGTGAGTGTCATAAAAACACATATTCTTTGTCAAATATTCTTTTATATAATTGGATTATTCTTCTATATAAGGCTTTTAATTAGGAATTATCTTATTAAATATAAATATATAATTCACCATTTCAATGGGAAAATTCTTCAAAAAATCCTTAACCTTGAGGGAAAGGTCTTTAGCAGATTAAATGGGACCATCATCACTACTTTTACTTTATTTATCTAAGGAATCATAACCAATATATTTATCAATACTCTTAAAAATATTACTACCTTAATCTAGTGGTTATTCCTCTATATTCTATAAAAATTTTATAATATTATTATCCACTTTACTCTTAATATTTTTTAAATTATTTTTAAAAATTTACATATCTATTTCAAAAGGGATAGAAACTACTTCATCCATCAAAGGCTCTTCAAACATAAATTTTCAATTAATATAATCTTATAAAAAATAGGAATGGATCATTAGAACCAATCAGAGATTCCATTTTCTGGGATATAAATTTTTTTAGACTAAAAAATCCAACTATAGGGAACCTAGGATTTGATATTAATTAGAAGTCATGTTGGGATGGTGAAATAACACCTGGGAGGAAGGTGAATTGGGTGTGACCAGATTTTACCAAAAACCAATTAATTGTTTTAAATTATTTTAATCCATTTATTTTTCTAATAATATATCACCTATTATGATATAAATGGATATATTTTATATTACCTTTATATACACCTATATTCAATTTATATACTAAATTTAAAGATTGGATAGATTATTTTTACATGTTTTGAACCCAATGTGGGAAACCTACTCCATGTCATGTTCAACTCTTGAAATAGATATAGATCTCCAATATTAATATCTTTATCAATTATCATTTGTTTCCAAGGGATTATACTAATACATTTTCAATAATATTATATAGGTAGGTGATTTCTATATTACATTGGTGAAATACCTCCACTATATTCACAAGTGAAATGATCTTTATACTATATCCTACAGTCATCAAATTGGCATCGCATCAGCTGGTCTCTTCAGCATCCTTCCTCATTTTGAAGTAGATTATTAGGATATCTAGGGATTTATCTACACCATAAAAATATGATTCTATTAATCACTATATATAGTAATAAACTTTCTATATGTCTTTAAAAACTGCACATACAACTCGGACTATGTTCCACTACCCAACTCATAGATTCTCTATAAAAATTGTTTACTAGATTTTTAAACAGAAAATTTAAAACTAAAATCTCGGCTATAAATATTTATCATATCTCACTAAAACTTTTATTAGGCACTGCTTCTTATTTTTTCTTCCTCAGATATAACTGACTAGAAATGCATATCATCACACTCAAAATATTTATCTTATTCTTTGAAACTAATTGGTTCTTATTATTTTACAAGTTTGATAGGTTCTTCATATTCCTTACTTCATCATGTAGTGGATCTCCCTAATTCTCCTTCCTTGATATTATTTATTCTATTAATTCACTCAAACTAATTCATTTTCCTAGTAGATGTAGCAACATATTCATTTTTTTCTCTTCTCTCTTGATCTCCTCAATATAAAATGTGATTACATTAACTTCCTCTTTAAATTTTAAATATCCAAATATGTAATACTAATAATAAATACTTATTTCATCCAAAAATCACAATTATAAAATACCCACTTTTGGGTTCCCATAATTCTATTTTTCAACTCCAAGGAAATTCCAAAAATACCTTCATTTAATATGCCTTTCATGGATGAATAATTATTTTTTTAGTTATACAACAGTCATATATACTTCTTATCTAATGGATCCATAAAAATATCCATATTTAATATTTTTACATGGATGTGTAAAATATAGTATTAGTTATAGAAATGAAAGATACCATCCTCATACTTACCTTGAGTATATTTTAAAGCGGTAGAAGAGACTCGTCTTGATTAATATATTTTAGTAAGAAACTCATCACACTTATTATTCTTCCCATATTTAATCACAAATATTTTGTGATGTTTGATCCCTTGAAGGCATAAGGCTTACAAATTATATTGTTTTTCATATTTATATTTAATAAAATCTAGAATTATTATTATTTCATGCTAAAAATTAATCACTAAATAACATCCTACCTCAATAATCTTCTCTCTCAAATATCTCAGATCACACTAATTTAATATTTCATTAGTAGCTCAAACTTGACCTAAATTCATCTATATTATTCTTTAAAACACATGAGTTTTCTCATGAATCACATCCATTTTATTTTTCTCAAAATAGTATTGAATCATGGCTAACCAATAATCAAGATTATTTGAACATGAATCACAACTTTAGTATATTTAAATATCATTTTCATCATAATTATAAATTATAGAAACTCAAATTTCATGCTTTAAAAATTATCTCAATTTTCTTTTTTCATTTATCTTCTTGTCCATTGACTCAAGGTCAATTGCTCTTCAATTAAATTCTTAGATAACACACTATTTGAGGTGTTTTTAATGTTTATAACACTTAATACCTTCTTGGGAATCATCACAGTTCATTTCTTTGTTTATATATTAAATCTAGAAACATGATTTTTTTATTCTATAGAATCCAAAAAAATCTCCTAAGTCTTGATGTTTAAATAGAATGAAATCATCCCTATGTAAAGAAGATGATGCTTAACCAACTCTAGATTCATGTTTATGAAGGTTAAATGATTTATACTTAGTAAAGTAGTTCTTTATACTAAAACTAGTTCCATGCTTATGGAGAGGCAATATATTAGGTTTATGAAGAGGCGTTTTATGGTTATGTGGGCCTAGATGATTCTTTCATAGCTGTTACAGATGGTTATGTGGGACATACTTTATACATTCACAGATCAGTATTATTCTTTAGAATAAGTTGAATGATGCATATTAAAAGGAATAATGATGCTTACACATCCAAGTCTTTTTCATTTTTACAATGTCTCTAGGCTAGATGATTCTTACATAGAAAAAAACCGGTGCGTTTTACCATATTACCTTCAATTATGTCCAGGTAATTTTTTAAAGTGATTATAGACTTTATAAACCATCATATAAGAGTATTTAAATATTTATTATTGTATCCAATATTCTAGTTACTTCTTAGATGTATTCTCCCAAGCTCCAACACTTTAATATCTCCTTCAAAATAGTTCTAACCTTCGTTATTAATATATCCCAAGATGTATATGGTATATATCACCTTGAAAATTTTCCAAACTATTATAGATAGTATCGTAAGACTTCAATCATCACTTTTCATTATTAAAAATGAATATAATATTAAGAAAATGATGCATGTGATTGTATTCTCACTGTGAAAACAACAACATCATCCTACAACTACATAAGCATCATATTGAGATGTGTATACATGAAGTCTTCCTTACATAACCATAATAAAGAGCTACATAAGAATCATAAATATATATGTAATAATCAAATTTCTCTATATAAACATGATATTATGATATCTGTGTAGGGATGATGTATGTTTTCATAACCATCGAATCTTAGGAGAATTTGGATAATTCTATAGACTAAAAAACCAAGTTTCTGTATTTAATATATAAAGAAAGAATTGAATTTTTATGATTACTAAGGTGATCTTAAGTGTTATAAACATCAAAAAAACCTCAAATAGTGTGTGATATGAGCATTTAATTTGAGAGGATATGATCTTTATTCTGTAGATAAGAAGATAAATTCAAGAATAAAAATTATTTTAAGAATAAAGAGTTTTTATTCAATTTTATATAATCATGATACTTAGTTATCCATGATTCAATCATGTTGTGAGAAAAAATAATGTGAAGGATATTCTTGAGAAACATCATGGGTTTTCAAGAATAATTAATATTAAGTTGAGTTGATCTTGGGTTATTCATCAAGTATTAAAAAAAGGTGATCCATGTTAATTGACTAAGAATAAGATTTTAGGATATTCTTTATTAATAACTATTTAGCTTGAAATGATAATATATCTTGTTTTTATTAAATCTTGAAATGTAAAAAAAATCTTATGATGCATTAATTGTTCCTTTAAGGTGTCAAAAATCACAAAATCATTGTGATTTAATTTGGGATAATGAAAATTCATGCTAAGTTTCTTGCTAAAATTAAATTCTCAATATGAGTTGGTGTTATTACTTAAAACTAAACTCAAGATAGGCATGAGGAATCTCCCTACCAATGTTATATCTAATAATATATTTTATACATCCATGGAAAAATATAAAATGTGGTTATTTTTATATAATCATCTGAGAATAAGAAATTGATCATTCTAAAGAAAAGAAATTAATAATAACTTCGCCCTGGTAGGTGTATTAAATGAGGGTATTTCTATAATATCCCTTGAGTTGAAAAAAAATTATGGGAACCCAAAAGTGGATATTTTATAACTTTTCTTTTTGACTAGAAGAAAGTAAGTATTCTCAGTATTCCCCATATGGATATTCCAAATTAAAGGAGGATGTTAACATAGCCTCATGCGATATTGAGGAGATAAATAAATAAGAAAATATAAAAGTAAGAAGGAACCACTAGAGCTTGGAGAGTGAGGTAATGTGAGTGTGTTGAGAGAATAGAGACTCTATATAATAGGAAGGAGGAGGACCAACTTAATTTTTTAGTGAGGAAAAAGAAGAATCTACTGAACTTATGCAAGACTAAGAACTAGATGGGAGGTAGAATAATTTGAGTGTGTTGATCTATATTGCTAGTAATTTACAATTAAGGAATAAGAAATAACAAGTGTCTAAATACAAGGTTGAGTGAGTTGTGAAATACATTTATAACTAGGATTTCAATATTGAGATTCTGAGTTAAGAAATATAGTAAAAAGTTTCTATAGAGAATCTGGGAGCTACATGGTGGAAAAAATCCATGTTTCATGAGAAATGGTTAAGTACTTAGAGGCATTTCAATGACACTCTTTAATGTGGATGTATATAATATTTTGATGTTGTAGAGACATCCCTATATAGCATGTTGATATAATTCAAGATGAAGAAGTAAGATTAAGTGATATGGTGGGTTGATACTAGTTTTAATATTATCGGATGCATTATAAAGGTCCCTTTACTTGTGTAATATAGTGGAGGAATTTTACTTGTGTAATATAGTGGTCATCTACTTGTGTAATATGGTAGAATATGTTTCAACATAATTCTTTGGAAACCCTTAATAATAGATAACAATATTATTATTGAAGAATATGTGTCTCTATATAGAGTTGAATGTTTTAAGGAGTAAGTTTCCATATTAGGGTAAAACCATGTAAAAATCATATGTTCAAACTTTACTTTCAATATATGTATTCCATATAGGATTATACCAAGGTAAAATAAAAGAGATATTTACATCCTAATAAGAGAAAGAGATTCATATAACCAAAGGGGTTGAAAGAACCTAAAATAATTAATTAGTTTTGGTACAATTTTTCCACACCTGATTCACCCCCTCATATGTGTGTTTTCATGATCATAATAGGAATTTCATAAGAATTTAGTGGAATATTATATTTTGGAGTGTGAAAGTATATTTTTATTTGATAAGTTTTAAATGAGCACATTCAAGCATATTCAATCTTTGTATGAGGTGTGAGAAGGTTTGGATAATTTTAGAGAAGGATGGGAATAATTTTAATTTGAAAGTGTTTATAGTTGTAGATTTTCAAGAAATAGTAATGTGCCTATACATAAAGGTATATAGAAATGGAAAATTATTTATAAATAAGGGTATGTATAAATGGAAAATACATATAAAAAGGGTAACCAGAATTTTATTTTTGATAAATGAGGGATAGATTTTCATATTTCTAAAAAAAATTAAAGTCCTCCATTTGTAAGGGTGATCCTGATATGTAAGAGTAAGGTCAGAAATTTTTATAAAGAGAACCTAAAATTTCCTTGAGATAAATAATGGTATACAACTCATGAATAGGAGTAAAATACTTATATTTAATGGTTTATTTTGACTTTAAAAATAAAAAATTATGGTGATACATAAGGTTCCTATGTAAGGGTTTTCCAAACCATGTATACAGGAGATTGAAAATGTACCAGTGCCACACCTCGATATGTAAGGATCACAAGATAATATGTAACACTCACCTAAATATTACAGATGATACATAAGGGTGACATGAATATTTTAAATAATACATAATGGTATTGAAGTCAATAATAAAAGTTTCTATATAAAAATTTCCATCATGGGAAGGATGTCTACATTTTCAGGAGGTTTAGAGTATTTTAGTTGTTTTTCTTATTTGGATATGTCCACATCATGAAATAAGTTTTTCCATAATGAGGACTCCATTAATGTTTGGAGTAGATTTTTTTGAAGATAGTTATTATCTTTCGTCATGAGGGGGTGTTCCATGTCGCAATAGGATTGAGGATTAATAAGAGTTGGAGGATCACACCACTATATTTAGAGAGTTTTAAATGAAATATTTTCTAATATTTTATATATCTATTAGTTGAATGAGCACCACACTATAGTAGAGAAAATCATGTTGTGGAATATATTGAGTAGAGGAATGTTACACTAAAATTTATTCAATCACATCATGATATTTTTATTTCTATAATATCCTAAAGAATCAGCAAGAATTAAAAGAGGGGAAACTGTAAGAAAACTTTTAGGAAGTTGGATTAGTTTAATTAGTATATTATGACCACATTAAGACATTTGATACATTTGGAATGATCATTGAGATTTCTAGGAAGAAGGATTAGACCCAACATTTATATCAAGGGTTGGATTCATTAAGTTTAATATAAAAATCACTTGTAGCAGTTTTGAAAAAAAGGATAAAACATAATTAATAATCCTAGTTTATAGAAGAATGTGAGGGGATATCCATATATAGAGTTACATTTATCTTATAAATTTCTTGAAGGAAGAATGATTAAAGAGTATAGGGGTTGTAATACTAAATCTTAATATTGAAGTATGTGTGAAACAAGATTATCATAGTATGGAATAATTTTCATTTCAAAGAATTATTTTTTACTATTGTGATTTTTTAGAAGATATAAACTCAATCCTCACATTGACTAGTTGATCTCATCTATAATTGAAGAATGAGAGTGTAGAAAATCAGATATTAAATAAGTATATATTTTTTGATGAGTTTGAAAGGTGTATCAATAACCTATGTTGATCTAGAATGGACATACATGTCAATAAACTATTTAAGAGACCCTCACATCTATAAAATGACTTTTACTTCACTAAAGAAGTAAAATGAGGATAATAAGAGGGATTATCCATTCGATAAATAGTGAATCTTAACAAACACTTTTAAGGGAAAAGAACCATGTAATAGAGTGACCATGACCTAAAATCTTTATCCACCAAATAGTGAGTGATAGAGGATTCTGGTACATGAACAAATTTTCATGTGTATGTACCTTGGATTATCCATTAGTGGTGAACCAAGTAAAATCATTATGTGTTATTGTGATTTATTTTATGCATCTGTATTTAATATCCATTGTAAATAACAATGTGATAAAGAGAAATAGAAATTTTTTATTATAGTGGGGGTATAAGATCTACATGAAAGGGGGACTTCAAAAGGAAAAAATAATTAATTTGGTGTGTACCATGGTTACCTCCCCCCCCCCCTAAAGGTTTGTACATTAAGTTTGGAACTAACAACATGTTATATACTAGATTTGATAATTCCAATACATACATTATAATAGTAAAATATTAAATAAATCTAGGAGAAATATATATGTATAAAATTAGAACTATCAAAAATTACTTTATAAGGTACAAGTGATATATTCATTATACTAGGAGAATAAGGAATATTTGTTATCAAAATGGCACAAAACTAGTCTTCTTAAAGATCAATTTTATCTTTTATCATATTTAGGCTAAGTAAATGAACACGATAGGCCCATTAAAGCAAGTGGTAGCCATATCTATAAATAATGAGTATGTTTTATCTTCTAATGCGGATAAATAAGTAATTAAAATATTAAATGATGGATCATAGTTCTTAGAATTTTACTAAAAAGTAATGTGTTGGAACAATATTCCAAAAATTCCATTTTTATTTTATTTCATGATAAAACCACTTTTATGGGATGGGAGAGAACCCTTATAAATTCCAAGGGACATGTGTCCTGAAGTCCCGCTATAATTAGATGTTGCAAAGGCCCTTATGGTAGAAAATCCCATTATACATGGCTCAAAGGAACTGGCCAGTAATTGTAATAGCTTCTCCCATCATCCTGCCATTCACCCATACTAGATTCAAACTAAAGACTCATCTATAGTGGCCACTTGGTCTGTGGTCATTTTGTATTAAGCCACTTTGTAGGTATCCTTACTTGAACTGTGGTTCACTCCAAATGTCATAATCTACTCTATTATAAGCCCAGAGGCTCATCATTTTGATTTTCCAAAGTCCCTATGGAATTAAATCCCAAATTCATGGCCCAAAATTTCATTTTTGATATATATTAATGTTGATACAATACCAACTATAATACCCTCACTACTGCATTGTTATAATACCACTACACTACCACGTGAATTCACCACTACTCATATTTAAACCAAGGTCAGATATAGGATTATTAGAAAAATTTACCGATTAGGAAATCCCAAAACGATAAAATAGAATATGGTTCATGAGGTATTATTAGGTACCACACCACAACTTTCTTGGGCCCAACAAGCTACCACATGGCATCCATCCCCAACTGATTTTGAGTGTGGAGGGACTTGAATCTGATTTGAATTTGATATATAAAGGATTGTATTCCATACATGGTACTACTTTGATAATCCCTAGTGGGAATATTATCAAAATATACATTATGATAATATTAAATGATGGTTCTATCCAATATTTCCAGTTTATGAAATAGGAAGAAAAGGTGTATAATTAGGAATATCATCTATTAAAGGGTTTAACTCAAGGATATGAAGTTTTTGAAAGATTATTATCCATGTAATAAAATTTTGTAAACACGATGACTAAAGCTATAAATCATTAGAATCATGATTTATCATGTGACTGATGGATTTTTTAGGATCATCTTATGATCACCACAGTAAAAGAAACCCATAAAAATATCAATCTATCATCAATGAAAAAACATGAAGTGGAGAAGAAAAAAATTAAAAAATACATACCTAAAATGTATAAAAGTCTATCTTCATTTAGATCAAATATGTTTTCTTAGTAATAATCACATATTTATAGCTAAAAACACTATTCACAATATTGGTTACACTAGCCACTAAAATCCTCGTTCTCAATATAAGGGCAGTGTGGTCTCTTATAGTGTGCTGGAACCTTCTCCACAAAGACAAAAGGAGACCAAAGAAGAAGAAAGTATCATCTATATCTTTTATGGACACACAAATCAAATAGAATTATACCAACACTTTATATAGGATTCCATCATTCAATAAATAGATTCAAGCATCAATGGTAGCCGATGTGAGTTAACACAACGCATAACTCGTTGGTGGTTCATAATCATTTAAATATTTCGAATGATTATTATATGTATATGTGGACATAAATAAATCAACATGTTGTTTCATAATTGAATGAAACCATGTGGAAGACATGGTATCATAAATACACTCGATATTGAATATTTCTTATCAATCATACACTATGATTGATACCAGTTGTAAGATATGATATAAGTATTTACATGCCCATATCATTGGATATAGTTCAGGTTATATTATACAATATGATATACATGTTTTATTAAATATCCCAAAATATACCAATTAGACTAAAATCTCATAAGTAAATAATAAAAAACTTCACAAAACTTTATTAATCCATCCAAACTTCTTTCGATATGGTTTATCAAAATCACTTTGTTTTTGGAATAAACACTTTGTCAAAAATTTAATCCGTATTCTAAGGACTAAATAAGTGAATGTAAGGGCCCTTATACCATTGAAAAAAAATATGAAATCCTAATTTTATAGATATACTCAAGGAATAGACTCTATCAAAACACAATGTTGCTCAATAAATAAAGGGTACTAGTGTGATCTTGATCAAACATACTCATATATCCATATTAACATTTCCACCATAATTTGTATCATATATGTCATGTGTATACTTATAAAACCTATTTTTTCAAGACATTGAGTGACTGATAGGCATGTAACATGTCAATATAGTATAGGTAATATCATTCACTAATGATTCATCAAAATAAACTAATCGGTATAAAGGAATACATCACATATTATTCATACAATTAGCCAACCATATCACATGTCACTCAACTAAGTGTGGACATGAATTCCATCATTGTAATTAAATAAAGGTTTTGGATATCTTAAACTTGTTATAAAAGTCAACAAATATCATCTTATTTAAGCACTATCCAACAACATGAACTGTAACTTATCCAAACACCCCCAAATTAGCTAAGCCTCGAGGATTTCATAAGAAAGGTATCGAAGTATGAAGGTTATCATTATTCGTATATCTCCAACCTTTTGTAATAAGGATTCATAATAAACATACACCCTTAAGTATATCAATGACCATGTGACATTCCATGTTATATACTTGGTAGTTTAGTTCAGATAATAAGTCTCAACTTATTACCTCATGACTCTATTCTTTTCATTGTGTATAGTACTCCTTATATCAGGTAAAATATTATACTCATGTTAATCTTAACATATCATAAAAACCTGTAGTACTTTTTGATGGTCATTATTGAAACCTAAGGTATTTCTATAAACCATAATAGGGGGTTAGTTATAGTGTTTTAAAATTTATTCCTATCCTAAATATAGTTGGATCTTGTCTTATAATTGGAAAAGACACCTTGAATTTGTCACACAAGTGAAACCAAATGTAGAACAATAAAAGAGAATAGATCTAAATTTTTTTAATTGGTCCACTTGCACTATGGTATATCCAAGGATCATATATCAAAGATGTATTTATATTCCAATTAATCACTAACCCACTCAATTTTTGTTATAATTTTTGGATAAACTCATTTATCATCCAAGTTCCAAGGCCTCTTCCTCTATTTTTCTCACTTATTTTCGATGGGGTTACAAAATTTTATGTCAACACATATTTTATACTCACAAGGATATAAAAAAATGGTATAAAACCAAACAATAATGTATTTTATCCATGATGAATTATTCTTTACTTCCAAATATTAAATGTTGTACACATAAACTCTTCACTTTAAACTCATATCTTTAATTGAATTTATTATGATCACCCTTAAATTCTAAATTATTGATATTCAATGAATTCCATACTAATTAAATCTACTTCCCATATTCTAGATATTCAATATCCCCATATTTCCATATCATTCCTTTTTATAGAATATACCAATGTATCTAAGAAATTTTGAATTTCAAATTAAAAAATAATACCTTAATCAAATTCTATCTTCATCTACTTTAAATTAATCCCGTTGATTATCTTTAAGTAGAACTCCACCAATTGAGTTCAAATGGGTAGTTAATAATTATATAAAAAACCACCAAACTATTATGTGAATACCATTTCACTAGTTCTAGTAAACTTAACTTAATTTTACCAGTCATGATGGGATATAATTTATCATGACATGAAAGATTGGTTCCTTTTACAGTTATTCACCTACTGTCATATGCATCATCGTGTGATGTGAAGCTTCGTGGCTCAGATATGATTTGATTTACTAAACAGCCTTAAGTTTAATATTTATGACCTAAACTTATTTTACATGGTATGAATATCATGGTGTGGTTCATTTAACCACAACATTACTTTAATACCATTACATGATTAATTTCTAGATAATATTTAACTCTACACTTGTTGTGACATGAATCAATTCCATAATGTGTCTATATTTAAATATATGGAACCACATTAATTTTAGAAAACTCTCTTCATGGTGTTTTCAATATATCATGGTTTTAAATACCCTTACATTCAATCCAAAACACTTATTTATGAAATATTCTTGGCATATACAATCTCACTATAGTGTTACCAACTCTTATCCTCAAAAATAGTTAAGGATAAATCCTTTTATATGAGATTCTATAGTTTAGTTTCTCTTATATATGATCTAGGTGACTCCTAAATATCATCCTTTCATAGAGTAAATTAATTTTACATACCATGAATTTTTTTATTTCCCAATTCTATCCTGGATTACTCTTACTTATAACCATAGTTACGTTTATGTATTAACTAGAGAGTTTATAACTTTTCCAAATTTTCTATGAATTTCATTCATGACATTATATGAGTGCTTGTTCTATGACCTAACCAATTCTCACTACTTCCAGAATCTTTAAAGTACACCTCCAATTATCTCAAATCAACTCCAAACACAATCACACGCATCAAAAAACATTCAAAAAAGTTTTAATTTATAAAAAATCATATATTACAACATGTGGTTGTAATAATATTACCCTTTGGATTTTGTTACTGGTTTTCCAAGTTTGATCCTCCAATTTATTTCCATTCAAGTTTTTTTAACACCACTATACTCTCAATATTTCTCTACATACTCTCCCTATATCCTATATACTCACCCTATATCCTTATAGTCATTATCTCACTTTGATAATAAAATTAAAAGTGTTTTTCTTTCTAGATCTAATAATATCCTAAAATCCAAAAACATCAATTATGCCACTCTAAGAAAATTTATATTAAAAATTATATAAGACTATGTGATTCAAAGATCATTTTAGGAAATAATATAAAGAGTTAATTAATAAATTGTTGACTATATTTTATAATTAAAACTTATTTATGCTACTAATTCATCATGGATTGTGTCTCATGGTATCTTTTTACATCAAAAAATTAGATTCTTATAAGAACAGACAATATTGAAATAAAACATTAGTACAATGGGAAGAGGGGAAATTTGAACCCCCTTATTTTGAGGTAATTTGTTGAACTTAGAGGTTCAAATGATGATTTTTAAACAAAAGTCCATCCAATGTCTTAGTAAAGGTATATTCTACTTGATATTGTTTCCCAAAAAACTCCAATTTCACAATGTTGAGCTCCACCCTCCACTTTATAAAGTTATATCATATCTCAATAATTTTTGTGTGAGATTATTGTGATAGATTATTTATTAACTTAATGGAACTCTTTTTTTCACACTTTATTGGAATTTATTTTCATACCACATCTCCATAATATTCCAATTATTGTTTTTTTAACACCAATTGTATATAATTATTAGTAGCAGAAATATATTATGAATATGTTTTTCTCAATAATATAAAATTATATTTATTACCCTTAAATCCAACATAATTTGTTCCAATGAATAAAGCACTTAAACATGTGGATTTTTTATCCAAAATATCACCATCCCATACTGCATTTGAATAGGCCACCAGATCTATATCTTCTATATCCTTGAAAGCTAAACCATAATTCAGCATTTCTGGAATATATTCCTCAATCCTCTATATGGTCAAGATATGTAATTTATTTGAATAAATTTGAAATAATTACTATAAGAACATAAGAAGGAAAATACTAGGTCCTTTTTATGTAAGATAAATCAAACTTATAATAATTCTTCTATACAGTGTTGATTATACTCTATCATTGTCCTCATACTTCCCCAGATTAGCTCTAACTGCTATTAAAGTTGAAACTAGTTTTCATTATTCTACCATGGACATCTTTAACTCTTACTTTACATATTTAACCTCTAATATTAATGTTATCCCTTTATATTGATGTAATTTCATTAAAATAAAGTAAGTCAACTCTCCAATTATATATATCTAAAATTATGAACACATAAATTATGGAAACTTGTTAACAAAATTATACTTATTTCCTCCAAATATGATTTAATCTACTTATTGCATCCAAATATGATATGCTTAGTTGAGTGACATAATTTTTTTAAAATATCTAGTAAATATAATCATGAGGTTTTTTTAAATCAAAAGTTTCCAATATAATGTGCATACTGTATGGATTTATTTTTAGATCAAAAGAAAGAATTAAATCATGGAATAAAAATATTGTTAAGTGTCTACAAGAGGTTAGTGGGAGATTGATAGAGATAATATTTTCATAATTTTTAATATGTGTTTCAATGATTTAACCCCTTACAATTAATCAATTTGATCTGATTTTCATCATTTTAGTATTTTTGGTGAATTATGGGCTTAATTGTGGAAATTGGTTAATTCTGGAAATTTAGCAGTTTTGTGGAGATTCTGTATTTCGGGCATATATTTTATATTTTTTATCCAAATTGTATGGTTCTTTTTTTGTAGGATTTCTATGCTCGTTGGATTCATTTTATCCTTATGGACCCAAAGCTCAATCCATCATTTGGAAGCTCAAATTCAGCTCACAAACCAGGCCTCGAAAACTGTGTACAGATTTGTAATGTTTTAATGCTGAGCTTTTATCTCGAAGCTGACAGATCCAATGGAGCTGATATTCGACAAGGAGCTGTAATAGGAATTAATGAACATCTTTCATTAAGGAGGCCACGTCTGAATCGGCTGTTTTCAAGGGATTAATGTCATGGGAAGTTGGAGTTGTGGAAGACGAAGAGTCACATGGACAGAATTAAATATCCGGAGTAATGTGGCCATATCTCCTTAATACGTGGACCAATTAAGCTCAAATTTTGTGGGTCGACGGAGGAGATGGAGGGGAACAACTTTAAAGAAGGAACAATTCTCCAAATCGGTCATTTAATATGCCAACCGGACTAAAACTTTCGGGGGAGTAATTTTGGAGGGAAATTTTCTACTCCCCAATCCTATAAATAAGAGTATTCACTTCCATTCAAGGGGGTTGAAGAAGGTGAAAGAAGGGCTGTGCTGGAGGATTGAGTTCTTGATGTTCTTTTTATTTTCTATTTTCTTTTTACTTAGTTTGATTATGCTCTCTTCTTCCCCTTTCAACTCTAATACCCTTCACATGGAGGGGTAAAACCTTTGAGTGATCGGGGAAGGGGGAGTTTCTCTTTTGTAATGTCGGAGTTTTGTGCTTAAATGTAAAACCTTATCTTTCTTATGAATGACATCTATTATCAGTGTTTCCCAATTATCTTAATGCGATCGTGTTTTGAGTTTGGTGTATTCATTTTTAATAGCTTTGGTTAAAGACTTTTTATCTCCCTCTGCCTAGTGCAATTTGTCTCGATCGAGCAGATTGTGTTAGGTAGTGAGTGTCTAACGATCGTTGGCACGTGTGTGGAACTAGTAGACTTTTTCTAGAGTTCTAAGGAGAAACAATTCCCGATCGGGACTTGCCTTAGTTGTTTAGGAATTGTTTATGAACTTTCATGCACATAGGAGTGAGTTCTATTTTCTTCTTTAATCAAGGGTGATAGATGACTCGATCGAGGAGTCTTTCATTTGTCATTCAAAAGGAAGAGAGGTGAGATTATCTTTTTGACTATGATGACATTACAAAAGGTGATCCTACCCTGACCCCATCACTCTCTTCATCCATTAGTGTTCAACCTTTCTTTTCAATTGCTTGTTTTATTTTTCAACTCAAACAATTTTCAAAAAGAACCTCTTCTTCTTTCTTTAATTTAAGTGACAAAGATAATTGTTGTGCACTCCTCTCTGGAGACAACTTAGGTTACCCACTTTGCTACATTTTAACTTAGGTTTTATTTGTTTTTGCCACACCACACGACAGGCACGTGTCAAAACTTGGCGCCGTTGCCGGGGAGGCTGTGCCAACAATCTAATTCTAACATTTTGTAAATATTTTCATTTATTTTATTTAAAAAAATCTAAAAAAAATCCATGATGTATGCCAACTGCAATTATTATTCTTGGATTGATTACTCACAGTTTCAGGGGAAAATGGTTTATAATGATGAGGAATCCCACTTTCAAAAGCTTGATGAACTCACTGTTTTGGCCAAACAAATGATGAATGGCCATGTCACAGGTATCTCACTTCAAGAACTGATGGACATGGTGAATCAAGTAAACATTGATTATCAAAGATTGAAGTCCTTAGAGAAGGTTACATTGGATCAAGAACCTCAACCGGAACCTAAACCTGATCCATTGGTGGAAGTGTATTCCCCACTCATCCTTGATGTTGAAGAACCAGTAAGTACAGGAGATCAACAAGATCTGGATATGTTCTGGAAGGAGTGTGAGGAACTACTTAATCCCACAGTTCCTAATAATGTAGAAGATCCATCATCATTGAAGGAATACACCACCAACGTGGTTGAATTTGAAGAGAATGTTGAGGAGCCTGACTACCCTCCTCCATCTGCTGCCACTCTACATCAAGTGGAACTTCCCACTGAAGAAGCAAATGAAGTCGAGGAACCTCAGGGAGATGATCTTTTCTTGAACTCATTATATTCTAATTTTATTGAATCTGAATTGAGTATCACCTCCCCTTGCTTTTCAGACTCGGAAAACTCATGTATTGTCTTGGCGGCTAAGGAAGAAAAGGGATATGTGCTTAACGAAGAACATATGGATCTCCCAGAACATGTTGACCATTTATTGGAGGGAGTTCAAGAGGGAATCCAAGTGTATTTGCCTAAGGAAAAAGTGATTCAAGATGATTACTTTGAAAGGGAAGAATTCGATATTGACACTTCATGCTTTAACTTTTTTCAAATAGAATTATACTTTGACTATTCCTTTAATTTTTCCAATGATGCAGCATACCTTCAGAAATCACTGGAGAATGAAGAGGTGGCTGTGAAATTGGAAACCAAGAAATATGGGGACTCATTCTTTGTCCTACCCCCACTAAGAAAATTGTATCTTATTGTACTAGGGGTGGATTTGGTGTACTATACCCATGGTGTCCTCCACAAAAAGGATGAAACACATGATGTGAAGAAGAAGTTTTGTTGGTTCATCATAAAGAAACTCAACCCACCTTCAGATTGGGGATAACCAACAGAAACTGCCCATCTGGAGGCAGTCAAAACCCAGGGCCCACTTGGGGGATTAAACCAATATCTATCCTTCTTTTCTCATCTTATTTCTATTTTCATTTTTTTTAATAAATTTCTTTAGGTTTTTAGTGTGCAACACTTAGGAGCTTAACTCAATGTTGCATTATCAATAAGATCCATCAGGTTGTACCTATCCTTTACACTTTCTTGTTGTTGTGTTTCATTCTAAAATATACTAACATGTTAAATCCACTTGAATGCATTGAGGACACTGCATCATTTAATTGTGGGGGAGGGAACCTTTGTAGTTTTGGATTTTCATTCGTTGTTTGTTTTCAAAAAAAAAAAATTTGTGTGTGTTTCAAATTTTGTGTGTGTTTATTTTTCATTTTTTTGGTGTGTTTTTGAAACTTTTGAGCTGAAATGATTGTCATTTCTATTTTTGAAACCCATGTCATTGAGTGAACCAATTTATTCCATGAAACTGAGCTTAAATGAATGCTGAAAATGATTTTGTTTCAAGTTCAATTCTTTGTGAATTTCATGAAAAGTACTCAGGATTTTGAATCCCATGCCACATCTCACTGTCATTATCTTTAAAATCATTTTCCTGTGAGGCTTCTGAACCATTATTGTTGTATTCTTTTCATTCACCTCACTTCTTGAGAGAACCAGACCATGCTTGTTTTAACCAGAATTTGATTCATTCCTTTCGAAACTTGAGGGTTTGGGGTACATGTGTTTTAAATGATTGAGGCGTTTCTTTGGTTTGAAAGCCCCCTTTTCAAGATAATCCCTTTCATTCTGGCCTACCTTGTAAATTAATCCTTGTAGCCCATAGAAGCCATGAATAGCCTGTTAGGTTAGCCACATTACAAGCCAATTTTCCCTTTCCAACCTGCTCTTGAAGTGAAATTGCATGATCTAGTTGAACTTAAGTGTTGGGGAAGCTGTCTTGTGTTGTGCTACCACATTTGGTGAATCTTTGGGTGGAAATTAAAATGCTGAAGAGATGTGTGTGCTGATTAAAAATCATCATGTTTAAAGCTGTGCCTTTTCTGGAGCTTTCATGATAAAAGGAGCTGTGCCTTTCTGGAGCTTCTAATGGAGGAAGAAAGTTGTGCCTTTTCTGGAGCTTTCAAGAAAATCATGCTTAAGAAGATTGAAATTTGTGCTGCGAAGATATTTGAACATTTCTTGATATTTCCTGATGATGGATCTGAATTTATACTAAGTGGAGTGAGGAGGATACCATACTTGAGTGAAAATTAGAATTGTGCAATTTTGCTTCAAAAAGAGCCAAGCTTTCCTCATTCAGCCTCAGAATTTTTTCACATAAAAATCCTACCAACCAAAAGCCACAGAACAACCTTTCAAAGTCCTCATGATAAAAAAATGTCCTTGACTCACATCGGGTGGAGAAGTAGGAGTTTTTCAAACCTATGGTGACCCTTGCATTGGTTTGGATGAGAAAAACATTGTTGAAAATTGATATTTGTGAGATGAGAGAAAATTAATGTGAGGTAGGTGTCTTGTGTGCATGGGAGGAAAAATAAAGAGTAAAAATATTGAATTATCTGATTTGAGAACTTGGAATAATGGTTATGGATGAGGCATGATAACTTTTATTTCTTGGTGTGGAATTGGTGGATCTCAATGGCATGTGTTTCGAATTTGGTTTGATTTGATTTTGATTTTGACTTGTCCGGGAGTCCAAGTGCTAAGTGTGGGGGAATTGATAGAGATAATATTTTCATAATTTTTAATATGTGTTTCAATGATTTAACCCCTTACAATTAATCAATTTGATCTGATTTGCATCATTTTAGTATTTTTGGTGAATTATGGGCTTAATTGTGGAAATTGGTTAATTCTGGAAATTTAGCAGTTTTGTGGAGCTTCTGTATTTCGGGCATATATTTTATATTTTTTATCCAAATTGTATGGTTCTTTTTTTGTAGGATTTCTATGCTCGTTGGATTCATTTTATCCTTCTGGACCCAAAGCTCAATCCATCATTTGGAAGCTCAAATTCAGCTCACAAACCAGGCCTCGAAAACTGTGTACAGATTTGTAATGTTTTAATGCTGAGCTTGTATCTCGAAGCTGCCCGATCCAATGGAGCTGATATTCGACAAGGAGCTGTAATAGGAATTAATGAACATCTTTCATTAAGGAGGCCACGTCTGAATCGGCTGTTTTCAAGGGATTAATGTCATGAGAAGTTGGAGTTGTGGAAGACGAAGAGTCACATGGACAGAATTAAATATCCGGAGTAATGTGGCCATATCTCCTTAATACGTGGACCAATTAATCTTAAATTTTGTGGGTCGACGGATGCGATGGAGGGGAACAACTTTAAAGAAGGAACAATTCTCAAAATCGGTCATTTAATATGCCAACCGGACTCAAACTTTCGGGGGAGTAATTTTGGAGGGAAATTTTCTACTCCCCAATCCTATAAATAAGAGTATTCACTTCCATTCAAGGGGGTTGAAGAAGGTGAAAGAAGGGCTGTGCTGGAGGATTGAGTTCTTGATGTTCTTTTTATTTTCTATTTTCTTTTTACTTAGTTTGATTATGCTCTCTTCTTCCCCTTTCAACTCTAATACCCTTCACATGGAGGGGTAAAACCTTTGAGTGATCGGGGAAGGGGGAGTTTCTCTTTTGTAATGTCGGAGTTTTGTGCTTAAATGTAAAACCTTATCTTTCTTATGAATGACATCTATTATCAGTGTTTCCCAATTATCTTAATGCGATCGTGTTTTGAGTTTGGTGTATTCATTTTTAATAGCTTTGGTTAAAGACTTTTTATCTCCCTCTGCCTAGTGCAATTTGTCTCGATCGAGCAGATTGTGTTAGGTAGTGAGTGTCTAACGATCGTTGGCACGTGTGTGGAACTAGTAGACTTTTTCTAGAGTTCTAAGGAGAAACAATTCCCGATCGGGACTTGCCTTAGTTGTTTAGGAATTGTTTATGAACTTTCATGCACATAGGAGTGAGTTCTATTTTCTTCTTTAATCAAGGGTGATAGATGACTCGATCGAGGAGTCTTTCATTTGTCATTCAAAAGGAAGAGAGGTGAGATTATCTTTTTGACTATGATGACATTACAAAAGTTGATCCTACCCTGACCCCATCACTCTCTTCATCCATTAGTGTTCAACCTTTCTTTTCAATTGCTTGTTTTATTTTTCAACTCAAACAATTTTCAAAAAGAACCTCTTCTTCTTTCTTTAATTTAAGTGACAAAGATAATTGTTGTGCACTCCTCTCTGGAGACAACTTAGGTTACCCACTTTGCTACATTTTAACTTAGGTTTTATTTGTTTTTGCCACACCACACGACAGGCACGTGTCAAAACTTGGCGCCGTTGCCGGGGAGGCTGTGCCAACAATCTAATTCTAACATTTTGTAAATATTTTCATTTATTTTATTTAAAAAAATCTAAAAAAAATCCATGATGTATGCCAACTGCAATTATTATTCTTGGATTGATTACTCACAGTTTCAGGGGAAAATGGTTTATAATGATGAGGAATCCCACTTTCAAAAGCTTGATGAACTCACTGTTTTGGCCAAACAAATGATGAATGGCCATGTCACAGGTATCTCACTTCAAGAACTGATGGACATGGTGAATCAAGTAAACATTGATTATCAAAGATTGAAGTCCTTAGAGAAGGTTACATTGGATCAAGAACCTCAACCGGAACCTAAACCTGATCCATTGGTGGAAGTGTATTCCCCACTCATCCTTGATGTTGAAGAACCAGTAAGTACAGGAGATCAACAAGATCTGGATATGTTCTGGAAGGAGTGTGAGGAACTACTTAATCCCACAGTTCCTAATAATGTAGAAGATCCATCATCATTGAAGGAATACACCACCAACGTGGTTGAATTTGAAGATAATGTTGAGGAGCCTGACTACCCTCCTCCATCTGCTGCCACTCTACATCAAGTGGAACTTCCCACTGAAGAAGCAAATGAAGTCGAGGAACCTCAGGGAGATGATCTTTTCTTGAACTCATTATATTCTAATTTTATTGAATCTGAATTGAGTATCACCTCCCCTTGCTTTTCAGACTCGGAAAACTCATGTATTGTCTTGGCGGCTAAGGAAGAAAAGGGATATGTGCTTAACGAAGAACATATGGAGCTCCCAGAACATGTTGACCATTTATTGGAGGGAGTTCAAGAGGGAATCCAAGTGTATTTGCCTAAGGAAAAAGTGATTCAAGATGATTACTTTGAAAGGGAAGAATTCGATATTGACACTTCATGCTTTAACTTTTTTCAAATAGAATTATACTTTGACTATTCCTTTAATTTTTCCAATGATGCAGCATACCTTCAGAAATCACTGGAGAATGAAGAGGTGGCTGTGAAATTGGAAACCAAGAAATATGGGGACTCATTCTTTGTCCTACCCCCACTAAGAAAATTGTATCTTATTGTACTAGGGGTGGATTTGGTGTACTATACCCATGGTGTCCTCCACAAAAAGGATGAAACACATGATGTGAAGAAGAAGTTTTGTTGGTTCATCATAAAGAAACTCAACCCACCTTCAGATTGGGGATAACCAACAGAAACTGTCCATCTGGAGGCAGTCAAAACCCAGGGCCCACTTGGGGGATTAAACCAATATCTATCCTTCTTTTCTCATCTTATTTATATTTTCATTTTTTTAATAAATTTCTTATGTTTTCTTTTGTTCTTTTTCTTGTAGGTTTTTAGTGTGCAACACTTAGGAGCTTAACTCAATGTTGCATTATCAATAAGATCCATCAGGTTGTACCTATCCTTTACACTTTCTTGTTGTTGTGTTTCATTCTAAAATATACTAACATGTTAAATCCACTTGAATGCATTGAGGACACTGCATCATTTAATTTTGGGGGAGGGAACCTTTGTAGTTTTGGATTTTCATTCGTTGTTTGTTTTCAAAAAAAAAAAATTGTGTGTGTTTCAAATTTTGTGTGTGTTTATTTTTCATTTTTTTGGTGTGTTTTTGAAACTTTTGAGCTGAAATGATTGTCATTTCTATTTTTGAAACCCATGTCATTGAGTGAACCAATTTATTCCATGAAACTGAGCTTAAATGAATGCTGAAAATGATTTTGTTTCAAGTTCAATTCTTTGTGAATTTCATGAAAAGTACTCAGGATTTTGAATCACATGCCACATCTCACTGTCATTATCTTTAAAATCATTTTCCTGTGAGGCTTCTGAACCATTATTGTTGTATTCTTTTCATTCACCTCACTTCTTGAGAGAACCAGACCATGCTTGTTTTAACCAGAATTTGATTCATTCCTTTCGAAACATGAGGGTTTGGGGTACATGTGTTTTAAATGATTGAGGCGTTTCTTTGGTTTGAAAGCCCCCTTTTCAAGATAATCCCTTTAATTCTGGCCTACCTTGTAAATTAATCCTTGTAGCCCATAGAATCCATGAATAGCCTGTTAGGTTAGCCACATTACAAGCCAATTTTCCCTTTCCAACCTTCTCTTGAAGTGAAATTGCATGATCTAGTTGAACTTAAGTGTTGGGGAAGCTGTCTTGTGTTGTGCTACCACATTTGGTGAAACTTTGGGTGGAAATTAAAATTCTGAAGAGATGTGTGTGCTGATTAAAAATCATCATGTTTAAAGCTGTGCCTTTTCTGGAGCTTTCATGATAAAAGAAGCTGTGCCTTTCTGGAGCTTCTAATGGAGGAAGAAAGCTGTGCCTTTTCTGGAGCTTTCAAGAAAATCATGCTTAAGAAGATTGAAATTTGTGCTGCGAAGATATTTGAACATTTCTTGATATTTCCTGATGATGGATCTGAATTTATACTAAGTGGAGTGAGGAGGATACCATACTTGAGTGAAAATTAGAATTGTGCAATTTTGCTTCAAAAAGAGCCAAGCCTTCCTCATTCAGCCTCAGAATTTTTTCACATAAAAATCCTACCAACCAAAAGCCACAGAACAACCTTTCAAAGTCCTCATGATAAAAAAATGTCCTTGACTCACATCAGGTGGAGAAGTAGGAGTTTTTCAAACCTATGGTGACCCTTGCATTGGTTTGGATGAGAAAAACATTGTTGAAAATTGATATTTGTGAGATGAGAGAAAATTAATGTGAGGTAGGTGTCTTGTGTGCATGGGAGGAAAAATAAAGAGTAAAAATATTGAATTATCTGATTTGAGAACTTGGAATAATGGTTATGGATGAGGCATGATAACTTTTATTTCTTGGTGTGGAATTGGTGGATCTCAATGGCATGTGTTTCGAATTTGGTTTGATTTGATTTTGATTTTGACTTGTCCGGGAGTCCAAGTGCTAAGTGTGGGGGAATTGATAGAGATAATATTTTCATAATTTTTAATATGTGTTTCAATGATTTAACCCCTTACAATTAATCAATTTGATCTGATTTGCATCATTTTAGTATTTTTGGTGAATTATGGGCTTAATTGTGGAAATTGGTTAATTCTGGAAATTTAGCAGTTTTGTGGAGCTTCTGTATTTCGGGCATATATTTTATATTTTTTATCCAAATTGTATGGTTATTTTTTTGTAGGATTTCTATGCTCGTTGGATTCATTTTATCCTTCTGGACCCAAAGCTCAATCCATCATTTGGAAGCTCAAATTCAGCTCACAAACCAGGCCTCGAAAACTATGTACAGATTTGTAATGTTTTAATGCTGAGCTTGTATCTCGAAGCTGACCGACCAATGGAGCTGATATTCGACAAGGAGCTGTAATAGGAATTAATGAACATCTTTCATTAAGGGGGCCATGTCTGAATCGGCTGTTTTCAAGGGATTAATGTCATGGGAAGTTGGAGTTGTGGAAGACGAAGAGTCACATGGACTGAATTAAATATCCGGAGTAATGTGGCCATATCTCCTTAATACGTGGACCAATTAAGCTCAAATTTTGTGGGTCGACGGAGGAGATGGAGGGGAACAACATTAAAGAAGGAACAATTCTCAAAATCGGTCATTTAATATGCCAACAGGACTAAAACTTTCGGGGGAGTAATTTTGGAGGGAAATTTTCTACTCCCCAATCCTATAAATAAGAGTATTCACTTCCATTCAAGGGGGTTGAAGAAGGTGAAAGAAGGGATGTGCTGGAGGATTGAGTTCTTTATGTTCTTTTTATTTTCTATTTTCTTTTTACTTAGTTTGATTATGCTCTCTTCTTCCCCTTTCAACTCTAATACCCTTCACATGGAGGGGTAAAACCTTTGAGTGATCGGGGAAGGGGGAGTTTCTCTTTTGTAATGTCGGAGTTTTGTGCTTAAATGTAAAACCTTATCTTTCTTATGAATGACATCTATTATCAGTGTTTCCCAATTATCTTAATGCGATCGTGTTTTGAGTTTGGTGTATTCATTTTTAATAGCTTTGGTTAAAGACTTTTTATCTCCCTCTGCCTAGTGCAATTTGTCTCGATCGAGCAGATTGTGTTAGGTAGTGAGTGTCTAACGATCGTTGGCACGTGTGTGGAACTAGTAGACTTTTTCTAGAGTTCTAAGGAGAAACAATTCCCGATCGGGACTTGCCTTAGTTGTTTAGGAATTGTTTATGAACTTTCATGCACATAGGAGTGAGTTCTATTTTCTTCTTTAATCAAGGGTGATAGATGACTCGATCGAGGAGTCTTTCATTTGTCATTCAAAAGGAAGAGAGGTGAGATTATCTTTTTGACTATGATGACATTACAAAAGGTGATCCTACCCTGACCCCATCACTCTCTTCATCCATTAGTGTTCAACCTTTCTTTTCAATTGCTTGTTTTATTTTTCAACTCAAACAATTTTCAAAAAGAACCTCTTCTTCTTTCTTTAATTTAAGTGACAAAGATAATTGTTGTGCACTCCTCTCTGGAGACAACTTAGGTTACCCACTTTGCTACATTTTAACTTAGGTTTTATTTGTTTTTGCCACACCACACGACAGGCACGTGTCAAAACTTGGCGCCGTTGCCGGGGAGGCTGTGCCAACAATCTAATTCTAACATTTTGTAAATATTTTCATTTATTTTATTTAAAAAAATCTAAAAAAAATCCATGATGTATGCCAACTGCAATTATTATTCTTGGATTGATTACTCACAGTTTCAGGGGAAAATGGTTTATAATGATGAGGAATCCCTCTTTCAAAAGCTTGATGAACTCACTGTTTTGGCCAAACAAATGATGAATGGCCATGTCACAGGTATCTCACTTCAAGAACTGATGGACATGGTGAATAAAGTAAACATTGATTATCAAAGATTGAATTCCTTAGAGAAGGTTACATTGGATCAAGAACCTCAACCGGAACCTAAACCTGATCCATTGGTGGAAGTGTATTCCCCACTCATCCTTGATGTTGAAGAACCAGTAAGTACAGGAGATCAACAAGATCTGGATATGTTCTGGAAGGAGTGTGAGGAACTACTTAATCCCACAGTTCCTCATAATGTAGAAGATCCATCATCATTGAAGGAATACACCACCAACGTGGTTGAATTTGAAGAGAATGTTGAGGAGCCTGACTACCCTCCTCCATCTGCTGCCACTCTACTTCAAGTGGAACTTCCCACTGAAGAAGCAAATGAAGTCGAGGAACCTCAGGGAGATGATCTTTTCTTGAACTCATTATATTCTAATTTTATTGAATCTGAATTGAGTATCACCTCCCCTTGCTTTTCAGACTCGGAAAACTCATGTATTGTCTTGGCGGCTAAGGAAGAAAAGGGATATGTGCTTAACGAAGAACATATGGAGCTCCCAGAACATGTTGACCATTTATTGGAGGGAGTTCAAGAGGGAATCCAAGTGTATTTGCCTAAGGAAAAAGTGATTCAAGATGATTACTTTGAAAGGGAAGAATTCGATATTGACACTTCATGCTTTAAATTTTTTCAAATAGAATTATACTTTGACTATTCCTTTAATTTTTCCAATGATGCAGCATACCTTCAGAAATCACTGGAGAATGAAGAGGTGGCTGTGAAATTGGAAACCAAGAAATATGGGGACTCATTCTTTGTCCTACCCCCACTAAGAAAATTGTATCTTATTGTACTAGGGGTGGATTTGGTGTACTATACCCATGGTGTCCTCCACAAAAAGGATGAAACACATGATGTGAAGAAGAAGTTTTGTTGGTTCATCATAAAGAAACTCAACCCACCTTCAGATTGGGGATAACCAACAGAAACTGCCCATCTGGAGGCAGTCAAAACCCAGGGCCCACTTTGGGGATTAAACCAATATCTATCCTTCTTTTCTCATCTTATTTCTATTTTCATTTTTTTTAATAAATTTCTTATGTTTTCTTTTGTTCTTTTTCTTGTAGGTTTTTAGTGTGCAACACTTAGGAGCTTAACTCAATGTTGCATTATCAATAAGATCCATCAGGTTGTACCTATCCTTTACACTTTCTTGTTGTTGTGTTTCATTCTAAAATATACTAACATGTTAAATCCACTTGAATGCATTGAGGACACTGCATCATTTAATTGTGGGGGAGGGAACCTTTGTAGTTTTGGATTTTCATTCGTTGTTTGTTTTCAAAAAAAAAAATTGTGTGTGTTTCAAATTTTGTGTGTGTTTATTTTTCATTTTTTTGGTGTGTTTTTGAAACTTTTGAGCTGAAATGATTGTCATTTCTATTTTTGAAACCCATGTCATTGAGTGAACCAATTTATTCCATGAAACTGAGCTTAAATGAATGCTGAAAATGATTTTGTTTCAAGTTCAATTCTTTGTGAATTTCATGAAAAGTACTCAGGATTTTGAATCCCATGCCACATCTCACTGTCATTATCTTTAAAATCATTTTCCTGTGAGGCTTCTGAACCATTATTGTTGTATTCTTTTCATTCACCTCACTTCTTGAGAGAACCAGACCATGCTTGTTTTAACCAGAATTTGATTCATTCCTTTCGAAACTTGAGGGTTTGGGGTACATGTGTTTTAAATGATTGAGGCGTTTCTTTGGTTTGAAAGCCCCCTTTTCAAGATAATCCCTTTCATTCTGGCCTACCTTGTAAATTAATCCTTGTAGACCATAGAAGCCATGAATAGCCTGTTAGGTTAGCCACATTACAAGCCAATTTTCCCTTTCCAACCTGCTCTTGAAGTGAAATTGCATGATCTAGTTGAACTTAAGTGTTGGGGAAGCTGTCTTGTGTTGTGCTACCACATTTGGTGAAACTTTGGGTGGAAATTAAAATTCTGAAGAGATGTGTGTGCTGATTAAAAATCATCATTTTTAAAGCTGTGCCTTTTCTGGAGCTTTCATGATAAAAGAAGCTGTGCCTTTCTGGAGCTTCTAATGGAGGAAGAAAGCTGTGCCTTTTCTGGAGCTTTCAAGAAAATCATGCTTAAGAAGATTGAAATTTGTGCTGCGAAGATATTTGAACATTTCTTGATATTTCCTGATGATGGATCTGAATTTATACTAAGTGGAGTGAGGAGGATACCATACTTGAGTGAAAATTAGAATTGTGCAATTTTGCTTCAAAAAGAGCCAAGCCTTCCTCATTCAGCCTCAGAATTTTTTCACATAAAAATCCTACCAACCAAAAGCCACAGAAAAACCTTTCAAAGTCCTCATGATAAAAAAATGTCCTTGACTCAGATCGGGTGGAGAAGTAGGAGTTTTTCAAACCTATGGTGACCCTTGCATTGGTTTGGATGATAAAAACATTGTTGAAAATTGATATTTGTGAGATGAGAGAAAATTAATGTGAGGTAGGTGTCTTGTGTGCATGGGAGGAAAAATAAAGAGTAAAAATATTGAATTATCTGATTTGAGAACTTGGAATAATGGTTATGGATGAGGCATGATAACTTTTATTTCTTGGTGTGGAATTGGTGGATCTCAATGGCATGTGTTTCGAATTTGGTTTGATTTGATTTTGATTTTGACTTGTCCGGGAGTCCAAGTGCTAAGTGTGGGGGAATTGATAGAGATAATATTTTCATAATTTTTAATATGTGTTTCAATGATTTAACCCCTTACAATTAATCAATTTGATCTGATTTGCATCATTTTAGTATTTTTGGTGAATTATGGGCTTAATTGTGGAAATTGGTTAATTCTGGAAATTTAGCAGTTTTGTGGAGCTTCTGTATTTCGGGCATATATTTTATATTTTTTATCCAAATTGTATGGTTCTTTTTTTGTAGGATTTCTATGCTCGTTGGATTCATTTTATCCTTCTGGACCCAAAGCTCAATCCATCATTTGGAAGCTCAAATTCAGCTCACAAACCAGGCCTCGAAAACTGTGTACAGATTTGTAATGTTTTAATGCTGAGCTTGTATCTCGAAGCTGACCGATCCCATGGAGCTGATATTCGACAAGGAGCTGTAATAGGAATTAATGAACATCTTTCATTAAGGAGGACACGTCTGAATCGGCTGTTGTCAAGGGATTAATGTCATGGGAAGTTGGAGTTGTGGAAGACGAAGAGTCACATGGACAGAATTAAATATCCGGAGTAATGTGGCCATATCTCCTTAATACGTGGACCAATTAAGCTCAAATGTTGTGGGTCGAAGGAGGATATGGAGGGGAACAACTTTAAAGAAGGAACAATTCTCAAAATCGGTCATTTAATATGCCAACCGGACTCAAACTTTCGGGGGAGTAATTTTGGAGGGAAATTTTCTACTCCCCAATCCTATAAATAAGAGTATTCACTTCCATTCAAGGGGGTTGAAGAAGGTGAAAGAAGGGCTGTGCTGGAGGATTGAGTTCTTGATGTTATTTTTATTTTCTATTTTCTTTTTACTTAGTTTGATTATGCTCTCTTCTTCCCCTTTCAACTCTAATACCCTTCACATGGAGGGGTAAAACCTTTGAGTGATCGGGGAAGGGGGAGTTTCTCTTTTGTAATGTCGGAGTTTTGTGCTTAAATGTAAAACCTTATCTTTCTTATGAATGACATCTATTATCAGTGTTTCCCAATTATCTTAATGCGATCGTGTTTTGAGTTTGGTGTATTCATTTTTAATAGCTTTGGTTAAAGACTTTTTATCTCCCTCTGCCTAGTGCAATTTGTCTCGATCGAGCAGATTGTGTTAGGTAGTGAGTGTCTAACGATCGTTGGCACGTGTGTGGAACTAGTATACTTTTTCTAGAGTTCTAAGGAGAAAAAATTCCCGATCGGGACTTGCCTTAGTTGTTTAGGAATTGTTTATGAACTTTCATGCACATAGGAGTGAGTTCTATTTTCTTCTTTAATCAAGGGTGATAGATGACTCGATCGAGGAGTCTTTCATTTGTCATTCAAAAGGAAGAGAGGTGAGATTATCTTTTTGACTATGATGAGATTACAAAAGGTGATCCTACCCTGACCCCATCACTCTCTTCATCCATTAGTGTTCAACCTTTCTTTTCAATTGCTTGTTTTATTTTTCAACTCAAACAATTTTCAAAAAGAACCTCTTCTTCTTTCTTTAATTTAAGTGACAAAGATAATTGTTGTGCACTCCTCTCTGGAGACAACTTAGGTTACCCACTTTGCTACATTTTAACTTAGGTTTTTTTTGTTTTTGCCACACCACACGACAGGCACGTGTCAAAACTTGGCGCCGTTGCCGGGGAGGCTGTGCCAACAATCTAATTCTAACATTTTGTAAATATTTTCATTTATTTTATTTAAAAAAATCTAAAAAAAATACATGATGTATGCCAACTGCAATTATTATTCTTGGATTGATTACTCACAGTTTCAGGGGAAAATGGTTTATAATGATGAGGAATCCCTCTTTCAAAAGCTTGATGAACTCACTGTTTTGGCCAAACAAATGATGAATGGCCATGTCACAGGTATCTCACTTCAAGAACTGATGGACATGGTGAATCAAGTAAACATTGATTATCAAAGATTGAAGTCCTTAGAGAAGGTTACATTGGATCAAGAACCTCAACCGGAACCTAAACCTGGTCCATTGGTGGAAGTGTATTCCCCACTCATCCTTGATGTTGAAGAACCAGTAAGTACAGGAGATCAACAAGATCTGGATATGTTCTGGAAGGAGTGTGAGGAACTACTTAATCCCACAGTTCCTCATAATGTAGAAGATCCATCATCATTGAAGGAATACACCACCAACGTGGTTGAATTTGAAGAGAATGTTGAGGAGCCTGACTACCCTCCTCCATCTGCTCCCACTCTACTTCAAGTGGAACTTCCCACTGAAGAAGCAAATGAAGTCGAGGAAGCTCAGGGAGATGATCTTTTCTTGAACTCATTATATTCTAATTTTATTGAATCTGAATTGAGTATCACTTCCCCTTGCTTTTCAGACTCGGAAAACTCATGTATTGTCTTGGCGGCTAAGGAAGAAAAGGGATATGTGCTTAACGAAGAACATATGGAGCTCCCAGAACATGTTGACCATTTATTGGAGGGAGTTCAAGAGGGAATCCAAGTGTATTTGCCTAAGGAAAAAGTGATTCAAGATGATTACTTTGAAAGGGAAGAATTCGCTATTGACACTTCATGCTTTAACTTTTTTCAAATAGAATTATACTTTGACTATTCCTTTAATTTTTCCAATGATGCAGCATACCTTCAGAAATCACTGGAGAATGAAGAGGTGGCTGTGAAATTGGAAACCAAGAAATATGGGGACTCATTCTTTGTCCTACCCCCACTAAGAAAATTGTATCTTATTGTACTAGGGGTGGATTTGGTGTACTATACCCATGGTGTCCTCCACAAAAAGGATGAAACACATGATGTGAAGAAGAAGTTTTGTTGGTTCATCATAAAGAAACTCAACCCACCTTCAGATTGGGGATAACCAACTGAAACTGCCCATCTGGAGGCAGTCAAAACCCAGGGCCCACTTGGGGGATTAAACCAATATCTATCCTTCTTTTCTCATCTTATTTCTATTTTCATTTTTTTTAATAAATTTCTTATGTTTTCTTTTGTTCTTTTTCTTGTTGGTTTTTAGTGTGCAACACTTAGGAGCTTAACTCAATGTTGCATTATCAATAAGATCCATCAGGTTGTACCTATCCTTTACACTTTCTTGTTGTTGTGTTAAATTTCTAAAATATACTAACATGTTAAATCCACTTGAATGCATTGAGGACACTGCATCATTTAATTGTGGGGGAGGGAACCTTTGTAGTTTTGGATTTTCATTCGTTGTTTGTTTTCAAAAAAAAAATTTGTGTGTGTTTCAAATTTTGTGTGTGTTTATTTTTCATTTTTTTGGTGTGTTTTTGAAACTTTTGAGCTGAAATGATTGTCATTTCTATTTTTGAAACTCATGTCATTGAGTGAACCAATTTATTCCATGAAACTGAGCTTAAATGAATGCTGAAAATGATTTTGTTTCAAGTTCAATTCTTTGTGAATTTCATGAAAAGTACTCAGGATTTTGAATCCCATGCCACATCTCACTGTCATTATCTTTAAAATCATTTTCCTGTGAGGCTTCTGAACCATTATTGTTGTATTCTTTTCATTCACCTCACTTCTTGAGAGAACCAGACCATGCTTGTTTTAACCAGAATTTGATTCATTCCTTTCGAAACTTGAGGGTTTGGGGTACATGTGTTTTAAATGATTGAGGCGTTTCTTTGGTTTGAAAGCCCCCTTTTCAAGATAATCCCTTTCATTCTGGCCTACCTTGTAAATTAATCCTTGTAGCCCATAGAAGCCATGAATAGACTGTTAGGTTAGCCACATTACAATCCAATTTTCCCTTTCCAACCTGCTCTTGAAGTGAAATTGCATGATCTAGTTGAACTTAAGTGTTGGGGAAGCTGTCTTGTGTTGTGCTACCACATTTGGTGAAACTTTGGGTGGAAATTAAAATGCTGAAGAGATGTGTGTGCTGATTAAAAATCATCATGTTTAAAGCTGTGCCTTTTCTGGAGCTTTCATGATAAAAGAAGCTGTGCCTTTCTGGAGCTTCTAATGGAGGAAGAAAGTTGTGCCTTTTCTGGAGCTTTCAAGAAAATCATGCTTAAGAAGATTGAAATTTGTGCTGCGAAGATATTTGAACATTTCTTGATATTTCCTGATGATGGATCTGAATTTATACTAAGTGGAGTGAGGAGGATACCATACTTGAGTGAAAATTAGAATTGTGCAATTTTGCTTCAAAAAGAGCCAAGCCTTCCTCATTCAGCCTCAGAATTTTTTCACATAAAAATCCTACCAACCAAAAGCCACAGAACAACCTTTCAAAGTCCTCATGATAAAAAAAATGTCCTTGACTCAGATCGGGTGGAGAAGTAGGAGTTTTTCAAACCTATGGTGACCCTTGCATTGGTTTGGATGAGAAAAACATTGTTGAAAATTGATATTTGTGAGATGAGAGAAAATTAATGTGAGGTAGGTGTCTTGTGTGCATGGGAGGAAAAATAAAGAGTAAAAATATTGAATTATCTGATTTGAGAACTTGTAATAATGGTTATGGATGAGGCATGATAACTTTTATTTCTTGGTGTGGAATTGGTGGATCTCAATGGCATGTGTTTCGAATTTGGTTTGATTTGATTTTGATTTTGACTTGTCCGGGAGTCCAAGTGCTAAGTGTGGGGGAATTGATAGAGATAATATTTTCATAATTTTTAATATGTGTTTCAATGATTTAACCCCTTACAATTAATCAATTTTATCTGATTTGCATCATTTTAGTATTTTTGGTGAATTATGGGCTTAATTGTGGAAATTGGTTAATTCTGGAAATTTAGCAGTTTTGTGGAGCTTCTATATTTCGGGCATATATTTTATATTTTTTATCCAAATTGTATGGTTCTTTTTTTGTAGGATTTATATGCTCGTTGGATTCATTTTATCCTTCTGGACCCAAAGCTCAATCCATCATTTGGAAGCTCAAATTCAGCTCACAAACCAGGCCTCGAAAACTGTGTACAGATTTGTAATGTTTTAATGCTGAGCTTGTATCTAGAAGCTGACCGATCCAATGGAGCTGATATTCGACAAGGAGCTGTAATAGGAATTAATGAACATCTTTCATTAAGGAGGCCACGTCTGAATCGGCTGTTTTCAAGGGATTAATGTCATGGGAAGTTGGAGTTGTGGAAGACGAAGAGTCACATGGACAGAATTAAATATCCGGAGTAATGTGGCCATATCTCCTTAATACGTGGACCAATTAAGCTCAAATGTTGTGGGTCGACGGAGGAGATGGAGGGGAACAACTTTAAAGAAGGAACAATTCTCAAAATCGGTCATTTAATATGCCAACCGGACTCAAACTTTCGGGGGAGTAATTTTGGAGGGAAATTTTCTACTCCCCAATCCTATAAATAAGAGTATTCACTTCCATTCAAGGGGGTTGAAGAAGGTGAAAGAAGGGCTGTGCTGGAGGATTGAGTTCTTGATGTTCTTTTTATTTTCTCTTTTCTTTTTACTTAGTTTGATTATGCTCTCTTCTTCCCCTTTCAACTCTAATACCCTTCACATGGAGGGGTAAAACCTTTGAGTGATCGGGGAAGGGGGAGTTTCTCTTTTGTAATGTCGGAGTTTTGTGCTTAAATGTAAAACCTTATCTTTCTTATGAATGACATCTATTATCAGTGTTTCCCAATTATCTTAATGCGATCGTGTTTTGAGTTTGGTGTATTCATTTTTAATAGCTTTGGTTAAAGACTTTTTATCTCCCTCTGCCTAGTGCAATTTGTCTCGATCGAGCAGATTGTGTTAGGTAGTGAGTGTCTAACGATCGTTGGCACGTGTGTGGAACTAGTAGACTTTTTCTAGATTTCTAAGGAGAAACAATTCCCGATCGGGACTTGCCTTAGTTGTTTAGGAATTGTTTATGAACTTTCATGCACATAGGAGTGAGTTCTATTTTCTTCTTTAATCAAGGGTGATAGATGACTCGATCGAGGAGTCTTTCATTTGTCATTCAAAAGGAAGAGAGGTGAGATTATCTTTTTGACTATGATGACATTACAAAAGGTGATCCTACCCTGACCCCATCACTCTCTTCATCCATTAGTGTTCAACCTTTCTTTTCAATTGCTTGTTTTATTTTTCAACTCAAACAATTTTCAAAAAGAACCTCTTCTTCTTTCTTTAATTTAAGTGACAAAGATAATTGTTGTGCACTCCTCTCTGGAGACAACTTAGGTTACCCACTTTTCTACATTTTAACTTAGGTTTTATTTGTTTTTGCCACACCACACGACAGGCACGTGTCAAAACTTGGCGCCGTTGCCGGGGAGGCTGTGCCAACAATCTAATTCTAACATTTTGTAAATATTTTCATTTATTTTATTTAAAAAAATCTAAAAAAAATCCATGATGTATGCCAACTGAAATTATTATTCTTGGATTGATTACTCACAGTTTCAGGGGAAAATGGTTTATAATGATGAGGAATCCCTCTTTCAAAAGCTTGATGAACTCACTGTTTTGGCCAAACAAATGATGAATGGCCATGTCACAGGTATCTCACTTCAAGAACTGATGGACATGGTGAATCAAGTAAACATTGATTATCAAAGATTGAAGTCCTTAGAGAAGGTTACATTGGATCAAGAACCTCAACCGGAACCTAAACCTGATCCATTGGTGGAAGTGTATTCCCCACTCATCCTTGATGTTGAAGAACCAGTAAGTACAGGAGATCAACAAGATCTGGATATGTTCTGGAAGGAGTGTGAGGAACTACTTAATCCCACAGTTCCTCGTAATGTAGAAGATCCATCATCATTGAAGGAATACACCACCAACGTGGTTGAATTTGAAGAGAATGTTGAGGAGCCTGACTACCCTCCTCCATCTGCTGCCACTCTACTTCAAGTGGAACTTCCCACTGAAGAAGCAAAGGAAGTCGAGGAACCTCAGGGAGATGATCTTTTCTTGAACTCATTATATTCTAATTTTATTGAATCTGAATTGAGTATCACCTCCCCTTGCTTTTCAGACTCGGAAAACTCATGTATTGTCTTGGCGGCTAAGGAAGAAAAGGGATATGTGCTTAACGAAGAACATATGGAGCTCCCAGAACATGTTGACCATTTATTGGAGGGAGTTCAAGAGGGAATCCAAGTGTATTTGCCTAAGGAAAAATTGATTCAAGATGATTACTTTGAAAGGGAAGAATTCGATATTGACACTTCATTCTTTAACTTTTTTCAAATAGAATTATACTTTGACTATTCCTTTAATTTTTCCAATGATGCAGCATACCTTCAGAAATCACTGGAGAATGAAGAGGTGGCTGTGAAATTGGAAACCAAGAAATATGGGGACTCATTCTTTGTCCTACCCCCACTAAGAAAATTGTATCTTATTGTACTAGGGGTGGATTTGGTGTACTATACCCATGGTGTCCTCCACAAAAAGGATGAAACACATGATGTGAAGAAGAAGTTTTGTTGGTTCATCATAAAGAAACTCAACCCACCTTCAGATTGGGGATAACCAACTGAAACTGCCCATCTGGAGGCAGTCAAAACCCAGGGCCCACTTGGGGGATTAAACCAATATCTATCCTTCTTTTCTCATCTTATTTCTATTTTCATTTTTTTTAATAAATTTCTTATGTTTTCTTTTGTTCTTTTTCTTGTAGGTTTTTAGTGTGCAACACTTAGGAGCTTAACTCAATGTTGCATTATCAATAAGATCCATCAGGTTGTACCTATCCTTTACACTTTCTTGTTGTTGTGTTTCATTCTAAAATATACTAACATGTTAAATCCACTTGAATGCATTGAGGACACTGCATCATTTAATTGTGGGGGAGGGAACCTTTGTAGTTTTGGATTTTCATTCGTTGTTTGTTTTCAAAAAAAAAATTTGTGTGTGTTTCAAATTTTGTGTGTGTTTATTTTTCATTTTTTTGGTGTGTTTTTGAAACTTTTGAGCTGAAATGATTGTCATTTCTATTTTTGAAACCCATGTCATTGAGTGAACCAATTTATTCCATGAAACTGAGCTTAAATGAATGCTGAAAATGATTTTGTTTCAAGTTCAATTCTTTGTGAATTTCATGAAAAGTACTCAGGATTTTGAATCCCATGCCACATCTCACTGTCATTATCTTTAAAATCATTTTCCTGTGAGGCTTCTGAACCATTATTGTTGTATTCTTTTCATTCACCTCACTTCTTGAGAGAACCATACCATGCTTGTTTTAACCAGAATTTGATTCATTCCTTTCGAAACTTGAGGGTTTGGGGTACATGTGTTTTAAATGATTGAGGCGTTTCTTTGGTTTGAAAGCCCCCTTTTCAAGATAATCCCTTTCATTCTGGCCTACCTTGTAAATTAATCCTTGTAGCCCATAGAAGCCATGAATAGCCTGTTAGGTTAGCCACATTACAAGCCAATTTTCCCTTTCCAACCTGCTCTTGAAGTGAAATTGCATGATCTAGTTGAACTTAAGTGTTGGGGAAGCTGTCTTGTGTTGTGCTACCACATTTGGTGAAACTTTGGGTGGAAATTAAAATTCTGAAGAGATGTGTGTGCTGATTAAAAATCATCATGTTTAAAGCTGTGCCTTTTCTGGAGCTTTCATGATAAAAGAAGTTGTGCCTTTCTGGAGCTTCTAATGGAGGAAGAAAGCTGTGCCTTTTCTGGAGCTTTCAAGAAAATCATGCTTAAGAAGATTGAAATTTGTGCTGCGAAGATATTTGAACATTTCTTGATATTTCTTGATGATGGATCTGAATTTATACTAAGTGGAGTGAGGAGGATACCATACTTGAGTGAAAATTAGAATTGTGCAATTTTGCTTCAAAAAGAGCCAAGCCTTCCTCATTCAGCCTCAGAATTTTTTCACATAAAAATCCTACCAACCAAAAGCCACAGAACAACCTTTCAAAGTCCTCATGATAAAAAAAATGTCCTTGACTCAGATCAGGTGGAGAAGTAGGAGTTTTTCAAACCTATGGTGACCCTTGCATTGGTTTGGATGAGAAAAACATTGTTGAAAATTGATATTTGTGAGATGAGAGAAAATTAATGTGAGGTAGGTGTCTTGTGTGCATGGGAGGAAAAATAAAGAGTAAAAATATTGAATTATCTGATTTGAGAACTTGGAATAATGGTTATGGATGAGGCATGATAACTTTTATTTCTTGGTGTGGAATTGGTGGATCTCAATGGCATGTGTTTCGAATTTGGTTTGATTTGATTTTGATTTTGACTTGTCCGGGAGTCCAAGTGCTAAGTGTGGGGGAATTGATAGAGATAATATTTTCATAATTTTTAATATGTGTTTCAATGATTTAACCCCTTACAATTAATCAATTTTATCTGATTTGCATCATTTTAGTATTTTTGGTGAATTATGGGCTTAATTGTGGAAATTGGTTAATTCTGGAAATTTAGCAGTTTTGTGGAGCTTCTGTATTTCGGGCATATATTTTATATTTTTTATCCAAATTGTATGGTTCTTTTTTTGTAGGATTTCTATTCTCGTTGGATTCATTTTATCCTTCTGGACCCAAAGCTCAATCCATCATTTGGAAGCTCAAATTCAGCTCACAAACCAGGCCTCGAAAACTGTGTACAGATTTGTAATGTTTTAATGATGAGCTTGTATCTCGAAGCTGACCGATCCAATGGAGCTGATATTCGACAAGGAGCTGTAATAGGAATTAATGAACATCTTTCATTAAGGAGGCCACGTCTGAATCGGCTGTTTTCAAGGGATTAATGTCATGGGAAGTTGGAGTTGTGGAAGACGAAGAGTCACATGGACAGAATTAAATATCCGGAGTAATGTGGCCATATCTCCTTAATACGTGGACCAATTAAGCTCAAATGTTGTGGGTCGACGGAGGAGATGGAGGGGAACAACTTTAAGGAAGGAACAATTCTCAAAATCGGTCATTTAATATGCCAACCGGACTCAAACTTTCGGGGGAGTAATTTTGGAGGGAAATTTTCTACTCCCCAATCCTATAAATAAGAGTATTCACTTCCATTCAAGGGGGTTGAAGAAGGTGAAAGAAGGGCTGTGCTGGAGGATTGAGTTCTTGATGTTCTTTTTATTTTCTATTTTCTTTTTACTTAGTTTGATTATGCTCTCTTCTTCCCCTTTCAACTCTAATACCCTTCACATGGAGGGGTAAAACCTTTGAGTGATCGGGGAAGGGGGAGTTTCTCTTTTGTAATGTCGGAGTTTTGTGCTTAAATGTAAAACCTTATATTTCTTATGAATGACATCTATTATCAGTGTTTCCCAATTATCTTAATGCGATCGTGTTTTTAGTTTGGTGTATTCATTTTTAATAGCTTTGGTTAAAGACTTTTTATCTCCCTCTGCCTAGTGCAATTTGTCTCGATCGAGCAGATTGTGTTAGGTAGTGAGTGTCTAACGATCGTTGGCACGTGTGTGGAACTAGTAGACTTTTTATAGAGTTCTAAGGAGAAACAATTCCCGATCGGGACTTGCCTTAGTTGTTTAGGAATTGTTTATGAACTTTCATGCACATAGGAGTGAGTTCTATTTTCTTCTTTAATCAAGGGTGATAGATGACTCGATCGAGGAGTCTTTCATTTGTCATTCAAAAGGAAGAGAGGTGAGATTATCTTTTTGACTATGATGACATTAAAAAAGGTGATCCTACCCTGACCCCATCACTCTCTTCATCCATTAGTGTTCAACCTTTCTTTTCAATTGCTTGTTTTATTTTTCAACTCAAACAATTTTCAAAAAGAACCTCTTCTTCTTTCTTTAATTTAAGTGACAAAGATAATTGTTGTGCACTCCTCTCTGGAGACAACTTAGGTTACCCACTTTGCTACATTTTAACTTAGGTTTTATTTGTTTTTGCCACACCACACGACAGGCACGTGTCAGAGATCTATAGTTTTACATGATAGATATGCTGATAACATATTGAAAATAGTTTTTAGTTCTATAGTTAGATAAGACTTAGTAGAAATTATATCTAAAAACTGACTTAAAGCAGCAAGTCAAGTTTTAGGGACCACGATATATTAAAATTGATCAATGGGTTAATTAGACTAAGAAAAAATATATATAATGGCAATGTATTGAAAGTAATAGTTGGAAAAATTCAAGATGTAATTTTTTCCTATGTCGCAAGTTCTAAATCTCTTCAAGAAAATGTATATAAGACACAGAAGGGTATTAAGATGTTGAGTATAAATCCCCTAAATTTAGTGATGTATCTATCACATATTACATGTATTGAAACTAATAGGTTGTGTATTGAATTTTTTAACAATATTTTTTGGGTTTTTTGAAAAGTATATATCTATTGAGTAATAATTAAAGACACAATTCTGAATAATGAGGACACATTAATGTTAATATATATCAATGACATGGCTTGCAAAGTATTTAAGAGAAGATTATATTTTAGAATGTGAAGATATATATATTTATTTGAGATGTTATAGATTATATTATTCAAGCATATTCTATCTTTTGAAGAGGTGTGGGAAGGTTCGAAAATGTTTGGATAAGTATGAGATGAATTTTAGTCTAAAAGTGTTTGGAGTTTCAAATTTCTAATAAATGGAAAAGTACATATATGTAAGGGTATGAAAAAATGGTAAAGTTCCAACATTTAAGGGTATACATGAATAGAAATGTACCTATACATAAGGGTAACTATAATTTTTTTTTATATGCAAGGCTTAGAGTTTCATATTTCCAAAAAAATAGTAGGTATCAATACATAATAGTAATATTAATATGTAAGGGAAAGGTCAAAAAAATAGTAAAGGGAATAAGAAATTTTATTTAGATGAATGAGGGTACAAAACTCATGTGTAAGGGTAAACTACCTATACCTAAGTGTTTATAAGGACATAAAAAATTGAAAAGTATGGTGACGTTTGTGGTTTATGCGTAAAGGTTTTCTAGACCATGAAAATTGGAAATTTACTGATTACTAAAGTTTCACCTTAATATGTAAGGGTCATGAGATTTTATGTATGATTAACTGGGGGATTATAGATGATACATAATGGTTAAATGAGTATTTCAAATAATAAATAAAGTTCCTCATAGAAATATATAATATTTATTTTAGAGTAGTCACATCATGGGAAGGTTGTTTTCACCACAAAGAGGTTTAGGTGGATTTTAGTTGTTCTTATTATTTTTAGATGTCCCTGTTTTTAAGAAGTGTTCACAGTAAATAGGAACCCATGAAATTTAAGAGAAGGGTTTTTTTGAGATATTTATTGGTTTGCGTTGTGATGTAGTGCATCACATCGCTATAGGTTTGAGGATCAAGAAAATTTGGAGGATTATTTTATAATCATTTGAGAGTTTTTAATGATATATTCTATTAGATATTATGGATTTTGTAGTTGAATAAGAACCACTCTTTAGTGGATGATATCATGTTGTGTAATAGATAGAGTAGAGTTATGTTATTTTGTAAGGCATAGAATTGTTCCATGATCTTAATATTTCAATAATATTATGAAGAATAGGCTATAGTTTAAAAGGAGAAATATGTGGCGAGAATTTTGGGAAGTTTTTTTAGTTTAATTATTATATTATTACCACATTGAAAAATGTTTTATGATTTTCATGATAATGGAGAAGTATATGAGTGTGGATAAATCTTAATCATTGTATTAATGGTTGGATTCTTGAAGTTCCTTATAAAAACTTCTTGTAGATTTTTTTTTAAAAAAATGGATAGAATTTAATTGATATATCTAGATTATAGAAGAATAATATAGGATAGCCTTAAATAGAGTGAAATTTATCACATTTGGTTTTTGAAAGAATAAGTATCGAATAGTATAATGGTTTCACTGCTATATTTGGTTGTTGAAGTAAGACAAAAACAAAATAATATCGATAGGGAATAATATTAAAATGGAAGGATTTGTTATTGATGTTATTTTTTATAAGACATTGAATCAATAATCATATCAAATATTTGATCACAAAAGGTATTAAAGAAAGAGAGTACAAAAAATTTAATATTAACTGAGTATCTATTTGGAAATTAGGATGGAAGGTATCTCAGTGACCTATATTGATATGGAATATACCTTCATGCCTATAAACCATTAAAGAGACCCCCATGTATATAAAATGATTTTCCCATCACTAGAGTAGTGTAGAGAGAAGATGGATGGAGAGTATCCCTGGGATCGACATTGAATTTTTCTATAACTATATTAGGTAAAAGTTCTTTAGTATAGAGTGATCATGAACTAAAAGTTGTATCCAACAAACTGTTATTGATAGTGGATTCAAGTGCACTAGCGCATCATTTTGTATATTCTCCTTGGATTATCCCAGAGTGGTGAACTAAGTATAATTATTTTGTATGCTTGTTCTTTAATTTATACATTTATATTTAATACTTGATGTGAACGAAAAATATATAAATAGATATTTAACTTATACCTTCTAACTAATATAGAATATTTCTATGTTTAGGGGGACTTCAAAATCAAAAAAAATGTTAGCATTCACCCTTATTCACCCCCCCCCCCCCCACAGGGTGTTTATATTTAGATTAGTCCCAATAACTGGTATCACAGATCATTTTTGACTTGTTGTTCAATCTCAAAATATGTTTGTATATTTTTTATGCACATGAAAACAATGATAAAGCCTCTATTTTTTATTAGTACTAACTTATATGGTTATTTAAAGGATATTTTTTGTTCCTATTAGATTATAGAAATTAAATTATGGAATTCATTTGATGAGATATTGTTTTCATTAACCACAATGAAAAATTTGGTGATGCAAAGACTACGAATATAAGGGATGTTGAATAAACGTGCAGATCTTAATAGGGAAAACGAAGCTAGATATTCCCTAAAAGGAAGACCCAACACATAGAGTATACAAAATTCCATGTCTAGAATCAGTGAATAAACAAAATTTTCATAAAAAACCCAGAATATAAGGCTCTTAAAGTTTGGTAGCTATGAAATTCTACTATTCTAGAAGCATGGGACACACTATGAGTGTGTTAAGAAGCCCAAGGGATCAAAGGTGCAATAAAATCTACTAGACTAACCTTCTAAAAGAGAAATGACTACATTAGTAATGACATTAATATAAGGTGTTTTATTTATGCCTACTATAGAAATATGGATAGAAATTGAAACGATAGAGGATTTAAAGGTGAAATAAGTAATTTCTCTATTCCTTTGAAATATTGGCTAAATTTTTCACTAAAAAGATCTATTATGTTGAAAAACAAATTTACCACTTTTGAGGAAAATAATTTTAGAGCTTAATGAAGGGTTCTCTAAGAAACAATGATTTTCGACTCACAACAGGCCTCTTAGAAACAATGATGACAAATATAGAAGAAAAAAAGGAAATTGTTCCAGTAGTGTGATAAAAGGATTGAGATTAAATAAATATTTATCAAGGGAAAATAATTCTAAGGTGACTCTAATGGATATTTAAGTGGGCAGGAACAAAGAATTCATGATTGGTCTTAAAAATACCACTACAAGTCAATAAGTGAAGACTAGTGGTAGATCCATATTATGGTGTAAAAGGGATGAAAAAAGACGGAATGGTGGTTCATAAAAGAAAAAAACATGCACTAGTTGTATTAGTACCACAATGGAGGTGAATTATAAACTAAGAATGATGAAATATTCCAAAGAAATTATTATAAATGAAATGTTAACAAGTGTTATTTCAATAATAATAACTATAAAGGCTTGGATTCTAGTCAGAAATAAAGGTTTGGTCCACTATGACAAAAAAAATTCCTCTACTTGAGGATTTTTGGTAATTACCTCTCTTCCCATGACTTTAAATGTGTTTAATTGTTCTCTAAATTGATGAAAAGTTAAGGGGGGGAAACATGGGATGATTTTATTGAAATGAAATTCATTTAATGGTTATTTTTTAAGCAAATACTAATGGTATCAAGGATTAATATGACTCAATAAATGGTGTCAAATAACCCCAATGTATTTTAATGTTATGTTTGGAATTACATGCTATGAAAAAGGTGTTCAAATGATATTGAGCCCAATCTAGAATTAAATTAGTGTCAAATCCATATATGGAATATATAGTGGTATCGATCTGAATTTACATATTAATAAATGATATCATGCCATATATCATGTAGTATCATACCACTAAAATATACAGAAGACACCTTATCAGAATAATTATTGTCATTCATGGAATTATTATTTATTTTTTTATGTACTAACCTTGTGATATCGTTTGATAGTTTTTTTAATATAACAAAAACTACTAGAAAGAAAGGGTTATAACCAAAATGTGATTTCCCTATTCTGAAAAATATCTCAATACTTGGTTTCAATAACTAAAGGTATTTAGGGGGAGATTGTGGTGATAATTTGAAGGTTCGTTAGCCTCGTCTGAAAGGGATAATCCTTATGAAAAAATGAAAAACATGGACTTAAGCTAGTATAAATATTTTATTATAAAAAACTGGTATTAGTTAGTTCAACATGTGGTATAAATCAAACACTTATTAATATATTATTTATCCACTAATCTTCTTGCATGTGTGTGGATGAGATCATAGAGAGAATTATTGAAGAAATTAAAAGATCAAGATATGTGTGTTTATGGAATTAAGTGATAGACATGTACAAATTTGATGTTATTGACTTAGAATCATTTTTCATACACCAATTTCCAACTCAATAGGCATATAGAACTTATTAATGACTCATTTCCAAGTGGTAAATTCACTCTATAAAAATATTTAAGTAAAATATAGTTAGAGAGAGGAAGTGGCTCAAGTCTTGAATGGTAAAAAATATGGAATTTTTTCTCAAAAAAATTGGTATAAAAGTATGAGTGAAAAATATATAGTTCCACTGGTGGTAAAAGAGACAAATTTTTAATCAATAAGTGGTTGAGAGATAACCTAATGGGTTGAATTTGGTAAATAGGTCCACAATAACAAAAGTTATAGTTTTTTTCAGAAGTTGAGGTGAATCTTTTTTTCCCAAAAAGACATTTATAGAGAACATAGAGAATATCTAGGGTAATAATTTTATTGAAAAATGTGGATTATAGATGATAAGATATCCACATTCATTTAACTAAGGGATATAAACTAAAAATCTAAATATATGAGTGTGGATAACCTTTTCAATTTATTGAAAAGGTAGGAGTTAGCATAATTCACCATAAATCTATAATTTTTTTTATGGATTTGGAGTTAAAAAGTATATTAAGAGTCATGTTAGTATCTTCTATAAAATCTAAATGGGTATACTATTTAAACTAGAAGGTTTTGGTTATATTTTTTGTTAATAACTATTTTTAGTTTTGATAAGTACACAACTAGTGATGAAATATTGAATGAACAGTTTCCAGTAATGAATAAAACATGATATCATTATATATTAGGACATAGAGTGTAATGTTTTTGAATACAAGGTAGTCAGGTGCTCCCCATGGGTGTTTGTGATAGAGCCCTAACTGGCTTCCTTCTAGGGTGCACCTATTATCAAGCTAAGGGTACCTCATTGGGGTGCTGTGAATTTATGATGTGATTGATAATAATGGTGTGAGGTTCTCTATGATATGATTATTTTTTCCCATGAAAATAAGGGGTAATTCTTTGGGGAGAAAACTCTAAGGGTGGGATAAATAAAAGTAAACAGTGCCATATTATCTTGTCAGAACTAGAGGAATACCTTAGGACCTATACCTTGTATCAGAGTTTAGGGTAGGTTTGGAGACCCATTAGGTAATTCCAAGGGGGATTTTTTTTACGGTCAAAGTTGTTTGGTACTCCCCTTGGGTTTCTGTAATAGATACTTAACTGGATTCCTACTACTGTGTGGATGTTATCAGTATGTGAGTCCCACATTAGGGCATGGAGAGTTAATGATTCACATAATAATAATTCTTTTAGATCCACCCTGATGTGAGTAATTTTCCCTTGTAAACATGGTGTTATATCCTAGGGAGAAAACTATGAGTGTGGGATTACCAAAGTAGATATAATCATGTTATCCTATGAGCACTGGTGAACGATTGAAGGACCTGTACCAAATTAATGGATAGCCTTATCATGTTCTTTAGCACAAATTCATTTAATTAATATTGAAAAAAACAATTTAAGTTTTCTAAATCCAAGGGTACATTATTCTCCCCATTCATATTTGTTTTTAATACCATTTACTTCCAAATTCAATTCCTATTATTTCTCTACCTTATTGAAAATAAATATAAAAGAAAGGAAATTTAATATCACCCTCTATTGAAATTGTAGATAAAGTTTCTAATCTCTAACTAACTCATATTATTTAACAAAATCCTCTTTTGTCTATTTTTTCTTCTCCCTCTTTGAGAGATTTATACAAACATGTTATCTTAGAAATGATTCATCAACAAAATCTAAGTCTACTTGGGATAACCCAGAGTAGAAAACAAGAGTACATAATTTAGATAATAAATTTATCCATAATATTAATATAATGTGATACTAACTCTATAGATATTTTCATAGGGGATAAAAAACATATTTTCAATAATTTTCAATAACCAACACTCACTTGAACACACACATAAAAATAATTAAAGGTTAAGGTATTTCTTCTCTATTTATTTAGACAATCACCCCCATGAAAAATGTAATGTATATGAGTTTAAACAGTTATGGGAAGTTTTAAATCATACCTCAACCTTCAGATTCTGAAAGGGTTATCCATATTTATAAATTCAAGTAAAATTGTTAAAACTATGGATGTTTCACTTCACTTGATATCTCTCCCTTAAGAGATGGTCTACTCACTTATTTACCTTCAATTCCTAGCACTTAGGAATAGCCAAACTAATATAGGGATAGGTTGTATCTTTGTCACTTAAATATGAGAAACAAAAAGGAAAACTATTCCCAACCAAACAAAATTCTTTCATTTATGGTTTAAAATTTATTAACAAATTCATGTTTTATTCCCTTTTTATTGTCACAATTTTTTCACCTTTGGTCAGTATGGTTATATTTTTATTTTCCACTTTTTTTCTTAGCTATAATGATCTAATCCATTTTGGAAAATAACACACTTAATTTATTTTTATATTTCTATAATTTCCTATCCTCTTATAACTAGTCATGAATTATGATTAACAAGTATTTAGGCTTTTGGTATACCTTTTTCAAGTTTGGAGGAACCACATTTATAAATTTTTTCTTTCTATTAGGAGTCAGTAGTTCCTTTACATTATTCTTTAATGGATTATATTGACATGGAAGAACAATTTTGAATTTTTTATCATAGATTCCAACTAATTTTCACCTTATACACACACTTGAAATAACCTGTGATATTCCTTTATTTGGAAGCCTCTTATCCTCTTCATCATGAGTTCCAAAAATGATAACAATCATGTTATATCTATATTGAGTTTTATTCCTTTTATCTATTAGATCTCTACCATTTTTCGTGAGATTAAAATAAATTTTTCAATGGTTCATGGTGTATCCTCACTTACCATATTAAAAAAACTTCTTTACTATATTTTTAACATCCTAGAATCTTTCTTCATAGTATTATTGGGTGTATAATTCTATACTCATTTATTTTCATTGTCTCCCTAAGAAAATTTACTTCTTTTCCTGCTTTGTTTATTGAACTCTTAACATATACTTCTTTTCTCATTATTATAATAGTGGTGGTGAGTAGGTTCATATCAAAAATCTTTGTATAATTTACCATTCATGTTGTAGAAATCATATAATTAAATTAGTCTTTCAAATATATTTTTCAAAACTAAATTTGTATTTTTCTATAATTTATGTTTCCTTTCCTTGTGTTTCCTTTGAATTTAATATTTCATTCCCCTATATTTATACCTTATAAAACCTATACAACATGATATGTGGTGCTATAAATCCATGAAATCCTTTTATGGTAAATGGTCCACTCCATGGTCGATATCTTACACCGACAAGAAGTGAAGAGATCTAATCAACAACAATGTTAAGGTAACCCATGCCTGTAGAGAGGAGAATAAAGTAGTGGACCACCTTGCTTCCCTAGTATATACAGCCTTCAAAGTCACATGTATATCCAACATCTCTTTATTTAAACCTAAGGGGGTGAATTTGATACGAGGGGATTCCCTTGGTTTGCATTACTACAGGACTCCTTAAATCTCAGGGGCCATGGTTGTCTTGAAACTCTTTTCCTTGAATAAAAATGATCACAATGATGATGATATAAAAACTCCAATAGTATCAAAACCCCCTAATTAATCTTTTTCTTTTGATAGAAAAATCAATTAGTCCAGATAATGTGCCTTACTAATTCTCAGTGAAAACCCTAAACTTTTAGGCTCAATTTTAGGGGAAAATTATCTAGGACATGATCAACTCATCCCTTTACATATTGGTCGATTTTATAAAAAAATCATCCACCATGTTTTTACATTTTTAAAATTTAGTTCTTTACTTCCATAGAAAATAGATTTATTATAAGTAGAATTTTTAGAGTTATGGGATCCCTTTTTATATTATCTTGAGGTGGAATATTATCTATATGATCTCAAGAGATTTTATCCACTGCTATGAGTCTTCTAAGAAGTATAAAAAATATATAAAATTTTTGTAGTAAAAAACTTTTTCTAAACTATTTTGGAAGACTCAACTTTTATAGTATCTAGATTTCTAAGTTTCACTTCTAACTCCAAACACTTAAAACTAAGAGTATCAACCATAAATAATCTCAATATTTATTCATAAGTTCTCCTTTAACTATTGATATTTATACTCATTAATTTACCTTATCTAAACTAGAGATATGTCTAGATCCTTTTTTCTTTTATTCTTTGGATTCCAATTGGGAAGGATTTACATCCATAGAGACATTGTGTAGGTTTTCCAATAAATGGAAAACTTATTTAACATCCTTTTCAAAAAATTAATTATAAAATAAAGAGAGTTTAAATTCTTCATCATCTTGATATAATATTTCATTAGGAAGTGAAACAGTTCCCTCTCTAAATTTCAATAACTTTTTGAGTGTCGTAAAAACTCATGTTCTTTATCAAAGATTCTTTTTTGTAATTGTATTATTATTCTATCTAAGTCTTTTAATTAGGAATTATCTTATTAAATATAAATATATAATTCACCATTTCAATGGGAAAATTCTTCAAAAAAATACTTCACCTTAAGGGAAAGGTCTTTAGAAGATTCAATGGAACCATCTTCACAACTTGTACTTTCATCATATGAGGAATCATAACCAATAGGTTTATGAATACTCTTAAAAATATTACTACCTTAATCTAGTGGTTATTCCTCTATATTCTCTAAAAAAATTATAATATTATTATCCACTTTCCCCATTTTATTTTATAAATTATTTTTTAAAATTTCCATATCTATTTCAATATGGATAGAAGCTACTTCATCCATCTAAGGCTCTTAAAACATAAATTTTAAATTAATATAATCTTATAAAAAATGGGAATGGTTCTTTAGATTCAATCAGAGATTCCATTTTCTGGGATATAAATTTTTTTATTCTAAATAATCCAACTATAGGGAACCTAGGATTTGATATCAATTAGAAGTCATGTTGGGATGGTGAAAGAACACCTGGGAGGAGGGTCAATTAAGTGTGACCAGATTTTACCAAATACCAATTATTATTTTTAAATTATATCAATCTATTTAGTTTTCTGAAAATCTATCACCTATTATGATATAAATGGATATATTTTATTTTACCTTTATATACATCTATATTCAATTCATATACTAAAAGTAAAGATGGTATAGGTTATTTTTACATGTTTTGAACCCAATTTGGGAAACCTACTCCACGTCATGTTCAACTCTTGAAAAAGGTATAGATTCTCCGATATTAATATTTTTATCAATTATCATGGGTTTCCAAGGGATTATAATGATACCTTTTCAATAATATTATATAGGTATGTGATTTCTATATTACATAGGTGAAATACCTCCACTATATTACACAAGTGAAAGGATCTTTATACTACATCCTACAGTCATCAAATTGGAATCGCATCAACTGGTCTCTTCAGTATCCTTCCTCCTTTTATAAGTAGATTATTATTATATCTAGGTATTTATCTTCGCCCTAAAAATATGATTCAATTAATCACTATATATAGTACTCAACTTTCTCTATGTCTTCAAACACTGCACATACAACTCAGATTATGTTTCGCTACCCAACCCATAGATTCTCTATAAAAATTGTTTACTAGATTTTTAAATAGAAAATTTCAAAACTAAAATCTCAAGTATACAGATTTATCATAACTCACTAAAAATTTGATTAGGTATTGCTTCTTATTTTTTCTTCCTCAGATATAACTGACCAGAAATACATATCATCACACTCAAATTATTCTTCTTATTCTTTGAAACCTAATAGGTTCTTATTATTTTACAGGTTTGATAACTTCTTCATATTTCTTACTTCATCATGTAGTGGATCTCCCTAATTCTTCTTCCTTGATATTTTTTATTCTCTTAATGCACTCAAACTACCTTATTTTCTTAGTAGATGTAGCAACATCTTCATTTATTTTATTCTCTTCTCTCTTGATCTCTTCAATCTCAAATGTGATTACATTAAATTCCTTCTTAAATTTAAAATATCCACATATGGAATACTGATAATAAATACTTATTTCATCTAGAAATCACAGTTATAAAATACCCACTTTTGGGTTCCCGTGATTTTATTTTTCAACTCAAAGGAAATTACAAAAATACCTTCATTTAATACACCTTTCATGGATGAATAATTATTTTTTTAGTTATTCAACAGTCATGTATACTTCTTCTCAAATGTATCCATAAAAATATCCATATTTAATATTTTTACATGGATGTGTAAGATATAGTATTAGTTATAGAAATGAAGGATACCATCCTCATATTTACCTTGAGTATATTTTAAATCAGTAGCACAGACTCATCTTGATTATTAGATTTTTGTAAGAAACTCATCACACTTATTCTTCATCCCAAATTTAATCACAACTATTTTGTGACGTTTGATCCCTAGAAGGCATAAGACATACATATTATATTGGTTTTCATATTTATATTTAATAAAATATTGAATTATTATCATTTCATGCTAAAAATTAATCACTAAATAACATCTTGCCTCAATAATATTCTCTCTCAAATATCTCGGATCACACTAATTTAATCTTTGATTAGTAGCTTAAACTTGATTTAACTTCATCTATATGATTCTTTAAAACCCATGATGTTTCTCAAGAATCACATCCATTTTATTTTTCTCGAAATAGTATTGAATCATGGCTGACTCATAATCATGATTATTTGAACTTGAATCACAACTTTAGTATATTTAAATATCATTTTCATCATAATTATAAATAATATAAAATCAAATTTCATACTTTAAAAATTATCTCAATTTTATTTTTTCATTTACCATCTTGTCCATGGACTCCAGTTCAATTGGTCTTCAATTAAATTCTTAGATAACGCACTATTTGAGGTGTTTTTAATGTTTATAACACTTAATATATTATTGGAAATCATCACAATTCATTTCTTTCTTTATATATTTAATTTAAAAACATGATTTTTTTATTATATTGAATTAAAAAAATCTCCTAAGTCTTGATGTTTACATAGAATTAAATAATCCCTTTGTGGAGAAGATGATGCTTAAACAACTCTAGATTCAATATTATGAAGATTCATTGATTTATACTTATTAAAGTAATGATTTATACCAAAACTATATCCATGTTTATGTAGAGGAAATATATTATGTTTATAAAGATACATTTTATGGTTATGCGGACCTAGATGATTCTTACATAGCTCTTATAGATGGTTATGTGGGAGACTTTATTCATTCATAGATCAATATGATTTTTTAGAATAAGTAGGATGATGAATATGCAAAGGAATAATGATTCTTACACATCCAAGTCTTTTTCATTTTTACAATGTCTATAGGATAGATGATTCTTACGTGGAAAAAAACTGGTGTGTTTTACCATATTACCTTAAATTTTTCCCTGGTAATTTTTTAAAGTGATTATAGACTTTATGAACCATCATCTAAGAGTATTTAAATATTTATTATTGTATCCAATATTCTATTTACTTCTTATATGTATTCTCCCAAGCTCCAACACTTTAATCTCTCCTTCAAAATAGTTCTAAACTTTGTTATTAATATATCCCAAGATGTATATGGTATCTATCACCTTAAAACTTTTCCAAACTATTGTAGATAGTATCTTAAGAATTCCATCATCACTTTTCATTATTAAAAATGAATATAATATTAAGAAAATGATGCATGTGATGGGATTCTCACTATGAAACCAACAACATCATCCTACCACTACATAAGTATCATATTGAGATGTGTATACATGAAGTCCTCCTTACATAACCATCATAAAGAAATACTTAATAATCATACATATATATGTAAGAATCAAATTTATCTATATAAACATGATATCATAATATCTATGTAGGTATGATGTATGTTTCCATATCCATCGAATCTTAGGAGAATTTGGATAACTCTATAGACTAAAAAACCAAGTTTCTGGATTTAATATATAAAGAAAGAATTTATTTATTATAATGACTAAGGTGATCGTAAGTGTTCTAAACATCACAAAAACCTCAAATAGTTTGTGATATGAGCATTTACTTTAAGAGGATATGATATGTATTCTATATATAAGAAGATAAATTCAAGAAGAAAAATTATTTTAAGAATAAAGAGTTTTGATTCAAGTTTATATAATCATGATACTTATTTAGCCATGATTCGATCATGTTTTGAGAAAAATAATGTGAATGATATTCTTGAGAAACATCTTGAGTTTTCAAGAATAATGAATTTTAAGTTGATTTTATCTTGGGTTATTTATAAAATATTAAATAAATGTGATCTATGTTAATTGACTAAGAATAAGATTGTAGGATATTCTTTATTAATAACTATTTATCTTGAAATGATAATATATCAAGTTTTTATTAAATATTGAAATGTAAAAAAAAATATTGATTCATTAATTGTTCCATTACGGTGTAAAAAATCACAAAATCTTTTTGATTTAATTTGGGATAAAGAAAAATCATGCTAATTTTCTTTCTAAAATTAAATTCTCAATATGAGTTGGTGTTGTTACTTCAAACTACACTCAAGATAGGTATGAGTAATATCCCTGCCAATGTTATATCTAATAATATATTTTATACATCCATGGAAAAATATCAAATGTGGATATTTTTATATAAGCATATGAGAATAGGAAATTAATCACGTTAAAGAAAAGAAATTAATAATAAATCGGAACTGTTAGGTGTATTAAATGGGGGAATTTCTATAATATCCGTTCCGTTGAAAAAAAAATTATGGGATACCAAAAGTGGGTATTTTATAATTTTTCTCTTTGACTAGAATAAAATAAGTATTTTTAGTATTCCATATATGGATATTGAAAATTAAAGTAGGATGTTAACATAGCCTCATGTAATATTGAGGATATAAATAAATAAGAAAATATAAAACTAAGAAGGAACCCCTAGAGCTAGGAGAGTGAGGTAATGTGAGTGTGTTGAGAGAATAGAGACTCTATATAATAGGAATAAGGAGGACCAACTTCATTTTTTAGTGAGGAACAATAAGAATCTACCGAACGTATGTAAGACTATGAACTAAATGGGAGGGAGAATAATTTGAGTGTGTTGATCTATATTTCTAGTCATTTACAATTAAGGAAGAATAAATAAGGAGTGTCTAAATACAAGGTTGAGTGAGTTTTGAAAAACATGTATAATAAAGATTTCAATGTTGAGATTTTGAGTTAAGAAATATAGTAAAAAGTTTCTCTAGAGAATCTGGGAGTCATACGGTGGAAAAAAAAAGTCCATGTTTCATGAGCAATGGTTAAGTACTTGGAGGCATTTCAATGACTCTATTTAATGCGGAATTATATAATATTTTGATGTTATAGATACATCCTTAGATATCATGTTGATCTAATTCTAGATGAATAAGTAAGATTATGTGATCGGGTGGGGTGATACTAGTTTTAATATTATCAGATTCATTATAAAGTCCCTTATGTAATTTAGTGGAGGCATTTCACCGGTGTAATATAGTGATCATATACTTGTGTAATATGGTTGAATATGTTTCAACATAATTATTGGGAACCCCTTAATAATTTAGAACAATATTATTATTGGAGAATATGTGTCTCTACATAAGTTGAATGCTGCAAGGAGTAGGTTTTCCACAATAGGGTCAAACCTTGTAAAAATCATATGTTCCAACTTTACTTTCAATATATGTATTCCATATAGGATTATACCAAGGTAAAATGCAAGATATATATTTACATCCTAACAAGAGAAAGAGATTCATATAACCAAAGGGGTTGAAAGAACCTAAAATAAGTAATTGGTTTTTGGTAAAAATTTTCCACACCTGATTCACCCCCTCTTATGTGTGTTTTTAGGATCCTACTAGGAATTTCATAAGAATTTAGTGTAAGATTATATTTTGGAGGGTGAAAGTATATCTGTATTTGAGAAGTTTTAAATGAGCTCATTAAATCATATTCTATCTTCGTATGAGGTGTGAGAAGGTTTGGATAATTTTAGAGAAGGATGGGAATAATTTTAATTTGAAAGTGTTTAGAGTTATAGATTTCCAAGAAATAGTAATGTGCCTATATATCAAGGTATATAGAAATGGAAAATTATTTATAAATATGGGTAAGTAGAAATAGAAAATACATCTACAAAACGGGTAACCAGAATTTTATTTTTGATACATGAGGGATGGAGTTTAAAATTTCTAAGAAAAATTAAAGTCCTCCATTTTTAAGGGTAATCCTGATACGTAAGAGTAAGGTCGAAAATTTGTTTAAAGAGAAACTGAAATTTCCTTGAGATAAATAATGGTATATAACTCATGCATAGGGGTAAAATACTTATATTTAATGTTTTATTTTGACTTACAAAATGGAAAATTATGGTGATACATAAGGTTCGTATGTAAGGGTCTTCCAAACCATGTATATGGGAGATTGAGAATGTACTAGTGCCACACCTTGATATATAAGGATCACAAGATAATATGTAACACTCACCTAAATATTACAGATGATACATAAAGGTGACATGAATATTTTAAAGAATACATAAGGTTATTCAAGTCAATAATAAGAGTTTCTTTAGAAAAATTCCCATCATGGGAATGATGTCTACATTTTCAGGAGGTTTAGAGGATTTTAGTGGTTTTTCTTATTTGGTGATGTCCACATAATGAAATAAGTTTGTGCCATAATGAGGACCCCATTAAAGTTAGGAGTAGATTTTTTTGGAGCTAGTTATTATCTTGCATCATGAGGGGGTGTTCCACGTTGCAATAGGTTTGATGATTAATAAGAGTTGGAGGATCACACCACTACATTTAGAGAGTTTTAAATGAAATATTGTATAATATTTTATAGATCTAGTTGTTGAATGAGCACCACACTGTTGTAGAGAAAATCACATTGTGGAATATCTTGAGTGGAGGTATGTTGCACTAAAATTTATGGAATCACATCATGGTATTTTTATTTCCATAATATCCTAAAGAATTGGTTAGAATTAAAAGAGGGGAAACTGTAAGAAAACTTTTAGGAAGTTGGATCAGTTTTCTTAGTATATTATGACCACATTAAAACATGTGATACATTTGGAATGATCATAGAGATTTCTAAGAAGAAGGATTATACCCAAGATTTATATCAAGGGTTGGATTCTTTAAGTTCAATATAAAAACAAGTTGTAGCAGTTTTGAAAAAAATGGATAAAACATAATTAATAATCCTAGTTTATAGAAGAATGTGAGAGGATATCACTATATAGAGTTACATTTATATTATAAATTTCTTTAAGGAAGAAGGATTGAAGAGTACAAGGGTTGTACTACTAAATCTTAATATTAAATTATGTGTGAAACAAGATTATCACAGTATGGAGTAATCTTCATTTCAAATAATTTTTTTTATAATTGTGATTTTTCAGAAGATATAAACTCAATCCTCACATTGAGGAGTTGAACTCATCTAGCATTAAATAAGGAGAGTTTAGAAAATCAGAGATTAAATGACTATCTATTTTTTTATGAGGATGCAAGTTGTATCAATAACCTATGTCGATCTGGAATGGACATACATGCCAATAAACTATTTAAGAGACCCTCACATCTATAAAATGACTTTTAATTCACTAAATAAGTATAAGGATGATAAGAAGAGGGATTATCAATTCGATAGATATTGAATCTTTACAAACACTTTTAAGGGAAAAGTATCTAGTAATAGAGTGACCATGAACTAAAATCTTTATCCACCAAATCATGTGTGATAGAGGATTCTGGTACACTAACACATTTTCATGTGTTTGCACCTTGGATTATACCTTAGTGGTGAACCAAGTAAAATCATTATGTGTTATTGTGATTTATTTTATGCATTTGTATTTAATATCAATTGTTAATAACAATGTGATAAATAGAAATATAAATTTTTCCTTCCAGTGGGGGTATAAGATCTATATACAAGGGGGACTTCAAAAGGAAAAAATAATTAATTTGGTGTGTACCTGGATTACCTCACCCCTAAAGGTTTCTACATTAAGTTTGGAACTAACAACATGTTATATACTATATTTGATCATTCCAATACATATATTATAATAGTAAAATATTAAATAAATCTAGGAGAAATATATATGGATGAAATTAGAACTATAAAAAAGTACTTTATAAGGTACAAGTGATATATTCATTATAATAGGATAATAAGGAACATTAGTTATAAAAAGGGCACAAAACTAGTCTTCCTAAAGATAAATTTTATCTTTTATCATATTTAGGCTAAGGAAATAAACACGATAGGCCCATTAAAGAAAGTGGTAGCCATATTTATAAATAATGAGTATGTTTTATCTTCTAATGTGAATAAATAATTAATTAAAATATTAAATGATGTATCATAGTTCTTATAATTTTACTAAAAAGTAATGTGTTGGAACAATATTCCAAAAATTCCATTTTTATTTTATTTCATGACAAAACCACTTTTATGGGATGGGAGGGAACCCTTATAAATCCCAAGGGGCATGTGTCCTGATGTCCCACTATAATTAGATGTTGGGAACGCCCTTATGGTAGAAAATACAATTATACATGGCTCAAAGGAACTGGCCAGTAACTGTAATAGCTTCTCCCATTATCCTACCATTCACCCATACTGGATTCAAACTAAAGACTTGTCTATGGTGGCCACTTGGTCTGTGGTCATTTTGTATGAAGCCACTTTGTAGGTATCCTTACTCGAACTATGTTTCACTCCACATGTCATAATCTACTCTAGTATAAGCCTAGAGTCCCATCATTTTGATTTTCCAAAGTCCCTATGGAATTAAATCCCAAATTCAATGTCCTAAAATTTCATTTTTTATATATATTAATGTTGCTACAATACCAACTATAATACCCTCACTACTGCATTGTTATAATACCACTACACTACCACGTGAATTCACCACTACTTAGATTTAAACCACAGTCTGATATAGGATTATGGGAAAATTTTACCGATTAGGAAATACCAAAATGATAAAATATAATATGGTTCATGAGGTATTAGTAGGCACCACACCACACCTTTCTTGGGCCTAACAAGCTACCTACACATCATCCATCCCCAACTGATTTTGATTGTGGCAGGACTCGAATCTGATTTGGTTTTCATATAGAAAGGAGTGTATTCCATACATGGTACTACTTTGATAATCCCTAGTGGGAATATTATCAAAATATACATTATGATAATATTACAATGATGGTTCTATCCAATATTTCTAGTTTATGAAATTAGAAGAAAAGGTATATAGTTAGGAATATCATCTATTAAAGGGTTTTACTCAAGGAGATGATGTTTTAGAAAGATGATTAGCCATGTAATAAAATTTTGTAAATAGAATGACTAAAGCTATAAATCATTAGAAGCATAATTTTTCATGTGAAGCAAGTAAAATCATTATGTGTTATTGTGATTTATTTTATGCATTTGTATTTAATATCAATTGTTAATAACAATGTGATAAATAGAAATTTAAATTTTTATCAATCATACACTATGATAGATACCAGCTGTAAGATATGATAGAAGTATCTACATGCGCATATCATTGAATACAGTTCAGGTTATATTGTACAATATGATATACGTGTTTTATTAAATATCCAAAAATATCCCAATTAGACTAAAATCTCATAAGAAAATTATAAAAAACTTCAAAACACTTTATTAATCCATCCAAACTTCTTTCAATATGGTTTTTCAAAATCACATCGTTTTTGGAACAAACACTTTGTCAAAAATTTAACCATTATTTTAAGGACTAAATATGTGAATGTATTTGCCCTTATACCATTAAAAAAATATAAAATACTAATTTCATAGATATAATCAAGGAATAGACTCTATAAAAACACAATGTTACTCAATAAATAAATGGTACTAGTGTGATCTTGATCAAACATACTCATATATCCATATTAACATTTACACAATAATTTATATCATATACGTCATGTGTATACTTATAAAACCCCTTTTTCCTGACATTTAGTGACCGATAGACATGTAACATTTCAATATAGTATTGGTGATATCATTCATTCATGATTTATTAAAATAAACTAATCGTTATGAAGGAATACATCACATCGTATTCATCCAATTAGCCAAGAATATCACATGTCACTCAACTAAGTGTGGACATGAATTCCATAATTCTAATTAAATAAAGGTTTTTGATGTCTTAAACTAGTTATACAAGTCAACAAATATCATCTTATTTAAGAACTATGAAACAACATGATCAGTAACATATCCAAGCACCCCCTAATTAGCTAAGCCTCAAGGATTTCATAAGAAAGGTATCGAAGTATGAAGGTTATCATTCTTGGTATATCTCCAACCTTAGGTAATAAGGATTCATATTAAACCTAAGCCCTCAATTATATCAATGACCATGTGAAATTCCATGTTATATACTTAGTAGTTTAGTTCATATAATAAGTCTCAACTTATTACCTCACGACTCTATTCTTTTAATAGTGTATAGTACTCTTTATGTCGAGTAAAATATCATACTCGTGTTAATATTAACATATCATAAAAACCCATAGTACTTTTTGATTGTCATTATTTAAACCTAATGTTTTGATATAAACCCTAATTGGGGGTGAATTCTAGTGTCTTAAAATTTATTCCTATCCTAAATATAGTTGTATATTGTCTTATCATTGGTAAAGACACCTTGAATTTGTCACACAAGTGCACCCAAATATAGAACAATAAAAGAGAATAGACATAAAGTTTTTTAATTAGTCCACTTGCACAATGATATATCCAAGGATCATATATCAATGATGTATTGATATTCTAATTAATCACTACTCCACTCATTCATGATTATAATATTTTGGATAAACTCATTTCAAATCCAAGGTCCAAGGCCTCTTCCTCTATTTTTCTCACTTATTTTCGATGGTGTTACAAAATATTATGTCAACACGTATTTAAAAATCACAAGGATATAAATAAAAGGTATAACACCAAACAATAATGTATTTTCTCCATGATACACTATTCTTTACCAATCACTGTTCATTACCAGTCACAATAATGTATTTTCTCCAAGTCACTAGTTCTAGTAAACTTATCTGAATTTTACCAGTCATGATGGGATATAATTTATAATGACATGAAAGATTGGTTATATTTATAGTTATTCACCTACTGTAATATGCATCAAAATGTGATTTGAAGCTTCATGGATCGGATATGATTTGATTTACTAAACAAACTTAAATTTAATATTTATGACCTCAACTTCTATTACATGGTATGAATATCAAAATGTGGTTCCTTCATCCACAACATGACCTTTATACCATTACATGATTAAATTCTAGATAATAATTAACTCCATACTTGTTGTGACATGAATCAATTTCACATTGTGTCTATATTTAAATATATAGAACCACTTAAATTTTAGAAAAGTCTCTTCTTGGTGTGGTCAATATGTCATAGTGTGAAATACCCTTACATTCAATCCAAAACACTTATGTATTAAATATTCATGGCATATATAGTCTCACCACAGTGTGACCAACTCTTATCCTCAAAAATATTTAAGGATAAATCCTTGTATATGATCTTCTCTAGTTGAGTTTCTCTTATATATGATCTAGGTGATTCCTAAATATCGTGCTTTCTTAGTGTAAATTACTTTTACATACCATGAATTTTTTTATTTTCTAATTGTGTCATGGATTACTCTTACTTAAAACCATAGTTACCTTCACGTATTAACTAGAGAGTTAGGAACTTTTCCAAATTTTATATAAATTGCACTCATGACATGATATGAGTGCTTGCTCCAGGACCAAACCTATTCTCACAACTTCCAGAATCTTTGAAGTACATCTCCATTTATCTCAAATCAACTCCACACATAATCACACGCATCAAAAAACATTCAAAAAAGTTCTAATTTATAACAAATCATATATTACAACATGTGGTTGTAATAATATTACCCTTTGGATTTTGTTACTAATTTTCCAATTTTATTGATCCTCTGATTTATCTCTGTTCATGTTTTATTAACACCACTATACTCTCAATATTTCTCTACATACTCTCCCTATATCCTATATACTCAACCTATATCCTTATAGTCATTATCTCACTTTGATAATAAAATTCAAAGGGTTTTTCTTTCTAGAACTAATCATATCCTAGAATCCAAAAAACATCAATTATGAAACTCTAAGAAAATATATATTAAAAAATTATATATAAGACTATGTGATTCAAAGATCATTTTAATAAATAATATAAAGAGATAATTATTACATTTTTTACTATATTTTTTAATTAAAATTTATTTATTCTACTAATTCATCATGGATTGTGTCTCCTAGTATCTTTTTACATCAAAAAATATATTCCTATAAGAACAGAAAATATATAAATAAAACATTAGTATAATGGGGGGAGGGGAAATTTGAACCACATTATTTTGAGGTAATTTTTTGAACTTAGAGATTCAAATGATGCTTTTTAAACACAATTTCATCCAATGGATTAGTAAAGATATGTGCTACTTGATATTTTTTCCAAACAAACTCCAATTTCACAATGTTGAGCTCCACCCTCCACTTTATAAAGTGATATAATATCTCAATAATTTTTGTTTGAGATTATTCTGACGGATTATTTATTAACATAATAGAACTCTTTTTGTCACACTTTATTGTAATTGATTTTCATACCATATCTCTATAATATTCCAATTATTGTTTCGTTAACACCAATTGTATATAATTATTAGTAATAGAAATATATTATGAATATGTTTTACTCAATAATATAAAATTATATTTCTAACCCTTCCATCCAACATAATTTATTCCAATGAATAATGAACTTCCACATGTGGATTTTTTATCCAAAATATCACCATCCCAGACAGCATTTGAATAGGCCACCATATCTATATCTTCTCTAACCTTAAAAACTAAACCATTATTCGGTGTTTCTGGAATATATTCCCCAACCCTCTATATGGTCAAGATATGTTATTTATTTGAATAAATTTGAAATCATTCCTCTAAGAAAATAATAAGGAACATATTAGTTCTGTTTTATGTAAGATATACCAAACTTATAATAATTATTCTATATTGTGTTGATTATACTCCTCCATTTTCCTCATACTTCCCCATATTTACTCTAACTGCTATTAAAGTTGAAACCAGTTTTCATTCTTCTATACTGGACATCTTTAACACTTCCATTTCATATTTAACCTTTAATATGAATGTTCTCCCTTTATATTAATTTAATTTCATTAAAAGAAAGTAAGACAACTCTCCAATTATTAATATCTAAAATTATGATCACATAAATTATGGAAACTTGTTAATAAAATTATACTTATTGGCTAAAAATATGATTTTATCTACATAAACCATCGCAATAAACTTTTCCTCATATAATATTTTCATAAATATGTTGTGATCAATCCCTTATCTCATGAAATCCATCTTCCTCAAATAATATTCCTACCATGCATACTAATAATTGCATGATTTCTTTAGGCCATAAAAATACTTTTTCAATATACACACCATTTATTCATTATCTCCAATAATAAATTCAAACAATTTTTTATATATACTTCTTTATTCAAGAATCTATTTGGAAGTGTCTTATTCACATCCATTTCATGTGATTTGAACTTACTTTGAATATATACTTATAGAAAGCATCTTATTTATTTAAATCATTCCACTCTAGAAAATGTTTCTTTATTATCTACTCCTTCAACATGTGAATATAATTCACACACCAACCTTAATTTATTTTATACCACCCTTTTGTGTTCATAAATATTTTTTTAAAGACCTATTTAGTATAAATAACATTATGAAGTATAGGTTTTTCCATAATTTCCCATGTTTGGTTTTGTTCAATTTGGTCCAACACTTCATTCATAGAATTAACCAATGATTCCTCCTTTGTTGCTTCTTTGAATGAAGTTAGTTATACATCTAATAATAGAGTATTTTTCCCTATAATTTTCATAATATGGGTATTATTTGGAGTGTATTTATCTCCAATAATATTTTTTGGCTCAACACTAACTCTAATTAATCTTATTTATGTCTCATGTTTACTCTCTACATCATCATGCTCTTCCTCTAATTCAAATTCAGAATCATCATCAATTGGGGGATTTTGAGATTCTCCAAAATCTAAAATTATCTCTTCTTCTTATTCTTTCACTTCTTTAGGAAGTAGATTTCTATAATTATCTTTTTATTTATATTCGACAATTTCACATCACTCCTTTCAACCATTTTATTGATCCAATAATTGAAACATTTGTCAACTTTATTATTTGATGGGTAGCTTAGAAATATTCCATCATATACTACATCACTATACTTTCCCTAATTTTCAACTTTATTCCAAATGAAAAAAAAATTCTTCAGAATACTCAAAGATACTTTAGTGAGTGTTTCATGCCATGAATCATTTCTTATTGAATCTTCTATTATTTGGGTCCAATAATTGTGATGCCCCAAAACTTATCTCTCTTGTAATAGTAATATTATTGTTTTATTTTCATGTTATCCAAAAAATTTTGTGAACTATAAATACCAAACATTTCATTTAAATAAAACAATTAAGTGTTTACATTAAAACAAGGTCAAAGGAAATCATACTAACCAAAAATACCTATTAAAAGACCTATTAAAATTACAGGGAGACCACCCAAAATAAAGAGAACCCCCAGAAGATAATATGGGTCCTTCGGATCCATCACAACGAACATTAGAATGGTCAGTGCCACTGCAACAGCACTGAGCATCAATGGGATTATGTGCACCATCTTCGTCAATTTGTTTTGATTTTAGAAACACCTTAATGCATGGTTTTATAAGAGTCTTAATTTTACTATTGCCTTGGGTGATCATTGAGTTATAACGACTATAATTATAGTCATTGGTCATTTGGTGGATTAATTAAAAATATCTAAGTATAATTTGGTTTTCCAAAATATTTACGTTATGGATAGAAATTATAATAAAACTTCTTATTATGAGCTTTAAAATGGAAATGGTATAATATTTTAAACTACACTTAGTGTTATTTTAAAATGAGGTGATGATTTCAAAGACATTTCAAATATATCAAATATCTTGTAAATGTTTTCATTCTTAATGCTTAAACAAGGTCTTTGATAATACTAGAATAGTTTTCGTATAGCTATATTAAATATTAATTTATAACTATGTGTTTAAAGTGAGGTATGATTTTTATATCTGATTTTGGAAACATGTTTATAAATAATTTTAGTAATACTCTAAGTCAAAGAAAAGTATAATTTAATTAGTGTACCTTAATATTTTAAAGTTTAAAATAAAAATCTGGTTTTATAAAAGTTATGATATTATATTTATAGTTAAAATGAATATTTTTATTTTTTTAGGATTGTATGGTTAGTGTTGTGAGTTTCCTGTTTATAAAAAAATATACCCACCATGGGCTAGCCCTCTAGCCGGAGTGAGGGAGGCAGAACACGCTAGGCAGCTGAGCCTTGCTCTCAGCCTCAACACAGGATAGCTTGAGGAAGGGGTATATCTACCCTGAAGGGCACAAAGGAGTGAATGAGGGAACCAAAGTCACCACAGTGAGGGGCCGCATGAAGGTGTGGGTTGGCACAAGAGCGTGCCCACAGAACCCGGTACGGGGCGGTACTGGGAGGGGGGAAGGAGTAATCTGGCATAAGTTCGAGAGCTCCAGGCTTATAAGGGAGGTGAGGAGGCCCCTCCATTTCGTTGTGGGATGAGTAAATTCATTCGAGATTGAATCCAGGCTTTCATATCTCACCGTGTGCGATCTGGGTCGTCTGTTTCGGTTCGGCACTTGATCCTCAACAACAGCGGAATTCCCCACATTTTTTATGCACCATACAATCTGATGCAGATCTAATCTCATCTATCCAAGACTTTTTAAAACACCACATCACCCTGAGCCATTAGAAATTTCACATTTTAATCATATTTGTTCATGAAATTTTAAAACATCACGTTAACTAGAACCATCTGATCAAGTAAAGGATCTAATCGTGACCATCCATTTCTTTTAGTCATCGCATCATCTATGGTCATCCGATATTCTCTGTGTTTAATCCCCACCATTAATTATTTCTCTATTTTTCTCCCCTGAGTGGTCTTATTCTTCTCCCACTTGCACTGGACCAGTAACCCTACCCCCCCTTTCTCTGTGTTTTCCACACCCGTGACCACGTTGGGCCTCTCCTCTCACGGGTTTTCCACAAAGACTCCCCAGGTCAATCAATAAACCGTATAGGACTCGGTTTTTCTAGTAGTATCATTAAAAATATTCATTATATTTTATACAAAATATAGTGTATAAACCACCCATTTCACCCCAATAAACCCTCGTTTCTTCCCCTACTCAAACCTCCAGCAAGCTCCCACGAGTATTGCTCGAGCCTCTCCTCCTCAAACTAGGTAGGGGAACCTAGATTTCCTTCCATGTTGTATTTGAAGTTTATATAATTATATAAATATGTATACTCTTTTATATATATATATATACATCATTGCGGTTTGGGTGAAAACACACAAATACCCAACCCTAGGTCTTATGGATTTTGGGTTATGTGATCTTTTTAAACTAGAAATATTATTTTCTTTTCCTTGTGAAATATATATATATACCTTATATACCTAATTATACATGTACACACACAGATATATATATACATATACATATATATTTATATATATATACATATATAACCATTCGGTTTTAAAAGAACCTATATTATGTATGTTTACAAGACCTCTAAACCTTGAGTTTCAAGGAATAGGTATATTTTTGTTTTAAACATACGGAATTATATTTTCATATATATATATATAGTATACACGGGCATGTATAATTGTATAGTTTGTAAAACTCACCTTCTAGACCAGTTTTAAGTCTCTCAACATGGGACTATAATGATTTATTCACATTTTGATAAACATGTATGTGTCGATTGATTTTGGTTTAAGACCCTTAGGTATACCCGATTATTCATATAAGTTATATGTGTGATCGAGGTTTACATTTTTATAAAAAAAATTAATAAATAAACCATTTAAATTTTATATTATGATTTAAAATTTAGGGACTTTGTTAATCAATGTGACTAAAATATCAAAGTCATATGGGTGTCAAAAAAATTGGTTTAAAGCCTTTAATACATAATGTGTATTTGGATATGTAAAAATATGTGTATGCAGATAAAATTTGATCCTCAATTTTACTTACAATTTTCCAAGTATTACTAATAAAAAATAAAAAATTTGTTTTCAAACTGTGTTTTCATTTAAAAAACTACTCTTTATATACGCCATGTTGTATGAAAAATTTACACAAACCCTAACTGTGGATATTCCCAATATTATACTTATGATGTGTTTAGTAATTTTGGAGAGTACATGAGTATAATATTTGGGGTTTTCAACTTTTATATTCATTTGTATGGATTAATTATTTATATATATATATTAAATGGTGTTAGTTATGGTTGAATCTCATGCTTTCTAGTTTTTTAGAATTATGTATACCCTTGTGATGTGTTATACCAAAGCATTTCAGTAATAAATGTATGAGAATCTATTAGTTTAATACCCCACCTGAAATATTTTCTTTATCTTTTTAATTGATTATGCATCCAGGTGAAATTACAATATTTCTTGATTAATAAAGTCTTATAATTTTAGTTTTATCATTTTATGTAACAAACCTTGTATTTCTTTTAGTGCATTAGTTGTCATCACATATTCCATAATCTACTTATCATACTCACCAGTCAATGACATAGCCATGCAGTTGATAGTTCTGTAATTAATACTTATATGTCTGATTCACTATATATATTTAAATTCTAATGAATGCAATTATAACTCTTACGAACTTTTATGGAATTATTAATTAAATTATTCAAAGTGGTATGGGACACCTTGAATAATATGAAACGAGAAAATTAAATATTCAAAGTGGTATGGGACATTTTGAATATACGACCCTTTGTGGAATAAGAGGAATGTAATAGACTTGGTATACCAGGTTGGGGACCGGTTAATGAAAGCCCCTCGATGAATCGATAGTTCTCATGAGACAATCAGGTCATGGAATAAGGCTATTAACATTTTAGAGTCTTGACACGAGGTCTTGATAGGGTCTGATATTATACATTCCCTCATTATGTTTATGATAATTAAGTAAACAAGTGGATATTCAACTAGTAGAATATCCATGGTTAAGATACAGTACTTAAGAGTATCAGAATAATTAACTACTTATGGAATGACATTTATTTTACACTCAGTGATTTATTAGCCAATGTATATTTCACAGTAGCAAAGAATGAAATTGAAGTAATTAACTTTAAGCGCAACTCTATTTTTGTATCACTCTTATTTATTAAATTTATACTTTCATATTCATATGTCATACTTATTTATAATGTCTTTTACTTATTAATCTGATTGAGAATGCCTATAATTGAATCATGTTTCCTCATAATTCTGTTAGTATGCTTTTAATTGTGCACTTTTATTTCTTAGACTATTGTTATGATATGTTAAATGTGTTACAACATTTCTTAAGAAATATTTTTTATGGAAAGTTTTAAGGAATGTTTTCAGAAGTTATAATGGGTTTATTATGTTATTTTAAAACCCCTTATCGGGCATTCATATGTTCACCCTACGTTTTTGAAATAAATTTTTCAGGTATCAGTTTTTAGCAGAAGAAGCATGACAGAAGTAGCTGATTTCCCAGAACCTGAACCAAATCGATCCTCTGTATGGGACATGATGTGTAAAATATCAATGCATGTTTTTTTGTAAATATTTTCACATCATGTTTCAATGCATCGGCTCTGGGTATTCTGGAGTCAGGTTGTTACAGTTGGTATTAGATGATTCGTTTTAGATAACTCTGGAAAACTAGAACTGAACAAATAAAAATTTACTTACGCATTACTAAGTATGATTTTATCTTAATTTTCATATGGATAACGAATCACACTTTCTATCCCTTATGACGGAAATATTAGAAACCATAGTGTCTAGGTCTTGTTTAGAAGGATATGAAACTTTTGAGAACCTTCATTTATCATGTCAACATCTCTACCATGTGTCCAATTATTCTCAAAGGATCGGGCTTTGATTAATTTCTAATGATGCATTCCCAACTTCCCTTTTATTCACGTAAGGGAAGGTATCATGAAGATCTATTCTGATACTTCATCTTGGTCGACAACTTCTTTTCTCTAATAAACTTCCAGTAAGGTGTACAAGAGGGTGATCTCCAGGCAGCATACCTCTATCAAATCATAACCTATGGTCTTCGAGGTTAGGTCATGGAATTCTAAATCCTTGAGGATGAATCTACCAATTTACAGTATAGACAGCAAGTTCAAGAAAATGTCTCCCAAATACATACCTTCCATGATTTAATTTGTTTTAACTTTAGGTTCTCACACCTAATTAATTTGAACTTCCCATACTGCATCTGGACCCAGGAGATTGAAGAGTTTCGAACCACTTTGGGAATCTGTTTGACTATGAATTGGGGAAATTTCCAACATCAGTGAATCTGGTGAAGTGCCATCTTGGAGGACATTAGGAAACTCGTACTTGTGTTTTTTAGCAAGTAATTATGTAATACCTTGGGTTTATGAACTTTGTATAACTGAAATTTTTTTGTGTATTGTTACTATAACATGATTTTACAAATAAAGTCTCTTTCTTTGTTATGTTTATGTCTCAGCTGAATAAACATTCCTCTTGAAATTTCAGATAAAAGATATGAGTTCACCAACCACTCTTCTACCACTTTTTACCAAACTGTTAGAGATCATAATTGTCAAGACATGCTCCAAAGAATACCATCCCTATTAGAACTTATGTCTAACTTGTAAAAAACTTCATCAGGTGTTGAACCGTCCAAACATTCTCCATATTTACCAAGGAAGCAATCGTGTCTATTACCCTATATCAATTGTACAATTTTCAGCATATAGGCAAGAAGGAAAGTATCATGAAGCTCTTTTTCTATGTTTCACTTTGACTGATAACTACTGAGCTATTGGTAAGTTTCTAGAAGCTTCTTTGGATGGTGACCATCGAGCGGCCTACCTATTCTAGGTCTTGAGTTTTAGTGTGTATGGGTAACTCTATGACATCAATATTTTCAAGAACAACGTGATGAGAGGGAATTATAGGGATTTAGTACACTCTGAAATCTCTGACCTCCACACTTCTCATGCCTCTTAATGGAAGGTTGAGTTATTTAGGCATAGGTTCGACCCCAGTTGTTCATAGTGTGTCTGGGACAAGGAAATCGAGCAGCTAAATACTACCTTAGGAATCAACCTGAGGTCATCATCACCCTACCATCGGTGGTGTTCTCGGTAAAGGGACCATGGTAGTGATGTGTGTCTGGTGTTTTTGTGGTTTTGTATGAGAATTTTAGAATTAAGAGTACTAAATTCATTGTTGGGGGGGATAATGTGACGCCCCAAAACCTATCTCTCATGTAATAGTAATATTATGGTTTTATTTTCATGTTATCCAAACAAATTTGTGAACTATAAATACCAGACATTTCATTTAAATAAAACACTAAAGTGTATACATTATAATAAGGTCAAAGGAAAACCATACTAACAAAAAATACCTATTAAAATTATAGGGAGACTACCCAAAACAAAGAGAACCCCAAGAAGATAATATGGGTCCTTTGGATCTATCACAGAAAACATTACAGTGGCCAGATCCACTTCAACATCAATGATCATCAATGGGATGATGTGAACCATCTTTATCAATTTTTTTTGATTTTGGAAATACCTTAAAGCATGGTTTTATAAGAGTATTAATTTGACTGTTTCCTTGGGTGACCATTGAGCTCTAACATGTTAATTATAGTCATTGGTTATTTAGTGGATTAATTAAAAATATCTAAGTATAATTTGGTTTTCCAAAATATTTAAGTTATGGATTTAAATTATAAGAAAACCTCTTATTATGAGCTTTAAAATAGAAATGGTTTAATATTTGGAACTACACTTGGTGTGATTTTAAAATGAGGTGAGGATTTCAAACACCTTTAAAATATATCAAATATCTTGTAAATGTTTTCATTATTAATGCTTAAACATGTTCATTGATAATACTAGAATAGCTTTATTATAGATATATTAAATTTTAAGTTATAACTTTGTGTTTAAAGGGAGGTATGCTTTTTATCTCTGATTTTGGAAACATGTTTATAAATAATTTTAGTAATACTCTTAGTCAAGGAAAGGTATAATTTAATTAGTGTACCTTAATCTTTTAAAGTTTCAAATAAAAATCAGGTTTTATAAAAGGTAAGATATTGTCCTTATAGTTAAAATGAATATTTTTATTTTTTATGATTTTATGGTCAGTATTGTGAGTTGGTTGTTTATAAAAAAAATATACCCACTAGGGGAAAGCCCTCTAGCTGGGCCGAGGGAGGAAGCACGTGCTAGGAAGCTGAGCCTAGCCTTCAGACTCAGCACAGGTTGGCCTGAGCGGGGGGCATAGCTATCGTAAAGGGTTCATATTAGCTTACGAGGAAACCCGAGGCATCGCTGTGCGGGGCGGCACGAAGGCATGGGCGGGCACAAGAGCACACCCGCAGAACCCGATACAGGGTAGTACTGGGAGGGGGAGGATTAATCTAGCATAAGTCTAAGATCTTAGCGCCAATAAGGTTGTTCAGGAGGGCCCTCCATTTCGATTTGGGATGAGGAAATTTGTCTGGGATTGAATCCAGGTCGTTATATCTCGCCGCATGCGATCTGGTCCATCCGTCTTGGTCAGGTGCTTGATCGTCACCAACCGCGGAATCCCCTGCCTTTTTTATGCATCGTCTAATTCTATGTGGATCTAATCTCGGCCATTCGAGACATTTTAAAACACTACGTCGCCTTGAGCCCTTAGATATCACACATTTTAATCATAGTCATTCGTGTAATTTTAAAACATTGTGTTAACTAGAGCCATTCGATCAAGCCGCAGATCTAATCATGGCCATCCATTACTTTTAATCATCATATCATCCATGGTCTTTTGATCTTCTCTACATTTAATCTCCACCATTCATTATTTCTCTATTTTCTCCCCTACACGGTCTTCTTCTTCTCCTGCCTACACTGGACCAGTAACCCTACCCTCCCTTTCTCTTTGTTTTCCATACCCATGACACTGTTGGCCATCTCCTCTCACGCGTTTTCCAAAAAGACTCCCCTGGTCAATTACTAAATCATATATTCCTCGGTTTTTCTAGTAGTATCATTTAAAATATTCATTATATCTTATTAATAATATAGTTTATAAACCACCCATTGCACCCCAAGAACCCCTCGGTTCTCCCCCCCCCCCCCCCCCACTCAAACATCCAGTAAGCTCCCACAAGTATTCCTCAAGCCTCTCATCCTCCTCAAACCAGGTAGGGGAACTTATATTACCTTTCATATTGTGTTGGAAGTTTATATACTTATATAAATATGTATACTCTTATATATATATATATGTGCATCCTTGCGGTTTGGGAGAAAACCCACAAATACCCGACCCTAGGTCTTATGGATTTTGGGTTACGTAATCTTTTTAAACTAGAAGGATTATTTTCTTTTCCTTTGAAATATAAATATATACCTTATATACCTGATTATTCATGTACACACACACACACACACACATATATATATATATATATAACCATTCGGTTTTAAAAGAACCACTATTATGTTTAGTTACAAGACCTCTAAACATTGAGTTTCAAGGAAGAGGTAGATTTTTGTTTTAAATATAAAGAATTATATTTTCATATATATATATATAGTATACATGGGCATGTATAATTATATAGTTTGTAAAACTCACCTTATAGACTAGTTTTAAGTCTCTCAACATGGAACTACATTGATTAATTGACATTTTGATAAACATGTATGTGTCGATTGATTTTGGTCTAAGACCCTTAGGTATACCCGATTATTCGTATAATTTATATGTGTGATCGAGGTTTACATTTTTATAAAAAAAATTAATAAATAAACCTTTTAAATTTTATATTATGATTTAAAATTTAGGGACTTTGTTGATCAATGTGACTAAGATATCAAAGTCATATGGGTGTCAATGAATTTTTGGTTTAAACCCTTTAATACATAATGTGTATTCAGATATGTTAAAATATGTGTATGAAGATAAACTTTAATCCTAAATTTTACTTAGAATTTTTCAAGGATTACTAAGAATGAATAAAACATGTCTTTTCAAAATATATTTTCGTTTAAAACACTACTCTTTATATACACCTTGTTGTATGAACAATTTATACAAACCCTAATTTTGGATATTCTAAATATTATACTTAAGATGTGTTTAGTAATTGTGGAGACTACATGAGTATAATATTTGTGGTTTGAAACTTTTATATTCATTAGTTTGAATTACTTATTTACATATATATATAAGTAATTCATACTAATGAATATAAAAGTTTCAAACCCCAAATATTATACTCATGTACTCTCCACAATTACTAAACACATCATATGTATAATATTTAGAATATCTAGTGTTAGTTATGGTTGAATCTCAAGCTTTCCTTTTTTATCATTTGGTATACCCTTTTGATGTGTTATACCAAAGCATTTCAGTAATAAATGTATGAGCATCTGTGAGTTTAATAACCCACCTGAAATATTTGATTTATCTTTTTAATTGATCATTCATCCAGGTGAAATTCCAATATGTCTTGACTACTAAAGTCTTAGAATTTTAGGTTTATCATTTTATGTAACAAAACTTGTATTTCTTTTAGTGCATTAGTTGTCATCACATATTCCATAATATGTTTATCATACTCACCAGTCAATGACATAGCCATGTAGTTGATAGTTTTGTAATTAATACTTATATGCCTGATACAATATATATATGTAAATGCTAATTAATGTAATTATAACTCTTATGACCTTATATGGAATTATAAATTAAATTATTCAAAGTGATATGGGACACCTTGAATAATATGAAATGAGAAAATTAAATATTCAATGTGGTATGAGACATTTTGAATATATGACCCTTTATGGCATATGAGGAATGTAATAGACTCGGTATAATGGGTATGGTACCGGTTAATGAAATCCCCCCTATGCATCGATAGTTCTCAAGATACAATGAGGTCATAGCACGATGTCATTGACCTTTTAGAGTCTTGAAAAGAGGTCTTGACCGGGTCTGATATTATACGTTCCCTCATTATGTTTATGATAATTAATTAACCAAGTGTATATTCAACTAGTAGAATATCCATGGTTAAGAGCCAGTACTTATTAGTATGAGAAGAAGTAAATTCTTGTGGAATGATGTTTATTTTACACTCAGTGATTTATTAGCCAGTGTATATTTCACAGTAGCAAAGAATGAAATTGAAGTTATTACCTTCACATGAAACTTTGATTATGTATCACTCTCAGTTATTAAATTTATACTTGCATATTCATATTTAATACTTATTTAGAATTTCTTTTACTTATTAATATGAATGAGAATGCCTATAATTGAATCATGTTTCCATGTAATTTTGTTAGTATGCTTTTAATTGTGAACTTTTATTTCTTAGACTATTGTTATGACATGTTACATGTGTTACAACATTTCTTAAGAAAAATGTTTTATGGAATGTTTTAAGGAATGTTTTGAAAAGTTATAATTGGTATATTATGTTATTTTAAAACCCCTTAATGGGCATTTGTATTCTCACCCTATGTTTTTGAAATAAATTTTTCAGGTATCAGTTTTTAGAAGAAGAAGCATGACAGAAGTGGTTGGTTTCCCATAACCTGAACTGAATCGATCCTCTTTGTGGGACATGATTTGTAAAATATAAATGCATTATTTTTTTGTAAAAATTTACACATAATGTATCAAGTCACTGGATCCGGGTATTCTGGAGTCGGGTTGTTACAGTTGGTATCAGAGGATTCGGTTTAGATAATTCTGAAAAACCAGAACTGAACAAAGAAAAATTTACTTAAGAATTACAAAGTATGATGTTTTCCTAATTTTCAGATGGATGAAGAATCACAATTTTTGTCCCTTACGATAGAAATATTAAAAACCATAGTGTCCAGGTCATGTTTAGAAGCAAATGAAACTTTTTAGAACCTTCGTTTATCATGTCAACATCTCTACCGTGTGTCCAATTCTCCTCGCGTACTTCAACTTCATCAAGGATCTGGATTTGATTACTTTCTAATGATGCATGCCCAAAATCACTTTTATGCACATAATGGAAGGTATCATGAAGGTATATTATGATACTTCACCTTGTCCGACAACTTATTTTCACTAACGAACTTCCAAGAAGCTGCACAAGAGGTTGATCTCTGGGCATCATACCTCTGTAAAATCATAACCTATGGTCTTCAAGGTCAGGTCATGGACTTCGAAATTCTCGAGGATGAATATACCCATTTACACTATAGACATCAAGTTCAAGCAGACATTTCCCACCTCCACACCCTCCATGATTTCCATTTTTGGATCTTTGGGTTCCCACACTTGGTTAATCCGGACTGCCCATGCTGCATTTGGACCTAGGATATTGAAGAGTTTGGAACCTCTTTGGGAATCTGTTTGACGGGGAATTAGGGAAATCACCAACACCAGTGAATCCGGTGAAGTTCCATCTTGGAGGACATTAGGAAACTTTTACTCATGCTTTTGAGAAAGTAGTTATGTAATACCTTGGGTTTATGAACTTTGTATAACTAAAAAATTTTATGTGTTTTGTTACTATAACATGCTTTTACAAATAAAGTATATTTCTTTGTTTTGTTTATGTCTCGGCTAAATAAACATACCTCTTGAAATTTGAAATAGAATACATGAGTTCAACAACCACTCTTATATCACTTCCTACTGAACTATTAAAGATAATAATTTTCAAGACATGATCCGAAGAATACCAGCCCTATGTTAACTTATGTCTGACTTGTAAACAACTTCATTGGGTGTTGAACCATCCAAACATTCTCCATCTTTACCAAGGAATAAATCTTGTCTATTACTGTATAGAAGTTGCACAATTTGTATCATATAGTAAAAGAGGAAAGTATCATGAATATATTTTTCTATATTTCACTCTGGCTGATAACTACCAAGTTGTTGGTAAGTTTCAAGAAGATGCTTAGAATGGTGACCATCGATCGGCCTACCTATTCCAGGTCCTTAGTTTTAGTATGTACAGGGAACTCTAAAACATCAGTATTTTCAAGCAAGACATGGTCTGAGGGAATTATAGGGATTTATTCCACTCTAAAATCCCTAACCTCCACACTTCTCATGCCTCTTTATGGAAGGCTGAGTGCTTTAGGAATAGGTTTGACCCTAACTGTTCACGGTGTGTTTGGGACAAGGAAATCAAACAACTGAATACCAACTTAGGAATCCACCTGAGGTCATCAGTACCCTACCATCAGTGGTGTTCCTGGTAAAGGGACCCCAGGAGTGATGTGTGTCTGGTGTTTTTGTGGTTGTGTACAAGCATTTTATAATTGAGAGGATGAAATTATTTGTAGGGTGAATAATGTGACGCCCCAAAAATTATCTCTCATGTAATATTAATATTGTGGTTTTATTTTCATGTTATCCAAACAAATTTTCAAACTATAAATACCATAAATTTCATTTAAATAAAACACCAAAGTGTTTACATTAAAAAAATGTCAAAGTAAAATAGTACTAACCAAAAATACCTATTAAAATACCTATTATAATTATAAGGAGATCACCCAAAACAATTAGAACACCAAGAAGATAATATGGGTCATTCGGATCCGTCATAACAAACATTAGAATGGCATGAGCCACTGCAACAGCACTAAGAATCAATGGGTTGATGTGCACCATCTTCATCAATTTGTTCTGATTTTGGAAACACCTTAAAGCATGGTTTTATAAGATTCTTAATTCGACCATTGCCTTGGGTGACCATTGAGTTCTAATGGCTATAATTATAGTCGTTGATCATTAGGTGGATTAATTAAAAATATCTCAGTATAGTTTGGTCTTCCAAAATATTTTATTTAGGTATTGAAATTATAATAAAAACTCTTATTATGAGATTTAAAAGGGCAATGGTTTAATATTTTGAACTATAATTAGTGTGATTTTAAAATGAGGTGAGGATTTCAAACACCTTTCAAATATATCAAATATCTTGTAAATGTTTTTATTCTTATTACTTAAACAATGTCTTTGATAATACTAGAATATTTTTCATATAGATATATTAAATTTTAAGTTATAAATTTGTGTTTAAAGCGAGGTATTCTTTTTATCTCTGATTTTGGTAACATGTTTATAAATAATTTTAGTAATACTCTTAGTCAAGGCAAAGTATATTTTAATTGGTGTACCTTAATCTTGTAAATTTTAAAATGAAAATTAGGTTTTATAAAATGTAAGATATTATCATTATAGTTAAAATGAATATTTTTTATTTTTTCATTGTTTTATGGTTAGTATTGTGAGTTGGTTGTTTATAAAAAAAATAAACCCACCAGGGGCTAGCCCTCTAGCCAGGCCGAGGGAGGCAGCACACGTGAGGGAACTGAGCCTAGCCCTTAGCCTTAGCACATGTTGGCCCAATCGGGGGGCATAGCTACCCCAAAGGGCACATAGGAGCACATGAGGGAACCATAGGCACCGTCGTGCGAGGCGGCATAGAGGCATGGGTGGGTGCAAGAGTTCGCCCGCAGAACCCGGTACGAGGCGGTACCGGGAGGGGGGAGGAGTAATCTCGCATAAGGCCGAGAGATCTGGGCTTATAAGGGAGGTGAGTAATCCCCTCTGTTTCGATTTGGGATGAGTAAATTCTTCTGGGATTGAATCTAGGTTGTCAGATCTATTCACGTGCGATCTGGGCCATCCATTTCAGTCTGGCGCTCGATCCTCAGCAACCGCAGAATCCCCAAAGTTTTTTAGGCACCGTCTGATCTGACACGGATCTAATCTCAGTTGTCCCAAACTTTTTAAAACACCACTTCTCCCTGAGCCATTATATCTTGCACATTTTAATCATATTCGTTCGGGTAATTTTAAAACACCGCGTTAACTAGAGCCATCTGATCAATCCGTGGATCTAATCACGACTGCCCATTTCTTTTAATCACCGCATCATCTATGATCATCCAATATTCTCCACATTTAATCCTCACTGTTAATTATTTTTCCATTTTTCTCCCCCACGCAGTCTTCTTCTTCTCCCTCCTACACTGGACTAGTAACCCTAGCCTCCCTTTCTCTTCATTTTCCACACTCGTGACCCCGCTGGCCCTCTCCTCTCACGCATTTTCCACTAATACTCCCCAAGTAAATTAATAGACCGTATAGGCCTCGGTTTTTTCAGTAGTATCATTTAAAATATTCATTATATTTTATAAATAATATAATTTATAAAACACCTGTTTCACCCCAATAACCCCTCGGTTCTTCCCCCACTCAAACCTCCAGCAAACTCCCACGAGTCTTCCTCGAGCCTCTCATCCTCCTCAAACAAGGTAGGGGAACTTATATTGTCTTGCATGTTGTGTTAGAAGTTTATATACTTATATAAATATGTATACTCATATATATATATATATACATCCTTGAATTTTGGGTGAAAACCCACAAATACCCGACCCTAGGTCTTATGGATTTTGGGTTATGTAATCTTTTTAAACTGGAAGGATTATTTTCTTTTCCACATGAAATATATATATATATATATACCTTATATACTCGATTATACAAGTACACACACACACACACATAGATATATATATATATATATATATATATATATATATATAACCATTTGGTTTTAAAAGAACCTCTATTACGTTCGGTTACACGACCTCTAAACTTTGAGTTTCAAGGAAGCGGTAGATTTTTGTTTTAAAGATAAGGAATTATATTTTCATATATATATATATATATATATATATATATATATATAGTATACATGGGAATGTATAATTATATAGTTTTTAAAAATGACCTTCTAGACCAGTTTTAAGTCTCTCAACATGGGACTACAATGATTTATTGAAATTTTGATAAACATGTATGTGTCGGTTGATTTTGGTGTAAGACCCTTAGGTATGGATTTTCAATATAAGTTATATGTGTGATTGAGGTTTACATTTTTATAAATTTTTTTAATAAATAAACCTTTTAAAATTAAAATTATGATTTAAAATTTAGGGAATTTGTTAATTAATGTGACTAAAATATCAAATTCATATGGGTGTCAATGAATTTTTGATTTAAACCCTTTAATACATAATGTGTATTTGGATATGTAGATATATGTGTATGTAGATAAACCTTGATCCTCAGTTTTACTTAGAATTTTCCAAGGATTACTAAGAAAGAATAAAACATGTGTTTTCAAAATATGTTTTCATTTAAAACACTACTCTTTATATACACCCAGTTGTATGAACAATTTACACAAACCCTAATTGTGGATATTCCAAATATTATACTTATGATATGTTTAGTGATTGTGGAGAGTAAATGAGTATAATATTTGGGGTTTTCAACTTTTATACTCATTTGTATGAATTACTTATATATATATATTAAATGGTGTTAGTTATGGTTTAATCTCATGATTTCCATTTTTTAGCATTATGTATACCATTGTGATGTGTTATACCAAATTATTTCAGTAATAAATGTATGAGAATATATCAGTTTAATACCCCACCTAAAATATTTTATTTATCTTTTTAATTTATTATGCATCCAGGTGAAATTCCAATATGTATTGATTAATAAAGTCTTATAATTTTTGGGTTATCATTTTATATAACAAAACTTATATTTATTTTGGTGCATTAGTTGTCATCACATATTCCATAATCTACTTATCATACTCACCAGTCAATGACATAGCCATGCAGTTGATACTTCTATAATTATTACTTATATGCCTAATTCACTATATATATGTAAATACTAATGAATGTAATTAGAACTCTTGTGAACTTTTATGGAATTTTGAATTAAATTATTCAAAGTGGTATGAGACACCTTGAATAATATGAAATGATAAAATTAAATATTCAGAGTGGTATGGGACATTTTGAATATGCGACCCTTTATGGCATATGAGGAATGTAATGGACTCAGTGTAATGGGTTGGGGAACGGTTAATGAAATCCCCTCAATGCATCGATAGTTCTCATGAGACAATCAGGTCATGGCATGATGCCATTGACATTTTAGAGTCTTTAAACAAGGTCTTGATAGGGTCTGATATTATATGTTCCCTCATTATGTTTATGATAATTAATTAACCAGGTGGATATTAGACTAGTAGAATATGCATGGTTAAGAGCCAGTACTTATGAGTATTAAAAGAAGTAAATGCTTATGTCATGATATTTATTTTACACTCAGTGCTTTATTATCCAGTGTATATTTCACAGTAGAAAATAATGAAATTGAATTTATGACCTTTACGGGTAACTCTGATTATGTATCACTCTCAGTTATTAAATTTATACTTGCATATTCATATGTCATACTTATTTAGAATGACTTTTAATTATTACTCTAAATAAGCATGCCTATAATTGAATCATGTTTCCTTGTAATTTTGTTAGTATGATTTTAATTGTGCACTTTTATTTCTTAGACTATTGTTATGATATGTTACATGTGTTATAACATTTCTTAAGAAAAAAAATTTATGGGAAGTTTTAAGGAATGTTTTCAAAATTTATAATTGGTATATTATGTTATTCTAAAACCCCTTAATGGGCATTCATTTTCTCACCCTATGTTTTTGAAATAAATTTTTTAGGTATCAGGTTTTAGCAGAAGAAGAATGAAAGAAGTAGTCGGTATCCCAGAACCTGAACCAAATCGATCCTCTGTATGGGACATGATGTATAAAATATCAAAGCATGATTTTTTGTAAAAATGTACACGTCATGTTTCAAGGCACTGGCTCCGGGTATTCTGGAGTTGGGTTGTTACAAGAACTGATTGTTTCTGACTATATATAGCCACTTACACTACTTATTTTAAATAGTGGCATGAGATGAAACTCTCTTTCACAAACATCTTATCCACATTATTTACCATGAAGTTCCTCATTTCCATGACTCTATTATTTTTAGCATTCCTTACAACTAAAACTTCATGATATATTTTCATGTTTCTAAAGATAATTTTTAACTTCAATGGAATTATATTTATTTCAATTATCTTATGATAAAAACTTCTTTATTCTTTCAGTTTTGTTTTTCATTATTATTCAGAATCTTCTAATACAGTTCAACACTTCTCTCTTTGACTTCATAAACATAGAATATCCTATCCTATTTTAGTCATCAATAAATATAATGAATTATTTATCACTATATATTCCAGAATGACTAATTGAACCGCATACATTGGTGTGGAACATATTCATCCATTTTGATTCTTTCTTGATCTTTAGAGGGTAAAGGTTTGTCACCATCTTTTCTCTAAATTATGAATAAAACATATTTTATTTTTTAAACTTTAGTAAAGTAATATCAACAATATATTATAACTTTTATATATTCTTCATACTCTATATATTGATCTGGCCAAATATATGGTTCCATAAATTATTCACCTCTTCTACAGTAAAGAGTCAAGTATTCTCCATTTTATCCTTCTAATATAGGTTCTCATTTATTATTTATACTTATATAAGATAATTTTTATCCTTTCATTTAATATTAAAGAATTTTCAATTGAATCTAACTTTTAAACACAAGTCTCATAACTAAATTACACTCAAAAACTTATGTCAACATCCATAAAAATAGAGAAATTTTCTATTCTTTAATTCATATTCGGCTAGGTGAGTCTATCTACTCCCTTTTTTCTTAAAATATCCATCACTTACAATCAAAATAGTCCCAATAACTCTTACTTTCACATCCTTGAGAAGATTTATATTACTCATTATGTGGGATGAATCCACTTTCTTTTATTCTTTATAGGTTTCAAAGATATCTTAGTAAGAATATATTTATATTTCATCGTTATCTTCTTTTCTATCCTTTAACTTCTAGAATTAGTTGATATCTATGTTGGTCTATTCTCAATGTCTTAATCATAAGAAATTGGATCACATTTATCTTCCTATAATTAGTAAAAAAAATCTTAAAGGAATTGAATTAAATTTATTTACATCCAATCTTGTTTGTCTTCTATATGGATAACTTCCACTTATTTTCCTAAATTTGAAGGCGTTGTGCCCAAAGTAAGAACATTTGAAAAAATATCTATAGAATATGATTATATTATTATATGAATAATATGTTTCTTTTATCCTTTGATGGATTCCAATTGATTTACTTCTAAGTTACCTTTCAACTTCAATATTGTAAGAAATTATTTTTCCTATGTAACCTCAAAATTTTAATTTCATTAGAAGAATAATATTTTTACTACTATATAACATCCTTAAACCCATAATCTTGGATCTGATGCTAAAAACATAATCTTTACATTTATGTATTTGATACCAATATACATAACCCAATTTTAACCATCCAAAACATTCAACATAAACCAAAAATATTGGATCATTTATATACTTATAGAATTTTTTGGTTTAGAGTTTTATAGTATTAGGAAAAACTATTACATAACAATTCTCATGTCATCAAGTGATAATATTCTACCTATTATACCCATATTTTATTATTTCAAAAAAAACATCAAAATATCCTATATAATTATTCACACATGAAACCTTTATAGACACAATCATTCTTCATAACCTCTAGAAAATCAAACATAAGAAGGGTGAGCTCAAATGCACAATAAGGGTAAAAATTAAGAATTAATAATTGAATATAGTCAATTATAATAAGATTAGTATAAAGGTGTGATAAAATAATCAATGTATATGAGAATAACACAAGATAATTTATACACATCAAAACATGGAACATAAATCATGAAAAATGGAATAAATTTTTAATATAAGATAATATTCATATAATTCAAAAATCATGATCCATGTTAAAACAATCCATGGGCATAGGATCCATTATCAACTCAAAGAAACCATAGAGAAAATTTGTTGGTCTCTCGGAATATTATCTTTATAAAACCCTTATGTATGGGATAAACATACCTAGTTAATACTTATAATCTATTAGGAGTAACCAATTAACTAGTTAACTTCATCGTCTCTTATCAGTTACTTATAATCCATCAACTTTGTCTCATTACCCAATTCATAAGAGGGATATATTGGAACCACCCATAACATATCAAAAAAACCTTAAAGATTTGGGCTCAGTCTCTAATCCCACTTTCATCAATAACTTCCAAGTACCATATCATGAGAAAAAAATTAAAATCTTTCACTTTTCCACGTAATAATAACCATTGTTCTTTTATATATTGATTTACTTATGGAAAATAGATGGGTTCTATGACAATCTATTTTAGAAAATCATAATGAATTCATATAAATAATAATTATGGAATAATTGAAACAAATTCCTGTAGAGAATAAGTAAAATCAAGGTTTTTGTCGTTTATGAATATATATACCAATAAAACAAAATTAAAAACATTCTTGATAAAAATAACCTTCCACTTTTAAAATCACTTTTTAAAAATGAAAATTTATAGTATAGTTAGAAAAAACATTTTATTTGAAATATACCTTTGAAAAATATAAATCAATATTTAAATAAAATATTGAACATGATGGTAGGAAATTCTATTCATGCGATAATTTTTAAAACAAATATTTTTACACACTATCAGTAAAAAATACCTTGTTGAAAAAATGACAAGAATATTCATTTTAAAACTTTTTTTAAAACATAAAATAATTGTAAAATTAACTTAAAAATAATTGAATAATAGTAAAAATCATTCATTAAATTTTTTTAGAAAATATTGATATGGAAGAAAAACGTTTACTAGTTGAAACAATAGAAATATGGTCAAATTTTCCTTAAAAACATTTTATGAACCATTTTATGTACCAAAGAGAATAAAGTGGTGAATAAACATAAAAAATGTAGAAATATATATAGGTTAATAAATCTGGAATTATTTTATAAAATAAGGATCATATAATTTCTCAATGGAAATTCAAGAATAAAAAATCCTAATTAAAAATGGTATTGAAACATAAGACTCTTATCGCTTTGGTAAATTTTGAATCGTAATCCCTGTGAAATAATAACATAAATTAATCTTTTAATATCATTAAAATAGGGTGATTAATTATATAACATTTCAAATGGGTAGTATATACACCTTGTAAAATAATATAGGTTCATAACATAAACATATGTCTCAAAGAGGAAAAAATTGATACAAAAACCCCTTATAAAGATCATATCATGGAATTTGAGAATTGATAAATAGATAAATTATGTGTAGAAAATAAAAATCCACAAAAAAAGTGGAAACACATCTTAAATTAAACTAATATTATTTTACAAATAATATTTTCATATTATAATCAATGAATAAGTGATATAACCCAATGAAATAAAATTGAGTTAAGAAACCATTACCACTTTTGTAAATTTCAAGTCAAATCCCCTTGGATGAAATAATTTGAATTAAAATTAAAATACCATGAAACATGAATTATTAATAATATATCATGTAAAATTTCATTATATATACCATACAAAAGAAAAAAAATTATAACATTAAAACATGCCTCAGTGACGTGAAATTGAGAAGAAATCTCTTACCTCAAGTCCAAACTTGCAATGTATATCCTTTAACACCTGTATAATAAAATTGTATAAATTATTTTATTTATTAATAAAAAATTATAGTATTAATATATTATCCTTAATAAATTTATTTTATTTATTAAATATTTAATTACTTAATCATTTAAGTCAACGTCAAGTGTTTTAAGGACATTCATTTAATAACTTAAAATGACTTCAACATATTGACCTTGGTTAAAAAGATATACGTTAAATAATATATAAAATAATATTTATGAAATAATTATCATTTTTATAAATTAATCATACTTTTAAAACCAATCATTAATGATGGTTAGGAAAAATGAAATACATTATACTCATGGAGATAGAAGGTTATACGTACGGATGAGTAACGTTTTCATTTTTCAACAAACATGGGGGAAAGAAGGTAAGTATTATATTATGATTCAAAAATTATTATTATATCATAAATGTAATATTATTTCTTTAAATAAACTTATATATACCATCCATTTTATGAAATGATGAAAAATAAATCGAATCGCTTTGTGGTGGTGATAATCCACATGTATGCACAAATGACATTATAATTTTTAAATAGATGGAAAGGTTAGAAATAGACGATATTTTATCTTTAAAAAAATAATTATTTCATTAATATCATATATATATATATATATATATAAATTAAATCCATCATTATAACTAGCTGTGAGATGTGGTGGTGGAAAACAAATTACAATGGTTTACGAGGCTGTAGTCCTCCGTACAGACAAACCATGGTCTCATTTCCCATTTGATGAAATAATTTTATTTATTAATGTTAATAAATTAAAAAAATAACGTCTAATTATATATTATATACTTATTTTATTATATCACAATGGTTATAATACTTTTTAAGAGGGTGGAAGAATAATTAAATCTAAAACATTCAGTTAAAAGTTATACCTCTTCTTCGGACAACCTTCATTTATTTATAACTTAATCCCTATAAAGTTGGTATTATTACAAAAATAATATATATATAAAGTTTTGAGGTATTTTGGGAAGGTATTTGTGAAGATATTGACTAAAATATAGTTCTAAAAAGGTGTGAGGAAGAGAGGAGTGGAGATTCCCTTTTATAAGTGAGGGGAGGGGCACTCTTGGAATTACACAAAGTATTAAATTAATATAAATTAATTTTCTTGTAAAAGTGACACAAAATTGATATATTTTAAATATATGATGATTAAGATTATAAATTATCTCATAAAATAAAATTTAAACAAGTTTTGGTGATGTTTTTACCCTATCACTTTGTTTTAACCCCCTTTAACCCTTTTGATGATTACCATGATATCAATGTTTTTTTACTATTTAGGGGTCAAGAAAGTTAATATAAAAGAAAAATTTACCCATAAATAGATTATAATTGTTATTTTAAACCATATCCAATTTACTTGTCTTGGGATAATATTTTTATGAATTCTAATAAAATATTTTTTATTATAAAATATCATTAATTTCATTTTTAAAACTACTCATTTACTTTGAAATTAATGTTATAAATATAAAAGTGGAATTGTAATATATAAACTAAAAAAACCTAATATATTATATTGTGTATATATATATAATTCATGGGACACTATATATCACCCAAAAAATTACCTTTATAGTTTTTAAAATCATTTATTTGATTTTTTTACTAATTTCACAAGCACTATGTCAGCGTTGCGTAAGAATTTAGGATTATTATTTCATCACAAAAATTTAAAAATAAATTATAGTAATAAAAATAATTTCATTATTATTTAAATGAAAAATTTATTTCTTCATAAATTATTTCTATCCCTATGTGAACATATAATATAAATTTCAAATTAAGAGAGTGACATTTTGTATTTTTCATTACTTAAAATAATATATAAGTAATTTTCAAAGAAAAATTATAAAAAACTACCATAAATTTAAATCTTGGATGATTATGGTATAATATAACTCCTAAAATATATTAAAGTTGAGTTTTGTGATTATTTTTAGTCCTTATCATATTATTTTTAACATTATTTGCCTGATTTATCCTTACCAAGGTGAAAAATATTTACTAAGGATGTTATTCATAATGAAACAAATAAAAGGTAATTATTTAAAAAAATTGAACATCCTGATTCAAAATATGGGATCTATTTTTTAATATTCAATTCCTATAAGTGGAATAAATTAATTTTATTATAAATTCTTAAAATGCAATGAAAAACACTTTTTTTTAAATGTGTTTTTAAGCCCAAAAATGAACATATGCCAAAATCATGTTGAATGATGATTAAATATTATTTAATTAGATTATATCTAATAAAATAATAATTATGTTACTTTTATATGAAATTCAAATCATAGTGGGACTTTTTAATGAAAATAAATGGCTGTTTTACAAAAATCAGTTTTTCACTATTAACTAAAAAATGAATCTTTACCAAAAAAATCCCAACATTATACACTAATCTAATTTTGATATAAAGATTTAAAAAATGGTATATTTTTATAAAATAAATTTTCTAATAGTTTTTTAAATTAATTATAATATTTTCTCACAAAAATAAATAAAAGTCCTTTTTTGGAGAAAACTTATTTTTGAAGAATAAACTATATTTACTAAAATTTGGGTACTTTTTTCCTAATAATTAATAAATATATTTGTATTAAGTATGAAATTTATATTTACATATATTTATATTTTAAAGTCATAAATCCTATTAATACCCTCTAACTTAAAGGTTAGGTTATAACTGTAACATTTAAATAATAATAATATTTTGTGGTTTGTTTAAATTTGGTATTACATGTTTTATATTATCAAACATAATATTATTTTTTTTAAATATAAGGGTATTACATACTATATCTCCATATATTCTCTAAAATTGAATAACTATTTGATTTTTTGTACATTCTAGATGATTGGTAAATTCCATTATTTATCTTTTTTAATTCATTCTTCACACTTGCTGTCTCACCTTTTGATATTCTGGCATTATATCCAAGACCACATTTACCAATGTAATTGGTTCATTATGAACTAAAAACTTCCTCAAGTTTTCTTGTGCCTTGCTCCTCCATTTCTTTCAATACTTCATCTAAAAACTTCCCAAATTATAGCTTCTTCTTTGAACCATATATTTTTTAACAGGCTCAAGCTTTTTTATTAGAGATACAGCTTCCCTTTTGAGTGTTTTAATATTCATAACTTTCTCCTTGATAGACATATTAAGATCATCAATGATATTAGTTTGTTTCTCAGTATTTAACCTTTAGTTCACTAATTCTTCATGTTTCACTTTTTCTTTTTTATATTCTTCCAAAACTTTATCTACAAGATCAACTTCTATTTAAATATCATCAACATAATAAGAGGATTACTTTATAAATCCTCTAATATTTAAGTTTTTATTTATATGTAGATCAATATCCTAAAGATCCCATTTCCGTTCCAATTTTAGAATAATTACACCCCTAGGTTGATCATTCTCTTTAACTTAAGTTTTATATTGCTCCACTAAATCCATAATAACATCTTATTTCTCTAAGATAAACATATTTTTTATACCTTCTGATAGATCTTCCATGGAATCTTAATCTTCTTTTCTAACTAATATATTTATTTGAAATTGATTTCCTCTTGAATTTATTAAGTTGAAGTTCCTTATAACGTAAACTTATTCATTTTCTTATGTGATAATTCAAACTCATTATCCTCTCCATAAAATCTTTTTGTAAACATAGAAACAATTTTACCAATATTTCCACAAGAAAAAACATTCCAATGATAGCTTACCCTAAAATATTCATTTTCCTATCTTAAAATTTCATGTTAAAAGTGATAAGGAATCATCACCTACATATTCTTAAATTTTAACCCCTTGAACCACTTTCTTCTCCACAACTCTAAATGAAATTTCTTTGTATAAATGCTCTAAATATGTTTACAGATTCAATCACATTTCATCTGTAACCAGTTTTCTTTGTAGATCATCAAGAGAAAATTTCCCATGATTTATTTATTTTAATACAGACACTTTTTTATTGTAGATTGGTGGTAATATCTATATGAAATTATTTACTATATAATCATATTTTATGTCAATGTGAATTCTATGAATTTTCCAAAATTATTCAATCAAATGACTAAATAAACTATCAATATTTTCACTTCAAATTAACTTTAATTCATTAAATCTATTTTTATAAACCTGTAATTTTTCCTCTGTCACTTTGTTATCACCTTCATATGTATAAACTAGCCTGGGTTTCATTTTTTTTTTGTTTAAAAATAAATCGCTTTCATGTATATTAGATTAGATAATTCTCTAAAAATTAATTCTGGGCCTCAGCATCATGACTCAACAATTTCTTTTCTACTTTAATTATTTTAATTCTATTGTAATTATTTATTTGAATTTCAAAAACTGATACCAAATAAAAAACAGGCCAAATTTATCATAAATGTGATATAATTTTATTATTCTATACTTATTAATTGAAACCATCAAATAATGGTACTCCCTTTTCATTCATAACATTATCCATGGAAAAAACTTTCTCTTGTAGATTATCCAATAAATAACAAGTAAATCTGATATCACTTGTTATTACCTAAGGTTTTATTGTACACCCTAATAGATGGTGAATTAGGGTGCCTTATAGTTTATTCTTATCTTAAATTTAATTGGATCTTCTTTTGTGTTGTAAAAGACTCCTTTTAAAATGTTATATAAACACAACCAAATACTGAATAATAAAACAGCATGATAAAAAATATTTTTAATTGGTTCACCTATACTGGGATAAATAACATAACAATAGTTTGTTGATATCATAATTAATCACTACTAGACCAGTTTATGATTACAATCTTTAGGATAATATCATTGATCATCAAATATTCATGAACTCTTCCTCAATTTCTCTTACAACTTTTTAAGAGGTTTAAAAAAGATTATTTCAATATAGAGGTTGATCTCACAAGGATATTAATAAATGGTATAACACTAAAAAATAATGGTTTATCTCTATGATGATATGTTCTTTACTTCCAAATCTGTAATGTTGTGCACAAAAACTATTCACTTTAAAACTATATCTTCAATATAAATCAATCCAATTACCATTCAATTATAAATTCCAAATATTCAATAAAGTACACACTAATTTACTCTACTTTATTTCTTCAAAGTATTCAATATCCATCTATTTCCATATCATCCATTTTATTCAGCTAATTCCAATATATTTATGAAATTTATAAATTAAAATTAAAAATTTATATCTCAATAAAATTCTAACTTCCAATACTTGAAATACACCCCTTAGATTATCTTCAAGTAGATATCCACCATTAGAATTCAAATCGGTGGTTAATAATTATCTCAATAACCACCAAACTATTTTTTAGAGTGGAAAGTCACTAGTTCTTCTCAACTTCTCTAGATTTCACCAATCATGGTGTTATAGAATTCATCATTATGTGATAGATCAATTCCTTTTTTATTTATTCTTAAACTTCAAAATGCATAATGGTGTGACATAGAGATTCATGGAATGAATCTAATTTGAGTTACTAAATAGATCTTAGTTTAATATTCATCTCTCCGGCTTCTTTTACATAGCTTTAATTTCATGATGTGGTTATTTCAGTCATGGTGTGACTTTATAACATGGCATGATCAATTTGTTGATAATTTTAAACTATATATCGGTTGTATCATGACTCAAGTCCATGATGTGAACATATTTAAATTACCCACTAGAATTTTTCCAAAGTCTCTTTACAACATGGTAAATATTTTGTGGCATGAAAGAAACTTATATTTAATATATAACTCTAACATATGAAATATTCATGGAATATCCAATCTCATCATGGCATGAATAACTCTTCTCCTCATAAATAAAAAAGGATAAAATTTTATATATAAGCTTTTCCAGTTTAGTAACTCTTATATATGTTCCATGAGAATCTATCATATTGTGAATTATCAGTGGAAATGAATTTTATATAGCAAGAATTTATTGATTTTTTGAGTGTTTCCTAGATTACACTTATATGTAGGTATAGTTATTTTCATGTATCATCTTGAGAATTTATGACCTTTCTAAATTTTTTATGAACTGCACTCACAGTGTGATCTAAGTGCTCACACCAAACCTAATCTATTCCTACTACTTATATAATATTAAAATTACTCCTCCAAAAATCTAAATTCAACTCCACACATCTTAACATGCATCAAAAAACTTATAATTAGAAAAAAATTTAGTATTTCAACCTATGGTTACATGAATCTCCCCATTTTTATTTTGTTGTCAATATTCTAAATTTTTCAGTCCCTCAAATGTTTTTTCATTCTTAGTTTATTAAAACCACCATGTTAATAGGATTTCTCTACATATTACCTCTATATCCTACATACTTTCCCTAAATCCCTACAGTCATTCTCCCCCTTTTGTAATAAAATTTGAAGGGTATTTTTTTCAGATCTGGTCATATTCTAGTTTCTAAAAACTTCTACTAAGACACTATGAAATTAGTGATTAACAGATTATCTAAGGTTATCTGATTCAAAACTCATTGTATGAAATAATATAAAGAGTTAATTACTAGTTTTTTATTTATATTTACTAATTAAAACTACTTTTTCTTGATAATTACCTATATACTATGTCCCTCCAATATTCTAACATCTAACAAAAAATAGATTCCTTCAAGAACAAACAATGTCCAAAGAAAATATTAGTATAATGGGGATATGGGAAATTTAAACCTCCTTATTTTGAAGGAATTTATTGAACTTCAGGGTTCAATCGATGTTTCTTAAACACAAGTAAAACAAATGATTCTATAAAAATATCAACTACTTGATATTGTGTTTCAAAAAAATCTAATTTTAAAAAAAATCTCCACTTTTTTCTTTATAAGTAGATATTTTATCTCAATATTGTTTATGTGAGACTGTGTTGGAGTTAGTGTCCGGGGACCAATTTTTTTTACTTTGATTACATATGTATTCAATGAATTGAAATTTAATAAAAAAATTATTATATATTGTTTTTTGTTCCGTATGACTCTAATGTAATAATTTCCTAGAGTATACATAACATTGATAAGGTCATAGAAGTTCCTTGCTGTCATGAGAATATTGATGTGTTATGAATATACTCACAAATAATGTTCTTCAGTTGGATAACATACTATATTGGGACACATAATATATAAACTGTTTTGTGAAAGTACTCATAATCATACGAGGCTTCTTCTCATGAAGTTTTCACATGGTAATCTCCAAGATGAGAGATTATGAGAATATAACTTCTAGTAATATTTCTGCATGTTTTGGTGTCATTGGATATTCCTATATATGAGTTTGTATGATGGTATTTATAATTTAATATTATTATTAATTTATGTTACAAATCGTATACTTAAATGTATTTCATAAACCATGACAATAACAATTCATGGTGATGTTGGATACGTTGGGTGTGCACAAGTGACATTTCATTAATGAATAAGTTGGGGAAGGATTTTTTCCTTCCATATTTATTGAAACTAATATCTCATCCCATTTATTGGAATAGAATCATCACATTAAATTCCATGTTCATGGTTTAATGACATGTTTATTTAGGTAGTCAAAGAAATACATATCGAGCATATAGGTTGGTGACACGTTTGTGCGACCATCTTGATGAGATATTGTGAAAAGGGGATTATATTACACAAAGAGAATTCATATATGGTTGTCGACGTGGCAACATTAAGTTATTTCTCTTGGGTTCCTTGACCCATTGCTAGATAGTAATCTTTTACTTTAGGCAAACCCATCTAATTCCAATAAGAAAGAATCCAAGAGGTTCACACACTAAGTGTTTCTATTGATCTAGATTAAATTATATTTGAGTTTAATTAATGGAATAAATATTATTCTCATGTTTGAGGAATAATTTTATTCAAGTTATATTGATCATATAAATTAAATAAATATTTATTCATTGGATTGTAAACAAAATATTTATTTTATTTATTGAATATTTTAATAAATATTTATTCACTAGATTGTGAATAAAATATTTATTTATGAATTAAATATTTATTCAATTGTTTAATAAATTCTAGAGAAGTTAAAATAAACCAAGACCAAGTCTAGTGAAAAATACTAATTAAAAAACCATTACATAATATTTGTTATTGTGAAAGTTGGTACGCACCACAAAACAATAACAATATAATCATTATTATGTGTCATGGGGATTATTAAAGGTAATAAATATTATTTAATGGATAGTATAGAATTAAATAATATTTTAACTTATATCTTAACTTGATAAATAGAAGGCTATGTTCATTATGTAGAGCATCGAAAAATTGAAAATAGATAATTGTTTCATGCAATGAATTCTCTCTCAACTTCTCCTCCTCTCTCTCATTAATGAATGCAAAGTGAAAGAGGTATTTCATAAAGTTTGAAGAAAGAGTGATCAAGAATGAATAATGAAAGACATTCGAATCACCATGCTAGAAACTAGAGATCGAATGGTGTTGATCGAAGATCATAGGAGTATCTGTGGATCACCATTAGAGGAATTCTATCCTTCGATCCTTATAGTGAAATTAAGGTAATATGAAAGGTTCTTTTCAGATGATCAACATTCACCAATGAAGAAAGTTCCTAATCCCGTGTAATTATTTATTCAAATAATTAATAAATAAATTATAAATTTTATGTTCAATATCCACTCTCTTAGTTTTAGGAAAAGATTATTAAAATAAATTTTATTATACTACACACCTATGAATGCTTATGTTGTTCCCCAAACTATAAAGTGGTATCAGAATGATCACATTTATATTTATAATTATTTTTTTGATTGTTGATCTATGTAAAATTTTGGTTAGATTTTAATTTCATATTATTCATTATTTAATATGATTGGAATTAACATGTTATCGACATATTAATCATGTTTGTTCAGTGTTTCATTTTCTTAAAGTTTTAAGAATAAATGAAGAGCAACTTAAAATTCAATTGGGAAGTGCCAAATTTTTGGCTGGTAAAATGGGGTTATACGGCATACAGCTAGAGCACACGTTGAATACCCATTCACATTGTATCTATGTGCGAAGACAAATTAATTACAAGAAGTGTTTTTATTGCACACTGCATGTTGACGGGGCCAACCAGAAACACTACAAGTAGATATAGTGTGTGTATCTGACATGTACATGTCATGTAGTTCGGTTGAGTTAACACACCAAATCCCCCAGGTGTGTGACTTGGATATACAAAAACTGAGGTACATGGCATGTAGATGGATGTACATGTTTTGTAGTCTCCCATTACTGGATAAAATTAAAATTACATTAAATTAGAAATTTCAGTATTAAAACCTTATTTTATTTATTGTAACATTGTTGTGTGTTTGAAATTTTAATAATGGTTTTAAATAATTTTAAATGCTTAATTAATTTATTTTAATTAATATGTCATTATTGGTTCTTCAATTTATTTTCAATGAATTCCATTAATTATGGGTATCTCCAAATAAGATTGGATGATCATTAATATGAAAGGGAATTGATTGATTTATTTATTTATTTATTCATGTGTTTTTATCTTAAATAATAAAAGAACAAATAAAAAAATAATTCTAACCATTTAATTTTTCATATTCATTACATGTATGACCATTCATAAGAATGACCAAGACCTATGTATGTGTTAGATGTTTTAATTTAATTTATTGTATGATATTTCAATTATTTAATATTAAATTAAATGATGGCATGTGATTCATCTCTCCCTCCATTATTATATAGGACCTACATGTCTAAAGATATTTATGTAATCCCCTATAACTAGTCCTTTACTTCCCCTCGCATTCATGTGAGTAATAAGTATATTTAATTAGTCGATCTTCCCAAGGTGCATGGAGGTTGTTCAATATAGAACCATAATGATGCCAACCCAGGTGATACACAGGTGGACAGGTGGAATGTTGTAACTCTTTCCAAGACTGGAAATAGGATTTATTTCCCCTAGTTCAATGTTTGATTTAATTTTTTATCATTAAATCAACCATTAGATAAATCCCATGAATGGGTCGTTTAATTATTTATTTATTTATGTCTATGAAATTATTTATTTTATGGATTCAATGCCAAAATCACATAAATAATTGAATTAATGTAAAAATATGGAAATTAAATAAATTAATTATGCATAAATGTTTTATCCAATATGGTTAATTAATTAAGTAACATCCACTTAATATTAAAAATTTGTGTAAAGGATAAAACAAGATAAATTATATGCATAATAAATTGAAATTAATCAATTAAATATTAATTCAAACTAATACTTCCATTACTAGATTGAGAATGTAACCATAGAACTAAGTGTAGTACATGACCAAAGTATGGACACTTGCTTTTATCAGTGAGTTCTCATGAGAGTTTTGGTTTGACTTAATCAAAATTTTATTGAGTTTAATATCCAATGTCTATTCAATACAAATTTGGAGTCAAGTGTTGAGTAAATCCAAGATAGGATTTTAGGATAGGAGAATCCACTCAATGGATCAAGGAGCCACAAGTTTGTAGTTGGAAAGACCTCTAGACTAATTACTTTATTATGGTTCTCATAGAAAAATTCTAGATCATTAATAAATGTAATGGGTATCCATGGCACTATAATGTTAAAGAAACTATACATCCTGGGTACAATGGTGAGGGCTATTGAGACTTGATAAAATAGTGGGATATTTAATAAATAAATAAGTAAACATTTGATTTATTATATCTCACTTATTTTTTAATTAGGAAAAGCAAATATAATATGATCTTTTTAATTATAGAATAAAATGAAAAGTTCATCATCCACACGATTCCTATGATCCATATTAGAGAAATATAACCTTCTAATAGGTAGTAACTTCTATGAGTGGTTTAGATGTCTTTAGGTTGTGTTATGCCATGAATGGAAATATTATATGCTAGAATCATAAATTCCTGATCCACCTATTAAATAGGAAATTGATGAATACTTAATTTTCTATTAAAAACATTAGAGTCTTGTGGTCAATGTTCAATGTTTGATTCCTTCATTTATGTCTAGTTAATTAATTAATTCTCACAAAAACATGGATGTGTATATAATTCTTGAGAACCTCTTTGTTCTTTACCGGTAGAGAACTAGATATGAATGGTTTGAGATTTCCAAGGCTCTATTTCAAAGAATTATTAGAGAGGTTACCCCATAAGGGCCTCACGTAGTCAATCTCATTAGATACATTGAGAACTTAGAGTTTCTAAGGTTTAAACTCCTTGAATAACTAGGAACTGACCTCATTCTAGAATCACTCCCTTAGAGATTCTCTAACTTTATTGTGAATTTTAATATGAACAACATTGAGAAGTATCTGCTAGATATTATTTTTATTCATCACCAAGTAGATGAGGATATGAATTATAAAAAACATTACATCCTTATGGTGAAAAAATAAAAAGGGAATGAAAATATATTTAATCAAAAAGCTTCTTCATGCCCTTCAAAGAAGAAGAAGATCAAGGGTAAAGAAAGGGGAGTGGGATTTTGTATGATTCTCATGTGGAAAGAAGGGCTGCTAGAAGAAAAACCACACCCATACAAAGAAGAAGGGGGAATCTTATGGTGTGTTTTTTATCGAGTGTAATTTATATATTTCTAAAAGTTGGGTAATAGATAAATATTGTAGGGGTCACATATATATTCAAATATAGGAACCAATTATATTCAGAAATATTGACTGAGGTGATTTATATATTCGATCAGTCAACAGAGTTAAACTTGCTATTGTAGCTATTGGGGACTACCACCTCACTTTGCTGACCAGAATGATCTTGGTTTTAAATAGTTTTTATTATGTACCTTCAATTACCAAAAACATTATTTCTGTATCCATACTTGATATGGATGGATTTATTTTTAAATTTGGTAATAAACGTTTTATATTTTATAAAGATATAATTTTTTATGTTAATTAATATTTAAATAATGGTCTTTACATGTTGGTTTAAATGAACCAAATAATGGAAATTGATAATGAAGTTATTTCACATGACTCATACCACACCCAACTTTGTAATCATCATCTAGGTCATGTAAATGAAATGTGTTTGATGAAATTACAATAAGATGGATATTTAGATTCTTTTGAACTAAAACAACTTGGTGTATTCCATGCATGTTTACAAAGAAAAATGACCAAATACCCATTTAGTGGTAAAGGTGAAAGGGAAAACGAGATTCTTGAATTAGATCATACTGATGTGTGTGGACTATTTCCTATTGAATCAATGGGTGGGTACTCATACTTTATAACATTTATTGATGCTTTTATTAGATATGGATATGTCTACTTAAAGAGGTATAAGTCATATTCTTTTGATAAATTCAAGGAATACAAGAATGAAGTTGAGAACCAGGTTGGTAAGATGATTAATAAAGTTCACTTGGACCATGGTAGAGAATATCTTAATCAATAATTCATTTATTATTTATGATAGTTCAAGATTTTATCTCAACTCACTCCTCATATGCCTTAGCGGAATGGTGTTAGTGAAAGGAGGAACTATTCCTTGTTGGACATGGTGAGATTAATGATGAGTCAAGTGAGTCTTCCATTTTCCTTTTGGGGACATTCATTACAAACAATAGCAAACATACTAAACTAATCATCAATTAAAGTAACAGATGGTATGCCATTCCAATTATGAAATGTAATGAAACCTATGTTGTCTAACTTATATGTGTGGGGTTGTAAACCATTTGTTAAGGACTCATTAGTTAACAAGACTCCACCCTAAGGAAAAAAGTGTATCTTTATAAGATATTCCAAATAAATAAAGGGATACTACCTATAAAATACTTCATAAAAAAGGTTGTGGTGGATAGACATCCCACATTTCTTGAGAAGGATTCTATCTCTAAAAGAGATAGTGGAAGCGATAAAAACTTCAATGAAGTCCAGGATAAAGATACACAAGAGTTAGAACTGGAAAAAAATCCACAAAGCCCTATGGAATAAGAAATTATTTCAGATACACAATTAATACGTAGGATTACATGAGAGGTTATGGAACCATAATTATATTGTTTTCTATTCACTGGGGATGGTACCTCAATATTAGTTGATAATAATGATCCTATAACAAATAGGGAAGAAGAAAGTGGCATAGATTTTTCCAATGGAAATAATCATTGAATTCTAAAATGGATTACATGTACCCAAATGGAGTCTATATTTTGGTAGATTCTCCAATATATATAAATACCATTGGTTTAAAATGGGTATTCATGAAGAAACTAGACATGGAAGGAAAAGTGAGTACCTATAAGGAAAGACTAGTTGCAAAAGTGTTTAAATAGTGTCAAATAATTGACTACAATGAAACCTTTTCACTAGTTGAAATGATGAAATCCATCATTATTATACTTAGCATTGTGGCTTTCCATGATTATGAAATTTGTAAAATGGATGTCAAAACGGCCTTCCTTAACAGGAACCTTTAAGAAGATATCTAAATGACATAAACTGAAGGGTTTGTGACTCCAAAGGATGCCAACAAGGTATCACTACAAAAAAAAACTGGGTTTAGCGGTGGTTTTGTGGCGGCGGTTCACAAAACCGCCACTAAAAAATTTCGGTGAAGGTTTCGCGGTGGTATTTAATAAACCGCCGCGAAACCCAAATTTTTTCAGAAACACCGCGACCCTTTCCCCCTCCCCGACCGTGTTCCCCAAACCCTCCCCGATCCCCCCGGCCTCGGCGACCACTGCGCCCCGCGCACCCTCCGGCGACCCCTGCACTCCCCGCGCCCTCCGGCGAAGCCCTCCGGCGAAACCCGCCCTCTGGCGAAGCCCTCCGGTGAAACCCGCACCCCCCTGTGCCCCCCCTCGACCACCGGTGACCCCTCGAATATATATTATTGTTTTTAGTTTAATTCTTAACCATTGATCTAGTTTCCCTGTATATTCATCATGCTTAATTAGGTACTGCATATTTGTTTTTTTTTTCTCATTCCACGGAAACATGGACCTCTGATTTATTGAGTGGTTATTTTATATTTTTGTGTGGAAGTCTTAAGTCTTAATTTTATTTATTTTGAAAACCAATTCCCATGAGTTCCTATATGATTCCTTAGAACTAGTATCTAGACTAATGATATTAAGAGTGTGCCTTGGGTATGTCATGGGCCAACTCTAGTGCCCAGGTCATTGGTGACCCAAAGTTGGTTCAAGAAAAAAATAGTATTACAGCCTAGGTAATTAAGAGATATTATGTACCAAGATCCCATTTTATATTTGTATAGTAATTATAGATTATATATATAGATATAATAAAATGATAGGAAGGTGTGGGGGATCCCCATGAGATCTTTCTCATTCACTTGGGATATACTTCTTTATACCCCCCTGATTTTTCCATTATATGTTTTTATTATTTTATTTTCATAAAAAGTTGAGTTTATAGATTTCTATGAAGTTTTATATGGTTGATAATATTGATGTGATGATTTTGGGTGAGGTATTAGACATTATTTAAGATTCAAACTTTAGTGTGGGATCCTTATTTGGTTAGACTAGGATGACATAAATCTAGATTAACCATTGGTGCGTCATCTCATTTGGTAGGGTTTATAGAATTGGTTGGGTAGTTGGTCTACTCAAGGGTAAGAAGTACTCATGGTTGAAATCATTTTATAAGGGATCCCTTAGTCTTTTTTAAAAATAGAAGGGTTTTTATGGTTTTTTTTATAAAAATGGAAATGTTTATATATTTGGAAACAGTTAATGGAAAATATTAATTATTTATTTAATTTTTAATATCTATATTTTGTTTTAGGAAAATTCCATGGGTTTAGGTAATGTTTTATAAAATGAATTTAATGTTTTTGGTTTATCATTTATATGGGGTACATGATATTTTTTAGGGATATCCTACTTTTTCCATTTAATATCCCCTATATTCCCATATTGGTCAACATTTAGATTATATAAAACACAAAAATGTAAATAAAATACCTCCTTCTTTACATGTTGTGAATCATAGTCTCATATGTGGAGCTATAAAGGAGGTGTAGCTATCCGGTGGTTGGTTGGATCTTGGATTTTTTAGGGGAAACATGGAGGTTCTATTTGGGTGATTTATTAGATAGATAAATATTTAGTTGGGATATCTTTAATCCAATGGATTTATTAATCTGAGTGTGTCTACAGAGGGTTATCCATTTCTTTTTACCAATATTGCAAGAGTGAGTTATTGATTTTATATTATCTATTATAAATTAAATCATGTTACTCTTAATAATTGGTATCCTTTTCTATGAATTTATGATTTATTCAATCAGTTTAGAGATTCTTTATGGATTTTGAAGATTGTTCATTGATTAGGTTATCAGCGGTTAAAGGTTTGAGCTAAAGGAGTGTCCAAGATAGAATTTCAAACACTATATAGTAATTTTGTGTTTTTGGTAATTCTATTTAGGGTAATGGAGAAACCATATGTATTTCTAACTTTGATAAACCATTTTTTATCCTTTTTTTTCATTCAGGACTATATTTATCAATGATATATCGGTATGATCATGATCCTATGAGGAGCATGAAGAATAGTTGGTTATGTTCTTAGACACATTGAGATATCATCATTTATATGACAATATATTGAAATGTTATTTCTATAATCAATAGGTGACATTTTTTGGTCGTGAGTTCTCTAAATCTAGGATATTAGGGGATATTGAGAAAGTAGAATCTATAATTTCTTAATAGATTCATACTAATATTGTTGAGATTCATATTTTCATTGGTTATGTGGTTTCTTATTCTTGCATTATCTTGGAGTTTTCTCACATATTCATTAAAAATATAGTATTGACTTGGAATGGAGTGAATTTTTAGTGGGATGATAAATAAAAAGATTCATTTTATGAGCTAAAAAATATATTGACATCTACACCTATTCTTATTTGACCATAGCCAAGGATGCATTATAAGGTCAATAATGAGGCCTCCAATGTGATGTTGAGATTTATGTTGATATGGAGGAATGAATTTTAGTAAATGGGTCTTGAAACTTATAATAAAGTTCATGTCATTATAGAAACCTTGACCATCACTTTTGTTGTACCCCTCTCTCTTGGATTTTAATGATCACAATCACTCTCATCGTGTTCTAACTTGTTTTCAAGTGTTTTGATGCTAGGAAAAAGGTTGCCCAGGAGTTGGCCCAAGAAGGCTGATAGTGGACTCTCTGAGTCCACCGGCCAACCGGTGGATTCCCACCGGCCAGCCGGTGGTCTCTGGCAGAAGCATTACTTTCTACCAGAGCCACCGGTCAGCCGGTGCTAGCACACCGGCCAGCCGGTATGGGCACCGGCCAACCGTTTCTTGCCCACCAGCTAGCCGGAGGACCCAGGCAGTAGGCTTGCCCACTGCCTGGTGCCACCGGCCAACCGGTGGATGACCACCGGCCAGCCGGTGGAACCCAGATAGAAAGCCTGCTCTCTGGACCACCGGCCAGCCGGGAGCTCAGCACCGGCCAGCCGGTGGACCACCAGCCAGCTGGTGAGACACCACCGTCCAGCCGGTGTGCCCAGTCAAACTAGTCGTTGGGCTTTGAACAAGAATATAGATATGTTCAATAGATTAAATCCCATCCTATAGACCAATTTCAATTCCAATGGTTTATTTTACAAAAATCCATGTGACTTCTCTCCCGTGTAAATTTGGTCCATAACGACATGTATTATCATGGATAATGAATTAATTAGGTGCTTCATGTTCTTTAAACATATCCCATTGGAAACCATAAAAAATAGTTGTGTAGATAGTGTTATGATAAGTGTGTAACCCGATATTCTTATTTCTCCTCAATGAGGTGTTGACGCTGTCTCTTATGGACCAGACTTGTTTGGTTGGTCTGAAGTGGTAAATGTGATCAATGAACCATCTTTATTATATTATGCATACTTTATGATCAATGGTTCATCTTTATTATATTATGTTTCTGTAATCTTACACTATCGTATATTTTGTGTAGGCACATTGTGATATACATGGATAAAAGCTGGATCACATTACCGAGGAACACACCTCAATATGTTAAGGGTTTGAATGAGTTTTTAGATTTTGCAATTTCTAATCGATCTGTTGAAGGGAGAATAAGATGTCCATGTCCTAAATGTAAATTTAGAACATGGTTGAAGAGAGATGAAGTTTATGAACATTTAATTCTGAAGCAATTCCCTGATCAATATTTGTGTTGGATTTGGCATGGAGAATCAAACAATACAGAAAGATTGAGGACTGATGTTAATCCACAGAATGAGGTCCCAAGTTTGTCGCCAATGGAAAATTAAATGAAAAACCTCATAAATGATGCATTTGGCACTACAATACACCACTATGAGCATCAAAACATATCAGAACAACCAGAAGAGGGTGGTACAAATTGCAACGTGACAAGTGATGTTTTTGAGACTATAACACAAGCAGATCAAGATTGTAACATATCATTGGATCCTCCTCTTGATTCTATGGAGCCAAATGTAAGGGAAAACTTCAGTGAGGAAAATGTGTTTCATGATTTATTTGACGATGGAAATCAAGATTTGTATAGTGGGTGTTTGAAATATTCAAAGCTTTCATTTCTGCTGAAGTTGTACCATATCAAATGTCTATGTGGAATTACAAATAAGGAAATGTCCATGTTATTGGAATTTATTCGTGATGCATTTCCTGAAGCAAAAATCCCAGAATCGTTTTATGAGATGAAAAAAGTTGTAAACAAGCTTGGTCTGAATTATACAAAAATACATGTGTGTCCCAATGATTGTATGCTTTACTGGGGAGAGAATTCAAGTAGACAGAATTGTAAGAAATGTTCTTCTTCTAGATGGCAGTCAAAAGGTGATGTTGGAAGTTTGACTGAACATAATTTCATGGGGAAAAAGAAAAGGAACACAACTGCAAAAGTTTTGCGTTACTTTCCTTTGAAGCCTCGATTACAAAGATTATTCAGGTCATCAAAAATCGCCGAACACATGAAGTGGCATTCTGTAGATAAAAACAATGATGGGTTAATGAGACATCCACGAGATTCCCAATCGTGGAAGACATTTGATTCATTACATCCAGATTTCTCAGCTGATCCTAGGAATGTTCGATTGGGATTGGCTGCCGATGGATTCAACCAATTTGGGACTTTGAGTACGAGTTATAGAATTTGGCCAGTTGTTTTGATCCCTTATAATATGCCTTCGTGGATGTGTATGCAACAAACATATTTTATCATTTCGATGATTATTCCTGGAAAACAAATGCCTGGAAATGATATTGATGTATACCTACAGCCTTTGATTGAAGAATTGCAGGTGTTATGGAGAAACGGTGTTGAGACATTTGATGTTTCTTCTAAAACAATGTTCAAAATGCATGCTGCTTTAATGTGGACCATTAGTGACTTCCCTGGGCTCGGGAATTTATCTGGTTGGAACACTTATATGGGTTTGGCTTGTCCTGTTTGTAACTTTGATTTCGAGCCCAAACGGCTACCTCACTGTATAAAATGGTGCTTCTTGTGTCATCGAAGATTTCTTGATGCATCTCATAGATTTCGGTTGAAAAAATAAAAATTTAATGGTTCCATTGATCGTAGACCACCTCCAAAGTTGTTAACCGGTTCTGAAATATTGACACAGCTTGAAAATGTTAAAACATAATTTGGGAAGGTTCATCATTTGACTGATAGCAGAAAACGAGTGCGAAGTGCATCGTCAAGTGAAATCAGAACGCAACAATGGAAGAAAAAAAGTATATTCTTCAAACTTCCGTATTGGGAATTTAATTCTTTGCGCCACAATCTTGATGTGATGCATATTGAGAAGAATGTATGTGATAATTTGATTTTCACATTACTTAATGAGCATGGAAAGTCGAAGGATCATCTCAATGCTCGCAAAGACTTACAAGTAATGAACATAAAACGTGATCTCTGGCCAGATGAGAATGAAAAGTATGCTCCTGCCATTTTTCAATGAAAAATAGGGATAAAGATGCGTTCCTTCGAATTTTAAAGAATGTGAAAGTATCTAATGGGTATTCGAGTAACATCTCAAGGTGTGTTGATTTGAAGAATCGTAAGTTATATGGATTGAAAAGTCACGATTCACATGTTTTGTTACAACAGTTACTACCATTGGCATTGCGTACATTATTACCTGAAAATGTTACTGTTGTTGTACTGCAATTCTGCACATTTTTTAGGAAATTATGTGAGAAAACTCTACATCCTTTACAGCTTGACAACCTACAGGAGAGGTTTGTATTGACCCTTTGTGCAATGGAGATGATCTTTCCTCCATCGTTTTTTACTGTCATGATGCATTTAACTGTGCATTTGGTTGACGAAGCTAAATTAGGAGGCCATGTTCATTATCGATGGATGTATCCAATTGAGAGGTATTTTATTTATATGTTTCCAGTTAAGTAAACAATATTTGGAATTTAAATAAATGCATAATATTATTATTATTTTTCACAGATATCTTGGGCATTTGAAAGCATATGTGAGAAATAAAGCTCAACCAGAAGGCTCTATTGCTGAAGGCTATTTGGCCGAGGAGTGTCTCACCTTTTGTTCCAGATATTTGGATGATATTGAGACAAGATTTAATCGAGTTGGGCGTGTTGACGACACATCAACTCAATCTCAAATGCATCAGAAATCAAAAATATTTCCTGCTATTGGACAATCAGTTGGGAGGACCTCATACGCGACACTGACAGAATTGGAGTTATTACAGGCACATAGATATGTGATACTGAATAGTGAAATTGTAGATCCATTTATTGAAGAGTTGAGGATACAAACAAAGAGACGAATGAGAGGCCGAACATGAAATGAAAAAGATATAACGAAATCTTTGAATAAAGAGCTGGTAGAATGGTTTGCATGACGTGTAAGTTTATAAATATTACAATAAATACGAATATTAGTTTGACACATACAATTTGCAAATCTATTAAATTATATTTTTATTTTTCAGATCATGAATACTGATACTCGATCAGACTTGTCAGAAGATTTGAAGTTTCTTGCTAGAGGTCCTATAAAACAAGTTAGAAAGTTCGACGCTTATAATGTGAATGGTTTTAGATTTCGTACAGTCGATCGAGAAATGGGTTTGAAAACACAGAATAGTGGTATATTTACATTTGTTGAAGTGGAATACTATGTAAAGTTGCATGATATTATTGAATTAAACTACCACGGGCATTTTTCTGTTGTTTTATTCAAATGCAAATGGGTCAATATTATCAGAGGTGTTAAAAGAGATTCCTTGCAATTTACTTCTGTAAACTTCTCTCGCTTGATGGATGTTGGTGATCGTGAACTGCATGATCCATATATCTTAGCATCGCAGGAAAAAATGGTATATTATGTGAATGATGTTGTGGATGAAGGGTGGAGTGTAGTTACTCACGTAATACAAAGAGATTTGTATGATATGGGTGATGAAGTGGAAGATTTGACCTCTGCAATTGAATTTCATCAACAACAGGAAGCAGAATTATTTGTCCATCATGATATTGAAAATATTAGTCTAGCAAGGATGAATGAAGTGGATGAAGCAATGGAGCAGGAAACCGACATGATTGAAGGGGAAAATGATTGTATGTACAATTATGTATTCATTAAGCAACCACTTGTTTCATTTCTGTAGTCATTCATTATCATTGTTATATATATTTTGTTTGTTAGTACTGGGAATCTATTATCATTTTTAATTTTTTTTCTGCATAAATTTTTTGAAATATATATTCTGAACTTAATTTTATTTGATTAAATGACAGGAATTCCAAGGAAGAAGCGGTACACCATTTCATCTACTTCTGCGACAGATGACGATCCGTCTGTCCCCACGGCATCTGAGGCAGCAGCTGCCTACATCCCTGCATCATCTCCCCCTGCACCATCTTTGACACCGTCAGTGGATGCCTCATTAGAGGATGAGTCATCGCCTCCCCCTACAGGAGCTTCAGCAGCGGGGCAGCGACACACCCCTTCCAGTTCATCACGGACATTCTTGAGGGTCACAGTCATAGGTACAAATTTTAATTAAATTAATTTATTGCATTTTGTTTATAGTAATTGTTTGCTAATTGCAGATGAAAAAAATTCAACCGTGGAAAAACGCTTAAAAAGTTCTGATGTTTGGAACATGAATGGCGAGAAGATAGTGGTTTCATTTGATTCGTATGGGTTCCCGACGGATGACGCCGCAGGTTTACTTGGTCAGATTATAGGTCAGCTGGCAGCGGAGCCCATTTCCCTGCCTATTTCATATGATTATTGGAGGCATATGCCTCCAAACTGGAAAAATGAAGTTTTTGATTCTCAGATAAAGGTAATTTTATTACTTTATGGTTTAATTGAATGTCATGTTACTAATATATTCAAAATGAATTTCTGTATACATATGTTCTTCCACTTTACCGTTGATGATGTGATAGCACGGAAGTGGACATTGAAAAATCTTGGAAAAAATGGAAATATTTCAAATGGAGGTTGTGGTGTGATGCCAATGATACTTCGTTGACCGTGCAGTAGATGTATGAGAAGCTACCCAGTGGGGTACCAAAAGAACAGTGGAAAGTTTTTTTCGATAGCCATCGTGATGAGAAGCGGATGGTATTGAAATATATATTATTATATTATCCTCATTTTACATTTATACATGTACATGAAGAGGAGATAGACATTGAATACATTACTGTTAAATTGAATTTTATTTATTTCAGGATCTCTCAAGACAGAATGCATCAAACCGGGCAAAACAAGTCATCCCGCACACTACAGGATCAAAAAGCTTTTCTAGAAGCCGAATGTCATTGGTAATCTTTTAATTAGTTTAAATATTTATAAGACAATATTATCTATTTAACATATTTAATTGTTGATTTATCTTTGTTTAATGCAGTCATAGAGTTTAGGGCATGAAGCATCCCGAACAGAACTGTGGATGGATGTTTATAAAAAAACAGATGGAAGTTTTGTTAATGAACCTGCCAGAGAAGTTCGGGTATGAAGTCAATTATTTATTATAAAAACTTATTATCAGTTTTTACTGTGTTAATATATATTGATATTTGATTTATAGGTAAAAATTAAAGAAATATGGGATGTCAATCCTGAGCAATCCTACTCAGTCTCCCAGGATGACCCGGTTGGTAAAGTCCTTGGGAAGGAGCATCCTGGTAGAGTGCGCGGGATGGGTTTTGGACCCATACCATCTGAGGTATTTCGCAGGCCATCAGGGATTTCAGCTACATCTACTCCTGGTTCTGGTCATTTCATACCTGAAGATACTCAGAGGGAGATGTCTTCTCTATGAAACACAGTTCACTAGCAGGGGGATCAGATATCTACTTTGCAGAAAGAGTTGCTTGAAATACGTCAGCATATGAGCAGATATGCCCCCGGTGGTAGTGCATCGGCTAGTGGTGAGCAGGTAAATCACAAAAAAATCAAAATCATTTAGTTTTCACACTTTTATTGGTTTTAAGTTTAATTATAAATATGCAACAATATTTAATTTTCAATATAATGTTCTTATAGGTGGCAGCAGGTAGTGGAGATGAAGGTGGAGAGGGTGACGATGCAACATCAGATGATGATTAGTAGTGTTTTTGATGTGTTGAAAAAGTATGAGAACGGTTGGTTTGTATATGTAACATGTATATGGCACATAGTTTCCACCAAACATTTCCATGTCCTAACATTTTTTTGATTTCTCATGTTTACTTCTATGCATTTTATTTATTTATGATGTTTCATTTTATGTCTTGATTTCTCGAGTGTGGTATACATCATTCCATTTAGGCCTGTGTTTGAATTGGTACCACATCCAATGAGAATACCATATATGTAACCCATATTCATACCATTTCTACTATATAGCAGCATTCGGGTAGCCCCATTGTGTAAGCTCGATTCATACCATAACTGATTCATAGAAGTACCTAGGCAGTCCAACTGTGTAAGTCCCATTCATATAATTGTTGCTCAATAGCAGCATCTGGGTATCCTAGCTGTGTAATCCCAATTCATACCATCACTATCAAGGCCCAATGAGCCACAACACATTACACAGGCATGAAGAAATTCCCACCTGACAGGCTAATCTTAGACTATACAACCAACATACCAATTATGCTGATAAAGAACTCACGCTCTTACTGACATGGAAAGAGTGTATCTTGGAAGCCTCCCACAATACCTAACTTTAAACGTTATCAGTATAACATGAATCTAAGCATGTATACACTCTATTAGAACACCTAATATGCATCATTACAATAACATCCAAATAATCATAGTTTAACTTAACTTATCCCCCAAATAACCATGTCAATTATTCATGTTAGACTTAACAAAACACAAGCACTACCCATGCTTTTACATTCACAATACCAAATACAATGATATTACTAACTGAATACCAAACCACAATCCACCTATATACCATCACTATAGAAAAAAGTGTCTAAACTTACTTTCATTTTTTTAATGAACTCATAGACCTAGGATAAGTCCTCTCTTGGATTACATACATAGAAGAAAACCCTCATCAGGTGGAAATGAGAATCGCTATTTCACTTGATTAGAACACTCCAATCACCAATATCCCAAGATACATCTCAATATTACTAGTCTCTCTCAACCCTAGTTCACATGTCACATCCTATATAGGATACAACTCATGGAGAAGCATCTATGAACCCATCTCAAATATCACAAGGAAAATCATAGGCCAATATACCCACTCGAGGGTTCTCATGCATATCACAAATCCCATACCCAATCCAACTATGAAATATAGGTTACTAATCCTAACTAGAAATCGACACACCATACTTCCCCTGAAGGATAAAGATCACATACATGCACATATATATTAATGACATTATCTTATGATAATAACTATTGTGAAAAATCAATATCATTTGGTTTGGTTAAGTATAATTCCACCAATAAGGTATTTAGGATAACATTAGATAAGTTATTGAAATTTTAAAAAACTCAAACCTATTTTCATTAACGAAGTCAATAACAACTATATCATGATGCATCCCACCCAACCTGCAACATGATGACCATCTTGGGATGTATACATGAAACTCTTATCTCATATCCAATGACATAACTCAAATCCTCAATAGGAATCATGTATAACCTACAAGATCATAAACCATACTCTCTCAAGCACCATGCACGGTTAGCGTGCTGTCCAACCTAAAACACACGCCAATTCACAAGTTACCCATTTTCTATAGTAGGCATTAACAACCAACCCAAAACACACAACAAACCATACCATAACATACATTCTATAACTACTCAAACATCCATCTCTGGAACAAATTCTATACCCGTATAAACATAATTTGTTCTATCCCATAACACAAATCCATTGTTAAAAAAACTCAACCCATATCACAATCCACCCATGAATTTTATATCGGTCAACTTAGAGCATAACCAATTACATATCATTACACATCACCATGGTTAGCATGATCACATAAATTGTATCAAAATTCATAACCATTTATTATATAGAGTATTAGTATCCATATAATATAAATCAACCCTTCTTAAAACACATAAGAAATTAAAGAAGCTAAAAACACATATACATCTTGGGGGTCACATGGATTGGTTACTCACCAAATTGTGATACATACCTTTCCTTAGGTTGGACTCCATAACATGCAACATTTGCTCATATCCTATTTTTCAATGAATACTACCATGTTATTTGTTTTTATGGTGTCTCCTGTTCAATATTCTGGTTTGATTTGTTTTTCAGGGCAGTGGTGTGGTAGGAGCAGAATTATTTTTTTTTCCACGTCAGCATTTAGCGGCGGTTTTAACCGCCACTAATGCCTTACTGGTCAGAATTTAGCGGCGTTTATAACCGCCGCTAATGCCTTACTGGTCAGCATTTAGCGGTGGTTATAACCGCCGCTAAATGTATTATGTTTAAATTTAGCGGCGGTTTGCACCGCCGCGACATAGGCGCATCAAAGGCCAGAATATAGCGGCAGTTTTAACCGCCGCGAAAAAAAAAGCGTCATATACACATAAAACCGCCGCTAAATGGTCAAAAACCGTCGCGAAAAGAGGCATCTACGACGCTTTTCATAAACCGCCACGAAATAGTAAAAACCGCCGCTAATAGATTGTCGACGCCCAATTTCGCGGCGGTTTTTGTAAACCACTGCCACACCCTATAGCGGTGGTTTAAACCGCCGCCAAATGAAAAAAAAACCGCCGCTAGGGGCCGGTTTTGTTGTAGTGTATATAAGTTGAAAAGATCCATTTATGGATTAATGTAAGAATCCAAGTCATGGAACATTCATTTTTATGAGACCGTAATGGAATTTCATTTCATAAAGAATGAATGTGAACCGTGTGTCTATAAATGGTTTAGTGGGAGTGCATTCGTTTTCTTAATAGTATATGTTGATGACATATTACTCATTGAAAATAAAATATCAGTCTTACAGTATGTTAAGGAATGGTTGAATGAATGCTTCTATATAAATGAATTGGGAAAGGTAGCATAAATTATTGGGATCAAGATCTATCGTGATAGATCCAAGAGATTTTTCAAACTAAGACAAAGTATATACATTGAAAAGATACTGAATAGATTCGGTATGGAACAATCCAATAGGGGGTTGTTTCAAACTTCACATGGAATTCATCTTTCTAGGAAAATGTGTCTTCAGAAACATGAGGAAAGAAATATAATGATAATTATTTCATACACATCAGTTATTGGGTCAGTCATGTATGTTATTCTATGTACTAGGTTAGATGACACCTATTCATTAAGTGTGGTAGGAATATACCAAGCTGATCCAGGTGACCACCATTAGATGGTAGTCAATACTATCCTTAATTATTTGAGGTGTACTAAGGGTGTATTCCTAGTTTATGGAGGTTATGAGTAACAAGTCATCATAGGATCTGTAGATCCTAGTTTCAAAAGTGGTCAAGATGACATGAAGTTACAAATGTGATACATCTTCACTTTGAATGGAGGTGTTGTGATCTATATGATCTCAAATCGTACTGTTGTTACAGATTCTACAATAGATTCTGAGTATATTATGGATTTTGAGGTAGCTAAAAAAGAAGTATAGATGTGAAAATTCATCTAATAGCTTGATGTGGTATCTAGTAGTAAAGATCCTATCACACTCTATTGTGACAATACTACAGTGGTAGATCAATCAGTATTTCCATAGAAGACAATGTGGAGGACTCCTTAACTAAATTCTTGACTTGAAAGAAACATGACTATCATCTTATCTCTATCAGACTAAAGGTCATATGTAGTTGGCTCTAGTCCAAGTGGGAGTTTGTTGGAGTTGACGTCCTAAGACCAACTATTTTTACTTTGATTACATGTATATTCAATTTATTTAATATTAATAAAAAAATATTATATATTGTGTGTTGTTATACATGACTCTAATATAGTAATGTCCTGGAGTATGTGTCGCATTGATAAGGTCATAGCAGTTCCCAACTATGATGAGAACCTTGATATGCTATTATGATATTCTCAAATAATGTTCTATAGTTGGATAATGTAATATGATTGAACACATAATACATAAACTTCCATGTTTGAGTACTCATATGCAAATAATGCTTCTTATCATGAAGTTCACACTTGGTAATCTCAAAGATGTGAGATTATGAGAATAGACCCACCAGTAATAATTCTGCATGTTTTGGTGTCATTGGGCATTCCTATTTATGAGTGTCTTTTATAGTCCTTATACTTTAAGATTATTATTAATGCATGTTACAACTCATGTACTTAGATGTATTTTGTAAACCATGATGGTAAAATTTCATGGTGAAGTTGGATATGTTGGTTTTGTCACAAGTGACATGTCATTGATGAATAATTTGAGGAAGGATTTTTACCTTAAATCTTTATAAAATATGATATCCCATCCCTTTGATTGGAATAGAACCATCACATTAAATTCCATATCCAGGGTGTAACGACGTGTTTATTTTAGATAGTCAAAGAAAAAAATATCAAGCATATAGGTTGGTGAAACTGTTTTGGAACCTGCATAATGATATATTATGACAAAGGGATTATATTGCACAGTTAGAATTCTTATGTGGTTGTCGATGTTGCGATATTAAGTTCTTTATCTTGGGTGCCTTGACCTATTTCTAGATAGTAATCTTGGACTTTAGGTAATCCCACCAGATGCTAATGAGAAATAATCTTATAGGGTCACACACTAAGTGTTTCCATTGATCTTGATTAAATTATATTTTATTTTAATTAATGGAATAAATATTATTCTCAAGTATAAGGAATTATTTTATTCAAGTTATATTGATCATATAAATTAAATAAATAATTATTCTTCATCTTGTGAATAGAATATTTATTTTATTTATTGAATATTTTAATAAATATTTATTCACTAGATTGTGAATAAAATATTTATTTATGAATAAAATATTTATTCTGTTTTCCAATAAATTCTAAAGGAGGTCGAATGGAACAAGAACGATTCTAGTAACAAATATTAATTAACAAGACTGTTACATAATATTTGTTATTTCAAAAATTGGCACGCACTACAAAATAATAATAATATAATTATTATTATATGGAATGGGGTTTATTAAAGGTAATAAATTTTATTTAATGGCTGGTATACAATTAAATAATATTTTAACTCAAATCCTAACTCTATAAATAGACAGCTATGTCTATTGTGTGGAGCATCCAAAAATTGAGAATAGATAATTTTTTTGCACAATGAATTCTCTATAAACTCATCCTCCTCTCTCCCTCTAAAGAATGACAAAGTGAAAAAGATATTTCTATAAGGATAAAGAATGAGTGATCAAGAATGAAATATGAAATAAATTTGACTCACTGCACTAGCACCCAGTGATTGAGTGGTGTTACTCGAAGATCATAGAAGTGCATTTGGATCACCGCTAGAGGGATTATATCCTTGGATCCTCACATCACAATGAATTTAATCCTAAAGGATATTTTTTAATAGTCAACATTCACCAATTAATAAATTTCTTAAGCTCGGGTATTTATTTCTTCAAATATTAAATAAATTAATTATAAATTTGATATGCAAGATCCTCGCTCTTGGTTTTGGTAAACGATTATTAATATAAATTTTAATATATCTCCCTCCTCTGTAGGATTTTTCTATTCCTAGAACCATCATATTATTGTGAAATTTTCTTTGTTAACTCAATAGAACTATTATTTCAAACATTATTGACATTAGTTTTCATATCACATCTCAAAGATCTTACAATTATTATTTCAGCCACATCAACTTCATACATTCCTTATTAGTTGAAATATATTTTTCCTTTTTTGTACTCAATGATACATAATATTGTTTCTTACTTATCCAACCAAAACAATTTCTTATAATAAATAAAGCTCTTCCACTTATGGATTTTTGATCTAGAATAATAATATCCAATTATGAAACCAAATAGGCCACTAAATACAAATCTTCTCTATCCTTTAAAGGAAAACCATAATTAACTTTTCCTTGAATAAATTACATTATCATCTTCACTTTCAATAGATTTACATCATTTGTAAAACTTTGAAATATTATTTCTTAGAATATAACAAAGAAAATATCATTCCTAGACCCTATAAGATAGTGTAAACTTCCAATTATTATTATATAGAGGGTTGATCCTCCTCCCTCATCATCATTATACTTTCCAAGTTTTATTACAACTTCTATCAATGTTAAAATTTGTTTTTATTATACTATTATGAACTTATTTAACACTTATTTTTCATATTTTTCCTTGAAATGATTCCATTACCTTCATCTTGAAGTACTTGCAGTTTAAGAAAGAAACTCAACTCTCAAATCATTGAATATTTAAATTCTAAACATGTTAATTATGTAAACTTGTTAAAATAATTATTCTTGTTTCCTCTAAATATGAATTCATCCACATATACCATCACTATAAATGTTCCCATCTAAGATTTTCACATATAATTTGTGATCAAACCCTCCTCTCTTTAACTCTATCTTTCTCAAATAATAGTTCAACCATACATACCAAGCATGGGGTTCTTTTTTTAGGCCATTCAAATCCTTTTTCAACTTAAAAAACATTGAATAATCATCTCCAATAATAAATAATATCCTTTGTTTCATATATACTTATACATTTAAGACTCCATTTATAAATTTTTCTTCACATCTATTAAATAAACTTTGAACTTCCATGGAATAGATTCTACCAGAAATAGTCTTATTATTTCTATTCTTGCAACATAATATAATGTTTCATCAATATCTACTCCATAAACCAATGAATATCCTTTACACACTAACCTATATTTATTATAGGAAACTCTTCATTGTTTATCAATATTTTTTTAAGGCTTATTTGGTACCAATCACATTATGATGTCTTGGAATGTCCAAAAGCTCCCAAGTTTTGTTATTTTTAATTTAGTATGAATCTATATTCCTATCTTTTACCCATGATTCCTCATTTATAGCTTCTTTAAATGAAATTATATCAACCTCTAATAGTTAAGTATCATTATTTATTTCTTTAATTCTCTGGGCCTATGTTGGAGAATATTTGTCTCCAAAAATATTGTTTGGATCAATAATAACTCTAATTCTTATTATTTGAGTCTCAAGTTAACTCTCTATATCATCATGGTCTTTCTTTAATTCAACATAAAAATAATCATTAATTAGGGTATTTTGGGACTCTCTTAAATCTATAATTATCTCTTATTTCTATTTATTCAATAATTAAAGGTGATAATTTCTAGAATTCTATTTGGATTCATATTTTACAATGTTTTCATAACTAGTTTTAACTATTTTTTATCCTTTTATTGAAATATTTATAAGATTTTATTTTTGATGAGAAACTAAGAAGTATTAATTTATATACCATATCACAATAATTTCCTTAATTTCTCTCTTTATTCTAAATGGAACATTTTTTCTTCTATATACTCTTAGATTCTTCGGTGAGGGTTTCCTGCCATGTCACATTTCATATAGAATCTTTTCTTTTTTAGGACTAAGAAACGATTGATTTTAATTGTATATAGCCACTTTCCCTACATCTTTCCAATAATTTTGGGAGATATATCTCTCTAAAAAATGTATTGGACATATTATTTACCATTTTATTCCTCCTTTACACTGCTAAAATTTTTTGGGGAGTCCTTACTGCTGATAATCTATGCTTTATTCCATGTTTATCCAGAGAATTCTTAAGTTTTATAGAATCATATTTGATACCATTGTATATCCATAGAATATTTATTGTTCTTATAATTTTATTATTTTCTCTTATTTATAATATTTTAAGAAATTTCAAAACATCTCTCTTTGATGGCAGAAACATAGCACATCTCATCATGTTATAGTAAATAATAAATGTAATGAAGTATTTCTCACTATAACTTCTAGCCTAATTTCTTGGACCACATACATCGATGTAGACTAGATTCAGTAGAATTTATTCTTTCTTCTAATTTGGATGGTAAGGTCTTCTCACCATATTTCATATCAAGCATGAATCACAAGTAATTTCTTCATTCCTTATTAGTAAAGGGAAATCAATAACAGTTTTTAACTTTAATATTTTCTCCATACTCTATCAGTAATTGTGACCAAGACTCCAACTCTATAAATTTTTATTATTTTATATAGTTAGTAAATAAGTATTATTCCCATTTTTCACCTAATATAGGTTCCTATTTTTCTCCATTATTTCATAAGAGAGTTTCCAACTATTCCTTTAACATTGCAGCTTTTTCAGTTGAATGTGTATTCCAATCCTAAGTCACATAACAAAATTATACCCAAAATATTATGTTGAAGGTTATCAATATATATATTTTTATTATTATTCAATTAATATTTGAATTGGTGATTCATACCACTCCTTTTGATCTATATAGATCCATCATTTAGAAACTGAACAATTCCATCAACTCTTCCTTTCAAATTTCTTGATTATATTTATATTACCCATCATGTTTGATGAGCACCCATTATCAATAATCTACTCACTACAATTATTTCTAGCCTTCATAACTATTTCCATAAGAATATATTTCTCTTTCATCTTTATCTTCTTATATTTCATTGAAATTCTAAAATGATTTGAGACATATGCTGGTATCTTCTCATCTTCATTAGCATAATAAATAAAATCATTTTACACTTTTTCCAATGGGTAATATATTTTCTTCAAATTATTTGAATTTTATTTATTTTCTTTCAATCTTCTATGTATTCCATAGGAAAAACTTCCACTTATGTTCCTATAATTGTTATATTTTTTTTCAAAGTAAAAATAGTTGAAACAATATCCATAGAATGTGTTTTCATTTTGATATGAAGGATATGTTTATTTTCTTATTATTTGAATTATACTTTATATTACTTTAAACATTATAATAATAATACATTATATGGCCTAAATTTCCACAAAATTATCAATTTATTAGATGAAATATCTTATTGCTACCATCTCTCCACATATTCTCTACCTTTTAAAGCTCTACAATAGATAATATATTCTTGATGATCAAGAAATTTCTCATTTAATCTGTTTTACTTTGTTTTTCTCACTTGTTTTCTCTAAGTTTTATGTTCCATCATTATATCCAAGAATAATTTTATAAATTAAATTGGATCTTTGAGCACTCAAAACTTTCTCGAAAGTTCTTGTTCCTCATTCATCCATTTCCTTTAATAATTCATCTGACAATATCCCAAAATATATATTATTCTCTAATTCATCTATTTTCATTTCAAAATCAAGATTATTTCTTAGGTATACAACTTACTCTTTGATTTTTTCTATCTTTTTATGTTTCGACTTGATGTAAATATTAAAATCAATAATGATTTTATCATATTCCTCAATCTTTAACATGTATTTCACATATTCTTTAGGTTACACTTAATATTTTTAATATTATTCCATATATTTCTCTATTTATTGAAATTATACTTCAATATAATTGATATAACTTGAGGATTCCTTTTAACAATCCTCTAATATTCATATAATTATTTATTTATAGATCAAACTCCTCAAACACCCCATCCAGTTCCACCTTCAGATCAACAACTCCCTCTAGTTAATCCTCCAATTTTACTTCAATGTAATATATATACAAAAAAATATAATAACATATTATCTATCTAATATTAACTCATTTTAATGCCTTCTAATAAAAATTCATTTTCAACTTATTCCGCTTTTCTGACCAATACATTTCTCTAAAATTTATTTCCAATTACATTACCTTAATTGAAGTTCTTTCTAGGGGGAAATTATTTCTTTTATTTTTTGATAATTAAAACTCGCTATTCTCTTTTTCAAATTTTTTTATAAACCTGTCATAAATGTTCCCAAATTTTCTAAAATTAAAACATGTTAGAGGTAGCTTGCCCTAAAATCTTTCTTTACCTATCTTAAGCTTCCTTTCCACAAGTCATAAGTTATCATCACTTATATCTTATTCAATTTACCCTCTTAAACCGATTTCTTCTCTATAACTATGAATGATATTTATTTATATAATTATTCTAAATATATTTCTAACTTCACTTGAATTTTATATGAGACTGGTTTACTATGTAAATCATCAAGAGGAAAATTCATAAATATTTACTTATTCATGTGAAGACACTTTATGATTATAAATTTGTGGTAATATTTATATGCTCTTATTTACTATATTAGAATTTTTATTTCCTGACCAAGTCAATGAATAAATCCAACCTCTTAAATCTGATGATAGAAGAAACTATGATATTTTCAATTAAACTTGTCTTCAAATCATCAAATATATTTTTAAAATCCTTTAGCTTTGCCTCATTCATGTTTTATAACCTTCATAAATATAAATAATATTTTACAATATTCCTTTGGATATTTATAAATCCATAACATTCATTTATATTTTATTATAAAATTCTCTTAAAAAATAATGTTGAGCATTGGAAACATCACTCAATAATTTATTTTCTACTTTTGTCATTGATATTTTAGTGGAATCATTTTTTTAAATTTTATAAACTTTGTGAAATAAATATCAATACTAAGAGATCATAAATGTGATCCCATTCTATTCTTCCATACATAATAATTTCAACAATTAGATAAGGGTACTCCCTTTATATTCATATAATTATCCATGATAATAAATTTCTCTAAGAGATTATACAAGAGATAACTAGAGGCTCCAATACCACTTGTTATAACTTGAGGGTCTATTGAACACCCTAAGAGGGGGATGGATTATGGTGTCTTGAAATTTTTTTATATATTAAATTTAATTGTATTTTTTCTTCATATTAGTAAAGACCATTAATTTGTCACACAGAAACAACCAAATGCTGATTAATAAAATATCATGAGCATAGATATTTTTACTTGGTTCACTCACACTGGGCTACATCAAAGGAGCACATATCAATAGTGTGTTAATATTCCAATTAATCACTACTCCACTAGTTTTTAATTATTGACTTTAGGATAATCTCACTACTCTTCCATAGTCCATAACTATGACAACCCTGCTTTTTATTACAACTTAAACATGCTTTATTACATAAAACTTCACTTGATACAACAAAGAAGATCGAGAGGTTTAGTGTATTTGGGGCTTAGGATCATTACATAAAAACTTTAAACTTGAAATACAACATCCATATTGAAAACTTCCTTTACATGACCACTACATTCCTTCGTACTTAGCATTGCATGGGATAACCTGAGGACATGCATAAGAAAAGGGTGAGCTATAAAGCCCAGTAAGGGAGTACACAATGAATAACATGAGGAGTACAATACATGTTAGGAAATAGGCATATCAATAGATAATAAGAGAGACATGAACATAAATTCATGATAAAGAATGATAATCATAACATGGAAATGTGGCAACAACACTTAACATTGAATTAGCATGAGCCAAGGCTCATTGCACATGGAGCATGAGTAAACCCTCATTGCACTTGAAGCACGAGTAAACCCTCATTGCACTTGAATTAGAATTAGTCAACTCTCATTGCACATGACGTATCATGATACTATACTTTACCCAATGCATTGGAGCGCTATAAAGGGCGCACCCTTCTTAAACATTTCATTTCATGCATAAGTGTGCCACATGGATCATAAAACATGGATTCATAAAACATAATCATTTATTCCACGATAAAGGAATGTGGAATTCATACATGAAACTTTACAATCAATAAGTAAATGTTCATAAAGGTGAATACCCTTGATGGAGAAATGGGCATGGTATTCACTACACAATGATATTGGCTTAGAAAATCGGTGTGATTTCGGCAGCGTAACGGCGTGACATAAGAATTCATAAAAAAATGCTGATGAGAGAGAAAGGGGTTCCTCATCATATTTACATGTAATGGACAGTAATAAGGTCATATAGATACATGTCCCAACAATTGAAAAGGAATTTAGATTCATGATACAAAAGTATTGCTTGAATATAAAAGAGGAGAAAAAGCTTCCTTTCGGAATTTCGGCATAGTAACGGGTGTACATGGGAGGCATTTAATGAGAGATAAAGGGGTCTCCCATCATTAAATCAATAATAGGGAAGTATGGGAGAGGTGAGAAACCATACCCCAACATTCATAAATGAAATTAAAAGGGCAATACAACTTAAAGAAAATTGACAAAAATAAGAAAGGAAGAAAAACCCTTACTTGGAAGTGTGCTTCCAAAGGCTGGAGAGAGGCTTGTGAGAGGCTTCTTGGGAGCTTGGGGCACCTTGAGAGGATTCTAGAGAGAGTAGGGCAGAGTTTGGACGAACTTCAAGGGCTTTGAGTGAGGAGGAAGTGGGAGCTTGGGTGGGTTTATATAGGAAAGGTGAGAGAATTCTTTATTATTTAGGTTTGGGACCCCTTATATTAAAATAATCCAAACCACAAACCATACCATGGTATTTGCCCATGGTTTCTGGAAAAGGAAAGAGGAAAACAATATTTTACAAGTCCAAGGTCCGAACTTATTAAAAAATTAGGGTTGCTTATGTGGAGGTGAGTCACACTCCCATGTAAATTAATTTAAAAAGGCAAAGTGTTGAATAAGTCTTGAGGGCTCCATTAATGCTTTGAAAAGTGAGTCAAACAAACCCAAAACCTCATTATTTTAATGATAAAACATATATTGGCCTAACATAGGGATTATGGTATTTTATTACATCACCATTGGGTCATTATGATGTCATAAAACACATTATATATATATAAATGGTATTTAATTTTTACCCAAAAATTTGACTGTCTCAGAAAATTATGAAAAATTCACCGTTGGATAATTTCGACGTCCTGATTCCAAAAATAATATTTATTTTATATAAATAATTTTCTAAATATGTGAATTTTTACTTTTAAAATAAAAACCGACATTTATAAAAAATTCACGGGTTTTGACAGAAATGGCTTTCAAACCTTAATAAAAATTTTAATTGCATTCATAAAATTATAAGATCATTTATATTTAATAAAAATTAATTTAATATTAAAAATAATATTTTATTAAAATATTATTTAATTCAAAAATCCTTTAATTTAATAAAATATAATTCTTAATTAAATAATAACTAAAAACACCGTTTGTACTTTAAAAACTAATTACAATGTATCAAAAATGACTTAGAAATTATATTCATTATTATATACAAAAATAATGTACATGAACATGGTGCTACTTATTTGTTACATAACCCCTTAAAATAGCCGCATAAGACCTAAGGGTAAGGTGTGTGATGGTGACAGACTCTTGGGGTTGCTCGGATCACATTGCTCGAGTGGTAATCTCTATCAACTTCCATTTTTCCCGTAGACGATCACGTTCGAGCTTGACTTGATGAAGCTCGGATTGGGCTTGGTCAAGGGCAAAGCCCAAAGACGCCACCTCCTTTCCGATCTCCGACAAATGGGCTTCGTAAGGGGCAATTCTACTGGATGAGGCCATCGCTTCCTTTGTCTGAGTAGAAAATTGGTTCGTTAAAGCCTTATATTTAAACTACCCAGATGATCACTGTTCAACGGCTATAAAAGTAACGGTCACAAATCTTAATGTAAAACTAAAGAAGTTTACATCTTATAAAAAAAATTTATTTTATAAAGAAACATTTAACTGGATCAAGAGGGATTTTCCATTAATGAAATTTTGGGTCGTTACAATAACTTGTTCCTATATTTTACTCACTACTTCTAAATAGGGTTAAAAATATTATGTCGACACATAGACTAAACTCACAAGTTTATCAATCAAATTTATAAAACTAAACAATAATGTATGTTCTCCATGATACTCAATACTTTAATTCTAAATATTCAATGTTTTTTATAATAAATATTCACTTTCAATATAGATTGAAGTGCACCTAGAATTAGTGAATAATTTATATTTTTTCCAAACTTATATGAAAAACATATGTAATTACTAATGTATAGATATTTATGTTAGATACTAGTATTGATGGCTGAGAGCACTATCCACAACAGCTTACATTGGTGTTTAAGTGGTTGGTCTTCTTGGAAGTCATGTTTGATAAGGAAGTTTTTAAAGAAACTATATATGCTTATATCATTGTTATGGATTCATATTTGTTTTAATATTATTTGGTGTGATGTTTTTTAGTTGATTAGAAGTTTCTAATAAGACTTAGAGATGATTTGAAATTATATGGAACATGGAATTCTGGAAAAAAATTGAGAATTTTATATCCATGTATGGGGATGAACACGTATGTGATTCTCACTTGATTGAATCTGGAAATTGAAAAACCATATAAATGAATTCCCAAAATGATCCACCATGTAAAGGGATTCTAGATATGAATATCCACCACATAATAGGTGTAAGAACCTGGTTTTTACTTGGAGGTATGGTCTTCTTTTATTCTTTTTCCTTTGATTTTTGTTGAGAAAACAAGGAAAATTTGGGAAAAAGTAAAGGAATCCGGGGTTACATGTTGTGTAATCCAAAGAACACACTGTGTAGTATGCTCGTGTGTGAAGGGAATACATGGAGTGTGGGCATGTCATCAAGGAAAAGAGGAAAATCCAAATACAGTCCATGTAATTCTTAGTACACGTCGTGTAGTCATGTCGACAGGTTCTGGAAAGTAACTCGGTGAAATTCAGCCACCAAATGAACAGTAATATGATATACATACCGTGTATATGGACTTACATGTCGTGCACTTTGTGTTTTTTGCTTAAAATGGGAAGTATCCTAATTTTCTATCATTTTGGATAGAGGAGTTACCAGGTTTGCAAGGTAGCAGCGCCGGAAGGGGATTTGGTTCCCATTTGAGCATTTGAACTTCATTTCGATCATTGTTAGTCTGGTTTAAACCCAATCAGTGAGTGCTCATTTACTCTTGAGCAGTTCCTGGTGATTTTTTTCTCGACTATATTATTTAAGGTTGATTAAATATCCTTATTTCGTAGATCTATATCGTTCTATCTTGAATTGGAAGTTAAGGCTAGATGAGGAGATTCATACTATGACGAGGTAGGTGGTCTCGTGCTAATTGCTTAATGTAAAGTTGTTTATATATGTCGTAGTGCCATGCTCCCATGTTTGGGGTGTCTATTTGTTGATATTTTGACCCTTGTTAATTCCTAAGGATGTTTTGGTGATTAATTATATTAATAGAAGCATATTTAGACTACTTTTTTTGATTTAGGGCCACCTCACGAGTGCATTTCCCTTGGATAACTGTTGTTGGGCTTTTTTGGTTTAGGATAACCATGGTTATGCCTCTATTTTACCTATTATTGGTTTTTTTAAATTAATTGGTTAATTAAATTCTTACTAATGTGATTTTTTTCCTTTTTGACCATGTAATAGCATAAGGTTGCATGTGTTGCCTTATTCTGAATTGATTATATGTTGGGATTGGCCTTGCTGAATTATTCTGCCTGCAGGAAGAGATTTGACATGCTTGTGGGCAATGTTTTGTGTACCTATGGGATACATTTTGTTATACCTGTGGACAATGAATTTTTAATTCTATGGACTTCCTAAGGGTACGGTTTTTAATTGAGGTTTGACTGTTATAATTAATTGTGATGTTTTTTTCAATCTAAAGAAAAATCTTAGATTCATTTGTCATTTTACTTGACAGGTTGCCTATTGAGGTACCCAATGTGTTTTCTTGAATAGGGGATTGACTGGCCATGGACGGATCCCAAGAACTTATGATTCGATGTAATTGAATTTCTTAATGAACATGAACGATATAAATAGAACAAAAATTGTAGGATTATTTACTTTTGAGTACTTTATAGTTTAATGATTTCATTATTATACACTACTGCTACATATACTCACTGATAGATTAACATAGACCATTGGTGGTTGCCTACTGGGATTTATTTATCACACCCTATTTGAGTCATGTTTTGGGCTCAAATAGAATATATTGTTGCAGGTGTCAATAGGGGAAAGGCTCCTTGTATAGGTACTTGATTGCTGCTTAGAAGTATGAGATCATGGGACTAAGTCAAGGCTTGTGATGCTGCTGTGTTTCATTTTATATTGTTGTACTTTAGTATTGTATTGTACTTGATAGTATTGTATCTTGTTTTTTATTATTTATTAGGACATGTGATATGATGCATCATTCTGATATTATATGCCTTCTGTTTATCTTTACCTTTTAGTCTTCTATTGTTTACTTCAGTTGCATGTTGTGTACCACTTCCACTATTATTATTGTTTATTCTGTTATGTTACACTCTGCCAATTAGGGAATAGTTTCCTGGCTATCACATCCTAGGCCCTCACTTCTATTCGGAAGCCTCTGGCATTTGGAGAAATGTGCTTGAAGCCATGTGGCCAACCAGGTACGGGGCACCTTTTAGTGGCATCCAGATCCAGGACATTACAAAGTGGTATCAGATGATTTTTTATTTTCTGGTTTGCTTTACTATTTGGAGATGATATAAAGGATATGGAATTTGGTAATTATCTTTTCCTAGGATTAGCTACCCTATGTATAGTGAAAATCCAAATTTTACTCGAATTAAATTATGCTTTTGGATTTTGAGCTATTACAGTTTATTAGATTTCACCATTGGGTGACGTACTCATTTTGTGCTGTAATTATTGATATTATTGTAGTTCTATTGTGTTTCAAACCAGTGATATGAGGGTATGAAATCTCATGCATTTTATAGTCACTTGTTAAAAATCACATTCCATGCATACTTGCCATGGAATTTAGGGATAATTACTGATCTCATGTTGTTGTAATAGATGTCATGCAATAGATACATGTTGTTGTGATAATACCATGATAGATATGACTACTGTTATGATAGGTGTATTGGTAAGTGATATGGTTCGAATTTTATAGACTCTAAACTTTTATTTCTGAGGTGTATGGGCCCTCTTGGATCGAAATTTTGTGGATCATGTTTCATCCTTTTTTATAGAATTGTTTTGAGATATGTTCTGCTTAGGTGCTAAACTTTGATTTGCAGGGAGTATGGGCCCTCATGGATCAGAATTTAGCATCCCACTGGTTGTTTTTAATGCAGAAAAGGGGTTTTCAATGCAATATATAGTTTCTTTCCTAAAAAATAGTATGCATGGTGTGTAGTTTATCCTAACATGCTATGTGTTCTTCTTGTTCGGGGGAGATGATGTTCCAATTTTTAACATGAACACGTCGTGTACCATGTGTACATGTCGCGTAGTATCTGACCATGTAACTGAGCGTGTGAGAGGAAACATGGGTTGTTAATTTTTATTAGAACATGTCGTGTGCTTTCAGTACATTCCATGTAGCCTGTCCAGGCAGAACCCGTGTGAACCTGGTCATGTGGGAGTACATGGCTAGGAGAATAGACCTGTGTACACTCCATGTGCATGTGGAACACGTCGTGTTCCCATGGAACATGTTGTGGGCCTGGGGTTGATACACACCCTAAACGGTGGTAGAACACAACCATGTGCAGCATAAGGTCACACACTGTGTATTCTTTTTACACATTGTGTAGTCCCTATTTTCAAAACTTTGAGGGTCTTTTATGGTTTTGTTTTGTAACTCTTGTACATATTACCTTGATGATGAGATTAAAATAAGGCATGTTCTTGACCTTCTAGAGTCATGTTGTCGTGATGATTACAAGTTGTATTCCATGATAGAGGCGTTGATCATACTCTAGAAATGGTTGTCCATAGGCTACCTATGGATAATCTAGTTGTTCCAGCTACAGCACCAGCTATTATACTGGACGTAGGTGCAGATGAATAGTTTCATGAATGTTTTTTAAGGTTCATGCAGACCTTTCAGGGAGCACTATAGGCTGCCACATCTATGGAAGAGTTGATGGGTATCTTCCAACAGCAGCATCTGCCTACTTTTTTAGGGTATGGTAGACCACAGGATATGAAATCATGGATAGAATCAATGATGACTACCTTCAAGCATCTGGAGACTCCTATTTATAGGAATTTCAATCATTTGGCATATATGTTGCATGATTCTGACAAGAGATGGTGGGATGGTATCACCTAGGCAGGGCATCATCAGGATATGACATGAGAATACTTTCAGGTGGACTTCTATGATTATTATTTTCCCTATATGTTAAGGGTTAACTGATACTTGGAGTTCATGCACCTTGAGAAGGGAACACTATCAGTTATGGACTATTCTTCCCAATTTACTGAACTTCAACAGTTCGCACCCATTCTGATGGGTGATGACGTATCAAAAACTGAATGATTCGAGGATGGTTTCAAGTTTGGTATCTAATCTTAGGTGAATGTATTTAGGTTTCCTTCTTTCTCTACTATTGTGAACCAGGAGATAATCACCGAGCACAATCTACGAGAAGCTAGTGGTACGATTCATGGTAGTTTGGCATCGGTTTCTGGTACTGTCTCAACCAGAAAGAGGAAGTGTCAGGTAGTGTTCTCTCACGTTGATATTAGTAGCCAGAACATTTCTTATAGTGTCAAGGTGATGTGATACCAGTGTGTAAAGGTTGATCATAAGTGACCTCAGTGCCCAAGGGACCCGATTGAGTGCTGATATTGTGGTAGGATGGGCCATCTATAGTGCTACTTTAGGTAATTTCCATCAATGTCTAGTAAGATAGGTTCTGTACAGACTCCATGTGCAAGAGAAGTGTCAGTAGCTTCTCACCAGTCTGGAAATTGGAATACATTGGGGCGTTCAGGCCAAGGTGGTGGTCGTGGTTGTGGTAGTCAGACCCCGGGATCTCAGCGATAGCAGGGCAGGTCAGCTCATGAGATCCAAGTAGGGTCTTAGGGTCATGGTGCAGGTCAGAATTATGCAGTGCAACTGACCCAGTAGGAGAAAGATCTCAGACCTTCTACTGTCATAGGTACTATCCTAGTCACCTCTATATTATCTTCTACTCTTTTTTATAATGGTTCTACACATAGTTTTATATATGTGGTTGTTGTGGAAATCTTTGGGATTTTTGTTTATACTTCCTTTTATGTTATGACTCTATACACTCTGTTAGGGATAAGAATGGAAGATGTGAATCACTACAAGGAGTTCCCCCTTAGTATTGGTGGGTGTTACTTTCTATGGAACCTGTATGTCTTAAAGATGATGGGATTCGATGTCATTCTTGGGATGGACTGGTTGGTTCCTTTTTAAGCCTTTGTTGATTTATATTATTGTAGGGTGAATTTCACGTCACCAAAGGGTGGGTAGTTTCTACATAAGGGGGAATGGGATGTATAGGTGAGTAGAGTTAGACCTGAGCATCGTGGGTTGGGTGGGATGATAACCCATATTGCAAGTTTACATCTGGATGACCAGGGAACATTTCTGGAATATTTCCTTCTAGTGGTTGATCATTTTAGGGAAGTTCTCCCAGACTACTTTTTAGGCTTACCTCAAGTTAGAGAGGTGGATTTCACTATGGATCTAGTGATAGCAGATGAACCAGTATCCATTCCTCCTTATAGGATGGATATAACGGAGATGCAAGAGCTCAATAGGTGGTTGAAAGATCTAGAAGCTAAGAGTTTTATCTGACCCAATACTTTTCATTGTGGTTCACCGGTCCTTTTTGTGAAAAATTCGGACGGCGCCCTTAGGATGTGTGTGGATTATCATAAGCTAAACTAGTTGACTGATAAAAAATGATATCCCTTACCACTGATAAATGACCTATTTAATCAACTTCTAGGAGCTCGAGTGTTCTCGATGATTGAATTAAGGTTAGAATATCACCAGGTACGTGTTCGACTTTCATACATACCTCATACCACGTTTCATAGTAGGTATGGTCTTTATGATTAGCTGGTTATGCCTTTTCATCTCACGAACGTGCCAGCAGTTTTCATGGTGCTGGTGAACTAAATGTTCCATCCTTACCTGGATTCCTTTATATTGGTTTTCTTGGATGATATCTTGGTTTATTCTGACAATCGACATGACCATGCCAAGCATATTAATATTTTTTTCAATACAATGAGAGATCATCAGTTATATGCTAATCTCACAAAATGCCACTTCTAGATGGATCAGATTCACTTATTGGGTAACTTCATCTCAGATACTAGAGTATTAGTGGACCTAGAGAAGGTGAGAGTGGTAGTTAACTAGGATTATCCCAATAACATTTTTGAGGTATGGAGTTTCTTGTGGATAGCTGGTTACTAAATTTGTTTTATACAGGACTTCTCATGCTTAGCAGCACCAATGATAGGCATGACAAAGAAAGGTGTGAAGTTTGAGTGGTCAGATTCTTATGACACATCCTTTCATAAGTTGAAGGGATATTTGAATTTGGCATTGATGCTGATATTTATAGAGTTGGGAAAAAGTTACACTGTGTATTGTGATGCATCATGTATTGTACTGGGAGTATTTCTTATGCAGGGGGATCGATTTTTTTCATACAGTTTTTGGTAGTTGAGAATGCATGAGAGGAATTACCCAATTCATGATCTCGAGTTAGATACAGTTGTTCATTATTTGTGCTATGGGAGGAATTATTTATTGGGAGAGAATTTTATGGTTTACATAGACCATAAAAGTCTCAAATGCATCTTTACTCAACATGATTTGAATCTGAGATAGAGAAGGTGGGTGGAATACCTTCAGTCATTCGATTTTGAGTTTGCCTATATGCCTAGAAAAGGCAATGCAGTGGCTGACGCATTGAGTAGGTGGACACAGATATAGGAAGTTCAGGAGGCTAGTGGTGAGTTGTAGATTATGGATTTGTTCTCTGAGATTCATTTATAGGTTTTGGACAGTCAGGGATAGACTTATCTTTCATCTTTGGTTGTTACCTCTACCCTACTGGATAGGGTGAGGATGAGGCAGCTATCGGATTATGAAGGTCTAGTTCTATGGGAGAGTGTGGCAGGTGAGGACCCCCCTCCTAGATGGATGACAGGTGAGGATGAAGTTATGTATACCGATGGACAGTGTGGGTTCCAGGGGATATATGTGAGGATATGATGTGGGAGTTTCATGCTTCAGCTTGGGCAGTGCATCTCGGAGTCACCAAGACGTCATGTGACTTGCGTTGTCAGTACTGGTGGCTGGGTATGAAGTGGGAAATAGCTGGTTATATTATGAGATGTTCCACCTATCAGTAGGTGAAGGTGGAATATCAACGGTTGGCTGGTATTTTATAGTAGTTACCTATTCCAGAGTGGAAATGGGATGATGTCATGAGGGATTTTGTTAAGGAGTTACTGAGGTCGCGTAGAGGCAATGATGTTGTGTGGGTCATAGTTGACAGGATTATGAAGGTTGCTCACTTATTGATGATCAAGGAGACCTTTAGTGTTGATGATCTCTGAAAGATATATATCTGAGAGATGGTATGACTTCATGGGCTCCCTCATTCTATCACTTCAGATAGGGATTCCCACTTTACGTCTCGTTTCTGGTAGAGTTTTCAAAGGGAACTATGGACACATGTGCTTCTGACCACAGCATACCACCCTTAGACTTATGGTCAGTTAGAGCATACAATACATGTTCTAGAGGATATTTTGTGTGCATGTTTTATATAATTTAGGGGATCTTGGGGGAGTCATATTCCTTTGGTCAAGTTCACCTACAATAATAGTTTTCAGGAAACTATACAGATGGAACCTTACAAGGCTTTATATGGTAGAACATGTTTTTATCCCTTGTGAAAGTTAGAGGTAGGTGAGGAAGCCTTACTAGGACCACATCTCATGCTGGAGACTTCTGAGAAGGTCCACTTGATTCAAAGATGGAAGGCTACTGCGCAGTCTCATTAGAAATCATGTGTCGATCGCCAGAGATGACTTTTGGAGTTCGAGGTCGGGGAACAATTTTTCCTTCATGTCACACTAAGTTTGGGACACAAGAGGATCAGGAGACAGGGTAATATTTCACTGAGATACGTCATTTCATTTTAGATTCTATAGAGAGTCGGGTCAGTTTCCTATCAGTTACAGTTACCTCAGAGGTATCATTCCATGCATGACGTCTTCTATGTATCTTAGCTATGCCTCTATCACTCAGACTTGTCTCATGTTTTTCATCCTGAGGAGTTTGAGCTTTAGGTTTATGAATTTTTTGAGGAGCATGCAATTTATATAGTCGACAGGAGCACAAAGGTACTTCGAGACCGGTCAGTTCCCCTCGTATAGGTGTTATGGCCACATGGTCAAGTATAGGATGAGACATGGGAGATAGAGGTCGACGTACATGCTCAGTGGTCAGAGTTATTCTCATATATTACTTCACCACCATTGTAATGGAAATTTGGGGACTAATTGCTTTAAGGGGAAGTTTGTAAGAACTCGGTTCTTACATGGTGGTTCAGGTTTATTTTATTATTTTTCCTTTGAGTTGTTTTTTAGAAAATAAGGGAAATTTGGGAAAAGTAAAGGAATATGGGGTTACACACCATGTAATTCGAATCACACATTGTGTAGTATTCTTATGTGTGAAGGTAATACATGGTGTGTGGGCATGCAGGCAAGGAAAAGAGGAAAATCCAACTAAACACTATGTACTTCTTGGTACACACCGTGTAGTCATGTCGACAGGTTCTGGAAAGTAAGTCAGTGGAATTTAGCTACCAAATGAATAGTAAAATGATAGAAACACCCTGTATATGGACTTACATGTCATGTACTTTGTTTTTTTTACTTAAAATGAGTATTAGACTCATTTTCTATCATTTTGGATAGAGGAGGTACCGAGTTCATGACGCAGCAGCACCAGAAGGGGATTTGGTTCCCAATTGAGCATCTGAACTTCGTTTTGATCATTTTCAGTATTTTTTGAATCCATTAGATGAGTTATAATTTACTCTTGAGTCATTCTTAGTGATTATTGTTATTGAATAAGTTATTTAAGTTTGATTAAATATCCTTGTTTCGTAGATCTATAATGTACTATCTTGAATTGGAAGTTGAGGCTAGACGAGGAGAGTCATATTATGATGAGGTAGGTGGTCTCGCGCTAATTTCTTAATGTCAAGTTGTTTATATATGTTTTTGTGTCGCACTCCCATGTTTGAGGAGTCGCTTTGTGGATACTTTGACCCGTGTTAATGACTAAGGATGTTTAGTTTATTAATTATACGAATTGTAGCATATTGAGACTGCTTTTTTTGATTAAGGACCACCCCGTGGGTGCATTTCCCTTGAATAACTATTTTTGGGACTTTTGGCTTAGGATAACCATGGTTATGCCTCAATTTTCCCTATTATGGGTTGTTTGAAATGAATTGGTTAATTAAATGATTACTAATGTGAATTTTTTCCTTGTTGACCAAGTAATAGATTAAGGATTGCCTATGATTCCTTATGCTAAATTTATTATATGTCAGGCTTGGCCCTACTGAATTATTCTACCTACGGAAAGAGATTTGACATGCCTATGGGAAAGGTTTTGTGTGCCTGTGGGATATGTTTTTTATGCTTGTGGGAAATTTCCTATGGGAAAGGATTTTTTATGTATGTGAACTTCCTGAGGGAAAGGTTTTGAACTAAGGTTTGACTCTTGTAATGACTTATGACGCGTCTACCAAGCTAAAGCACAATCATGGATTCATTTGTCATTTTACTTGATAGATTTCCTGTTGAGGTATCCATTGTGTTTTCTTGAATAGAGGATTTAATGTTCGTGGATGGATCCCAAGAACTTATGATTCGATGTAATTGAATTTTTTAATGAACATGGATGGTATAAATGGAACAAGACTTGTATGATTGTTTATTTTTGATTACTTCCTAGTTTAATGTTTTCATTAGTATACACTATTTATGAATATACTCACTGATAGATTGGAACATACCTTTGGTGGTTGCCTACTGGGATTTATTTCCCACACCCTATTTGGGTCATATTTTTTGTCCCAAACAGAATATATTATTGCAGGTTTCGATAGGGGTGAGTCTCCTTATATAGGTACTTGATTGCTGCTTAGAAGCAGGAGAGCATGGGACCAAGCCAAGGCTTGCGATGCTGTTGTGTTTCATTTTATATTTTTATACTTTGTTTTTGTATTGTACTTGATAGCAATGTATCTTTTTTTCACTAATTTCTTAGAACATGTGGCATGATGCATCGTTCTCATATTATATGCCTTCTGGTTATGTTTACCTTTTATTCTTTCATTGTTTACATTAGTTGCATGTTGTTCACTTATTCTTCTATTGTAATTATTTATTCTGTTGTGTTACAATTTTCCAATGAGAGCATAATTCCCCCACTATCACGCCTTGGTCCCTCACTTCTAGTCATAAGCCTCTAGAATTTTAGGAAATGTGATTGAAGCAATGTGGCCAACTGGGTACAGGGAACCTTTTAGTGGTATCTGGATCTGGGACGTTACAAGAGTATTAAATATTTAAATATCTATATTAGGGGGTCCATAACTAAATCTTCATATAAGTGGATCCATAAATAACTCCCCACATAAGGGGGTTAATAATTGGGGTATTATATAAGGGTGATCATATAAAGGGGTCCATGATTCAAATTCCAAAATTAATATTCTGAAAAAATAAGACTTTAGGCGACGTTTCATACTCTATTATTCTCTTATTAAAACATACTAATTCAAGATGAGCACATTGAATCTAGAGGAATTTGATTCAAATGAATAAAAAAATTTCTATACCACAATATGTTATTTCAATGTCATGAGTTGTTGCATTAATATTTGATTACTAGTATGCAAAAATTTAAATGTATTTAAATATTGTGGATTTCATAGAAGATACAACTGTGGTAATAAAATATTTCATGGATATTTAATGGTGAGACTTTAGAAGATTTTTGAATCATTTATCTAGAGTCATTTCAATAATAAATGGCAGAAAAATATGTAGTAAAATTAAAATACTAAAAATAATGGAAATTATTTTATGATGTATTGAGGATTTTTAAAAGTGGAAAATGTTAATAAATATTATTATCAATAATTCAAGAGTATAAGAAGATACTCTTCTAATCAGAAAATCATCTATATAAAATGGATATAGATCTTAAGGAGATAAAATTACACTACAGCTATGGTCTTTTAAATAGTTTTAGGTAAGTCGTTCTTATTGTTATAGATTGGTGCGCTTGTTGTTGAGGAGGTAGGAGACCATTTTATACATTCATGCTTTCATGTGTGACTTGATCATCCTAAAGATTTTGTTAGTATGTGATTGATATTCTACTATATCACATTAATTTATTTCGTAATAAATGAATTTATAGAAAAAGATGTTATATTTAATGAAAATTCATCTTGAATAACATAGAATATCTAATTCATTCTAGACAAAAGAGGGAAGCTTTAAAGAACATGTAGTTCTAGTATAAACAATTTCAAACATTCCATAGTTAGAAGTGGATGATACCTACCCACATATAGAGGTGTATAATACCTTCTAGAATATTGTTTTATTATTAATAGTAATTTTTAATCACTACAATTATATAGTGATAATAAAATTAGTGACTCAACCAAAGGTTGATCATGATAAAGAGTGGAATATCATATTAAGTTCGAAACTTGTGAAAGGGTCATATGAATTTAATTTATTTCATATTCATTCATACCAGTGAGGAAGATATTCTAGATAGTTAATATGGGCTATAATCATTCATATGGATTTAATTTAGAAGTTATAATTTTTAAGAACAAAAATAATTAGTGGCAATTCACCCCTGGTAGTACCCAAACTGATCTAGGCTTTATAAGTGGTATCAAAGTTAACTAGGTTCCCATGAGATTCTTCTCATCATAGAGAGTCAAAGTTCTATGAAAATTAGATATGTTCCTTTTTTTATGGAAATAATTTTCATGGGTGGAAGAACTGACTTCTACCTTATCTTCCACCAAAAAGGTTTGGAAATGAGTGTTGTTGTCATTTTGAATTATCCACCCATTGTAAGAGATAGTGTTGTGGCCTTTAGTGAAAATAGGAATCGTGAAATTTATGGGAAGGTAACAAATTATAATTTGTCATATTTTTCAAAAAAAAATTATACACCAAAGTTATAGGATTCAAATAACTAAAGATATGTTGAATAAACTAGAAGACATATATAAATAAAACATCAAGATCAAAAAATAAAATTCTCAAATATGGAAGGAAAAAATTTAAATATATAAAAATTGATGAATATAAAGTTATTAATTACTATATAATAAGGGTAAATGAGATATTCATCCATATAATAGGTTTTGGTGATAATATGGAAGATTTAATTATGGTCAAAAAATAATGAGAAACTTTCCATATATATTTGACACAAAGATCTCAACATTGGAAGAAATGTGAGGTGTTTATTTTGATGAATATCACAATGACCATTTAAATTATAAGATAACAAACACAATTTTTCAAGAATAAATATAAATAGTATATGGTTTTTAAATACATGGATAAATTAATGATAAAGGAGAAGGAAGATGATTCCCCAAGTGACTCAAATTGAGGTGATGAGAGTGATTAAAATCGTGATAAATTCATGGATCTCATTTCTAAAATCCTATAGAATGGAAAATGAAAATATAAAGGAAAGATTCCACTTAAATTATATAAATATAGAGAAATTGTTAACTTTATTTTATATTATACAAGAAATAAAAAATGTGGAATTTTTGGATATTGAATATGAAGAGAAATTTCAAAGAAAATATAAAGGCTTCAAGAAATTTAATGATGGTAAAAGAAATATTTAAAACAAAAGGAATGTGAGAATTATTAGTAAATATAAATAAAAAACACTTCCTAAATTAGTGAATTATAGGAATAATATACTAGGAGAGACACAAACTATATGGAATAGGTTGAAAGTAAAGGTGACAGCTCAAGTAATGAATAAGAGTATGAGGAAGATGTAGCATGTATGGTTCACGTGTTGAGGATAGAAATTTAAGTTTATCTTGATAATAATTATTACCTAAAAATGGTGTAAAGTATATTAATATAGATATTATAAAGTATAAAAATGTTTAAAATGAATTTCATAATAAGTAGAATTAATATATTGAAGAAATAAAACTTCTCAAAGTAAATGTTGTTAAGTGATAAATAATTATAAAAGAATCTTGGAACAAGTTCATTACACAAGAAGAAAATATTATTCAAAAATAAATGGGGTTTTTGTGAGAATGAATAGGATCATTTTTCAAATAGGGAGAATAGTGCATGCTATTTTTGAAAGGTCGAAATTATTTTAGAGAGAATAAGCATAAACTGTTATACAAATTAGAAATAATTACTTCTTGAGTAAAAACTCAAATATAATCTCATAAGAAGTGGGGTATTAAAATAATCCTACAAGGATTTATTTTAGAGTATTTTATTGCCCTTTCATTATCAAAATCAAATTCAAAAATCAAGGAAAATTTGATAAAATAGATGAGGATGGTTTTTTTTCTAGATAACTATATAATGGGAAAGACTATAAAAATTTGAAAAAAAAATAATTCACAAGGTGGTTGATTGTTATAATGTCAAAAAATTTGAAAATAAACCCATAAATAGTGTTTTGGATGTAGTAGTTTTTGAAGAAGGTAATAATTCCAGTGAGCTGATTTCTTGATAGATCATTGAGAAAATATTTGAGTCTAATACTTATTTAGGGGAAGATGAATCATATCATACCAGTGATGAAGAACAGGATACTTATAGTTGAAAATAAAATTATCAAAGGTTGAAAAAGCATTTTGATGAAGGAAACATCATTAGAGATCAAAATACTATTATATAGACTCAAGGAGGATGAGATGTGATGAACCTATAATGGAACCAACTAGAAGAAAATAGAAATTTAAGAATCATACCTATCTCATTTCTCTAGTATAACCTCAATTAGTGAAATAATATTTTAAATATAAAGAGTTTATTGAGGCTATGGATGATGAGCTAAACCAAATTGAATGGAATGTCACTTAGGTCCTTGTTTTAAGAACAATGGATAAAAATGTTATTTGGACCAAGTTAATATTAAAAAAAACTAATGAAAAATGGATAGGTGATAAGTAAAAAGATCAATATTTTGTTAGGGTTATTACTAAGTTGATGTATTTAACATTGAATAGACCTTTGTACTTGTTTCAATACTAGAATTCATGAGGATGTTCCTTATTATGGAAGCTTTAAGGTAGTATAAAATATATCAAATGGATATAAAATCTTCCCTTTTAATTGGTGAAGTTAGATAAGATGTATATATTGAACAACTTGATGGTTTTTTTATTGATGATGATGGAATAGAGTGTGAAAATTGAATAAGTATATTTATACATTAAAATAATCCCCAAGGTCCTAGTATTCAAGTTTGTATAGTTGTTTTAAGGATTTAAAATTCATCAAATGAAATGTGGTAAGAAACCTTTATATTAATAAAATGAATATATTTACACATATTCTAATTGTATATGTATATTATATCATTTTTATAGGTGATCATGATAATTATTTTAAAAAAATCCAATAAAATGAAGTAATAATTTCAAATTTCCATGCTTGGTGAGATAAAATACTTCTAGTTTTTGTAAGTGTTTCAAGCCAGAAACTATATTTTTCTATCCCAAGAAAAGAATCTTAAAGAATTTTTAAAAAATTTGAGATGGAGTACTCTAAAATTGTATCTACACCCATCCAAGTAGGTATGAAGTTATTGAAGTATGTTGAAGTTAAGAGTGTTAATCAAAGAGAATTTAGAAAACTGATTGAAATATTTTTATATATCATAGCTTATAGACCTGAATGATCTTGGATATATAAAAATATTCAATATAATTCAATTCAATCACCCTTCACTTATAGATTGCATATATTCAATTTTTTCTAAACAAATTCACTCTAATTACCATCTTACAAGTATTAAATATTCATTTATCTTTGTATCATACCTTCTATAAAAAAATTCCAATATATCCATAGAATTTTGAAATTCAAATTTTAGATTGAATTCAAATTTAATCTTCCTTTACTTAAAATCTATACCTTGGATTATCTTAAAGTATATCTCCACCATTTTAATTCAAATTGGTAGTTAAAAATTATTTTAATAACTATCAAATTATTTTGAGAATTTTTATTCATCAGTTTTGGTTGAATTCTCCAGATTTCACCAGTAATGGTTTGATAGCATTCATCACAGCATGATAGATCATTTTTCTAGTTATTATTCAACTGTAAAATGCATCATATCATGAAACATATCTTTACAACATGAATCTAATTTAAGTTACTAAACATCCTGAATTTTAATATTTATGAATCTTGATTCATTTCTATAGTTTGGATGTCATGGTGTGGTTCATTAAGTCATGACCTAACATTTATACCCCAATGTGATCAATTTTAAGATAATATCAAACTTTGTACCTTTTTTGGTGTGACCCAATTCCACAGTTTGGGTATATTTAAATATAAAAAATAACTGAAATTTTCCAAATTCTCTTTCACAATGTGGTCAAAATTTCCTGGCATGAAAGACCCTTACATTCAATCCATAAATATTATGCATGAAATATTCACAGCATGTCCAGTCTCACCATGACATGACCGACATTTCTCCTCAAAAATAACCAAGGATAAATCCTTAGGTATAAACTTCTCTAGTTTGTTTGTTCTTATATATATTCCAAGTTACTCTTACATATCATTCATTCTTAGTGGAAATTAATCTTACATATCATAACTTTATCTATTTTCTAAGTTTATCTTGGATGAGTCTGATGTATAGGCATAGTTTCATTTACACACTATCCTGAGTGTTTAGGAATTTACCAAATCTCTTTTCAACTACACTCATGACAAGATCCAAGTGACTATGTTGTGAACTATGTTATTTATTATACTTCCAAAATCTTTAAAAAACCTCTATCCATCTCAACTCAACTCCACACATCTTCATACACATCAAAAAACTTCTAATTAAAAAAAATAAAATATTAAAAATTATGGTTGAAACAATCATCGATTTAGGATAACTTAAATTGATACTTTGAGGGGATGTTATCATTTTACTATTCATGTAATATAAATGCAACACATGTGAATGAATGATAAACAAATATTACTTCTATTATAAAATCATGATACATTTATTAAACTTTAAAACAAATCTCTCATATATATAATACTAATAAATTTAACATGAACCACATTATTTTTTTTTGGCTAATGGTTATTTAAGTGGATTCTCTACATTCTAATCTATATCCACCCAACGATCTTTACATCACCCCTATCAATGATCTCTCAAATGAGATAGTACTTTAAAATGATGTGTTTTTCCTTTGGTGATATTGGGGTTCTTTGTCTTGATTAATAGCTCTATTATTTTCATAGTATTCTCAAAACCTCCCTAAATTCTAGGAACCACCCCAAGTTCATTAATAAACTTCATAATCTAAACAAATTTATTCATAAAATTTTATACAGTGATGTACTCTACCTCTATTGTCAATTATACTATAGTGGATTTTTTGGGACTTTTCCAACTGATAGATCCACTATTTGGTAAAAACATGAAATCAAATTGAGATCCAATGTCATATTTAGTATATTAGAAACTAGAATCTATATAACCCTTTAATCTAAGTTCATTTTAATCTATACAAACCAATAATGTATCCTTACTTCTGCTAAAGTTCTTAAAGATGTTCTTGATAGTAATCTGACAACTCTCACTTGGATTAGATTGGTATCTTCTTGTTATGATCAAAGTATAGTTGCAATTAAAATGAGTGAAATACATGGAATACCTAATAGATCCTATAGATAATTCATAATAAATATAATATATAATCTCTAACTCTTTAAAAGTGTCTTGAATCTTCCTAATACTCATGTCATGTAACACTGGTAAAGACCAATTTTTGGAATTATCCATATTAAACCACTTTAGAACATTACTAATATATATGTTTTGGCTCAGTTCAAGTAACTTATTAGATCTATCTCTATAGATATTAGTACTTTATTTATAGGTTGTTTCACCCTTTTCTTTCATTGAGAATCATTTTCTCAACCACATGTTTACAAATTGTAAATATGGGACACATTTCTAATAATCAGTATGTCATATGCATGTAAAAATAAAAAAATCACCATAGCCCTACTAATATTATTTTTTACATAATAATCATTCATATTTTTTATGAACCAGTCTCTTAAATTTTCTCATAAAATCATATATTACTACATATGAGTCTTGATTCGATCCATAAATGGATCATTGTAACTTACATACCTTAGAAATCTCATTTGGAACTTCAAAACCTTCAATTTGTACTATATACACATCCTTGACTAAGTTCCCATTAATTAAAGTTGTTTTTACACCTATTTGATATATCTCATAATCATAATGAGATACTATAATAATTAATATATGAATGGACTTTATCATCACAACTAGAGAAAATGTTTCTTTATAGTCAATACCATGAATTTTTTGTAACCTTTTTCCACCTAGCATGATTTATAGGTAAGAACTATACCATCCATGTTAGTATTCATTTGGAAAACCCAATTTAACAATATGGGTCTCGAACCTTTAGGTGCATCCACCAATTTACAAACTTGGTTAGTGTATATAGAGTCCATTTCAGATTCCATGTCTTTTAGCCATCTCTCAAAATTATAACTCGTAATGGAATCTTAGTAGGTGGTAGGTATATCATCTATGAATATTAATTATTTATCATTTTCCATGTGAAATTCATATCTCTTGAGCTCCTAAAAATCCTACCAGAACTTTGAGTTCGTATGTAACCTTAGTTAGTTCTTCTCCTATAACACTTTTTGGAAAAGACTGAACTTCTATCTCAAGAGCACTTCTTGTTTATTGGTATTGAACTTCCCAAGTTCAAATTTCCTCCCATTGAGTTATAGATTTATATGTTTCAATTAAATGGAAACAAAAATAATATCCCTTATTTTCCTTGGGATAACCACCAAATAATCATTTATCATACATAAGTATAATCTTATCATAATCCAATAAGTGTATGAATGTTTAACAACCATAAATCCTCATAAAAGAAAAATTGGAATTTTTTCCATACCATATCCCATATAGTGTATTTATGAATACATTAAATGGTACATGGTTAATTAGGAATAAGCTATCCTATATATTATATACTCATAATGAAATATAAAGGTCATATTCACTCATCATCGATAAAACCATGTCCAACAGGGTAAGATTCATCCTCTCAGACACACCATTCCATTGTAGTGTTCCAGGAGGAGTGAGTTGTGTAATAATTCCACAATATCTTATATGATATGTTAATACTTGGATAAATTATTCATCACCCCAATTATATGGAAGAATATTAATTCTTTTTCCTAGTTGATTATGTACTTAATTCTAAAAAAAATTAACTTTTCAAAAGTTTCATACTTCTTTCTCATCAGAAACACATAACCATACCCAAAAAGTTCTTTGGTAAAGGTTTCAAAGTACCTAAATATATCACTTTATTATGTACTCATTTTTTCATATGCATCACTATGTATAAGATCCAATAGTCCATTGGACCTTTCACATTTTTTACTAAAAGTGATTTGATCATTTTTCATAATAAATAAGATTTTTAGTTATAAAACAATTTATAATATAATGATTCCAACAACCCATCTCTATGGATTCTTTCAGTGTGTTTCTCATTTATATGTATAAGGCAAAAATTCCAAAGTAAAGTGGGGTTATAATCAATCATGGCCTACTTATTCTGAATTTTTTAGACATTATTATCCATATCCAAAATATATAAACTATTTAACATATTTGTAATCCCATAAAAAATTTCATTCATATATATATATATAATATTGTTCTTAATAATGAATGAAAATACCATCTTATTCAAAAAGGATACATAAATCAAATTTTTATTTATGGATGGAAAATAATAATAGTTTTACATTTCGAAAAATAATCTACTAGGTAGAATTAGATCAAATGTGTCAAATTACAATGCAGTAACTCTTGCCTCACTGCCAACACATATATTTACTTCACCTTTATTCAATTATATCATATCTTTGAGTCTAAGTTTATTAGTAAAAATTTGTGATGAACAATTGATATCAAATACTCTTGAGTTAGAGTTATAGAAGTTTGTTTCTATAATATTCACTTAAAAATTATCGGAATTTTTATCTTTAAGAGAAATTATCAACCTTAAATACCGATCTGAAATAGTTTTATAGGTCATAGCTATAAGTTATATTAAAATTAAAAACATGATGAATTTAATAATCTATAAAAAGATATATTTGAGACTGAGTATAATATTTTATATCTTTTCATCAATTAATTTTAATGAAACAACTCCTGCTTAAATGATAACCACATACATCATCACCTTTAGTAGGTCAATATCCATATTTCACTAAGTAATGAGTCTAGTATGGATTTATCGCACCACTTAGTTATCTAGGTAGGCAATAATTCCTATAACATCCTAACCCTAATACATTGCCTTGGATAGGACTAGAATTCCACTAACCTTTGGTGCATCCCCCAGACACCAAAGTCTAGAAATAAATTTCAAGAGCATAACCAAATCAAGGGGGTGATTTTCCCTTACTTACGCAACAATATGAAATAGACATATCTAAGAATATATAAATATATGTGTGTGTGTGATGCATGAATCAACACAATACAAAACTCCAATAAATAACATAACTATAATCCATAACTAATGATAGGATTTTAAGTAGGAAACAATAATACCAAATGATCATATAAGACCTAAGACCCAAAATGAATGAAAAGTTTCCCACATGGAACTCTTTCATTCTCTACAAGAATTTTAACTCCAAGATCCACGCTAGTAATATGAAACTAGTAGAGTGGGGAAGGGTGGGAAAATCCCATACAGGTTTGAGCCTGCATGGTTTTGTCCAAAAAATCCCCTATACAATGTCAAAAAAAATCTCATTCTCACACAACCCCTCATAATATCAGGGGTTTCCTATGGGCATGTGCAAGATTTCCTATATTTTTTTAAAAACAAATTATTAACTATACTCATTTAAATATTTTATTTTTTCCCATTCCTAGTAGTAGTTGTGAGGAGAAGTATAGATCAACCATATCTAGTGTTTTATTAGTTGTGGTGGGGAATTCTTTATTGGGTTGATGGTGGAATGCATGGATTCCAATGTGGTGGAAAACTGTTGTGATGTAGAATATGTGAGTTATCAGTGTAGAGCTATGAACGATAATGTTGTTGGTGTAGTGATGTGAACAACCAGACCTATAAATGAATGATGACACTCCAAGTGAAAATCGGTTTTAGAGGAGTCTTTTAGGGTTTCCATGTAGAAGATGGTCCTTTCTGATTTTTTAATGATAAAATAGAATAAAATAATAACAATAATTAATTGATCCAAAAAATATTTGGATTATAATAATTATTTTAGCATTGAAACCGTGTGCAAAGGATATGAGTTCAATTTTTTTGAAAGGTGGGACGACATGCCATTTGAATATAGTAAATAATTATTATATAATTATTATAATATCATATTAAAAAAATAGACCTATTTAAAATTCACATGTTAATGGATAGTGAATTATTATGACCATTACAATGAAAAAACATTTTCCATGGTTTAATCAAAAAAATTTATTAATAATACCAATATGTTAAAGTGGAATACATTATAAAAAATTTAAATCAGGCTCGTGGGTAAGCCTTCACCCACATGGGATGAACCTTCCTTGACCTGCACCCACTTAGGCTCAACCCACCTTGTCCCATTCCCTTAACAGTAAAAACTTTTATGCCCATCCCACCCTATGTCCACCCCATATTCACAAATTTAACATCCTTTGTGCCCATTTTATATAACTACTCCACATTTAATCACCCAAGACTATTGAATAAATACACTCCATTATAAAAATGAGAGGTCACCCTTTATCTGAAACATATCAAACAATGACTACATACGCACCAAGATGAATAGTTAGGGTGAGTATATAAACTTAATAAGAAATCCCCCCAAAGACTTACCACATACACCACTTAAATAAGAACAAGTTATCTCACATTTTAAATAAAATAGAAGATAATATTTATGCAATAAACAATCCAAAAAATCATATAGACAAATCACACAAAAACCCACTTTTCCTTTGAATTCTATAGTTTCCATAAAAACCACCCACACCACAACTCACCCACACATTCAATGAACTCACACACCAAATTCATGCATATCCCACTAAATAAGAAATCCCAAAACTACCCAAATCATGAGTAAAACCCCATTCCCCCAATCCAAACCATCACTTGGTAGAGTAACAATTAATTGTGCCCTAATTTGGTATTTGTAGACAAGTATAAACCAACAAGGACCTATACAATGCATCATAAACACACACCAACCTATGTAATCCAGTGTCCCCCAATTTAGACATAAAATCCAATTCCTAATCAACAAGGCCCCAAAATATGCATTATGAACACACACACCAACCCATCCTTTCCTAGAAACATTTTCCAAATAATTATTTCATCAAAAAATGAGTGAACACACTATGTCTCGCCATTTTTTCACAAGGGTAGATTCATCCAAGATTTGTTTAAATGTTAATAATAGTTTAAAAAAGTATTTAAATCTGAAAACACCCAATATTCCAAATTATTTACATAAATCAAGTGAACGTAAATTCAACCACCTCAACCATGTTCATCCAGAAGATTCCAAGAGGATAGATTCGGAAGGAAGAAAATCATCCAGAAATAACCTCTAGAAATCTATGGATCAGGAGCCCATCCAAGGAGAGGAAGAAATATTTTTTCTCTAGATTTAACTGAGTCAAAAAATCACATTAATTATTTTCCAAAATATCTCACATGATATCCCTTATGAGGAACATAACTCCCCCAAAAACATGATGGTTGTTTCAACCATTTAAAATACCTTGGAATTCCACCATGGTTTGGACCATGGCATAGTGGATACTCCCTATTTATGTCACCCACAACACTCCTAGGACTGTGGTATATAGAATATTCCCTCACTATTTTATCTATTCCTACACAACCTGACCTCTACTCACCTAATATCACCCCTACAAACACTTGATCTTAATTTCAACTATCCATATTTTTCATAGGTAAACTACCATATGAAAAATAGCCACTACCATAGCGTAGAAAACCCATGATTTCTATTTACTAATATCCTTCCTACTTAACTTCCCTATTCCCAATAACCACCATGGATACTAATATGGACATGGTGTTCTCCCCGTTTTTCATTAGGATATTACACATGAAACATGATTGATAATCATTCATTTTGTACCATATGGTTCACTTTACATCACAACGCCCAAGAACCACATCCATAGAAGCCCCATGAATAGGACTAAGGCTTCTACTACAGCCTCTAATACAGTGTGGGGATGCTTAGAGATCCCCAAATAGTAACTCCCCAAAATTATAAAGTAGGAACTTTATACTTGATAGTTGTATGACACGCAACACCAAGAACGTAAGGGAATGTAATATCCCGACACTTTACAATATAATTACTATTTTAAAGAAATTCAATCTTTAGATTTCAATGTATGTAATACTGAGTTAGTGTGTGTCATGTAAAATAATGAGTTTCTTCAATGACTTGCATTACACATAAGGCTTAGTTTTACTAAACAACAATATATTACTAAAATATTATCATTTAATATAATAAGATATAACCTAGACGTTAAGTTAGAAATTATGAATAGTATTGACTAACTTATAAAAATATATTATTTACATAAATATAAAATTAATTCATTGGTTAAAAATTAATTAGAAATGAATATAAGAACCAATTGAATATAATGGTAATTGTTTTATAGAAAAAAATATTTATATACCCACAAAACCATTTTATCATAATAAATTAAATTAATTACAATTATTGAATGATATTAATGAAATATATATGTTATATATTCAATAAAATATTTTTTTATATTCATCCAATAGATTTTATAGGCATAAGATAAGAACAAACCTAATATTTCTTATAAAAATCCATATTTTTCTAAAGGAAATTTTACCACCTTTTAATAGAGAACCGATTTTAAATATAAATTTTGGAACCTTTATATATTTTATATGTCAAAATAAAATTTATATTTGAAATAGTAATATAAAAATTATATTAGGGTAATTTTTTTGTATTTTTCTATGAAGTTTCATTTTTTTAATGAATTGTGAAAATAATGAATTTTAATTCAAAACTTCTTTTTCATATAATTTATTTATAAGGTTAATTATAATTTTTAATTGTTTTTAAAGTTTAATTAGAATAATTATTTATTTATTAATCCAATTTAGTTCATTGTAATCTATTTAACTTTTAAATTGAACATAAAAACATAGCAAATGTTTGAACATTTTTACTTTAAAAACATGCATTGTCGCCCAGTCTACGGGATTAAATTTAAATTAATTTCTGAAACTTATCTAATTTAAATTTGGAAAAATGGATTATTTATTTGTAATAATATTAATTTATAGTGTCTAATAAGTTCAACATAGTTTTTTACCAAAAATATTAGTGAAAATGATTAAAATTAATTACAACAATTAAGAGGAAATTGGATTACATGGACTAAACCTTGATCTTAAGGGCCAAAATTTCCTAAAAACTTTTCCAAAATCAATTTTATGGCCATATTTCAACCCTATAATCCCTTTTATCTAATTTTTTTTCCAATATTGGATCCACTTTTCATCGAAAAAATGTGGGTGGAATTCCCTTTCCAAAAATTTACAATAATGCCACTCCACCGCTAAAAAAAGGCACTCATCCTACCAATTCTTCACACATCTCAAGACATTTTGGAATGAACAAGCTCTGAACAAATATCTTTGAAACATTCCTATATTCACCCTTGAATTATCACTATGGTAAAAAACAAACCAATAAATCCATTTAGTGCAGACCAAAATGAGTTACCCAATGAAGAGGTAACATCCTTCTTCAAGCTCATTAGTTTTATTTCTATTCTCCACCCCCACATATATCCTTATTCCATTATTATATAGAAACATGAAATACACTGATATTTTTTTTATTTTAATTTGTTTACATGAAATTACACACACATTTATATAATGGGTAACGAACTTGCCCTTTATGTATACGGTGAACTACCGCCTCACAAAACGATGTCGTTCGTTTTTCATTTACCACCTATCATGATTAGTAATTATGATGGATGATTTTTTTTTTATATTTAATATATGATATTTATAATTTCTTTATACCTCTATAATTATTTTATAACACATACATTTATGCATCCCATTTTATGGGAATACGATAACATCGTTTGTGGAAGTGTGGACTACCACCCCCTCAAAGCGATGTGACTCATTCACACTATACATTGAATATATAAAGGATGGTTTAAATAAACCTATGTAACATATATTACATATATATGATAATATAATTAAAAAATAGATATATATCATTTACTTTTCATTATTTTAATACAAAAAATAAATGAAAGTAACCTTCATGTGTACGTACGACCTACTGTCTCCATGAATGGTACATTTAATTTCTTATCAACAGATATTATAGATTATTATAAATACATATATAATGAAAATATATGATATTTAAATCATGGTTTATATTATGGATATTATAAAACCATGATAGGAACAAAAAGTAACAAGTTAAAACACACTCGACGAACAAGGCAATTAACACCTGAAATAGTCAAATTAATGAAAGATTATTATCAAACGGGTAATAAAATATTATAATAAGATAATATATGATATAATAAGTATGAATATAGTTATATTATAATTTATTTATATTTTTAAAACCATTATATAGGATGTTAAAGGATGTTCACCCAAAATGAAATGCAAGGTAAGAGATTTCATCTCAATTTACATTCCATTGAAACTTATTTGTTGTTATGCACATAGTTTTTTTTATATGGTATATATACACTTTAACATGTTATATCATGAATATAATTATTCTAGTGATATTATAAGTTTCAATTAATTTCATTAATTCATGGTGATTATGATTCAAATATTTCAAAGTGGTATGGGACACTTTGGAATGTTTAGTGATTATTTCCCTCAAGAATGTTCTTAATGATTATCTTTTTAATATCACTTCCTTTGTGATTGTTAACTTTATCTTGAAACATTAACTTTATTTTTGTGCACCTAATTTCTTATATATAGTTTAAATACTTCCACTTTGACTTGTAATATCATGATTCATTCATTATTAATAGTATTTTGAGTTTCAATTTAAATTATTTCTTCTAAGGGGATTTGAGTTAAAAGTTACTGTAGTGGAAAAGAAATTTTTTAACCCTAATAATTTTCATTGGTTTATACTACTTCATCATTATCATTAATATTCTATGATTATTTTTATAATTAATTTTATTATCTATTGATGTATTTCCACTTCTTTGTGTGGATTTACCCGATATTCTAAACCATCTTGTGAAATATCTTTATTGTAATGGTTAAATGTCCCTAAGAAATATGGAATTCAATAATTTAGTATTTCCCTCATTTAGTTTCAATTATTACTCATCCATGAGATCTTTCATCAACATATCTATAGATGTATTTCATTCTTAGTTCATTGATTAAATGGAATGAGTTTTCAATTTCTTACATTTCCATATTGATTATGCATTATCTAGTTATTTTAATGGAATGGTTTTTTAGTTATTAACTTTCTATATTGTGTATCATTTCAGTTTATTGATTGTATAACATGTTTGATTAGTTATTACCTTTCCATATTCACTATTTTCATTGATTCATTATTGATTCTATTGTACTTTACCCTTACTAAGTATTTGAGCTCACCCTTATTATGTTTCATTACCCCAAGATTCCCTTAAGTGTACTAAGAAATATATGCAAGGATACACTAGATGGAATAAATTTATTATCATCAAAGAAAAAATATATGCTTTAATTAGAGAATTTATTTATAATGAAAGACTCATTTATGTATCTGGTTTACCAAGACTGCTAAATTTTTTGGCCCTTTGGTACAAAATTTAATTGTATCTTATTCCAATGTAATGGTAGTAGACATTGTATCAGGGATTTATAGGGTTGTGTTTCCACAGTTGGCATCAGATCAGGTTTAGTTTCATCCTTGGGAACTAGATTTACGAAAACATATATTAGAAAACATATACCTAAGGTAGACTTTGGGGATAAGTGTAGAAGAACATCCTATAATTTTGGTAAGGTATAGGTTATGTGGGTATTCCTAGAAATACATCCATGTATGGATTATATATGTGGTCATGGTTCTAGAATAGATATACCTAGGGGTAACAACTCTGAAAAGGTTCATTGGGCCCAACTTGAGCATAACTTGGTATATGAGAATGGGCCTTACTACACACCTGGTTTGACACTCCTGAGGGATATGCTTAGGATAATTCATATTTTCTTTACAAACCATTATGAAGGGGTCATTATATAACATCTTGAAATAATAATAATGACATAATTATAACATTTGTAAATTAATTATACTTTTAAAATCAATCATTAAATATGGTTATGAAAAATGAACCAACTTTGTAATCATGGAGACGGTAGGTCGTACGTACACATGAGTAATGTTCTCATTTTTCAATGATCGTTATGAAAAGAAGTTAAGTAACACTATATATTTACATAATGATAATTATATAATAAATACCATATTATTTAGTCATATATACTTATATATATAATTCTTTTTATGTAAAATGAATCACATCATGTTGAGGATGTGGTAGTCTACACGTCTACGAATGACGTTATCACTTTTTAGTATGGGAAAGGATAATAAAGAAAATGATATATATATATAAAGAAATTTAATTATGTAATTAATATCATATATATATTGTTTATGTATTTTATGTTTAATTATAACCATACTTTATACGTTCCATGTATAGTGTGAATGAAACACACTGCTTTGAGGGGGCGATAGTCCACACTTCCACAAACGATGTTATCATTTTTACACAAAATGGAAAGTATAAATATAGGTATTATAAAATAATTAAATAATCATAAATACATAATAAATATCATATATAACATATATAAATATATTTTACATCATAATGTCCCCCATGATATGTGGTAAAGGAAAAATCATCATTTCGTGAGGCAGTAGTTCACTGTTTACAAAAACAGTATGTTAATTACCCTTTAAATGGAAGTGTGTGTAAGTTTAGATGTAAAAATTATCATAAAAAAATACTATTATATTTATGATACTATTTTTTCTATAAAATAATATAATAATAATAGTTTAGGGTTTGTAGAATGGAAATAAATCTAAAAAACTTATGGAAAGAAGTTACCTCTTAATCGGGTAACTCTTATTGGTTTGAACCAAAAGCTTACTTGGATTTCTTTCTTCCCAAGGGGGGATTCTAGGATTAAGGTAGGTATGTTTAATATCTATTTTGGTTGATATTTATTGATCCAAAGTGGACTTATATGTGTGAGGAAGTGGGAGGAGAGGAGGTCATTTATAGTGGAGGAGGAGTGGCACTCTTTTAATATTTTTACAAAGGAATTTCATGCATGTTTTTCACATTAAGAGTGGATACAATAATGGAAAAAATTCTAGAAAAATGATTATAGGTCATATATATGGCCAGAAAATAGATTTTTGATAATTTTATATGTCATTTGATCCCTTAAGATTAAGGTTTAGTCCCTTATTAAGCTTAATTTTACCTTAACCATTTTGATTAATTTTAATTAATTTCACTAATATTTTTCGTCAAAAACTAAGTTGAAATTATTAGAGATTATAAATTAAAATTATTAAAAATATGGAATCCATTTTTCCAAATTCAAATCATTTAATTTGTAGAAATTAATTTAAAATTCATCCCGCAGGTGGGAAAATAATGCGGGTTTTTAAAGTAAAAACGTCCAAAAGTTTGGTATGTTTTTATAATCAATTTCCAAGTGAAATTTATTAAAATGAAATAAATTTTATTAATTGATAAAAATATTATATAATTGAACTTTAAAACTCATTAAAAATATAATTAAACAATATAAATAAATTATTTGAAAAAATAGTTTTGAACTAAAATTCTGTATTTTTTACTATTTATTAAAAATGTATCTTCATGGAAAATAACTAAAAATTAACCCTAACATAACATTGGTGTTTCTAGTTCAAAAATAAAGTTTATTTTAACATATTAAATCAATAAAATTATAAAAATTCATATTAAAATGGTTTCTCCATTAAAAGGTGGTAAAATTGCCTTAAAAAATATAGGTTTTTAATTGTAAAATAGGGTTTGTTCTTATATTATGCGTATAAAATCCAATTGATGAATATAAAAAACAATTATTGAATATATAACATATATATTTCATTAAAATAATTAAATAATTGTAGTTAATTATTTTTATTAAGACAAAAATCTTTTGGAAGCATAAAAATCATAATATTTCTTTTTTATATCCAATTGGTTCTTATTTTCATTTCTAATTAATTGGTAACCAATAAATTCATTTTATATTTATATAAACCATAAATTTTCATAATTTGGTTAATAATATTTATATCCACAAAAATAACATCTAGTTTATATCATATTATATTAAATAATAATATTTTAATAATACATTATTATTTGGTGAAACTTGGTTTTGCGTGTAATGAAAACTATCATAGAAGGTCGCTCTTGCGTGTAACGCAAGCTATCGAGGTAGGTCATTATTGTGTGTAATGCATGATAACTCGGTTTTAAGGGCATTAAAATCTATAGAATATAATATATTTATTTAAGATAGTTAATATATATTATAAATTATTAGAATATTATATTTGTTTACGTGCTTGGTGTCGCATGTCATACGCATAACTAAATACAAAGTTGTTCTTTAGAACTACAGGGTTTTACAATAACCCAGCTGTTAAATTAGAAATTATGAATATCATTAACTAAATTTTTAAAATAAATGGTTTACACAAATATAAAATTAATGCATTGGTTAAATATTAATTATAATGAATATAAGAACCAATTGAATATAAAGGGAATGTTTTTATAGAAAAATATTTATATACCTATAAAGCTATTTTATCATAATAAATTAAAATAATTAAAACTATTGAATGATATTAATTAAACATATATGTTATATATTGAATCAAATATTTTTTATATTCATCCAATAGATTTGATAGTAATAAGATAAGAACAAACCCAATATTTCCTATAAAAATCAATATTTTTCTAAAGACAATTTTACCACCTTTTAATTGAGAACCTATTATTTAAAAAAAATGGAACCTTTATATAATTTATATGTCAAAATAAACTTAATATTTTAAATTTCAACATAAAAATTATCCTAGGGAATGTTTTTTGTATTTTTCTATGCAGTTTTATTTTATAATGACTAGGTAAAATAAAGAATTTTAATTCAAAACATATTTTTCGTCTAATTTATTTATAATGATAAATTACACATTGAAATGGTTTTAAAGTTTAATTAAGTTATTTTTTTATCAATTAATCCAAATTAGGTCATTGGAATCAATTTTACTTTGAAGTTGAATATAAAAACATAGGATATTTTTGAACGTTTTTACTTTAAAAACACACATTGTCATCCCTTCTGTGGGATTAAATTTAAATTAATTTCTGCCACTTATGTGATTTTAATTTCAAAAAATTTATTATATATTTGGAATCATCATAATTTATAAGGTCTAATAAGTTTAAATTAATTTTTTACCAAAAATATTAGTGAATGCGATTAAAATTAATTACAACAATTAAGAGGGAAATTAGCTTAATAAGGGACTAAACCTTGATCTTCATGGCCAAAATGACCTATAAACTTGTCCAAAATCCATTGGATAGCCATATTTTGAATATATTCTCCCTTGTATCTAATTTTTTCTATTATTGGAAGCACTTTTCATAGGAAAATCATGGATGAAATTCTATTTCCAAAAATTTGCAAGAATGCCACGCCTCCTCCACTATAAAAAGGCACACATCCCATAAAATTCTTCACACCTCTCAATACACTTTGTATCAACCATGATATGACCAAATAACTCCTAAAAATCTCTTCCCTCATCTTATAAGACTCACCTTGGGAATAAATAAAACCAAGGAATCCATTTGGGGAAAACCAAAAGTAGTTACCCAAAGAATAGGTATCATCCTTCCTTGAGCTATTTAGTTTTGTTTCCATTATCCACACCACCCCCCTATATATTCTTATTCCATGCTTATATAACAACAAAAATATCCTAAATATATTGATATTTTGTAATGTCACAGATTTTTTGTGTATTATTTTTAAATATTATATGGAATCATTTTGAGACCAGACCTTTCGACAGTGTGCGATTCCGGGGCCCGGAGTGCCCGGAATAAATGTTTGAATTAATTTAAAATTTAAATAGTTTGTGAGTGGTTTTCCTGAAAAAGTGGAATAACTTTTGAATGGGTTCTTGGATCAGAAATCTAAGGGAGCCGTTGAATTTAGAGTAGAGACTTTACCTTAGGCAAGACCTAACATCAACCAGTGCGGGTCAGCTGCGAGAGTTAGTTTTTGGATGCTTTGATGGAAATAAAATAAAGTAATAATTTATTTTATTTAAAATTTTCCTTTTTGTGAAGGGACCTAATTCCTCATTTTTAAATACCTTCTTATGGAAATTTCATAGGTTTATCCTCATAACCCTACGAATTGAGAGAGATAGAGAGCCTCTTGGAGCATTGAATGATTTTTGACGGACACCGACGAACGACGACGCATGGATCATTGCGTAGTGAGATCAAATTCTGACCGACAATCGATCTCCCTCTTCGTCGATGACAGAGGTAGAGTTTTGTTATTAAAATTCTTTCTTTCCCCGTTTTTGAAATAAAATAATGAATGCAAATCGACCCACAAATACCTTGACCTGCGAATCGTGTGTTTTTATGGGAGGGTTTTTATTGGGTTGTTTTTTGGGATTAATCCAAGATGTTGAAATCCATGTTTCAATTTGCTCTGTTTAATCCTTATAATGGGAGAGGATCAACTCCATGATGAACAACGGTAGAGGTTCATTCCTCTTTTCTTTTGTGATTTGGATTTCTTCCCCCTCTTTTTACACCGTGTTCTTCGTGTTCTTCATGGGCTGATGAACAATGGATCATTACGCATCCATTCTGCAATGCAACGATCCCAATTTGGAGATCCAACATCATGAAGACTCAATGGAGGTGTGACAGAAATGGCGGATGATGAATCGGCTCAGATCAGGGGAGACCATTCTTCGAGAATTATTCACGCAGGTGGATCGATATGTGTTTTTGGGACTGATCAGAGGCCGAAAAAGACGACTTTAGGATGTCGGGGAGATCTTAATCTTTATGTTTCATGGAAAACAGATGGTTGGATTGAAGATCAGAGATCCACCTGAGGCACGATGGCGAAGGTTTGCGATTCTGGAAATGTCCAAAACACACGACATGTATCCCGAAGAACACGGTGTGTAGGTCCGGCTAAGTGTTGGTTAGGGTTCCACGGTACATTAAGCGATGAAACGGTGTGTTCTCTAAAGAACACGGCATGTGGGTCCTTACAAAGGACTTGGCATGTATCCTAGGGATACACAGACACGGGGTGGAGTACACGGCCGTGTACTCCACCACATGGCTAGACCAGGCCGACTGCATGGGTTACCCCATGTACCTGATACACAAGTTGTAACACATGGGTTGAAGTGATGTACAGGAACATGGACAACTTACATGGATCCCTCCCTAGATAGAGGAACACGGCGCATCACCCTCTTACATGCCATGTATACCTTCTTCTACACGACCAGCCTTACGACATAGGCCGTTGTACACGGGCAGTACTCGGGGTCAGAATACATGGCATGTAACACTTCTACATGTTGTGTACTTCTCAGTACATGTCTTGATCTTCTTGTCCACCATATCTTGGACATGTTTCATTTGGGTTAGTTCCCCTTTTTATAGTTTCCCTCAAGGTCAAGTATTGTTTCCTTTTTCAGGAGTATGATCCCTTTAGCAGAACTTTCCGGGATAGAGTCAGGTATCCCTCTGAGAGGCTCAGAGTGAGATTCTATATCCATTCTTGAACCTAGGTAGATTCGGTTATCAATATGACTATCCCCATAGGGTACTTATCTTCTACTTAGTAGGTTAATCAATATGAGTCAAGGTATCCACCAAGGCCCTGGAAGTGATCCTCATCTGTGTATCGTGATCTTTCTCCAATCAAGAGTGTGTTATCCCAAAATGAGTGTATCTATCTCTCATGACTTTTCCCAATGGACAGTACTTCTCGGGAAGATTTCATTAGAGCTATCAGACTCATGGAGTGAGTTCCTAGATGAGTGCTTCATGGAATATTTAAACTGAATACCTAGCGGGGGAATGTGGTTGTGTGGCTTGTCTCTAGACTATGGGTCTGGCTTTTGAGTATATATGGATTGGGTTCACCTATTATATGTTCAGTAGACATATATTGTGTAGAGTGGATTGTACCTTTCCTTGGTGTATTGCTTTGTGTTTTTTGGGGTCCTCTACTGAGTATTGTTATACTCACCACTGGATGGGCTTTGCTCGCATGTGTTGTGTCTTGTGCAGACGAGCAGCCTTTTGACAGAGTCCATGGAAAACCAGGACATGACCAAGCTTTCTGAGTTCCCTACAGGCCGAGGTGTTCCTACTTCTATGAGCAGTAGTACCAGTACCTCTTTGTGTTTACAGGTTGGACTTTGTAGTTTTCAGACTCTTTTTTTTTTGTGGGATTTTATTCTAGCCCAGTTTACTTTCAGTACTTTACTTCCTGTCGTACACTGTTTTTTTGGTTTAGATGTATGCATACATTTTGTTCCTCAAGGGTTTTTTTACATTTCAGAATTTTTGGGCTTGGAGATGTGTGTGTGTATGTACAGGTACTTAGGCAATGCCTCCAATTTTAGTATTATGCCTACTCAGTGCTAGTCACCATCCCAAGGCCTATTGGAGGCGGGCTTGGGGAGTCGCGGAATGGGCCCCACTGGGATGGGTCGTGACATAGTGGTATCAGATGTGGTCGGTTATATCTTAGAACCAAGATTATGTGAGTTTGGGTTGGCGCAACAGTGTTAAGTGTTTCGAGATTGGCTTTCAAGCCAGAGACTCCAGTGTTGGTGCGGGCGGCCGACATATCCATACTCTAGGACTCTGATAACCTGCTTTTCAACTCAGTTCATGAAAACACTAGTTGTAGGGTAATAAGATATTGGTAAATTCATCATATAAGAATAGGTTGTGTTTTCCATGTCCTTTGTGTCAGCTATCTAGATATACTCTTTCACCATGGTATATCTTGTTCCTTACAGTATGCCTCTGCGATGCATACCTGCTAGGATTCAGCAGCGTGATCATGATGATGACCCCCTCAGTGACGAGGCTTCGATACAGGGACCAGTTCCTTAGGCGTCACCTCCAGGTGGTGTACCTACTATACCACCACCAGTGGAGCAGCCCGTGGTACCTACAGTACCAACAGATAAGGGGTGAAGGCTGAGCGCACTCCATGAGTTCCAGAGATAGAGACCCCTCAGGTTCCGAGGTGAGCCCGACCCTTAGGCAGCTAAGGACTAGCTTAAGGCGGTAACCAGAGTTTTCCATATCATGAGGACATCGGAAGACCTGATGGTGATCCTAAGAGCGAGCCTTCTTCAGGGTTCGGCGGGATGATGGTGGATTCTGACCACACATACTCACGACAAGAATACTCTTTCATTAATAGAGTTTAAACGACTCTTTAGGGGGGATTTCACATTGGTTACGCTAAGAGCAATGCATATCCAAGAGCTTCTTCAGCTCTAGCACGGCAGTTTGATGGGTGTTGACTATTCATCAAGGTTCACCAACCTTTCTAGGTACTCGATTGATATGGTTAGGTATTAGTACTTGAGATCTCGGACCTCTGAGTGAGTTCTATGATGGGACATATGAGCTAGTTTCATGCCTCTTTTCATTCTAACTTATGTCGGAGTGCTCGAACATGCCTTAGTGATCGAGAGATTCTTGGCAGAGTAGAGACAGTTGACGGTAGTCAGCCGTATGAAGACAGGTGTAGAGACCTCGGCAGTAGAGATCTGATGTCAAGAATAGGGATCAGGATGTAGGAGACATCACAGGAGGACCCAGGACAGTGGTTTGGGAGTTCAGGGCTCTCAGGATGGATCCAGTTAGCCTAGGGATAGGCGATTCTACTCGTGCAATGGTAGGAGACATCTCGCTAGAGATTGTCTGACCCGTCAAGATTTTAAAATGGAGGTGGTGTATGGACCACCGAGGCAGAGGTAGAGAGTGGATAAGATAGACCCTCTAGGTGGAGAACATGGAAGAGGAGCAGGGAGAGCTATAGGTGGTGGCAGATGCTTCAATCTACTTCCACCACCACCCCCAAGAGGTCTGCACCAGGCTTAGGGAGATGGGGGACAGGGGCGGGGATAGCTACATGCAGTCGAGGAGTACAACCCAGGGACTACAAGGATGATTAGAGTTACAATCCGTGTCTTATATACCTTAGTTGTTGTACTTATAGACACAGGTGTCAGTCATTCTTTCCTTGCCACATGTCTTGTGAGAAACCTTGAGATTTTGGTAGATATGTTGACTCGATCCTTACACTTGGAGACACCTATGGGAGGAGACTCTATGATCATGCACCTTTGTAGATAGTTTGATCTTACCCTTGGAGGTGAGAGTTTCGGTTGGAACCTCTTTGTGGTAGCGTCGAGGCCTTACGACGTCATTCTCAGTATGGATTGGTTATCCTCGGTCCATGCCCAGATTGACTACTTTAGGTGAAGAGTGTGGTGTGTTCATAGCGATGGGATGAGGTTTTCCTTTTTCGGTGAAAGGGAGACTCAGGAAGCAAAAAATGGGCTCATGTATAGGAGGGTACATCTGATCACTCATGAGTTAGTTAGCCTTACCCTTGGAGTAGTAGATGTTGTGAGCTTCCAGTTCCTAGAAGTAGTGGCGGAGTCTGAGGACGTCTTTCCCAAAGATGTTCTAGGACTACCTCCCCACTGGGAAATCAACTTTTTCATTGAATTACACCCTGGGAAAACACCGATTTCCTCATCAGCATATCAGATGGCTCCCATAGAGCTTCATGAGCTGAGGGTGCAGTTGGAGGATTTGTAAATCAATGGTTTCATGAGAGCTAGAGTTTCACCCTGGGTGGCCCCAGAATTGTTTTCCAAGAAGGCATATGGGAGTTTGAGGTTGTGTGTGGATTACCAGTGCTTGAACTAGGTAATGGTGAAGAATAAGTATCCACTACTGAGGATCGAAAACCTCTTCAACCAGCTAATAGGGTCACAGTTGTTCTCGAAGTTTGACCTTCGGTCAGGTTACCACTAGTTACGAGTACGGGATGAGGATATACCAAAGACGACTTTCATATGCCTCTATGGTCACTATGAGTACTTAATGATGCCTTTCGGCATAACGAATTCCCCCACAATGTTCATGGGACTCATGAACTAGATCTTCTAGCCATACTTGGACCGATTCGTAGTGGTCATCATCAACGACATCTTTGTGTACTCGGCATTAGAGGAGGAGCACGCGAGACACCTATGGATGGTTCTGGATGTACTCTGAGAGCACCAAATTTATGGGAATCTCTCAAAGTTCCAGTTCTGGATTCAGGAGGTCCACATTCTGGGACATTTCATTTCAGTAGATAGAGTAACTATGGACCTATCCAAGGTGGAGGCAGTGTTAGCATTGGAGCCACCTCGGATTGTGATAGAGGTGTGGAGCTTCCTTGGGTTGGAAGAATATTATCATAGATTCATTCCTGATTTCTCTTGAATATCAGCACTGATGATAACCTTGACCAGTAATGGGAAACCCTTCATGTGGATAGAGAATTTCCAGCAAGCTTTTGAGAATTTGAGGTAGAGTTTTATGAGAACCCCGATCTTGAGATTACTATAGGAGGGTGTCGAGTACGTAGTTTTCTGCGATGCGTCAGGGACCAGTCTTGGATGTGTCCTGATGCCGAGACAGGTAGTGATTGCTTATGGTTCATGCTATCTTAGGCCACATGATCAGAACAATGTGGCCCATGATCTTGAGTTGGCAGTGGTAGTCTTTGCGTTGAATATGTGGTGACACTATCTTATGGGCGAGTGGTTCATCGTCTACTTTGACCAAAAGAGCCTAAAGTACATATTATCATAGAAGAATCTGAATCTGAGATAGAGACATTGGCTAGAGTTCCTCCAGGACTATGATTTTTAGATCATCTATACTCCTGGGAGGGGGAACAAGGTGGTGGATTCTCCAAGTAGAACGTCAAGCTCGTAGTTTTTGAGAGAGGCGACAGAGTAGTTAGACACGTTGTAGTTATCCTTTGTGGATAGAGAGGATACAACATACCTTAAGTAAATGGTTGAAACCCATCCATTCTTACAATGAGTTAGGTAGGAACAACTTGGGTATGTATACTATGAGTATTTACATGCTCTGTTATCCATAAGACATGCTCCTGATGGATATTCACAAGGTGGGGAGCGCGTACTTCTTTTTAGAGGACGCACTGTTGTACCAGTGGCATCGCAGGAGGAGGTCTTGAGGGAGTTTCATACATCCCCCTTGGAAGTACATCCTGGAGTGGCGAAGATGTACCAATATCTTCAATGACAGTTCTGGTGGTCAGGCATGAAGAAGGCAGTAGCAGAGTTCGTTTCTCAATGCCTTACATGCCAGCGGTGAAGGTTGAGAACTAGGTTCCAGTAGGATTTTATCACCCCCTAGAAGTTCTAGAGTGGAAATGGGATGGAATATTGATGTACTTTGTGATAAGATTACCACGGACGTCCAAGGTTCGTGACTCTATATGGGTAATTGTTGACCGAATCACCAAGTCAGACCACTTCCTAGCTATCAGAGAGCAGAGTTATGTAGAGATCTTGGAACGCCTCTATGTGTAAGAGATATTTCAGCTTCATGGAGTCTCTTCGACAATAGTCTTGTATCAAGATGCCTACTTCACATCTCGGTTGTGGAAGGTATTTACAGAGGCTTTTGGAACTTAGCTATGCTTGAACACAACATTCCATCTCTAGAAAAATGGTCAGACAAAGAGGACCATTTAGGTTCTAGAGGATATGTTTTGGGCTTGTATCTTGGACTTTGGTCACGGTTGGGAGGACCACCTACCACTGGTGGAGTTTGCGTATAATAATATCTACCACTCCACCATTGGTATGGCATTGTTTGAGGATTTATATAGGAGACACTTTTGGTCACCACTTTGCTAGACCGACCTCGGAGAGTCAGCACTCATGGGTCCATAGTTGGTGCGAGCTACCACCGAGAAGGTGCAGATCATCCGGGAGTGGATGAATACTACACAAAGCTGGTAGAATTCTTTTTCTAATAGAAGACAGAGACCTATAGAGTTCGCGGAGGAAGACCATGTCTTCCTTAGGGTCTCACCTCGATGAGGGTTGCGGAGATTTGGTTGGGGCGGCAAGCTATATCCGAGCTACATCGGACCTTTCCAGATACTATGAAAAGTTGGAGAGGTGGCGTACCACCTAGCTCTACCACCATAGTTGCATTAGGTACATTATGTCTTCCACATGTCGCAGTTGAGGAGGTACGTGCATGACCCATCACACGTCATTGACTGGGGTGAGCTGGACCTCGAGGATGAAGCGACCTTTGCTAACTACCCGATGGAGATCAAGGATCGGTAGGAGAGGATCCTTGTTGGGAGATCGATTCCATTGTTTCACGTTCAGTGGAAGCATGGAAATCTTCATGAAAGCACATGGGAGCAGGAGGTTTAGATCCATGCCTAGTACCCGCATCTTTTTGAGTAGCCTTGTTTTGGATTTTTGGGGACGCAAATCCCCAAGGTGGGAAGAATTTAATGTCTCGGGTTTTTAGTTTATTATTTTTAAATATTATATAGAATTATTTTGAGACCAGACCTTTTGACAGCGTGTGATTCTGAGACCCGGAGTTCCCGGAATAAATTTTTGAATTAATTTAAACTTTAATCAATGTGTGCAAATAGTTTTCCTAAAAAAGAGGAATAACTTTTGAACAGGTGCTCGGATCAGAAATCTATGGGTACTGTTGAGTTCAGAGTAGTGACTTTACCTTATGTGGGGCCTAACATCAACCAGCGCATGTCAGCTACGAGAGTTAGTTTTTGGATTCTTTAATAGAAATAAAATAATGTAATAATTTATTTTATTTAAAAGTTTCCTTTTTCCACAGTGACCGAATTCCTCCCATTTAAATACCTTCTTATGGAAAGTTTGCAAGGTTAGCCTCATAACCCTTTAAATTGAGAGAGAGAGAGAGCATCTTGGATACTTGGAGGATTTTTGACGGACGCTGATGAAAGATGATGTATGGATCATTGCACAGCGAAATCGAATCCCAGCCGATGAATGATATCCCTCTTCATCAATGACAAAGGTAGGGGTTTGTTATTTCGATTCTTCCTTTCCCCATTTTTGAAATAAAATGGAAAACGTGGATCAACCCACAAATAAGTTGACCCGCGGATAGTGAATTTTTGCAAGAGGGTTGTTTTTGGGTTTTTTTAGGGATTAATCCAAGATGTTGAAATCCATGTTTCGATTCACTCTGTTTAATCCTTCTAATGGGAGAGGATCAACACCGTGACAAATAACAGAGGAGGTTTGTTCCTCTTTTATTTTGTGATTTGTATTTCTTCCCCCACTTTTTACCCCAAATTCTTCGTGTTCTTCATGGGGTGATGAACAATGGATCATTACACATCCATTCTGCAGTAAAACGATCCCAATTTAGAGATCCAACATCACAATGAATCAATAGAGGTACGACGACAATGGTGGACGACGAATCGGCTCAGATTAGGGGAGACCATTCTTCGAGTGTTCTTCACGCGGGTGGATCAATACATGTTTTTGGGACTGAGAGGAGGCCTGAAAACAATAGAGACAAAATTTGGACATTGGGGAGACCTTAATCTTTAAGTTTCATGGAAAACAAACAGCCAGATCAAAGATCGGAGCTCCACCTGAGGTGTGATGGCAGAGGTTCATGATTCTGGAAATTTTCAGAACACACAGCATGTATCCTGAAGAACACGGCGTGTAGGTCCGGATAAGTGGTGGCTAGGGTTCCACAGTGCATGAAGTGATGACACAACGTGTTCTCCAAATAACATGGCATGTGGGTCCTTACATGGGACACCGCATATATCCAAGGGATACACGGACACGGGGTGGAGTATACGGCCATGTAATCCACTACACGGATAGACCAGGCCAACTTCATGGGTTACCCCATGTACCTGATAGAAGAGTCGTAACACACGGGTTGAAGCTGTGTACGGGCACATGGCCAATGTACATGGAGTCCTCCCTAGATAGAGGAACACGGCATGTCACTCTCTTACACACCGTGTACACCTTCTTTTACACAACCAGCCTTACGACACGGGTTGTTATACATGGGCAGTACCTGGGGTTAGAAGACACGGTGTGTGACACTTCTACACGCCGTGTACTTCTCAGTACATGTATTGTTCTTATTTTACATTGTATCTTGGCCATGTTTCATTTGGGTTAGTGCCCCTTTTTCTCATTCCCATAAAGGTCATGTATCATTTCCTTTTTCAGGAGTATGATCCCTTCAGCAGAACTTTCCAGGATATAGTCAGGTATCCCTCCGAGAGGCCCGGAGTGAGATCCTCTTTCCATTCTTGACCCTAGTTAGAGTCAGGTATCGACGTGACTATCCCCATAGGACACTGATCTTCTATATATTAGGTGAATCTGAATGATTAGTGGTATCCACCAAGGCTCTGGCAGTGATCCTCATATGTGTATTGTGATCTTTCTCCACTAAGGAGTGTGTTCTCCTGGAATGATTGTATCTATCTCTCATGACTTTTACCAATGGATAGTACTTCTTTGACGGACTTCATCAGAGCTATCAGACTCATGGAGTGAGTTTTCCCAGATGAGTTCTTTGTGGAATCTTCAAACTGAGTCCCTAGCAGTGGAATGCAATCGTGTGACTTGTCTATAGACTACGGGTATGGGTTTTGAGTATATCTATATTGGGTTCACCTATTATATTTTTAGTAGACATATACTGTGTAGAGCTGACTGTACCTTTCCTTTTGGGTATTTCTTTGTAGTTTTTGGGGTCCTCTACTGAGTATTGTTATACTCACCCCTGCATGGGCTTTGCCCGCACGTGTCGTGTCTTGTGAAAACGAGCATCCTTTTGATAGAGTCCATGGCAGACCAGGATAGGACCGAGATTTCTGAGTTCCCTACAGGCCGAGGTGTTCCTATGACTATGAGCAGCAGTCCCAGTACCTCTTTGTGTTTAAATTTTGGACTTTTTAGTTTTCAGACTCTTGTTTTTTTGGTGGTCTTGTATTCTAGACAAGTTTACTTTTAGTACTTTACTTTGTATCTTACTCTATTGGTTGGGTTTAGATGTATGCATAAATTTCATTACTCAGTGGTTTTTTTTAAAATTTCAGCATTTTTGGGCTTGGAGATGTGTGTGTGTGTGTGTGTGTGTGTATAGGTACTTAGGCAATTCCTCCCATGTTAGTATTATGTATACTCGGTGCTAGTCACCAGCCCCTGGCCTATTGGAGGCGGGCTTGGGGAGTCGCAGTGCGGGCCCCACTGGGATGGTTTGCGACATATTTTGTTATTTTAATGGTTTTAATGTCACTTATGCACACATCCATCTAATGCATAATGAAATTACAGTTTATGTGTATTGCGAACTACCGCCTCACAAAACAATGTCATTCATTTTTCCTTTACCACCTCTCATGGTTGAGAACTATGATGGACACTATTTTTATATATGTTATATATTATATTTATAATTTATTTATACCTCTTTAATTATTTTATAACACATACCTTTATGTGATCCATTTTGTGGGAATACGATAACATCGTTTGTGGAAGTGTGGACTACCGCCCCCTCAAAGCGATGTGATTCATTCACACTATACATGGAATGTATAAAAGATGGTTTTAATAAACCTATGTAAAATATATGGAATATATATGATAGTTTAATTATAATATACATATATTCCATTTACTTTTTATTATTTTAATATGAAAAAAATGGAATTAGCGTTCTTGCATACATATGACCTATGATTTTTATTAATGGTGCATTTCATTTCCTATCTCTAAATGTTATATATTTTTCTAAATACATATAAAATGAATATATATGATATTTAAATAATGGTTTACATTCTTTATATTAAAAAACCATGATAGGAACAACAAGTAACAAGTTAAAACACACTCGACAAACTAGGCAATTAACACTTGAAATAGTGAAATTAATGAAATATTGTTATCAAATGGTTAATAAGATATTATAATAAGATAATATATGATATAATAAGTATGAATATGATTATGTTATAAGTTATTGACATGATTAAAACCATTATACAATAATTTAAAGGAATTTCACCAAAAAGGAAATGTAAGGTAAGTGATTTCGTCTCAATTTACATTCCATTGAGACTGATTTGTTGTTATGAAGTTCGTTTCTTTTATATAGTGTATATGATTCAATTTGACATGTTATATCATTAATGTATTTATTCTTATGATATTATAAGTTTCATTTAATTTCATTCCTTCATGGGGATTATGATTCAAATGTCTCAAAGTGGTATGGAACACTTTGGAATGTTTAAAGATTATTTCCCTCAAGAATGTTCTTAATGATTATCTTTGAAATATCACTTACTTAGTGATTATTAACTTTATATTGAAAAAATCACTTTATTTTTGTGCACCTAATTTCTTATATATGGTGTAAATATTTCCACTTTGACTTGTAATATCGTGATTCATTTATTCTTGATGGTATTTTGAGTTTTACTTTGAATTATTTATTCTAAAGGGGTTTGAGTTAAAAGTTACACAAGTGGAAAAGAAATTTCATAATCTGGATCCTTTTCATTGGGTTATACTACTTCATCATTGTCGTTAACATTCTATGATTATGTTTGTAAATAATTATACTATCTATTGATGTATTTCCACTTATTTATGTGAATTTACATTTAATCCACATAATCTACTCATTAATTTATTTTCACTTCAACATTATAATCTTTTCAAGGGTTTACTTTACAATCCCATTTTGTTTGGGATTGTTTACACTTGAATTTACATCAGAGGAAATTATTTTATATTTGTTTATTAAACCCTTTAATTTTATCCTCCTTTGGTTATTCATGACCCTTTTCAAGTAATAGTGCTATTTTTTCCATTCTTTGGTACTAAAAATGTTTTATAAAATGTTTTTAAGAAAACCTGACTTCATTTCTCTATTTAGTTAGAGAGCATGTTTTCTTATAAAAAACATGTATTATTAAAATGTTTTCAAAAAAATTATCCTTTTAAAAATTATTTATCAAAGGCACTTTTACCCTTTACAAAAATTTTATGTTTTTAAAAGTTATTTTCAAAGAAATTTTTTTTAAAGGTTTTTCAAAAAAAAGTATATTTTAATCAAGAATGTTTTCAAAATATATTTTTATAGTATTTTTATCCATTAATGACAAAAACCCATTATTTTTACCCCACTTGGGATATGCTGTACTGATACCACATTTATTCTTCCTCTAAATGGTTTATGAATCCTTTGACCAAGGATAGTATTGACATTCACTACCTTTATTTCCTTTTTAGTCCCTTTTAAATATTAAATTTCCTATAATAATTGAACATTGAATCTCTCCTAATTATCCATGTTACTTATCATGGATATGTTCAATTCCTAATCCTTATACCATTTCTCGTATGGTGTTTACTTTGAAAGTTATTTTATTATTTTGGAAATATTGATTAATTTGTAACTTACACTCCATATGGATATTTGATAAGGAGAATTGTTAAATCAATTAATAAATATATGAGGAATGATTTGGATAGGTACAAAATGGGTGGGGATCGGTTATAGATAGTCCCTTGATGAATTGGTAGTCTCATAGGATGAGTCAGTTGGCTAGCCTTAGATGGGGTTTTACCCAATATGCTAAACCGTATTTTGAAAGGTCTTGATGGTAAATGTTCCATTTACCTAGTAAACATGGAATCCATAAATTAAGTATTCCCCACATTTAGTTTCAGTTATTATTCATCCATGAGATCTTGCATCAATATACTTATTGATGCATTTCATTCTTAGTTCATTGATTTAATGTCATGTGTTTTTAGTTTCTTACCCTACCATATTGATTATGCCTTATCTAGTTATTTTAATGGCATTTGTTTTTATTTATTACCTTTCCATATTTTTTATCAATTTCGTAAATTGATTATATTGCATGTGTGCTCGGTTATTACCTTATAATATTGACTATTCTCATTGATTCATTATTTATTCCACTATAATTTACCCTTACTAAACATTTGAGCTCACCATTATTTTTTCCCTTTCCCTGGGATTCCCTAAAGTTTCCTAAGAAAGTTATTCAAGGATACACGAGATGGAATAAATTTGTTATCCTCAAATAAAAAAATGTTTTTAATTAATGTATTTATTTTTAATATAAGACTCATGTATGTATCTGGTTTTCCAATAATACTAAAATATTCATTCCTTTGGGATGTGATTTCCTTGTATCTTATTCTAATGTAATGTTAGTAGATATCAGCACTGAGCTTTCTAGGGTCAGGTTGCTACAAAAACTCTATTATAAATCCATGTTCCTCTCTAAATCTTCCTGATACCAACAAGTGATACCTCATAACTTAATTATACACAATAAAAAAATATTATCACAAATCAAGGGTGTCATAGTCTCAATCATATCATATATGGTTCTTGTATAGTAGAGAGGATAAATCTTTACCCATTCCATGATATGGATAAAACTAATATCTATTCCTCTGGTAACCTAATCTGATTAGGGTCTCTTAGCCAAGTGTAATCCAAATCTCATGGTTGAATATGGGTGCTTGGTCCTATTAGGGTCACACATACCAAACATTACTTATGCAAGATAATCCATGGGAACTTATATATGGTAGGAAACTACTTGGTTGGATGATCAAATTCATGAAATGTGTTTTATTTAGAAGTAATATCACACTTAATATTTTTCAAGGTTTTCTTTTAAAGTCTTTCAAATTTAATATACATCATATAAATATTAAATTCATAACTATTTTATCCCATGAAATCTTTATTATCTCATGTTTTATTCCTTTATGTATGCATGCTTCTAATAATTTAGTTTGGGAATCTCTATTCCATCCACCAAATTAATATATTCAAACCATATTAATGTGAATCTATTTACACAACCCATAATTTGTGTTACTCACCCAAAAAATAGAAGTCAAACATATCTACACATATCAAAATATGTACTATTCATGAGTTATATGAATTTATCTTGTAAAATTATATAATTATATGAAATTAGTAATATCAACATGAGTAATATTAGAGCCATGGATAGCCAACCCCCACCTTTCTAGAACAATTCATAAGCCTCCAAGCCTATGGGAAGTCCAAAATAAAGTCCCTCTACCCAAGTATACTTTAATAATTAGAGAATTCAAATCATCATAACACTAATATATGACATGCATAAACTATATTCAATAACTAAATTCAACATAATAACTTTATTTACAAACCAAGGTCAAGGTAGATGAAAGCTAAATATTATTCTTTCATACCTATCATATAATTCATGGCATTATCATTTTAGAATAAACAATTTATCACATAAATTAATTCATCCACTATAGTCATATTTCATAAAAAAAATATAAATATGAATATTAAAAAGGAATAAATACATAAATAAACATTATATTTATTTTAAAAACATGTGATATAAATAAGAGCATTTCATATTTTACTTAAGCATGAAAGTTTCTTATTTAAAATTCCCAACACTTATCATTTATAAAAAATATATAAAATATGTGAATTTATTACCAAAATATTAAATTTCTTCATATTAGATTGAATCGTATTTTATGATTGACATGGTATATTATCAATCATAATCCATGATTCAATCATTTAGTACCCTTATATATAATTTCTATGATAAAGTAAAGAGTTATAGTGTCATAAACCTTATACACTAAGTAACCCTTATGTATGGATCTATGACACCCCTATGTCATTGTTATATGAAATATTATATAACTATGGGTTTTTTAAATTTTAGGAGTTTTTGAATTGGGAATTCAATGTTTTTTTGATAATTTTATATGTTGCACGGTTATGGTAAACCATGCATCCAACATTTATATGTCATTTACCCTTATATATGAGGGTAAAAAATTTAGGTATAGTCATGTGTAACCATGCCACTAACTCTAACATATGGGTTCTCCCTGTGCCACATGATCAGTGCACAGTTTAAAGTAAATCATGCGAGTTTTAGTAATAGTTGTGTGAGTTACCTTTACACATACAGTTTCAAGTTCTTTTATATGTCACACAATTCATGTGAATGGTATTTTTTTAACTACTTATATGACCTTTACATTTAAATAAAACCATGAGGGTGGCTTCTATAAATGGTTTTTTCTATGGTGCAAGGTTAGTACACAGTTTTTAGTATATTGTGATAGTTTTAGTAATAACCATGAAGAGTACCTTTATATATTAAGTAGTTTTCTTAAGTGTCATTCACATGTCTTGTGCATAGTTTAGAGAACCATGAAAAGAAACCATGTTAAGGGGTGCAGCCTAATTCTAGTGGAGGCTAGATAGTTGGTAAACTATTTGGTAAACTATGCAACTAAACCATGAAATCTATCCAACATTTTATATTATAAAATTACTCATATACTCCTGCTCAATTTATACTCATTTGTAACTCATTTCCTCCTCATTAAAATTTTTAAACAAGATTAATATTAAAGGATATTATCACTTTTTCCCCTAAGCTTCTAGTCCCCTTTATCCTGGGATTCTGAGCAGATTTAGAAGGTAGGGTCATCTTTTTCTCTTCTTCCTCCTCCCTTATTCCATTTCCTATTTTTTTATTCTTCATTAATGAATCTTAATGGATATTATGGTTGAATATAGGCTTTTTTTGGTCTGATATTGGGGATTTTGTGGTCTAGGGTTTGTATAGGTCGTTTCCTTCCATGATTTTTCTTTCTCCATCAAAGGCGAGTAGATTTCAATGATTGAGGTAGTTGTTTTTGTGAAATTATTCTATTTTAAATGTCATAAAATTATTAAGTTTTCAAAAAAAATCCTATCAATTTATAACTCTATGTGATTCCCTATATGGATTTGAAATTAATTTTTAATGATTTTAATACTTAGTATAATGGAATTTATATGGATTTATAGCTCTTGGTTTTTAAAACCTTTTCCTTTTACATTCCAGGTGTTTGTATAAATTCTATAAAGGATTATTTAAAATTAATTTTATTGAAAGATAGGTTTTTTACACCATTTTTACTTTCAAAATATGAAAATATTAGTTTTAAGGGATTATTTCCAACTTAAGAGGTGTTTTGATTTTTAATTTGTTTCCAAGGAAGAAAATTATTACTTTCAAAGGAATGTGTTGTGTTTTATAATCTTTCAATGGAAGTTTTTATTTCAAAATGATTTCTAAAGGATTTTTATAACTTGGATTTATATGTTTTGGTTTTAAATTCTTGTTACTAACCTTACAAAATAGTTTACTTTATATTCATCATACCCTTGGTTTTAATCCCCTTGGTTTATATTATGTCTTGTATGTTGATTCATTTCTTAAATGAAATATTCTAAATTTTTTGTTTTGATTAATCATAATGAACTCATTATTTTACATGTACTTAATTATAATTTTGTTAGTTTTGTTTTTACATAGATTGTAACTTTGAGATCACTAATTTCTAGTGAGCTTAAATGATCCATATAATTTCTTAAATATAGTGAAGTCATACTGACATACATCAAATGGAAGATATTTTGTTTTTGATATTTTTATAACTAAACCTGAAGATATAGTATATTACCATTGGATTTTATTACATCAAATTCAATAAATAGAGACTGATCTTTGAGTAATGAAAGATTTTGGAACACTTGTAATCATTAATGTTTGTATCATATCATTACTTTGATAGTTTGTCTTATAATTTGTTTTTAGTGACTTTTCTTATATATTCTGTTGTGTGAGTAATTATTATAAAATATCTGAGTGTTTCTATTTATAATCATTACTTCCAATCTTTCATGGTCGAAGAGATTTTTTTTCTAGGAATATGGGTTGCTTATTAACTAGTTTTTTGATGAAATATGTGTGTTGGAATTGTTGTTAATCATTTTGATTGAAGAGGAGTTCAGAGATAGAGTTTCCTTCTTATGAATATTTTTTTCAATGATATTCCTTCTATAGAACTTTCACCTTTCAATTAAGTAGATTGAAGAAATTTCATATTTAAAACTTATAGACCTTAGGTATAGTTACTAATCATTCTAGTTCTTTGGGAAAAAAGTGAATATTTATATTGATAGGAACTACTGTATCCTTTAACTTACTTTAAAAAGAGTTTAAGGATCATTATACTAGAATTTTTTAAATTTTTTGAATCTTTATTGTTCCTATTATGAGTTTTTATTTATATCGGTTAAGTTTTTTAACTTAGTATTGTTTTATTTTCTAATTTTTTTATACTTTGTTCATTATTTTTTCTCTGATTTTCTCAAAAATTATATCATTAAACTACTTACATTCTTGAGTGGGAGAAAAATTATAAGTTCATTTTTCAACTTCAATCCATCTCCCCTCTTAAATCTACCATATTGGGATAACACATGGTATTATATCTTACCTATTTACTTTTTTTGGAACTTAGATTTTATCTTTTTGGTTTTTGTTCTGAATTATTACACTAACATGAAGAAAGAGGAATAATCTTTATTTGTTATGGTAGGATTACCAATCGGGACATTAGGTAATTTTAATCTGAGTCAACCTCTAATTTTATATAGTATTTATCATGAATATTAGATAGATCACATGAAATTTTTTGGGATTAATATGGAAATTCATCATTATTAAATGATTATTATACATTATAAAATTACAAGGAAAGAAATTGTTAATTTTAATCATGAGTACAATTTTGAATATTAAGAAAACTATGAAATAAAAAATACTCTTATTTGTTTAATAACATGTAATATATATAGTCAAATTTCTTCATGTGATACTGCTAATTTAATTTAGAGAATAATTTAGCTTTCTCATTTTGATACTTTTAAGTTTTTGGGAACTAGAAGATAAAATATAAGAGATGATTATCAATATTTTTATTTTCTACTAGGAGAATCGACTACAAAAATTCTTAAACACTTTTTAATGGTTTCCAATGGGTTACAATTACTTGATGAAAGAGATATCATATATGACCAAATATTAAAGAAAATTTTCATCATTATTTCAAAAGAGTTTGATTCCATGAGGACAACGATAGACAATACAAAGCATCTTACTAAGCTGAGCCTGGAATATTTGATCGGTACCATAATGAAATATGAGAATAGGAAGAAAAGAGATGTTGAGAAAGAGAAGAGGGAAAATGTGATCTATTTTATAATAAATTTTTGAGCTATAACTTCTGTAGATAGTACTTTGAAGCCTACTACATCAAAATATACTTCTAAATATATTTTGGATAGTATCAGTTCGGAGTTCAGAAAAGGATAATTTTCAAAATTTATAGGATTGGTGAATATGATTATAAAAAACAAGAACTTTTTAAATGGTCATTGGAATAACAGAATAGACAGACATGAGTAGTATGACATAAGAGTTGAAAAAATAATCATCAAAATCTATTTTTTATGAGTGAAAGAAATCAGCCCATATTAGATAACACTATCTAATATTGAAAATGATGGATAAGGAATCTAGAATTTCATCAAATAGAAAAGGGGAAAAGCTTATAAGAGACACAATAGACACTTGTAATTTTAGGGAAGATCCATCTTCAGATAGCAATGGTTTAGAAACTTATAATAGATAAAACATAGCTTGATTTTAAAAAAAAAAGTACCACATAATGAAAATTGATTCATGGATAAGGCAACAATTTATTCTATTACTAAATTATTTTTATATTATATCTACCCTTTTACTTCATATGAGGAAGATAAAACTCCATCATTTGAAGAGATGACTAAATTTTTAGATGGCCTAGAGAAAATATATAAAAAGTTAAATAAGGAAATTGATAAAAAAAAGGTTGAACTTGGTAAATTTAATGATAGGATTCCTAAAAACAACTTTTGAGTTAGATGGTTAATCAATTTATATTTCAACTTACAATGATTAGATTAAATTTTTGAAACTTAAATATGAATTTAATAGTCTGAAGAATCTTATTTATAATTTTACTTATAGAAGATGGAAATTTAAAAAGATTTTAAGATAGTTAAAATCCATTAAAATGTCTTTTGTAATTGGTTTTACTTCTAAAAAGTGACACTTCCATCCTAGATATTTTTTTCCGAAAATTGCTCATTTCTATACTAAAAGTCATAGAGGATGTCACTAGATTTTGTTTTGTTTCTTGAAAAAAATTTAATCTTTAAAAACTCATGGGTATTTTATTTTTAAAGAGTTGGAAGATGTTCAACACCACAGGGTTGAAAAATAATGATTTTGAAAATTTTATTTTCTAATATTTGGGAACCCAAACAAGTTTGTATAAAAAAAATCTATAAATTTTATTTTAGGATAAAATGTTTATATCTAGTAATAGAGATACTTTTTAAATGTATAGTGGTTTTCTCAACACATGAAAAGAAATAAGTCTGATTTCTAAAGCTTACAAAAAGTGAAGGGTGGATGTGTTACTTTTTGGTACAATTCTTGAGGTCAGATTATTGGTATTAATAATGTTTGTTTTCTTAGTGGGAATTTAATTTTAAATGTTTTTTATGTTTTAAGACTTAAGAAAAAACTTATTAACATAAATAAATTTTTTTTATGAGTTTTAATCCATAAAATTTGGGAATAAGAACTATAAAATCACAAGTTTGGAAAGAGTTCACATATTATATTTTGTTAGACAATATAATGTTTACACTATAAACCTATAAGATATTATATTATGGAACTTTCATTATCTAAATGTAGTTGAGGATAAGTCTTGTATTTTGAATAGAATATTAAGATATTGAAATGTTTAAATCTTGGATAAACATTCTATAAAAGGTCTTGTGAAGGATATTTTGAAACTCAAGTTTAATTATTACAGAGTTTATGATCCTTTCCAATATATAAAGAAAAATAAGTTGGGGTTTAAACATACTAGTGAAGTATCAACATATATACATTTTTAATTAGTTCGCATAGACCTTTTTGAACCTAAAAAAACTAGGATCAGTAGATTCAAACACTATGTGTTTTCTTTATTTGATGATTATACCATATTTACTTGGGTTTATTTTACTTCACTTCAATTAGAAGCACTCTTATCTTTTAAAAGGTAATATACTTTTGTTCAAAATTAAAAAAAACTTCTAATTTTCACTATCTAAAGTGATCATGGTGGAGAGTTTATAAATTTTTATTTTCAAATATTTTTTAGTGAAAAAGTAATTACTAATAAATTTTCAAAACCAAGAAATCTATGATAGAATAGTGTTCTCAAAAGAAGGAATAAAATCCTTTAAGAAATTACCTGGTCAATGTTGTGTGAATATTATATTGTTAATAATTTTTGGGAAAAATTTATAAGTATCTCCTACTATACTATAAATAAAATATTACTTCATCCATTTTTTGATAAAACACATTACGAATTACAGAACATAAGTAAATTAAAACATATTTACTTAATAGTTTTCTGATGCAAAGTTTTTATTTTTAATACTAAATATAATCTTCATAAATTTCATATAAAATCTAGTGATGGTATTTTTCTTAGTGTTTCCACCATAAGTAAGGCTTATCATGTTTTCAATAGATTAACGTATACTTTTTAAGAAATGTAACATGTTGTGTTTGATGAGATTGATCCTTTTGAGAAGTTAAAACATCTGAATTATGAAAGTAATACATATTTTTTTTTAACCCCCCCCCCCAATTTTACTTCTAAAATTTGAACCACATTTATCAAAAGTTGTCATTTCAAAATTCAGTCTAATATATTATACACATATGATAGATAAGGGACAACATTCCTATTTTACTTATAAATATGATGATATTATGGAATCATCCCACTAATAACATCATTGGTGATGTAGATCAACTGAATAAAACAAGATTTTTTTTATGAAATGAATGTGAACATATTTCATTATTATCTTAAATTAAAACTAATATGGAATATGATTCCTTAAGTGATGAGAGTTAGATAATTTCTATGTAATAATAGATTAGACAAATCGAATGGAATAAGGTTTGGACTTTGGTTTAATATCTGAATGATCTTATGATTATATAAGTGAAATGGATCATTTGAAATAAGTGTGATAGTAATAAACCTATTGTTCAGAATAAGGAAAAACTCATTACTAATAGTTATGTAACATCCCCACCCAACCCATTATATTGGATTGGTCTGGAGGCTCTATTTCCCTTAGGTAACATTCCCTAGTCACTAAAGGTTGGAAATAAAAGTAAAAGGTTTATCACAAGAATGGAATGGGGGAATTTTTTACCCTTAAACACATGTACATGACCATATAAAGAAATTAATACAAGGAAAAAAATATAAACATTGAAAGATATCACTATATAATGATGCATGAGATAATATCTAATAACTCAAAAGAATCAACCAGAAAATATCAAAGTAATAATGGAAATAAAATAATTGAAACAAATAAGACTCCAAAGTAGTGATATACTTGGGAACCAATGTGGCACCCCTATAAACTACAAGAAAATAACAAGAATCTAATATTTACTCTAAAAATACATGAAAACCACTATCAAGGTGCTCCACTAGTGAAGTGTGAAATTTATCCCTTACCTTTATCATGTAATGCAATGTATGAATACTCACAGGGGTGCATATACAGGGGTGAGTATAACAAGATAGTAAGAAACCCCAATATATTTTTCCTACATTTTTCTACGACCATAATCATGTTATCTTATGGTTTTATTAAAAAAGGAAGTGTATCAAAATAATTTTAAATCATATTAAAAAATATAAATAGTTACACATATTTTACAAAAAAAAGTTCTAGACCAAGAAGCCAATAATCAAAGGAGTTTTTCTCAAAATAAACTGTTGTTTTCAAAAAATAATAAATACTTTAATTAGTAGTAATTACATAATCCCACACATACACTAGTGTGAGCTTGGACCTCCCAAAAATTTCTTTTTGATCATGGTGACTTCCTTCCATGATCCATTTCCCAAATATTACATCTAAAATAACTCCTACACATACACACATTCCCATATATCACCTAGACCTCCCAAAACCATCCTGTTATAATGGTAACTTTTATCCATGATCCAATTCCTCAATTTACAAGAACACATGCAGCCCAATCCATGTCATGAACACCACCAAAAACCTCTCTTTTTTTATCAAAATATCCCATTTTTAAAACCATCAATTTATGATGATGTGGTGTCTCCAACATCACCAAAACCAAGAAAAAAGACAAGAGGAAAAATCTAATAGAGATTCAATAGAGTTTTTTTAATCAATTTTATTCAAACCAAATAGAATCAATCAAAGGCATGAAATCCTTTACATCCAAGGAAAAAGTGTCAGGAGGGAAAAGTCTCATACCTAGGATTTATTCGACATAATTATTCTTAAATGAACATTTAGATCTAACCCCTTATATCCATTTATTTCTAAAATCCCAAGACAAATTGATCAAAATAATATGATCCCATAGAATAGGGTATAAATGGTTTCATTCAAAAAAACTGAAGGATATTCAGTATGCGAAGGAGGAATGGGGTAAAAATATTTGATTTCCATGATCAATTTCTTGAAGAATCAAAAAATTCAAAGTCTAGACATCAAATATAACTAAAAATATCCTAATGGAAACCTAGAAATTGAGATCCTAGGTCAGCAAAAAAAGAATGATGATTTTTAGGAAATTTTATGTTTTAAAAAATCATACAATTTATGTCCCAGCACATGGCTAGGACACATGATTTTACAAACCATGTAAATCAGATTTTTCCTAAAATATGTAAATATTCATAACTATATGTAGGAATTTTCCAAACCATGAACCTTCCTAGTGACCCCAAAACCACTTTCATGGTTCCCTGGAGTCTTGAGCACAGTTTCTACAAATCATTCCCAAATCATAAACCTTTAAAAATTATTTTAAAAAAATTATAAAACTTTCTATAAAATTCCTAATTTTAACCCAAACATTCCCTAACTTTAAATAAATCATAAAATAAGGGATAACCTCAAACCAAGGGTGTTAAATTCTCTCTACTATTGGTATTTTTTCTGTAAATGTTGGAATGGGTTCAGCCACTAATCCTACATGAACTTCTCTCATTCTTAATTATCTTCTTGAATTTTTTCGTGCTACCATAATACTATTACCAAATAAATAGATCTACCTCACAAATTATTCACCTATCTATCTAGAATTTGGATTGGTCCATGTATAAACATCAGATCTTTCTCAGGAATAACATGATCCCAACTAATCACATGACTATGATCTAGTTGATACTTATTTAGTTTAGATACATGAAAGACATTATGGACAATACTATATCTTGGTGGTAAAGATAAAATGTATGTAACATTGTCAATACATTCTAGAATATTAAATGTCCCAACATACCATGGTGCCAGTTTAAATTGTTTTCCCAAGTGGTGATGACCAAATCTTTATAACACATTAAAAAAAACATGATCACTCACATTGAAAGACAAGATATGATGATGATGATCTATCTAAGATTTTTGTTAGCTCTCAGCTACATCTATCTAGTTTTGGATCATCTTGATATTTTCAATAGAATCATGGAAAAGTCAAGGTATAATTAGTGAAGTATATTATGATTCTACCCAAAAAAAGTGGAGAAGGGATATATGTATCATGTCCTGATAACTATTATTATATGATAACTCCACTAATGAGATGTGGTCTTCCCATGAGCCACCAAAGTCCATGAAACATGCCCAAATAATATCTTCTAATGTTTTAATTGTGCATTCTAATTTCCCATATTTCTAAGGATGATATGTTGTGCTCATGGTCAATTTAATTCCAAGAGCATGTTGCAAGGAGCACTAAAACCAAGAATTAAATAGAGGATCCCTATCAGAGATGATGGAAACTAGTAATTCATATAGCTTTACCACTTATTAACCATATAACTTTTCCAGGTTTTCTATAGTATTGGACTCTCTAGTTGCGATAAAGTATACTAACTTGGTAAATAAATCCATAATCACCCAAATAGAATCATGTTTATGAAGCATCCATGGTAGAATTGTGACAAATTCTATAGAAATTTTCTCCCATTTCCAAATAGGTATTGGAATAGATTTCAGCATACCTACTGGTCATTGATACTCAACCTTGACCTGCTAATAAGTTAGGAATTTTCTAACATAATTTATAATATTTTTTTCATACATGTCCACATGAAATGAGATTGGTCACTTTGTACATATTTTCAATGCTTGGAAAAATATCTCATTTTTAATAGTGATATTCCAAAATAATTTGTTCCTAGTAGGATTGAGGAACCAAGATTCGGTTTCAAAATTTCAAAATCAATCCCACATCCCTAGTCCAACCATACATGGCCTCCCAAACTAATAGTGATGCATTCAAGATTTGATTATTGATCCTCTTTGACCAAAAAGATTAAATTAGGAACCAAAGTAATAGAGAAGAAAATTTTATTCTCATTATATTCAGTACATTCCAAATGAATATTATTTATAACACACATCAATTACTATTAGTTATGAACCTATATGACCACTTCACTATATGACTTCTAAATCGATGTTTTTTTCACAGAATTCCCTTTCTTAGTTGTATAAATCAACTCAAAGTCAAACATTTGGAGATACTATATCCATCTTTGTTGCCTCAAGTAATTCTTGCTAAGAAAAGATATTATTCAAACTCTTATGGTCAGTGAAGACTATGAACTTTTCACAAAAGTGATAGTGGCACCATGTTTTCATGGAATGGACCACTACTTCTAATTCCAAGTCATGCTTCAGGTAATTATTTTAATGTTTTCTCAATTTCCTTGATCCATAATCCACAAAATGATCTATCTATATGATAACACAACCCAAACTGGGTCAAGATACATCAAAATAAATAACATATCCCGTCCATGGTTCTAGAAATATGAGGATGGGTGTCAAAGTGAGTTGATCCTTAATATATATGAATGATTTTTGGTAGTTATCATCCCATTTGAATTGAAATTCCTTTCTTCTTAATGTATTCATAAGAGAAATAGACCTTGAAAAATACCAAATTAAGTAATGATAATAGTATTCCAAAATAATCCCTAATTGATCCTCATGGACATTCATGTTCCTAGAATAAACTAAAATATCATAAAAAATACCACAACAAAAGAATTGATGTACCTATAGAAGATACGGTTCATCATGGCCATAAAAACCACAGGTGCATTCATTAGAACAAATGGCATGACCAAAAATTCATAATGACCATATCAACTCTGAAATTTTTTCTTTAGATTATCCTATTTCTTAACTTTGATTTTATGGTATCCTAATCATAGATAAATATTATAGAACTACTTGGATCCTTTAAATTGATCAAATAGATTTTCAATGTGAGAAAGAGGATATTCATTATTGATCCTAACTTGGTTTAGTCTTTAATATTCAACACATAGTGGGAGTGAACCGTCATCCCTATTTATGAATATAACTAGAGAAGGCCAAGGAAATGTTCTAGGTTTGATGAATCCTTTTCTTTCCAATTATTCAAGATGAATCTTTAATTCTTATAGTTCTATTAGAGACATTTTTTAATATGTAAGTGAAATAGGAATAATTCCTAGGAGTAGATCAATAGTAAATTATATTTCCCAATAAGGTGGTAGCCACAAGAAATAATTTGGAAAAACATTTGGGTATTAGTCCATTATGAAAGGAAGAGTCGTATTCTCACCTTCATCTGCAATGATCAAGGTCATTATTGCCAAGTGGCTAGATATGGTTTGGTCCAATATTACTAAAGGTCTTACTCTACCTATTTTAATATTCCAATACCCCTTTAATATATGAATAGTTCTATAAAGGGGTGTAAATGTCACTTTCCAAGCATATCAGTAAATGTGGGATTTAAATTACACTAGTCATTCCCTTACAAATATCACATAGAAATATAAATATCTAGGACCATAAAATCCTATAGAAATTGCACTAAATCAATGGTAATGGAACATGTTGGGAACTTGAATCTTCTAAACTCCCACTACATGAGAAGTATCTTAATACTAATAATTTGAGTTATCATCTTGACATATAATCCATATTATTTAACCATAAGATAAACAAGAAAGGAATGAGATGCACCAGTATCAAAAAAAAACTTGCATAAGTATCAAGTTCAAAAGGATGTTATGTCACACAACGGAGATACCTAGAAACCTAAGTGGATTAGTCTGCTCTACTCCATATGTTTTTTGATCAGCCCCCAGATAATAGTTCTTACCCATTTTATGGTGTTAACTGCACCATTGATTTGTTCCTAGAGTTATCCTAGATCACATGATTCTAGAGAAAATAACTATTTGGATGATATTGTTTATCTGAGCATACAATTCCCGAGGATGGATTGAGCCATCTCTTCCCGTTGAATTTGTAGTTTTATTACTATACTTCTTAATAATTCTTTTATTGCCTAAATTTTTTAACTTATTTGTCTATGCAATAAAATCCTTCTTCCTATTCTAAAGAGAGCCACACTAAAAGCATCTGAGTTCATCATGGTGTATAAGTGATGGATCCAGTAGAATAGTTATTCGGTGATCTTATTCCCTATGATTATCTCAACCTTTTATGTTTTTTTCCTATGCGGTATTTCTTGGGTGCATTTGGACGGTTTCCCCTTTCACTAAGATTTCCTGCAATATCTCTATCTAACCAGTGTCTTGTTCACCATTTCAGTATAATCCATAAGGCTTAATATAACTACTTGAGTTCATAACTTAGGTTATAGTCATGCCTCAAATATCCTTGATTTCAGTGTCTATCTAACTACTACCTCTGGTGAATAGAAAACCAAGTAGGTGAATTGAGCATAATATTTAGTCCCTGCCATATTTATTTATCTTGGTTCAAATAAATCTATCATCTTCACTAGACAGATTATGGGAAGATAAAAATTGTATTAAAAAACTCCTCAAAACCTTCCCAATTAAGGTTCTGATCCAAATTTTATTGAACTTTTTAATCTCACCTTATTAGTTCCAAGTCTACTAGAATGTACATCGCTACCCTAAATTTCATATCGGCTATGGTTTTGAAAAAGTTAGAAATTTTTTTAATCCTACTTAGAAATTCTAATTATTCAGGTCCCAAATCACCTTGAAATATATGTGGATTCGACTTAAGGAACTTTGATGAGTGATTTATACAAGAAGGTTCCTCTTCATGAGGTCTATTTTCAATAGATTATAATGCATGCACAATACTCTAAACCTATTATTAGTACACTGATGGTTTGAGTGGAACTACATTATCTATTGCACCCTCTATCAAGTTTCCCATTATACTTTTTGGAATTTTCATTATAAACCCACATCAATAATTCTCAATTAACTCCATTCTCAATTTTTTTATCCCAAGTTTAATCATATATATCAAGGAAATAAAACAAAAATATCACAGTATCAATATTGAATAACCATGTGACAATACAACCCTAGTGGGAAGTCTCTTCACTAATGCATAATAAACAACACTCATTTGTAAAACCCATGATGATGAGTCGACAACATGGATAAAAATTTTATAGAAATATTTTTGTAACTATATGGCCCTAATAAATTGAGGTTCAATATAAAATAATTATATATATATATTTATGATATACATTTCAAGTCTTTCCATGTCCTATCTCTTTATTACAATACCAACTCAAGGAATGAGAAAGATAATACTATTTATAACATCCCCACCCAAACCATTATATTGTGCTAGTTTAGAGGTACTACTAACCTTATGTGACATTCCCTAGATACCAAAGTTTGGAAATAAATGTCAAGGGTTTATCATAAGAATATATGGTGGGAGAATTTCACCCCTAAACACATGAACATTACCATACAAAGAAACCAATACAAGGATGGATATATAAAAAATAAAGGAGACCACTATATAATTATGAATGAGGTAATATATAACAACTCAAAATAATCAACAAGATAGTATTAGAGTAGTAGTGAAAATAAAATAAGTGAAACAACTAAGGATATAAAGTAATGATGGGCTCAGAAACCAGTGTAGAAACCCTGTAAACTCCAAGACATGTCCAAGAATCCACGACAACCACTATCATGGTACTTCACTAGTGAAGTGTGAAACTTTTCCATTTCTTGTATCATAAAATACAATTTCTATATATGCACCGGGGTATATATACAGGGGTGAGTATAAAAACCTAGTATGAAACCCCAAGATACTTTTCCCACATGCCACTTAGATCGGAATCAAGTTATAATACAATTTTATAAAATAGTACGAGGTGTATTAAAATCATTTTAAAGTAGTTTAGACAAATATAAATATTTTCATATAATTTATGAAAAAATTTATAGACCAGTAATATAGTAATAAAAGTAGTTTTTTTCAAAATAATCTTTTCTTAAAATGTAGAAATAGTTTAACCAACATTAATTCCATAATGCCACACACATAATTTTTCATGCCTGAACCTCCTAAAATGGTCATGTGATCGTGGTGACTTTCTTCCATGATCCATTCTCAAATAGTACATCTAAAATAACTCTTATACACACACACATGCTCATGCATAACCTAAACCTCCCAAAATAGTTATGTGATCATGGTAACTTCTGTCTATGATCCAATTCCCTGATGAACAAGCATAAATGTAACCAAATCCATGCCATGAACACTAAAAAACCTATTTGTTTTATCAAAATCTACCCTTTTTAAAACAATCAATTTTAATCTCACGTGGTGTCCCCCACATCCCTAAAAATAAGAAAAAATACAATTGGAAAATCGAGCATATATTTAGAAATTTTTTGGAAATCAATTTTATTCAAACTAAAAAGAATGAATCAAATGAATAAAAGGCTTCACATACTAGTAAAAAGTGGAAGGATGGAAAATAAATCTACCTCAGACTCATTTGTCTCAAAAATTCTTAAATGATCTCATAGATATAACCCCTTACTACCATTTTTCTATCAATATCCAACAAAAATTAATCAAAACTCATAGGGTCCCATAGATCTAGGTACACCAACTCTGATTTATGTTTTCATTCAATAAAACCTAAGGATATCTAATATGGTAAAGAAGAACTGGGTCTTAACCTTTTATTTACATGATCAAACACTCAAATAATTGTTAAAATCAGAGTCTAGATGTTGAATATCACCAAAAGTCACCTAAGGGAACCCTGTAAATCAAGAGTTTGTGTTTTTAGAATAAGAATAAATCTTTTTAGGAATGTTTTGGGTCTTAAAACTAATTTCCATACAATTTATTTACCATCACGTGGATAGGTCACACAGTTTGAAAAAAAAAATGTGTTAACTATGAAAATCAGATTTATTACATAGGATTTCAAGTTTTATAGTTAGTTGCATGGTTTTTCCAAATTTTTCAACTACCTAGTGACCCTAAAACCCCTTGAATGGTTTCCTAGAGACTTGAGCATTGTTTCTACTGACTGTTTTGAAATTATGACCCTTTAAAAATGCATCAAAAACCTTTTTAAACCTTTCAAAAACTTTCTGATCCTTAACTTAAGCATTCCCTAAATTTTAATAATCCATAAAATAAGGAAATACCTCATATTGAGGGTGTTATAGGATATAATCATGAATAGGGCATGAATTATGGAGAAACTTTTTCTCTAGTGGATAGAGTATAATCCATCTATATTCTATTGTCCATCATATATTATTTTAATTTTATAATATTTCAAATGGATATAAATATTTACTTCATTAATGTTTATGTTCAGGAGTATTTTTATGTTTAACAGCCTCCTAATTTTCAATATAATTTTCCTAAATCATGTATTCAAACATATCAAGTATATTTATGGACTTACACAATACTCAAGATCCTAGTATAAAATACTATCTAGTTTTTTAAATTAAAATGAATTTTTAAAGGAATAGTGGATAGTAATCTATTTATCAATAAATTTTTTAATGAAATCATAATCATAAAAATATATGTTGATGATATCATTTTTTATTCAACCTAAAAAACAATTGTGAACATTTTTTTAGAACTTATACAGATTGAATTTCATATGAGTATGAAAAGTGAACATAACTATTTTATTGGATTCTAAATAACACAGAGATCATAAGAAACTATTTTAAATAAATATAATCATATCATAGATTTACTTAAATATATTGGTTATAAAAATTATTCTAGTATAAGTATTATGGTGTATACCTCGTGTAAAAATGGTCTTGATGAATCTGGGAAACTAGTATATCAAAATTTATTTACAGGGGTGATTGGAAGTTTAGTTTACTTAAACTATAGTTGAATGAAAATTATTTATGATATTCCAAGAAAATTTGAAATAATACCAACTAATTTCTTTCAAATGAATCTTTTGTTACCTTAAAGGAACTTCAAAACATGGACTATTTTATTCTTCCATATCTGAGTTTACTTTGAGTTACTCAAATGCATATTTTGGAGGTTATAGAATGGATCAGAAGAAAACTTCTAAAACTTGTTACTTTATAGGTGAATTTTTAGTTTCTTGGTCAGTAATAAGAAACAATTAGTTTGAATTTCCAATGTTAAAGTTTATTATGTGGTAGCTAGAAATTATTATGCTCAATTGTTATGTATTTTTCACACACTTAAGGATTTAAGAATTATTATTGCTCATAATTTGATTCTTTTTTATATAATAAGTATAATTTCTTTTTTAAGAACCCAAAACACCACTCATGGGTAAAACACATAGATATAAGACATAATTTACTTTAGTCTCAGACAAAAATGATATATTATTCTTGAATTTATCATAACTGAATTGTTGGTTGTTTTTTATTTTTATTAAACCATTACATTCTAAAATATTTGAATATATTAAACATGAGATGGGTATAATTGGTGTTAAATGATCATAAGTTTTACTTCTTTTTTACAATCTCCTGAAATTGAAAAAAAATACTCAAGAAAGTGGGAGGACATTCCTTGTTTATAAATAACTGTGTTAACTCTTTATGTTGGTACTTTATATTTTCTATAAAAACCTTTATAGAAGTTATCATATGAATTTTGAACATTTTCCAAAACTAGACCTTATGAAAGTACATTGTTTAATTAACTTAATGGTAGTTTTATTCTAAAAGGTTAACTTTAATTGATGAGATTTATCTAATTAATATCTTTTATATTCCTGAGGATCTTTCTTATTCTTACACGGTACTTTATGAAAAATATTTCATCAAATTTAATTACTTGTTTTTAATTTTTTTCCCTAGTTTTTTTCACTACTTTATCTTTAATAATACCAAAATGGGATAAAGGTATTATGTTTTTGTTTTGTTGGAAAATAAGGGAAACTTTTTATCCCAAAGGGGTTGATATCAAAAGTTTGGATATATTAAATGGAATTTAAGAGGATAATGTAAATTAAACAAGGGGAAACAAATATTACCAAATGTGGAAAGAATCATGAATCAAACAAAGAAAAGTTTAGTATTTCAAAGGGGGGGAATGATGATAATAATCATCCTAACTAATCATATGGGGAGAATTTAGAATAAATAATTTTTTCCTATATTCCTTACATATCTAAATGAAAAAAAAAACTATTCAAGTACATGGATTTTTCTTCTTTATTTTATTTCCTTTAAAATAAACTTGATTATTTTGTATATTTTTTATTTGTGTTTTGTGATTATCAAAAAATCGGGAGATTATTGATTTATTTATTAAATGAAATATTTTAGATTCTTTTTTAATACTCCTTATTTTATATACACTTACTTTTAGTTTGGTTAGTTTATTTTTCATATAGATTGTAACCTTTTGATCACTAAGTTCTGATGAGTTAAATTAATCCATGTAATTTTTGGAACATATAAAAGTTGCACCAAAATACTTCAAATTAAAGATATATATGATTTAAAACTTTTTATAACCAAACATGAAGATATTTTATGTTATCATTGGACTTTTTCACATTTAAATCTATGAACAGGGATTGAGATTCAAGGAACTAAAGATATTGGAACACTTACAATTAGGATTTTGTGTATCATCTCACTACTTTGAGATATTTTATTATAATTTTTTTAGTGTTATTTATAAGAGCTTACATTGTGTGAAAAAATATTATAAAATCTCTAATTTTTTCTACTTTTAATCATCTATTTTGATCCTATATAATCAAAGAGATTTTGGGGCTACGAATATAGGTTACTTGCAATCTGTTTGTTTGATAAAATCTGGGTGTTGGACTTATTGTCAATCATGTTAATATAAGAGGTTATCAGGGATAGAGTTTCCTACTACCAATATTTTTTTTGAGTAAGATACTAGTGTGGAACTTGGACCTTCTAGTTAGGTAGATCAAAGAAGTTATGGGTTTGGAACTTATATACCTTAGGTCTAGGTACTGAACTTCCTGCTACTTTGGGATAGAAGTGAATATTTCCCTCTATAGGAACTATTATATCCAATATATTATATTTAAAGGATTTTAAGGATTTTTATCCTAAACTCTATTTCTTTTTTTGTATCATTATTTATCCTATTATGATTCTTTAATTGTTTAAGTGTTTTAACTTCAGAATTTTTTATTTTCTAATTCATTTTTACTTTGTTAATTATTTTTACTTTGATCAGTTCAAAAATAATATCACCTAGACTAATTAAATTATTTAGTGGGATAAAAAAATACATATTCATTTTTAAATTTCAGTTCACCCCCTCTTGAATCTTCCATACTATGATAGCATTATATAGACTTTTTTCCTATATGGGATGAATTATATTATTTTTTGTTCTTTAATATATGTGAAAGGGGTTGTTTCTTAAGAGGGTTTTGGAGGTTAAATTATATTTATTTGTTATGATTTATTTTTGATAAATAGGTTGACCATATGAAGATATCTTTTCTACTAAATGGTACTCAGTCATGGCACTGAATGTGGGTGGTTAGGGGATCAAATCCTGATCATGATCCCCCCTACCCATTTTTGGGGATGGTGGTTTTAATCATGTGAATGCGTGTAGGACTAACATCAGAAGACGGGAAATGGGACAAGGAGAGAGAGGGAAATAGAAAGAAAGGTGGGTGTATGCTAGAGGCAAACTGGAATGGGATGGAATCCAAAGATTGTGGGATAGAGGTAGATGAATATGGGTAAAACAAGGAGGCAACAGCCTCTGGAGATAGTGGATCTAATGCAAGAGAGTTCGAGTCGGGATGGGCACTTTTTAAGGTGGGCTTGGCAGTATAGGTCAGGCCAAGGCACACGGTATGGACCTTTAGACTAGTTTTGGGCCAATAGGCCATGGGCCTTCAGGGCTTGTCTGAGGGTCCTATTGGCCATGGGCCTTAGGGAAAGTTGACAGGCCTTTATGTAAATTTAGTTTTTGATAAATTATTGTGTACTAGAATAGATCCATTGGGACCTCATACACTAAATAATGTAATAAATATGTCAAATGGGAGATTTCTAATCCTTGAGAGGAAGGATAAGTCATGAACCATTAGGTGTCTAGGGTTCTTGTGTGTGTTTTCATGATTGTAATCCTTCCTACCTGTGATAAATAAATAGGTTGACCATATGATGTACTTGTTTTCTCACATCTTCCTTGATTAATTTAATTGGAACCATAGATATCTATGTGGGTGATCAAGATTCATGTAATGCTAGATTAGGTTAATTCACTAGCTAGTGTCCCCTAGTGTAAGTCATTCCCTGGTAAGTGTTGTTCTCCAATAAATCTATAAAGAGTAATTTGGTTGGTTATTTGTTTAAGAATACAATATATTCTTATAATTGGTTCCTTTTATAAATTATAGAATTTTTCTCACCTTATGTCCTAATTAGATTCCTATGAAATTTAGTTTTTGTTGATGATTCAATTGAAGGGATTCCCAATTCATACTCATTTATATCCCAATGTACTCACCTAGGTTTTATGGAACCATTTATTTATTGTTGTTTATTTTTTCTTATTACTTGAAATTATGGTACCATTTGATTTCATGAATTCTTTGTTTTATAGTTTAGTTTACTTTTCAACTTGATTTGAAAAGTTCTTTTTTAAAAAGTTTTTGAATGGAGGATATGGTTTGGAATGGTTTTTATAAGCTTAGAATCCTACCTTTTTAAGTTTTTAAATTATTTTCTTTTAAATTGGTGGTTCTACCCGCTTAATTTATATAAAGGGAATCTGAAGGAAAATTTTCAAAGGAAAGTTTGTTTTATCTTTAAAAGTTTAAAGGAATGATTTTCAATCTTAGAAGTTGATTTTCTTCCATAACATTTTACCTTAGGGATTTTTAAAAGAGGATAAAATTTTCTTTTATAAATGAAATAATGTTACTTATTTTCTTTATACCTTATCATTGGGAAAAACCTATTTTATAAATGAGGTCCAAACCATAATTTGTGAAATATTTTATAAAATTAATTTCATAAACTTTTTTTTGAAATTATTTTGGAATGTTTGGATATAACCCTACATAAACACTAGTGTGTATGTGTGAGTAGCTCTCATGTTTTAATATAGGTGACCAAGTTGTGATATTGGGTTAAATTGTGTTTATTTTGGTTTAATAATGGATGTGTTGATATTTCTTGTGATTGTGGGTTACATAGAGATGATTTTTCAATTATTTAGGTTTTGGTTTATTTTTGGGATGTTTATGTGTCATCTAATTCAACTAGTTATACTTAATTTTTTGGTTTTACATATTTTTTCATGGGATATATTCATTGTGATGTTTTATAGTTTTTAAAAGTGATTATGGATGTTTATATATATTATGACATGTTGGATTTTCCTTATTATTTAAAACTATTTATTTATGATGCATGGAAGTCTAATTTATGGATGCACCATAAAAAATATTTGGTAAAAATTATATTTATTTATTATTATTCATGGGTGAAACCATTACCACTAGTTATTCTTTTAGTTCCCTGGTGCTTATTGTCAGCTTGTGGTGATCAGGATCACACTTTGAGCCTTGTGAAAGATCATTTTACCTAATGTGGGGGGTATACTTGGGATGTTTTGATACAAAATTATATCAAATCTCTCCTTTTATTTAGGTGTTTCATGGTAGTATGGAGATAGGATCATCAGAACTCATGAGGTAGTTTATTAATAAGTGTATGGTCACCACCTTTCATGATAACACTTGAGTCTCCATAGGTAGTCAAAATTTGAGTCTCATATTTAAATTTTATTCTAAACTAATTTTTATTCATTTTGATCAGAAATGATGGTGGTTGATCCTAATTGAGTTATATTAGATACTTTTGGGGTTATTTTTATTTTTTGGTCGAATGTAGTAAAATAAAAAAAATGTGTATGGTTAACTCACATAGTCTAGAAAACCATATAGAGCCTATGTGTATGGTTCTATAAACCTTATAGATAAATTTACATAGTTTTCACATGATCTTCCAAACCATGGAGACAAACCATGCTCAATTCTACATCCCACTTGAATTTTTTGGTCCATTTTTATTTTTAAATTCTCCTAAAGTGGTTTCCACTTATTGAATGTGGATCAAAGAGGTTTTTGTGATGTATTGATGTTGTACAGTCTTTTGTTTTAATTTTTTTTTTAAATGAGGATTTTATGAAATTATTTCATTTTGAAATAGGTTTTATGGTGTACTTATAAAAAAGTTATTTGTTTTCATTAATTTTTTAAAAAAGTGGTTGATTTTTTAATGAAATTTGGAAAGTTTATTAAAATGGAAGTGGATTTTATAGAAGTTTTTTGAATTCCCTTGTAGGAAATTTGGGATTTTTACTTGTTATGGATATATAAAATGAATTTTATTAGTATTAAAAATGAGATGTAATATTTTAAATGGTTTTTTCTTTTCAAGGTCTGTATACTTTTTATGAAACTGGTTTTAAACTCTTTATTGGATGCTTGTGTTTTAAATGAAAGAATGTTTTTATAGTGTTATAAATTCATTTTATCTTAATCTTTTTGTGCTTTTTTATTTTCCCTTGGTTTATATTGGGGGTATTTGATTTGATATTGTGAAGTGTGAATTGATTGGGTTATTGTTTTATGTATTTAGATTATTTCTCCCTATAATTCCTCGATGAAAAATAGAAATTATATCTCTAAGGATGATCCTCATAGTGATTCCTTTAATATTTTGGTTTCCACTCTTCTGATCATTTACTATGCCAAAAATTTGAATAGAGTGTTGTATTCATAACCTTCTCTACTATTAGGCCCCATCCATCACCTTTTAGATTATCATCCATCTACTTTTCATGGTTATCAATGTCATATTGAGGTGATGGAGTGATTATAGATGATTTAGGGAAGCTTTAATTCACTGGAAACACCTAAATCCTTAGGAGTGAAGGCCATTATAGGATTTCTTGAATTACTGAGCCAAATGTGGTGGTAGACTTTCATCCCTTCTCAACTACATGATAATATGTCTAGGGATTTCTTTATGAACATGCTTATTTTGTGTAATTATCCTAAGAATGTGAAGGTAATAATATAAATTGAATTACTGAGTCTTCATCAGAGTGAGAAAATAGTTAAGTTTTATGCATATCATTTTTTAGAGTTAGTGGTATTCCCTCTTAATCAGGTCACCAATAACTATTTAAAGTATTTTTTATATGAAATAGGGGTTTTCCCAAACCTAGGATATGTTGTGTTTAAATTTGTCTTGAAATTATATAAGGAAGTGGTTAAAAGGTCTATGTTAGTGGGGTCTAATGAGATAAGGCCAAATGAGACTGAGTTTGAAAGTTGGGTTGATGAGGGTCAGTCTTCCTAGTGCCTTGCTTCTCCTTATACGAAGTAGATATCTCTCATGTGTTTCCTGTGTGGGATATGTAGGGACTCTAATACCTCTTTCTTAAAATATCTGAGGGATTATCTTCATTGTGGCCATCTAGGCCATATTTAGAAATTTTATAAGTTGAATTATAGAAAGAAGAATTCTTTGATGTAATCTTAATTTGAATGAGGATGATTACTATTATTTTTTGGGATTCATGATCGATGGGTTTATAGAAAATTGAATCCCTTTCAATAATTCTTATTTCATGATTTCCTTGAGTATCTTCTTTATTCTTATCTTATATGATGTTAGTTATATGATCAGATTTGGTTTTGAATTTGTTTCTCATGGGAAGACTTGGGTACATGATTGGGTAGCTGAGATGAGTGTTGAACCATTTTAGATTATGCACTCACTGGTTCCTATTATGTATTTATTTCAGGTACATCATGGGTTGGTGTTCCGCAAGTGAGGTAATAAGTTACCCTCACTTTCCTCTTTTGACCCATGGTTAGATCCCATGTTATTATTTATTGAGTCATGTTTCTGGTTTATACATTTCTTCCTTCTTGGTATTATGGTATGTTGATGTATTGTTTGAACTTATCATATGGTCTTTGGGATAATCTTTTGGGTTATTCTTCCATTATAGAATTCTGAACCGGTTTCTTGTATGGTTTTTGTGATTTTATGGATAATTAGTATTACCTTTAGTATATTTTGGAAATGTATTTACCTTTGGTGATGATTTTATTATTGGGGTATTTTTCCTTGTCTCACTATTTTTAGATGAATTATTAATAGTGGGAAGACCCATGATTGGTCTTTTTATTCTTTAGGCTTTTTATCTCATGATGGTGATTTGATTTGTGCTTGGATATATTTGATGATGTTTGTGGATTAGTTATTTTTATATTAGGGGATTTTTTTTATGCCTAGTGTTTCCTTTTCTTTGGGTTTCCTTAAGTTTTTTTCTAACTCACCAACCTTTTATATTTGGGTGTAGAGGTTTTGATTTCCCATTTCCATCTAATTTATCAAAGATTTTTTGGGGGTAGAAAGTTGAATAGTGAGGAGAATTTTGACACCCCCGTGTCACCATTGCATAAAATATTATATAAATATGGGTTATTTTTGGATTTTTTGGAGTTTTTGAACTTAGACTTTAAAAATTATTAATAAGTTTTTTATTTTTTTTATTATTTCATGGTTAGGGTAAACTCTTAATCCAATCTTTACATGTGGTTTTCCCCTATATATGGGGTGACATGGGTTAGGCACAATTAGGTATAATTATACCGGTAACTCTAATGTATGGCTTCTACCTGTATTAAATGGTCAATGCATGGTTTAAATTAAACTATTAAATTTTTGATAGTAGTAATGTGAGTTACCCTTACACATGTTAATTCTAGTTCTAATATATGTCACATGATTAGTGTGTATGGTTTATAGAGAACTGTGTGTGTATCCTTTACATTTGTGGGAAACTATTAAAGTGGTCTCTATATATTTTTTTCATGAGGTGCATACTTTTTAGTAAACCATGAGAGTTTCGTGGTAACCATGCAAAGTACCTTTACATGTGGGGGGTTTTATTTAGTAGCATTCACATGGATTATTCATGGTTTAATGAATTATGATAGAAAATTATGTGAGAGGATACAGCTTGATTCTGGTGGAGGCTGTCTAGTTGGAACGAAATTTGGTAAATCATGTGATCTACTCAAAATGTTATGTTTTGAAATAACTCATAAACCCTTACTCAATTTATACTCATTTGGATCTATTTTCTTCCTCATTTTCATTAGCTATCATGACCCAACCTTCCAAGGCCATCCTAGTTGGCGGTAAGCTGAGTGTGACAACCCCAAGACCTCATCCAATAGGCCATGGGATGGAGACATGCATCAAGTAGGAATAATAATAAAATGGGATGAATTATCTTAAAGTACTTGTATACACACATACAACTAACTCTATGAAACAATGCAGAGGTATAATAAAATACCGAACATCTAGAGTGAAAAAAAATGCATGCAATAGCCTCTAGAAAATACATATTATAGTACATTAGAATAATACAAATGATATAAAGGGTAAAAATAAATTATTTATCAAAAATAAAGTGGTAAATAAAATAGAAAACAACTGTAAAGTGTAGAGCGGGGGGATATCCTAACTCCAGATCCCAAAGTTCGACCACCGAACACGGTCAGCACCACCATATACTACTAAGATTCACTGAACCAAGTCCACTATAGTCAATGCTAATATTTTTGTCTATACATAAGAAAAAACATGTGTGGGAAAATACTATTCATGGGTGATTATAAACATACCCAGTAGGATTCCTTGAAATCATCAAACATAATGAATCAAGATAGAGTAGTCATCCCATCACCACTAAGGCATGTTAATCGGAATATGACACAACAACCATAACAATAACACATATATGATCAAGAAGAAGTCCAAATGAAGAGAGAAATGGGATCTTCATCTCCATAAACATCTAATAATGATGAGTCATCCTACATCTCCAAAGTTTTATCACTGATTCCCAATATTGTACAAACTTCACCAGAATATATGTGGAGGGATTGCACCTTTCCATTACTCTAAACAATCAAGGGAGCATTATCACTTATCTTTGCATCTCGAGTAAACTCTTAAGAATCATATTTTAGGGGGATAATCCTTTTTACTTTTCTCTATACCCAAGGGAGAACCAAATCCTATAGAGTACCTACTCCCTTCTAGATCTTGATGATGGGGGAGTACCAAAATGAAGGCCCAAATTATGTTATATAAGGAAAAATATTCATGATGGACTAATCATGTTCCTGAATCTGAGTCTAGAAAAATCATAATGAATGCATGACTCTCATCATCATTCATAAAGTCTAAAACATAAATCCACCGATATTTCACCATAAATATACATGAATGGATAGATCATGTCATTTCGGTCTTCATGGAAAAACAATCGGGATAGGATATTTACTTGCACAAAATGGATATCCAGATTAAAAAATGTATTTATTCATACTATGTATGAATATATCTTCATGGTTCCAATACACAATTTATAAAAAGGTTCTAAAATTGTTCTTTAATTGGCCACATCAATGTCAAGGTCATGATGCCACTCATGGCTCATCAATCTGATGCTGCATGAAGAAGTTGTGACAAGAAATAGATTCCATAATAATAATTATTATAATTATTATTATTATAATTATTATAATTATTATTATTATAATAATAATAATTATTATTATTATTATTATTATTATTATTATAAAAATAATAATCTCTCTCCTTCCCCTCCCCCAATCTACTCCAACATGTGCATGGGGGGAGTTTTGTGCACTTTCCACTAATTCCAGGTGAGCTCATTGCCAGCACCACTATCTCCCTGTACCACCACTATTGTCGTCACCCAGTACCATTTTCACTACTGCCAATGATCACAGGGTAAAGGTGTTTGCACCACCTATATTCATAGAGGAAGGGGGCCTCACTTCCACTATTCACAGAGGGGGGTCACTCCGCTTCAGGCCACCATTCATAGGGGGAGGTTACATCACTCACTATCACCACTAATTCCACCATGAAACATGAAGAGGAACCCAAATATAGGGTTAACCATGCCTGATCTACCATAAATGGCTGAATTTTGGCTACTCGATCAGCGCACCAAATCATCCCATCACAAAACTCCACTGAATACCCAAAATCCATGAACGAAGACCCTCAATCTGGCCTCTAATCCATGTCTAATCATCCATTACACTGCATTTAACCTAGATCAAAACATTGATCCTAAATATAAACCTATGGTATTGATCTATTGTTTCAAATAGCGATTATTCAATGATTGCCTACCGGTGTATTTTTTGAATTGTTGGACAAGAGAAATACAGATGATGATCATACATAGAACAGAGATTGATATTCATAAAACAAAAACATTAGGAATAAACCTTGGATAGTTTTCATGTTAGCCTCAATCCATTTTTAGGAATATGATGAACGGATAATATTATCAAATCAATGTCTAGATTTTTATTTCTCGGAAAATAAAACCATATTCGTACAACCCAATTGACCCATAAATCAAACTATTAGAATAATTGATTTGCATTCATAATGGGATAAAAATTAGTGATAAATCCATATAAAACTATGTCCCTTCATAAGTTGGATCGATCTTTGATGAAGAATGGTCTCATGTCGCAGTCTTTGGAGAGATCTACAATCTTCCATTGGCATGCTAATTGCCAATCCACAATTCGTTATTGATTACATAGAAATCCTTTTCCAATGGGCCTCTCTCAATCCCTAGGGCTTTGTAGATAACCCTAGGGATTTGGAATAACTAGTCTTTTAAAGAGGGGATTAGGGTTTGGGAAAAATAATAAAAATTAAATAAAATAATAATTTATTTAATTTTTATTCATCCCATGATGGCACTCAAGACTGACACTCAATGTGCACGAAGATTATGTCATGCATAGGGTAAAACCCACATTTCAGATTCAACAGAAGTCTTGGATTTTCAATCCAAAACTCAATCCTAGAGATATTCCATTAAATATTAAAACATTTGTGGGCAAGATATAATACATTTAATATTTTTAATATCATTATAGCAAGGATCCCCGAGCCCTAGAATCTCACGCTGACTCAACACCTAGCTATAAAAATATTCCTTGAAATAATCCAAAGACCTACAAGGAATAAATAGAGTTATTACATTCTTCACACCTTCTAGGATTTTTATCTCGAAAAGTGAAAAACATGGTTAGATAGGTGAAGAAACTATGCTCGTATCCCGATATTATACTCTACTGATCTCTCCTAGAGGTTCTTGGGCTACCAACCAACACACACCAAAGGGGAACACTTTACCAATAATAGATTCCTTAAAATTGTTCTAAAATTAAATTGGGTTCCTTGAAAATGTAACTCCACCCACTATGTCCATCTCATGTCGGTCAACATCATGCAATGGTTCATGCATATATATCCCCAGCTACAATACATGGAAGATATTGAGCGCCCAGTTTAACTATAGATGCAGGGTCAAGTTGTACACCACCTCACTAACACAACAAAGTAACTAGAAAAGGGGACTACAAACCTCAGAAATAGCCTACTATCCCACCCAAATCTACATAACCCACATTAAGGGAAGTCTCATGGGAATTCATAGTTTTCTCATCGAACTCAAAAATCATTCATCATCAGTTTATAAGGGACTATTGATGGATTTTTGTAATCTTCATCAACCCCTGGATAAATTTCACATGCTACAATCATCTCTCACACCAACATTAGGACCACAAGCACTGTCTCCCACTAGCTCCGACCAGAATAAAGATTACCTACAGGGTCTCCCATACATGTCCTCAAATAGTTCTACACTGATGTTGGAGTGGAATCTACTACGATATGAAAACTCCCCAGATGGTATATGACCCTCCCAGTTATAGAAAAAACAAACATGAAAACTTGAATCATGTTTTCTATAACCTTAGTATTCCACTTTTCCAGACCATTTTTGGGGTAGAAACACCATGCTCAATCTAAAATAAGACCCCAAATTCCTCCTACATCCTATCTATAATCATGTCATAAAGAAATCATCATGGTATGAAATTATCATAGTGGTAATTCCACAAATATAGACTACATCCTTCACACAAATTCATCCCAAACACTCTAATAATATCTACTCTCAAATGGTTAAAAATTAGTCCAACTTGGTGATTCAGTCTATGATCACTCTAATAGTTTTGTGACCACTCATTGATCGTGGAATCTTCAAAACAAAAAACAAAAATATACCATCCCATTTTTTCTTCCATTTATTCACTTCGTCTTTCACCTACATAAAGGTGAGGCGTCAAGAGGTAAATTTTAAAATAGGAAAAATCTTACTTGGAAACATAACCAATGTAAAGGGATCCCAGTACATCTTCTTCTCTCCTAAATGCACTGCTAATGTAAAGTAAGAAACCACCTCATCATCTCCTCTCACAACATGACTAGTGTCATCATCCATCTTTAATGAAAGATGATGTGATCCCCACCTTAAGAATATCCATTAAGAACATGTCCAGTGGATATCTGATCATGAAATATCTCACAATTGATATCCCCAAATTGTTCCTCCCTAACATGTTGAAGAAGCAGAGGGGTAAAAAACATAGACTAGAGGTATGCTACACCAACACCTAACTTGACAATAATGAATGGAAAACTTCACTGTGAGTATCTTCTATGATTTCCACACCCTCAGGTGGATCCCAAGATAGCACTGCCCCAACCTTCATTAGGTCCACTATCACTCCCATGTCTAGGGAGACATATCATATGAAGTGGACATCCTAAATCCATAACTGTCTCTATGAGATATCCACATAAATCTCATACTCTTATATCATGTTCTGAACCACCTTCAAAATGTATCATGTTATACACCTCCAAAGCTGAGTACACAAGTATATCATTGAAAAATACTATAATGAACCGATCCAAGAAGGTTTAAGGATCAGGTTCATAAGTATTGTAATTCCCCAAAATTCTAAAATAATAACATTATATTTGATAATGTGTATAAAACACAACACCAAATGTGTAAAAGAATACAATATGTCAATACTTTATAATATATTTACTATTTTAAATAAAATTAATCCATGATATAGATTATAATGCATGTGATACTGAGTTATCATGTGTTGTACATAATAAATTCTTTCTTCGATAGCTTACGTTACATGTAAGACCGAGTTTTACCGACCTATGATATATTATTAAAAATATAATTATTTAATATAATAAGATATAACCTAGCCATTAAATTAGAGGTTATGAATAGGGTTAACTAAATTATAAAAATATATGATTTAAAAAAATATAAAATGAATTCATTGGTTACAAACTAACTAAAAATTAATATAATAACCCACAAAACATAAAGGGAATGCTTTATAGAAAATAATTTTTATGCCCACAAAGTTGTTTTAACCTAAAAAATTAAATTAATTACAATTAGTGAGTGATATTAATGAAATATATATATTATATGTTAAATCAAATATTTTTCACATTCATTCAATATATCCAATATTAATAAGATAAGAATAAACCTAATATTTCATATAAAAATCAATGTTTTCTAAAGGCACTTTTCCCACCTTTTAATAGAGAACCTATTTTAAATATAAATTTTGTAACTTTTATAAATTTTATATGTAAAAATAAACATAATTTTTAAAATAGGGACATAAAAATTAGCTTATGTTGGATTTTTGGAATTTTTCTGAGAAGTTTTATTTTTTGATGAATACTGAAAAATTCTGAATTTTAATTCAAAACCGCTTTTTCATCTGATTTATTTATAAGGTTTTATTATATTTTAAATTGGTTTTAAAGTTAAATTAGATCAATTTTACATAAATTAATCAAATTTATGTTATTATAATCAATTTCACTTTCAAATTGAATATAAAAACATAGAAAACTTTTAAACATTTTTACTTTAAAACCCCACATTATTGCCCCATCTGCTGAATTAAATTTAAATTAATTTATACCAATTATATTCTTGGAATTTGGGAAAATTGATTCCATATTTTAAATTATAATAATTTATAATGTAAAAAAAATTAACTTAGTTTTTTACCAAAAATATTAGTGAACGTACCTAAAATTAATTACAATGATTAAGAGAAAAATTAACTTAATAAGGGACTAAACCTTAAAATAAAGGGTCAAAATGATCTATAAAATTGTCCAAAAGTAATTTTATATCCATATTTATACCATATACTCTCTTTTATATAATTTTGTCTATTATTTGAGCTGATTTTCATAGGAAAAATGTCAGTGTTATTCCCTTTTCAAAAAAATTACAAGAATATCACTCATCCACCACTGTAAAAAGGCACTCACCCCTACCACTTATTCACACCTCTAAATCCACTTTATTTAAACCAATATCTACCCAAATATATCCTCAAAATATCTCCCCTGATCCTATAATCCTATATTTAGGAATAAATCCATCTAAGAAATCCCTTTGGTGCAAACCAAAATGAGTTACCCAAATAAAAGGTAACATCCTTCCTCAAGATCTTTTGTTTTATTTTCATTATCCACCACATAAAATATTCTTATTCCATTATTATATAATAAAATAAGTATCCTAAATATACTTATATATTTTTATGTTAATTTTTCAACCTATAATTACACACACTTCCATCTAATGTGTAAAGAACTTATCGTTTATGTGTACGGAAAACTACCGCCTCACAAAATGATGTCGTTCTTTTTTCCTTTATCACCTCTAATGGTTTGAAATTATGATGGGAATTCTGTTTATATATGATATATATGATATTTATAATTTATTTATGTTTATGTAATTTTTATATAACACATACCTTTATGCTTCCCATTTTTTGGGAATATGATAACATCATTTGTGGAAGTGTGGACTATCGTCTCCTCAAAGTGATGTGATTCATTCATTATATATATGGAATGTATAAAGTATGGTTTTAATAAAGCTATATGAAATATATGATACTATAAATACAATATTCATATATATTATTTACTTTACATTATTTTAATATGGAAATGCAATGAAAGTAACATTCATGCGTACGTACGGCTTACCGTCACCATGAACGATTAAACCAATATAGGAATAACAAGTAACAATTAAAAACATACTTGAGAAACTAGGGAATTAACACCTAAAATAGTGAAAATAATGAAATATTTATAGAAAATGAGTAATAAGCTATTATAATAAGATCATATATGATATCATAAATATTAATATGGTTCTTTAATAATTTATTAACATGTTTAAAACCATTATAAATTAATTTTAAGGATTTTCACCTGAAAGGAAATGCAAGGTAAGGGTTTTTCATCTCACTTTTTAAATATGTGAGATAAATGTCATATTCACCACTTACTTATTTTGTGTGATGTATATACTGCCCATTCTGATATATTATATCATGAATTATTTTATATTCATGGTATTTTGAGTTTCAATTTGAATTATTTCTCCTAATGGGATTTGAGTTAAATGTTACCAAGTGGTAACGAATTTCATAACCCGATTCCTTTTTATTGGGTTATATTACTTCCTCGTTGTTGTTAATATTCTAAGGTTATGTGTTTGATAAATTTTTACTATATATTGTTTTATTTAAAAAAAATTATTTATATTTAAATTTTACACACAGAATCTATTCATTTATTGATTCTCACATAAATGTTATAGTCTTTTCAAGGGTTTACTTTATAATATCATTTTTTTCCATGATTGTTTACACATAAATTTACATTAGAGGAAATTATTTGATCATTGTCCAATAAAACATTAATTTTATTATAATAAATTTATTCATGACCTTTTCTAAGTAATATTACCATTTTTTTAGTATTTTGTACTCAAAATGTTATATAAAGTGTTTTTAAGAAAACCTAACTTCATTTATCTCTTTAGTCAAAGAACCTATTTTCTTATAAAAATCCTATTTTCTCAAGTGGTTTTCAAAAATGTTTTTAACATTTAAAAAATGATTTATTAAAAATATTTTTACCCTTTTTATTTTAAATTTTTTTTCAAATGAATCTTCTTGTCACTTTCCAAAAAATAGATTTCTATAAACTTTTTACCATGAAAAATAAATGTTCTTTCTACCATGTACATCATGTACAGATTTACCCATAATCATCTCTTCAAAGCTTCCTTTGCAAGTTTAAAAGGTTAATTTTTAAATAAAATGTTTTCAAGAGTGATTTTCAAATAAAATTATCTTCAAAATGTTTTTCAAAAGAGAAAAATATATTTTCCTCAAGAATGTTTTTAAAATATATTTTTATAGTATTTCTATTCATCAATGACAAAAAAAACCTTTATTTTTACTCCAATTGGGATATGTATTATTAATACCATCCTTATTCATATTCTGGGTGGTTTGTGGTTGATTTTGTTAAGGATAGTATTGAAATTCACTTCCTTTATTCCTTTATTAGTCCCATTGAAATATTCAGTTTACTATAATCATTAAACATTGAATTTCCCCAAATTATCTATATCATTTATCATGGAGATGTTTATTTCCTAAACCATATTCCATTTATACATAAGGTATTTACTTTTATAGTTACTTGATTAACTATGTAAATATTGATAAATTCATATTCTTTATTCAATATGAATATTTGATAATTCATATTATTTAATTCGATTATTCGATATAAAGAATACTTTGGACTAGTAATGATTGGTGGGGACCAGAATTTATATAGCCCCTCGATGCATCGATAGGTTCTCATGAGAAAAATTTGTTGTGCAATTTTAATGGGTTTCTACTAGTAGTTTTAAACTATTTTGTGAAATATATTAACAGTATAGGTTTTCATTTGCCGTACACATGACTTCAAATAATTAATCTTTGCCTTCATTTTGATTCAATATTTAATATCCATGATATTTTCACTATGAAAAAATCTATGGATACATTTCATTCTCAACCTATTGATTAAGTGTCATGTGTTTTCAGTTTCTTACCTTGCTATATTGATTTTTCCTTATCTAGTTATTTGAATGGCATGTGTTTTCAGTTATTTACCTTTTCATATTATTTACACACTTCCTTCTAATTTTATTGACTTCATGGAATTTTTCTTCAGCTATTACCTTTCCATATTGATCATTCTCATTTATTTTTTATTTCTTACACTGTACTTTACCCTTATAGAGCATCTGAGCTCACACTTATTTTGTTTCCTTCCCCAGTAATCCAAGAAGTGTACTAATAAAAATATCCAAGGATATTCTAGATGGAATAAAGTTATTATCCTGAAAGAAATAAAGAAATTATATTGTAATTAGTGTATTCATTTGTAAAACAAGACTCGTGTATGTATCTGGTTTACCAAGACTACTAAATTGTTAAATAATTTGGGATGAGATTTATATGTTTCTTATTCCAATTTAATAGTAGCATTACACCAGCTTCGAGATTTCTAGGGTTGGGTTGATATAGTTGGTATTAGAGCTAGATTTAGTAGAAACCTTTGGAAATAGATTTAGGAAAACATAGATTAGATAACAGATCCTTAAGGTAGACTTTGATGATAATTATAGAATAACATCCTAGAATTTTGGTATGGTGGAGATTATGTAGGTCTTCCTAGAAATACATATTTGTATGGATACTACATGTAGACATAGTTTTGACACAGAATTACCTAAGGGTAAAAACTCTGACAAGGTGCATCGAGCCTAACTAGAATGTAACCTGGCACACAACAAAAAGCCTTACTACACACTAGTTTTGACACTCCTTGGGTATATTCTTAGGATAATTAACATTTTCTTTACAAACCATTATGAATTATTTGAATAGATAATGAAAATGAATTACCTAGGTTAAACCTAATGTGTCTTAGAATGAAAATAATGTGTTAAGATTTAGACACCCTAAAAATGATTAAATGGTTTTTCCACTATGAAAATTGGTGATCATGATATGATTTCTAGTTGTAGTAAATGGTTGGAACCCGAAGAAGTCAAGTTAGCATTTAACATAAAGTAAAAGGTGGTGAAAATGAGAAAACAAACAGAATATTGATAGGAGTGAAAGATATAGTGTTTAATTCCTAATAATTTTTTCTAAAAAATGATTAGAATATACCTTAACCAACTCCCAAACTCACCAAATAATAGAAGGCTGGAGGTTTACAAGAGCTTACGTGGTAGAGAGAATAGAGAAAAGAAGGCTTGATTTCCATCGTGCAAGAAATGTGGAAGGAGACACCCAAGAAAGTGTCTCAATGGAATGGATAAATGATTTATGTGTGGGAAAGGACATAAGGCAAAGAATTGCTGAGGAAAAATGAATATTATGATGGAAGGAAATAAATCTCATCCTAAAGATCCATTTATGGTTGGTTTCATTAAATTTAGGGAACTTGGGTATTACCTGAGTTAATTTCCTCTTTAAAAGGAAAAACTCTAGGCCAAAGAAGGATTTATATGAAAATAAATAGTTGAAGTATTTATGTATTGAGGTTGTATTGAAAATCTTATTTTAAATGGTATTTAATGACTAAATTTCAAGTATGTCCATCATATTTATTTTGGAATTTATTTTAATATGTTTTTTGAAAAGGAAAACCTCTATGCTGGGTAAAAACCTATCAAATTAGAAAAGTTTGTGGGACTTAAACCTATGACCGAATTATGATAAGTGTTTAATGCTAACCACTAAACTACGCAATGACCTTGTTAATATGTCATTATTTACAGTTAAACAATTTAATGAATAAATATCAATGATGAAATAGAAGTATCACTTTTTAGTTTTATATATTAATTTATTAACCATTTTTTATTTAGAGAATAATTAGACATAAATAGTTAGACTTTTAACTCTTTTATGGGCCTCGAGATCTATTAAAATTGTATTTTAGTGATTTAGGAATCAAAGTCAATTTTCAGATATCCATTTCATGAAGTAATTAATGAATTATAAATTGATCAAAGCACAAAAAAAAGTATGAAAATTATGTTTATAGAAATATTTTATATAAGTATATTTCCTTATATTCATGGGAAGTAAAATAATTACTCAACATTTGGAAAATGATCAAAAAAATGTTGTCAATATACCTTTATTTTCGTTGAACCGATGGTCTTTTGAATCATCACAGATTTATGGATTTGAGATCCTAAACTTTCAATTGATCATTCACTTTTTTTTATTGATGACCTTAATCACTCCCTATAAATATTTATTATTTTACTCCATGTACCTATCTCTACTTTCCAAAAAATTTCTCCTACTTAGGGACCTAGTTATATGTTAGTCTATGTGACCTTTTTACTTCCCATTATATCCTTTATAGAGGATGTTTTATGAACGCTTATCATGATGTGTGATTTAAACATAGGAAATATCAAACAATTTATTACCAAGTTCAAGTTTAAATTTGAAGGATGCGATTTAATTAAGGTGGGGAGAATGTAACACCCTAAAATTCTAAAATAAGAACATTATATTCGATAGCATGTATGACACATAACACCAAGCACATAATGGAATATAATATACAGAGACTATATAATATATTTAATATTTTAAATAAAATCAATCTATGACATAGCTTTCAATGAAAGAAATAATAAGTTAGTGTACTTTTCACGCAACAAAGACTTTCTTTGATAGCTTGTGTTGCATTCAAGATTGAGTTTTACCGAGGAATAATATATTATTAAAAATATTATTATTTAATATAAAAATATATAACATAGTCGTTAAATTAGCAGTTATGAATAGTATTAACTAAATTATGAAAATATATGGTTTACACAAATATAAAATTAATTCATTGGTAACAAATTAATTAGGAATGAATGTAAGAACCAATTGAATATAAAGGGAATGTTTTTATAGAAAACTAATTTTATGCCCACAAAGTTGTTTTATCCTAATAAATTAAATTAATTATAATTAGTGAGTGATATTAATTAAATATATATATATATTATATTCAATCAAATATTTTTTACATTTATCAAGTACATTCAATAGTCATAAGATAATGACAAACCTAATATTTTGCATAAAAATTAATATTTTTCTAAAGGGACTTGCACTGCCTTTTAATGAAGAACCTATTTTAAATATAAATTTTTTCACTTTTATAAATTTTATATGTAAAAATAAACTTTATTTTTAATATCGTAATATAAAAATTAACTTAGTGTTATTTTTTTGTATTTTTATGACAAGTTTTATTTTTTGATGAATGGTTAAAAATACTGAATTTTAATTCAAAACGGTTTTTCATCTGATTTATATATAAAGTAAAATTATATTATTAATTGTTTTTAAAGTTAAATTAGATAAATTTTACATCATTTTATCCAATTTATATCATTTAAATCAATTTCACTTTTAAATTTAATATAAAAACATAGAAATTTTTTGAATGTTTTTACTTTCAAAACCAGCATTATTGTCCCGTCAGCGGGATTAAATTTAAATTAATTACTGCCACTTATATGATTGTAATTTAGAATAATTGATTTTATATTTTAAATAATAATAATTTATAATATCTAATAATTTCAAATTATTTATTGACCAAAAATATTAGTGAAATTAGTTAAAATTAATTACAGCGATTAAGAGAAAAAATAGCTTAATAATGGACTAAACCTTAAACTTAAGGGCCAAAATGACCTAGAAACTTTTCCAAAAGAAATTGGATGGAAATATTTAGACTATATAATCCATATATATAATCTTTTTCATTTTCATATCCACTTTTCATAGGAAATATGTGGGTCGAATTCCCTTTTCAAAAAATTTACAAGAATGTCACTCCTCCTCTACTATAAAAAGGAACTCACCCCTCCCACTTATTCACACCTATCAAGCCACTTTGGATCAACAAAGATCATCCAAAATTGACCATAAAAATATCTACCCTCATAATAGAAGCATCTATTTCGGAATAAATCCATCCAAATAATCCCATTGATGCAAACCAAAAGGAGTTACCCAAATAAGAGGTAACATCCTTCCTCAATCTCTTTTGTTTTATTTTCATTATACACCCACTCAAATATTATTATTAAATGATTATATAATAAAATAATTATACTAAATATACTTATATGTTTTTATGTTAAGGTTTAGACCTAAAATTACACACACTTCTAATTAAAATAGGTAACGAACTTACCATTTATGTGTATGGAGAACTACTGTCTCGCAAAACGATGTCTTTCGGTTTTCCATTATCACCTATAATAGTTGGGAATTATGATGGAAACACTGTTTATATATGATATATATGATATTTATAATGTATTTATTCATATTTAATTTTTATATAACACATAACTTTATGATTTTCATTTTGTGGGAATATGATAACATCGTTTGTAGAAGTGTGGACTACCACCTCCTCAAAGCAATGTGATTCATTAACGCTATACATGGAATGTATAAAGGATTGTTTTAATAAACCTATATGAAATATATTACATAAATATGATACTGAAATTAAAATATACAAATTTTTCATTTAATTTTCATTATTTTAATATGCAAAAATAAATGAAAGTAGCGTTCATGCGTACATACGGCCTACCGTCTCCATGAACAGTGCATTTCATTTCCTATATCCAAATATTATGGATTATTATAAATAATTATATAATTAACATATATTATAATTACACAATGGTTTAAATTCTTGATATTATTAAACCATGACAGGAACAAAAAATAATAAGACAAAGCATACTTGAGAAACTAGGCAATTAACACCCAAAATAGTGAAAATGATGAAATATTTCTAATAAATGAGTAATAAGATATTATAAGAAGATAATATATGATATAATAAATATTAATATTATTATTTAATAATTTATTAACATTTTTAAAACCATTATACATTAATTTAAAGGATATTAACCTGAAAGGAAATGCAAGGTAAGGGATTTTCATCTCACTTTTTACATCTGTGAGATAAATGTCATATTCACCACTTACTTATTTTTTGCTGTGTATCTACTAAAAATTTTGATATATTAAATCATGAATTATTTTATCTTCATGTTACTTTTATTTTCAATTAGAATTATTTATTATAAGTTATTCGAGTTAAATATTACCAAGTGGTAAAGAACTCCATAACCTGATTCCTTTTCATTGAGTTATATTACTTCATCGTTGTGGTTAATATTATAAGATTATGTGTGTAATCACTTTTTACTATATATTATTGTATTTACACTTGTTCTTTTTTGTATTTACATTTTACGCACATGATATATTCATTTATTTATTCTCACGTCAATGTTGTGGTCTTTTCAAGGGTTCACTTCACAATCTCATTTTGTTCGGGATTGTTTACACTTGTATTTCCATTATAGTAAATTATTTGATAATTTTATAATAAACCCTTTAATTTTATTCTCTTATAGTTATTCATGACCTTTTACAAGTAATATTACCATTTTTACACTTTGTTGTTCAAAAAAATTAGAAGGTTTTTTAATAAAACATAACTTCATTTCTCTCTTTAGTTGAAGAACTTGTTTTCTTATAAAAACCAAGTTTTATAAAAAGGTTTTCAAAAATATTTTTAACCTTTACTAACTAATTTATTAAAGACATTTTACCCTTTTTGTATTTAAAAAAAATCAACGGAATCTTCTTATCTTTTTCCAAACAAGGAATTTTTTTAACTTTTTTACCACGTAAAAGGAATGTTATTTTTAACTTGTATAGTATGTATAGATTTAACAGAAGTCATATCTTCGAATATTACTTTGCAAGTTTAAAATGTATCTTTTTAAAGAAAATTTTTTCTAAAGTTATTTTAAAATAGAATTATTTTCAAAAAAATCAAAATAAAAAGTATATTTTCCTCAAGAATGTTTTTAAAATATATTTTATAGTATTTATATTCATAAATGACAAAAAACCTTTAGTTTTACTTCACTTGGGATATGTTGTTTTGATATCATCCTTATTCTTCCTCTGGATAGTTTATGATTGATTTAGCCAATGATAGTACTAAAATTCTCTTCCTTGATTCCTTTGTTAGTCCCCTTGAAATATTAAATTTACTATAATCATTAGACAATGAATTTCCCCTAATTATCCATATTATTTATCATGGATATTTTTATTTCCTAAACTATATAACATTTCTATATATGGTATTTACTTTGATAGTTATTTTATTAAAAGGGGAAATGTTGATAAATACATATTATTTATTCAATATAGATATATGATAAGTCATGTTATTTTATTTGATTATTCTATATGAGGAATGATTTAGATTGGAAATGAAGGGTGGGGAACAATATTTTTATATCCCCTAAATGCATTGACAGGTTCTTATGAGACAAATAAGTTGTGAAAATTAAACGGGTTTCCACTTGTAGTTTTAAACTATCTTGTGAAAGGTCTTGATGGTATAGGTTTTCATGTGCCTCAAACATGACATCCAATAATTAAGAATTTCCTTAATTTTGATTCAATATTAATTATCCATGATATTTTCACTGTGATAAATTCTATGGATGCATTTCATTATTGTCATATTCATTAACTGGCAAGTGGTTTCGGTTTATTAGCTTGCCATATTTATTTTTACTTATCTAGTTATTTGAATAGAATGTGTTTCTAGTTATTTAATTTTCCATATTGTTTACACACTTCCTTATTAGTTTATTGATTCCATGGCATGTGTCTTTAGTTATTACCTTTCTATATTTATTATTCTCATTAATTCATTACTACTTTCATTGTACTTTACCCTTACTGGGTATTTGATATCACCCTTATTTTATTTCCTTCCCCAGGAATCCAATAAGTGTACTAAGAAAGATATTCAAGGATACGCTAAATGGAATAAAGTTATTATCCTCAAAAGAAAGAAAAAAATTATGTTGTAATTAGTGTGTTCATATGTAAAATGATACTTGTGTAAGAATCTATTTTACCAATACTACTAAATAGTTTGGTCCTTTGGGATGTGGTTTGCTTGTATCGTATTCCAATGTAATGGTAGAATGTCATCGGCTTTGGGATTACTAGGTTTAGGTCACTATAATTATCAAAAACTCTTTTGGGACATACAATATGCTAAAAGGTATAACTGTGAACTCAAAGAGACCATAGAAACTTTATAAATACACCATTGGTGTGACTCCTATCGATCCCAAAGTTAGCGATAACCCAGACTGAGGTCAAACTATGAGTATCACTTCACCCCCATCCACTAGTTGAAGAAGTCTTCAATCCTCTAGGGTGGATACTCATCTATAAAAATCACCAAGTTTTAGTGATTTCAGTCCACTCCTAACCTCAATATATCATCCTCCACCTAGGAGAATAACATTGGGAACCCCAATAAAATATATTGGGTCTTATGAAGCCCTGACTCTATTGATCCTATAACTACACCATCATCTCTCACAGCTCAACGGGGCTATCTGATATACTGGAACAAATATCAGGAAATCCCTGGGTGCAAGTATATGTAGAAAAAAAAATTCATGGGATGTAAACTTGAAATATAAATAAGAAGAAAATCTTCATACTCCACTAATAACACAAGAACTGAAAACTCGTAACATCTGTTGCTCCAAGGACCGTACTAGCCAACTGGTAAAATCGATTGTATCCTCCCACACATAATCTCATCTTTCTCTGTCTAGAATTCCTTATCAATAAAGAAGAAATATTTCATCCCATTGTATGGGGTACATTTCAACCCCCACTGGTAATAGTAAATATGGTCATGGATAGTAGGTAATTAGTCAACACCAAGGAAAAAATAATAGGGTCTCACCACCTGCCATGTAAAGGTTCCATGTGAGGCTCTATCTCCCCTCAAAGTCAAGCCACACTAACAGTAGAAGTGTGTGATCGCCAATATTTCTCTGTAGGATTCTCGAATCACAAGGATCAATAAAAAAGGATTCCACTGGAACCACTATACCCTATACAACAGGTTCATTTAGGGAAAAGGCATTTGACGGTGTGATAAAACTGTAGCTGGAGTATATATGACACATATCGTACCCTAAACCACACTCAAAGCCTTCAGGTTATAAGATCCTACTAACTAAAGTTATCTTTCTCTATGTACTCCCATTATCCATAACCAGGGACCTCTTTAACACCATAACACAACAAAATGACCTCAAACATATAAGTTAAAGTAACTCAACTTCCACACCTCTACACTATCCACTTTAAGCAGCACTGACTCGCACACACAATTTTAGATCGCATCACAAGAGAATGTATCAGTGCAGTAGCTGTACCTATTCCTTTTGTGCCCAAATCCACATCATACATCACCCACATAGGGATCTACCAATTCCCAACGTCTCCTTGGAGGGGTCTCCCTACCGTAACCACCATCAAGAGGGGTCCTTACTAAGTAGTACACTCACACTATGGGTTCAATCCAGTCCTTTAACACCCGATAAGGGGTTCTAGATCACATGAAACCTAGGTTATCTATATCCCCAAAACTCATGATGTGAAATCATCATAGGTGCATCATTTGTCGGTTCTACTAAAGACAATTCCTACTCCATGAACAATACTAGTTACGAGTGAAACCATCTGATCGGATAGGGCCTGCACACACTAGAAAATCTAGACCACCACCTAGATCCAATCCTCCAGTTCCTAATGGTTTTTCCTACCACAAAACCTTTGTGTTCTATATTTTTTGAACCCGCACAATGTACTAAGCCTGCTCGCACCATATTCACATCCTGTTGGAGCCATAAACCACTCAACATGTGAACAATCACCCACCTGGACCACAAGAGGTGGGTCCATGCACTGCTCAACTGGTGGTAGCACTGTTATGTGTCTTCCTGGAGAAAACACCTCATAAATGGTTCCCTAAACTTAGACCTCATCACTCAACTAGTCATCATCAGAACAGTGTCTTGAAATCCATTTTGGTTGTCTTCATGGATAAATCTTGAAAGTTATAAAGGTATATCATGGTAAAGAATCATATCTGAGGAGATTAATTAATAAGGACAATCAAAGTACTTGATATTATATGATACATATAACATTTTTTTCCACTGCAACTGATTCCTCAACATTTTGAGTTGACAAGAAAGTATTCAAATTCCTAGTGAATGGATACATTGGTTGTTTCATCAACACTAGGTTACCTAGCTTGAGATTTGAACTCCAGACACTCTGACACCATTTCCCAAAGTTCCCAAAACAATCCTCATAACAAGGTAAAACTCTAATCACCAACTGGGTGGACCAGCTCTGATACCACTCTGTCATGACCCAACCCACTAGGGCCCATCTAGCCAGTGGTAAGCCAAGTGTGACAACCTAAAACCCACCTATAAAAGGTTAAGGGGTGTAGAAAAGTGTCAAGTAGACATAATAATGAAATTTGAGGGCTTAGTCTAAAGTACATGTATACACACACACATAACTAAATTCATGAAGTAGTTCAAAGGTATAGTAAAATAATATACATCTAGTGTGAAAAACATGCATGAAATAACCTCTAAGAAATAATTATTAGACTAAAACATAGTGATAAAAATGATATAAATGGGGAAAATACATTCTCAACTAGAAATACATGGGGAAACCAAATAGACAGAAACTGTTAATTTTAGATCGAGGGGAGCGCTCGACTCCAGATCCTAGATTCTAACCCCCAAACACAATCGATGACACGACATACTGTTAATATCCACTGAACTAGGTCCACCATATTTAATGTTAATATATTTGTTGATTTCATAAGACACATAACGTGTGGGAAAAGACCATGTAGGGGTGAGTACAAACATACCCAGTAGGACACTCCAAAATCACCAAACAAAAAGCTTCAAGAGAGATTAATCATCTCATTACCATATAGGAAAGTAAATCATATTATGAGACAACACCCATAAAAATAACCTAGATATGCTCAAAAAGAAGCCCAAATAAAGGGAGTAAGGGTATATTCATCTACATGCATAGTTAAGAGCGATGAGTTATCCTACAGCTCAAAAGGTCCCTCGTCAATGTGCAGCATCATATACAACCTCACCAAAATCTATGTGGAGGGCCCACACCTTTACACTCTTCTGAATAGTGAAGGGAGCACTATCATTTATCCATTCATCTCATGTAAGATCTTAAGATTCAGAGTGGTGGGGACCTCTATTTTTTACTGCACTCCATAGCCAAGGAGCACAAACTTCAATGGAGGACCTAGTCCCCACCGAATCTTGATGATAGGGGAATACCACTCCATATATAGAGGACTCATTCCCTCGGTAGTATGGGTGAGTACTGGATCTACTTTTGTAAAGAGTGTGGGGGACCTATGCCCTGGTGTGATGGGGTAGTACTGACCCCAACATCTCTCTAATCACACTTGGTCACTACCATCGATCAAGAATTACCGAAATAATAATCCCACTCATAACACCTCATGTTGTATCTTTAATGACAAAACAAAGGCCACCATCATGTTCTACATGGAAAACAACTTAGGGTGGACTACTCATGTTCCAAAATCTGAGTTTGGAAAAATCCTAGAGTTCACATGAGGCTCTTCATTAGACTGATGGGATAAAATATAAATCCACTAATAGGTCACTACAAATGTTCATTAATGTAAATACGGATCACACCATTGCAATCCTCATAGAAAAATGATCAGGATAGGTTATTTAATCATCCAAAATGGACACCCAAAGAAAAAAATGCATTTCTTCATACCATGTACAAATATTTATTTTTGGTCCCAAGACATAAGTCATAAAAAGGTACCCAACATTGGTATTGAATAAGACACCTCAATGTTAGGTTTAAGATGTTGTGAAGTCTTGTCAATTTGATACCACACGAAGAAGTTATGGAAGTAATTAGATTCCATAATAATAATAATATTATTATTATTATTAAATAATAATATTCTATCTCCACCCCCCCCCCCCAAAGTGCATAAGGGGAGTTCCATGAACCAGCCATCAACCATATGGGAGATCGCCGCCACTATTGTCACCATACACCATCATTGTCTTCATCACCCTGAACCATTGCGGCCACCACTGCCACCAATCATAGGGAAGAGGAGGTCATTCCATCACCATTAATAGAGGAGGAGGGGGTCTCACCACTGGAATCCACAATTCTCAGGAGAGTAGGTCACGTTTTTCACCGATTATACCATGAAACATGGTGAGGAACAAGGATCTTGGGTTGACCACACTTGATCCATCACCAGTTTCTAGATTTTGGCCAATCAATATGCTCACAAAATGATCACATCACATCACTCCACTAAATATTGAACCCCATGAATGAAGACCCTCAATATATCCTTTGATCCATGTCTAATCATCTATCACACCTTATTATGCCTAGATCGCACCATCAATCTCAAATCTGAACCCACAGTATCGATCTTTTGTACTAAAGAGTGAATGCACAATGATTTCCTATAGATATATTTATTGAATCATCAACCAAATGAAATACCAATGAAAATTGTACATACGACAGTGCGATAAATTCATAAAAAAAATGAGAAATTAACCTTGTATAATATTCATGTTGTCCTCAATCCATTGTTGTAAAGATGATAAATGAAGAATATTATCAAATCAATATCTAGATTCTTATTTCAAAGAATATAAACTCATTTCTTCATAACACGATTATCCCATGAGTTGAACCGTTGGAAGAATTCATTTGGTTTCATCATGGGATTAACAAAAGGGGATAAATCTACATAAAGAAACATACTACCTTGAGTTGGATTGATCACTGATGAATAATGGATTCATGTCATAGTCGTTTTCAAGATCCACAAGCTCCCATTGGTGAACCAATTTCCTATCCATGATCCATCATTGATCACTCAAAAATCATCCTCCAATAACACTCTCTCGATCCCTAGGTTTATGTGACTCACCCTAGGGATTTGGTATATATTTTATTTTAAATAGGGTATTATTTTTGGTCTAAAATAATAACAATTAAATAAAATAATAATCTATTTAATTATTATTCTTCCCATTATGTCACTCAATATCATCACCCAATGAACGTGAAGATTATGTCGTGCATAGGGTAAAACATTCATTATAAATCCAACTACAGTCTCATATTTTCGATCCAATACTCCATTCATAATATGTTACATTAATTTTGAAAAAAAATGTGTGTGTGTTTTAATACATTTAATATTTTTAATAGCACTACACCAAGGCATTCTAGAATCTGGAATCCCACACCAACTCAGTGTCTGACTCCAAAAATATTCCTAGAAATATTCCAAAGCCTTATAAGGAAAAAACATAGTCATTATATAATCCAATTTATAGAGAAATCATGAGATCTTATCTCTCATTCCTCCAAGATCCCTAGCTCATTTCTCCTTGAATTCCAAGTGTGTTTGGAAGGTAGGGTCCTCCTTTTCTACTCTTCTTCCTCCCTTCTTCCATTTTATATTGATTTATTTTATGATTATGAACCCTAATTCAAATAGTGGTTTAATCTAGGGTGTTGGTTTGTCTAATCATGGGGATTTTTTAATCTAAGGTTTGGATATGTTCCTTTTTTCCATTGTTTATCTTTCATCATCAAAGGCAAGTTGATTTTGGCGATTGAGGTAAGCATTTTTGTGAAATTATTTTATTTGACATATCATTAAATTATTGAGTTTTTTAAAAACAATTTATTACTAAGTTATACCTATATGTGATACCCTTTACTAGTTTTAAATGTGTTTTCAATTATTTAAACACTTTGCATAAATGAATTTACATGGATTTCAAGCTCTTGGTTTTTGAAAACTTTTCCTTATGCATGTTAAGTATTTATATAAATTCCCTATAGGATTCTTTCAAATTAATTCGATTTCAAAGTGGTGTTTGAAACTATTTTTATTTTCAAAAAAGTAAAATCATGGTTTCAAGGGATTATTTCCAACTAAATACGTGCTTTGATTTTAAATTGGTTTATAAGAAAGAAAAATCTTACTATTAAAGAAACAAGATGTGTTTTATAATTTCTTAAATGAATTATTGATTTCCAAATGATTTATAAAGGATGTTTATAAATTTTTTTAAATTTTTGGTTTTAAAGGCCCATTCAGAGACTTATAAAAAGGTTTTACTTTGTATTTTTAATAACCTTGGTTTTTAACCCCTTAGTTTGTATTTTGTCTTGTATATAATTTTTCCCTATACGGTTTGATTTGTTTTATTTTGTGGTAATTTAAAAAATATGAAATGTTTTATTTATTTATAGGGTATTGGAGGTGAGATGAAATTTATTTATTATGATTTTTGTTGATAAATGTGTTTATAGTATTATGTACATGTTTTCACACCTCCACCTTAATGATTTCACGGGAACCTCAGGTAGCTAAGTGGAACAGCTGGATTCATGGTATGCTAGATTAGATTATTTCATTGGCTAGTACTCCCAATTTTATGTCATTATCAAGATATTAGAGTTCCTCAATAAGTATGGAGAGAGTAAGTCAAGCAGTTATTTTTTTAATAACACAACATAGGCCTATATTTTCTTTATTTTGAGAAATTCTATAATTCATCTCACTTTAGGTCCAACTAAGTTACCCATGACATTTACTTTTTATTTATGATTCTAATAAATAAATTCTAACTTTATGATAATTTTTATCCCCTTTTACTCACCTAGGATTTGTGGCATTATTTATTATTGTTTCATACATTATGGTTCCCATTTGATTTCATGACTTATTTCTTTTATGGTTTTGTTTACTTTTCAAATTGATTTGAAAATGGGGTTTTATGAAATGTTTTAAAAGGGGAAAGATAGTTTTTGTTTGTTTTAAAAAACTTAGAATTCCACATTTTTATAGAATAAATAATTTTCTTTTAAATTGGTGGTTCCAACCTCTTGGGTTGTAAAAAGGTAATTTGAAAGAAAGATGTGAATAGAAACAAAATATCTTTATAAGTTTAATGGAATTATTTTCAATCTTTGAAAGTGGTTTTATTTTCTAAATTTTTTTACCTTGGGGATTTGGAAAAGAGTATAAAATTTTATTTAATAAATGAAAGTGTGTTACTTTTTTTCATTATACCTTCTCATTGGGGAAATCTATTTTCTAAATGATTTTTATGATATGATTTAATAAATTTTTTATAAAAGTAATTTCATAGAATCTTTGGTGAAATCCTACTGGGTCAATTTATCTCAAACCTTACATAAACACCTATGTGTGTATACAGCACTCATGTTTTCATAATGGTGAAAAGGTTGTGATATTAGGATGTTTTTTGTTTGTGTTAGTTGCTTGATGGATTTGGTGGTGATCATGGGTCACACATAGGTGATTTTTTGGATGTTTGAGTGTTGGTTATTTTGGGATGTTTATATAGTGTCTAATTCATCCAGTTGTACTTTATTTTTGGTTTCCCCTATTTTAGTTCATGTGATTAATTCATTGTGATGTTTTATATTTTTTAAAAGTGATTTTTTTTATATTTATGATGACATATTTGGTTTGACTTTTTATTTAAAATTGTTTATTTCTTAGGGATTGAAGTCCAATGTATGGATGCACCATATCAAGTTTTTGATAAAGAATTGATGCTTATTTATTGTTATTCAGGATAAAAATCATTCCCACTAGTTTTTATTTTGATTATATAGTGCTTCTTTCTAGACTATGGTGATCAGGAATGCACTTCGGGCCATGTGGTGGAATAGTCTAGATGATGTGGTAGGTTTACCTAGGATAATTCTTATATGAATCCTTACATATATAACCCTTATTCATCAACTAGTTCCAAAAGTGTAACCTTAATGCATGGAATAACCTTTACGTACGGTGTAACCCATATATAATATAATCATAGAAAACACCTTACAAGAAATTTTCTTTACTTCTATGGTAAGGTGAAAATATTAAGTGTGAGGTATCTCATACATAAGATTATCTCTCATGAAAAGGAAACAATTTTATGTATGAAATTTTTTTTACATATAGGCTAGTCGTAGATGATAATATATACTATATTGTAACTACAAATTGATGATATGTTTTCATGAAACCAATGTTTTGATTATATACTATGATATCACAAGTTGTATCTTATGATATATAACAAAACCAAAGGGTTTCAGGGTATCATACCTTACGATATACACTAGTCATACCCTATGCCTAGTAAAAATCAAATTATGATATACAGTATCATAAATATTAAAGAGGATTTTGATACTCTTATTCCTTATAAAATCAGTAAAGAATATATTGAATCATTGATTAATGTGGATTTTATACCACTAATGGGTTTTTTTGGATCCTCTCATGATCATGGAAGAAAAATAAACCCATAAAAAGATCAATCTATCATCAATGAAACAACATGAAGTGGATAAAAAATAATAAACATGCATACCTGAAATGTATAAAACACTATCTTTATTGAACTTAAAGAATTTTTCATGATCTTAATCACTGAGTGATAGCCAACAGACTCTCACCTCAATGTGGATGACACCAACCAATAGAATCTTTATTTGTAATTAGAGGACCCTGTGATCTTCAATAGTGTGTTAGTGCCTTCTCCTTGAAAGAAAAATAACAATCATGAAGAATAGAGTGTCATTTATATATTATGAGGGTCTCAGATATTCAATAGAGGTATCACACCCCTTTATATAGGCTCCCTTCATTGAATTAAGAGAGTTGATCATCAGCTACCACCACATAGCATCCCATATGTGTTATGATAAAACAAGACTTGTTGGTTATTCTTAATGGTTTGAACATTTAAAATGATTATTACATGTATATGTATCCACACATTAATTCATAACTTAAGAAAACTATGGTGGTGGAAATAAACTTTATATTACATATCACTTATCTATCATACACTACAATAAATACTAGTCATAAGAAATGATAGAAGAATTGACATTTCTATATCTCTAGCTATGATTCATAGTATATTTTTTGGTCTAGGAAAGGTAAATAACCTAAGGGGCATGAATCAGGGTGTGTTTATCTTTTATAAATGAGCCTTCTTTAGTGATCTTGTTCCCCGGTTATAAATAACTCTCATCTACCCCAAAACTAATATGAAGTGATAAAATAAATAATATAGGTTCATAATAAATATTACTTGGTTCACCAAAACCAGCAAAATCTAATAAGCATACAATGGTAATGAATCATTCATTTGAAATACTAAATGCACTACTTGTTCAATATAATTTAGAGAGGCCTCACTAACCCTCTTGGTTTAAAACCCTCATAGAAATAAATAACTCACTACTCTCAACCACTCAAATAGATCACTACCTCTTTGAGTGTTTTTATCTTGATATTACTAAACAAATAGTGAGTTTACACCAGTAGGGGTGTATCAATTTTTATACAATTTCATCTATTAATGAACTCTATGAACATCTAGTGATAATTCCACCTAGATATTCTTTCCTAACATTCCAGTACTACTCAATAATTCCTTCCTCTATTTTCCATTTATCTCTATGTACTTGATATTCCTTGATCCTTCATGACTTATAAATATAAATATATCTATTTTATATTTAGATAACTGCTAGCTTTCACTACATATAGTTAATCAATTCACCTTTTGTAAGTGGGGGGAATTTTTCTAAATACATTCTTTAAAACAGATTCAAGATCTCCCATTTAATTCCATGAATTCCCTCCTCAAATATTGGAAACATAAATCTGAAGTTTTTTTACTCCACACTGTCATAGTATGACCATCACCATCATGTTGCAACTTCTATTTCCTCCAGAAATGAAATCCTAAACTCATGTACCCCGATATTGTGAAACTCTCCATTATGGTATTTAATTTTCTAGCTCTGAATTCAATGTCTCATGCACGAAAAAAAATGTCATGGATATAAATTCATAAATCTATTTCAACTTTCCCACCATAGAGTGGACTACCTCTTCACAAAGCAATCACTTATACTCTAGAAATACTAACCTATTCATATCTATTTTTCATTGTGTAGAAATCCACTATGGTGTGTTGATCTTCATAATAGTAGAACCATTGAAATCTACTTCCGCCTCTTAACAGTGGGCCCATATCCTCCATATCATGACTACTTATTCTCCTCAAAATAGAAAGGGGAAAAACCTCATGTAGACCTTTGGAGACTCTCACATATTATACCCTAATACCAAAATGATATTTATTCAACTACGGAGTTTTCCATATTTTTATCCTTAAAGTCCACTCACTATGTGATGCAGGCCCTCATGGAATAACCTACTTAATTGGTTCTAAATATCCTAAAGATTAACTCTCATAATCTCCTATCACAATGTACATATTCCCATAATGTAAACATGAAATACTAGCTCCTCTTATATAGAAGAGTCATAAAATGACCATAAGTTTCATGAAGTGACTGTTATTCTTCCCCTAGTAGCAAATTGTAAAAATTTATGCATGGATTTTTAGACTCTTATGTAATATATTAAATAATATTACACATATAAGAAATTCCTTTATCACACCCTAAAATTTTTAAATTTTCTATTATTTTAACTATTTATTTATGTTTTCTTATCCCTATAATTTCAAGTCAAGCTCCTTTTAATTTTTGATGTTTTTGAGTTTTCTGGTAGTTTTTCCCTCTAGGAACAGTTAGTTCCCATGGTTTAGAGTATAATATGTGGATACCTTTACATAGGGGTGTTTTTAGTTCATTTTATTATTTCATGGATTAGTCCTATATAAATTTCACATGGTTGAGTATAAACCATGTGAACCCCAAGGGAAATCATGTGTAATCTTGGGGAGCCTTGGAGATGGTGCATGGCTTGTGAACTATTAGTTAAAACCATGTAATAATCATATGAATGTGTCTATAATTTTAACAGGAATGTTTTTTATAGTTGTAATGTGGTTCTAAAACTGTGTGGTCAAACCATGTGAGGGGTTTTTCCTACCTAGTAAGGGGTGTGCGGTTAACGCAAAATTTTCTAAACCATGCTTCCAAATCATGTGACTTACCTAGATTCATTAAAAAATGAGATTCCTAATCTAATCTCCTAATTTTAAATCCAAAAAACTCTATTTTCTCACCTCACTCAACCAAGGTTCATGAAGTATCCCCCTTGGGTATATCCCATTGGTTCATCCCATCAATTTTTAGGGTTTCTTCCCGCTGTTCTTGGTGTTCTTTAAGAGGTAAGCTCATTTATTTATCTCCACTTTCAAATTTCCTGTTTTTCTTCCTTTACATTGGATTAATTATCTCTTTTAAAAACCCTAAGGTTGGAGTTTGATGTTTTAGGATTTGGTTCTTGGTGATAGGGTGTGTGTGTCATGTCCTAGGTTATGTTCTTCTTATTTCTAAAGGTTTCACTCAATCTGCACATGGTTTAAGGTAGGTATTTACATCCCTCCTTCTTTTTATTGCACACTATATATTCTTAAGTCTTTTGAAATTTTTTTCTAATAAAATTGTATTTTTTAGTGGTTTTTAGTGAGTTTACAAATTGGTTTATAAAATATGAAACTTTATTAATTAGTTTCAATGTAATTAGGTGTATTCCATGTGTTTGATAAAATTCCTAAATAGATTTTTAATTGTTTTTTATCATTTAATTGATTTTTTTTTATTTTTAATGTTTTTGTATATTTTTTTATGGGTTGGAGGTTTTTTTGAATGGTTTTACTAATTATTTTGAACTTTTTATGATTTCTATTGTTGATCCCATTGATTTTAATACATAGATTGGATTGTTTTTTCTTATTGGATACTTTGGTGCCTCCTGTGAATATAGGTATATATATTCATATGATTAATCATATATATATGTGTGTGTATTCATATATATATATATATAGGTGCATGGATATATATGTATGAATTCATATAATTCCTTGATTTGATCTTGGAATTTTAAATGTATCTGGGTTTTCAAAACAACCTTTAAAAAGTGATTGGAAAATGAAAGTTTCATAAGAAATCCCTTAGGCCCATTTGGAACTTTTAAAGGATATTTGGAATGAAATTGTATTTTAAATGGATTTTCAAATGGATTTGTAAAACATAAGACTTGTTTCAAATTATAAAGGCATGGTTGGAATTTTGACATAGTTTCTACAATGGTGATCACCTCCATGGAATCCCTCTAATTTAAGGAGGGATTTAGCATGGTTACATGTAGGGAATTGGGATAAAAAATTAATAATTACTTCAGTTAATTCTTGATTGAGATATTTTATCTGAGGGAAAACTCACTTCCTACTTTTATTATCAACATTATTTGATTCTTAGTTGGGTTATCATCTTGAAATCATTCATGGAGTGAGAGGTGTTATAGATGGATAATGACTGAGAGGTCACATGGATATTGTGTCAGAACCTTAGAGTTTGTTTTTAGCATTATTTTTTGTTATTAATTATATAAATCTAGTAAACCTCTTTAAACCTATATCTTATTTTTATACCATTTTAGTCATATACTTTATACTGGGTTATTTTGGTTATGTATTCTATCTATGATCATTTCTTATTTTTTTATTTTTTATTTATTTGTGTTTATTAAATTGTAATGGATATATAATGTTTGGATGGGTCTTTCAAGAATTTATAGAGAATTTATTATATTTTTAAATCATTATTTATTGGAAAAAATCATCCCCAATGATTTATTAATATGGATTCAATGTTTTTCATCAGCCCAGGGAGATTGAGGATGACCCTGGGGTGTGTCACGGGATGGCTCGAGTTTGGTTTAGGGATATCCTAGGATGGTTCATCAAAAAAATGATATCATAGAATAGGTTTCTTAGAGACCTAGGTTATTCTAGTTCCCTATATTATTTGGAATGTATGGTAGATAGAGATATGGTCATCGAAACTCCAGAGGTAAGTATGGGAAGAATGTTGTGAGATCTTACTTGTCTTGGTCCTTGAGTTACCATGGGATGTTGGTAATTGAGTCTTGAGTTTGGATCATTATTTATTTTTTTCTAGTGTGTTTTGATTTATATTATTGGTATTTTGAATTATATCAAATTTTTTTGGGTAGTTTTGAGGTTTTCCGTTTTTTGGAGGTAAATAGAAAGGGATAATCATAGTTTTATGGTTACACTATATAGTCTAGAAAACTATGAAGGGAATGTTTGAATGGTTCTATTTTCTTCCAGTGGTGTTTTTCATGGTTGGTGCATGGTTCTCCAAATTGTGTGGCCAAACCATGTGAAATCACAATCTTCACTTTAAAATTTTTCATTGAACTCATTTTGATATAGTTTATTCTTAGGTTATGTTTGGATGTTATTGGGGTGATTTAAAAGATTTTTTTAGAGTGATTTGATGAAAAATTGTTTGATTTTAAAAGGATTTAAAAATTTTAAATTCATATTTAAAAGTGGGATTCCGTTTTGAAATTAAAGAAGGGGTGTTCCTTGGAATGAACTAGGGACTGTTTGAGGTCAAGGGCCTATATATGTTTTAAATGGAATGCTAGTGTGGTTTTGAAATAACTTCAAATAGAAAATTAAGGTTTAGAATTAAGGTGTATAATTTAAATTGTTTTTCAAGTACAATTTAAAATTTCGAGATTTTAATGTTAAATTATAAAATGGTTTAAGAATATATTTTTGAAATTATGTCTAGTGTATTTTATTGATTATTTAAATTTATTAATTGGAGACAAGGTTTAATTTTGGTTGGGGATGTTTTAAATTGGTGTTTTCATTGATTGATATATGTGTTTTATTTATTATTTATAGTACTACTACTAAAATAGTTTTGAAGGTTTAGACAGATTTGAGTATAACTTGCTCAGTTGATGACACCACCCAAACTTATGATAGAGTGGTGGAGTAAGTTCCCTATTAGATTTCATATTTCCTTATAGGTGTTCAAGTTTTCTTACAAGTTTTGGAGTGGATTAAAAAGTTTTAGGGAGTATTTTGATCTTTGGGAACTCTTAATTAATTGAGAGTGAGGTTCATTTTGGGATTGTTTGAAGGGATGAGTTTGGACCAATGGGAGAGGATCAACCCAACTCAGTTGAAAGTTTGGATGACATGGGAATTTTTTAATACTTTATTCACTAAGTGTTTCCTTCCTGAGGATTTTAATTTGTTAAATGTAGTAGATCTCATGAGTCTCTATTAGGGTTAATGGATGGTTAAGGAGTAACTATAACATTTGAATGAGTCAGTTCACTTTTTTTCTTTAGATCATACCAAATGATTCCTTGAAGGTGCACATGTTCATGAAGGGCCTTCATCCAGGACTTAGTGCTTGGGCATTCTAATCCCTCTTGCTTAGATGTTTGAAAGAATAGTTTCCACAATAGTCACTTGGGATACCTTCAGAAGTTCTGTAATTAGAAGAATCATCCTGAGATGATTTCCTTTCAACCTCAAAATCAATATGGTGGTTCAGTAATCTTTTGAGGTATTTCATTTTTCCTTTTCTTTTCCTTTATTTTTCATGATCTTCATTTCACTGTCTATGATCGTTGTTGTGTGGGTGTTTGTGTTTATTTAGTATGTATAGCGTTTTATACTCTTTTAGAGAGTGAGCATTTATCTTTAAGTAATTATATATTTTAATTCCTTTAGTTATTCTTCTTGAGTCTCATTCACTTGGACTTTGAGTGTGACATCCTTGTTGTTTTGGATGATCTATCCTTCTAGTAAATTCCAAAATGTTTGGTAGATCCACTATGGATCTCTATTTTTTAGGTTTATTATTACATTGCTTGGGTTTGAGTGTGTTTGGTGGTGGATTTTCTTTTAGTGGATTTCTTTTCTTGGTGAGTTTTAATGATTCATTTAGAAGTTTCGTCCTCCTTTTGACTAAAACCATAAGCTTTTTTCCTTCATTTTGGAACTAAGTTGGTTTCTAGGGGTAGAAATCATTATGGTGGGGAGTGTTATCACATCCCAGTCATTTTTATTTTCCTATTATTTTAATAATTTATTTATCTGCAATTTAGTCCATGAATTTTAGGCTAAGACCCTTTGATTTTTTATGTTTTTTTGTTTCCAAAATGTGTTTTCCTATGCACATGGTTAGTGCACACAGTGTAGAGGAAACTATGTCGCTACCCTTACATAATGGTGTTATCAGTCTGTTTTCTTCTATCAAATTTTTTTTACATGGTTGTCACATGGTTGAGTAAAAACCATGAAAACCCCAAGGGAAACTCTGTGGGAGTTTGGGGTGTCTAAGAGATGGAACACATCTTACAGTGTAATGACCTGAGAATTTAATATATGTTTTCCTCTATTAATTAAAATATTTTTAATAGCTTTATCCGCACAAAAAATTGAATTTAAATGAAACTGATACTTATTTATATAAAATATAAATATTTAATTATGATCATTATAACCTATTCATTGATTTAGTGAGAATGAATAAGAGTAACCACTTTATGAAATATTTATATAAAGAAAATAAAGGCTACTTTTAATATGAATAAAAGTCAATTAGTGTAGCTAAATATTTTATAAGACTGATTTATACTTTAAAATATAATTCTAAAATTGTATTTTTATATGAATATAAATATATTATGTATAAAATATATTTTTAATATATATTATCACTATTTATATTAATTATTTATTGGAAATAAAAATAAGAATGTTTGATATTTTAGAATTTTATTTTCCTATGAAAATGTTTTTCATTATATTTAAATTATCAAATTATATAATTTTAGTTTGAAAAAATTGACTTCATTTTTGGATTTATAATAACAATATTATCTAAATATTAATTTTTTGTTTTTTTAAGAAATAATTATTTTTTGGGTGAATAGTGAAAATGTTGAATTTATTAATATTGTCACTCTTATGAAATTATTTTATCTTATGAATACATAGAATGTTTTTTAAACCTTTTCATATAGAATTATATATTTTGAATTATAATAAATCATTTCAAAATACTATTTTGAATTTATAAACTCATGCTCAATATTTTGAAAACTTATGTGGTGTTTTAATGAAAGTTGTTTTTTGACTGTTTTGTTTCATTAATTATTACATGATGAAATGAAGTTTTGTATTACTTTTATTGTTAAATAAATATTTTTTTTATTTATAATAATTATTTTAAATTCATTATAATCTATGTAAATGATAATTTCATCCAAATCAAAAATATTTTTTCTTAAATATAAAATTTTTCAAAAAATGTGTTTTTTTTGCATGTTGCATACACATGTGTTAAGAAAATAAATATAGGATATTTATTTAATAATTTTTATTTCATATTTTGAATAAAAATTTTTTAATTGGGTGAAATTATCTAATCTTAATTTTTTTTCATTAATTTTAAGTACTAAAGTTAAAAATTAATTACCAAGGTAAAAGTTAATTTGGGCAAAAGGTTAAAAGTAAAATAAGCCTTAAATCACTCTTAACTTGTCTCAAAATGAATTTATGAGATGATTTTCAGACTTGTCAGTTTCAAAACCCCCTATTTGTACACTTTTCATCCATTTATCCTTGGACAATGTCATCTCATTATTAAAAAAGTGATGTGTGTTTCTAAGAGTACCCTTTTCCTCTTTTATTAAAGGGGGTCAATTACACCATTTAAAACATACATTTATCCTTAGAATTCATCCTTAAAAATATATCCTTATAATCTCCCTAAAATCTTATCCCATAAACATAAGCCCTTGGTCACTCATAGTTAGCCTAATCCATTCATTTCCAAGGGCACTAATGAGGAAAGATCAGGTCTCCAATGTATATATTATCTCCTTCTTAAGTTTTTTTCTTAATATTGCTCTTCAAATATCACATTACCATAATAATATGATAAATTTAGTATCATTAGTATAATTTTATTTTTTTATATTATTGGTAAAAACCTTATTTATTTTTTTCCAACCACTTAGAAAAAAAAAGAATGTCAATTTTGCATGTGCACGGACTACTGCCTCCATGAAGAATCATTTTTTCATCTTTCTTCTAGTTTTTCATTATTTTTACAAAAATACTAAGTCATAGTTTACTATCATAAAATCATAAAAATAATATCATTATGATTCCGATATAATGATATTATTATAGGTTTCAGGCATAGTAGAAGTGCCTTGATGGGCGTAAAACAAATAAAATTTTATCAATTTGATTGATCATTTGCAATGTTATAAATGAAGTGAATGCCATGAACAATGAAATTTTTCCATTGAATATTAAAATAAATGAAACCCATAACCTTAAGAGTGTATTTTCATGTTAAATTTATAATTAATTTATTTATATCACAATAAATTATTATCCCATCTTAGGTTCTTTCTTCGATGTACATATTGATCGTTTTGAAAACCCTTTTCCATATTACCTTTGTTTCTCTATATGGATCCATGTGTAGAATTACTATAGTGATGATAAACACATAATCCTTTGATCCATGATCAAATATTATTTATTATTGGGTGTTATCATGTTCAATCAATCATTTTTCATCATCCGCCTTGATCACTTCTAGTTCCTTCGAACTTGAAGGAAACTCCCTAGCACTTCTCATTCTTGAGAGGAAGAGATGAGGAGGTATTCGAGAGGGAAGTTTATTTTTCCTAGTGATTATCAATAATAGATTTAAACCAACATAATAGACATAGAAATATATTTATAGAGACAGAGTTTAGGTAAAAAAATATTATTTAATTGTGTATCATCCCTTAAATAATATTATAATTATTATTAATTTATAGTGTGCTATAACTTGCATGAAAACAAATTTTATTTTATTGTCTTGTAAATTAATATTCGTCATTGAATACGATCTAGGTCCTCTCAAACTCATCATCATTTATTGAATGCCTGAATAAATATTTTATTCACTTAAATAAATATTTTATTCAAAGTCCAATGGATAAATATTTATTAAATATTCAATAAATATAATAAATATTTTATTCACAAACCAGTAAATAAATACTTATTATATATTCATATAATCAAATGAATTATTTATTAACAATTATTTATTTATTTATTACCTTACGAATATTAGAGATCAATAAAACTTAGATAAAATTATTCATCGGTCTTGAGAATAATATTTATTTCATTAATTAAATTCTAATAGAATTTAATCAAGATCAATAAAAACACTTGATTTATAACCCTCTATGATTTTTTCTCCTTGTAATTAGGTAGGCATTCCTAAATTTTATGATTACTATCTTGAAATAGGTTAAGGAACCCAAGAGAAAAAAATGATGTTATAATGATGAAAACCACATACGAATACTCATTGTATAATATGATCCCTTTGTCACAATATCTCATTAAGTAGGTTCCACATCTCTATCATATACATATATTCTTGATACAGCTTTCTTTAATTACCTAAAATAAACATCATTACACCATGGACATGGAATTTAATATGAAAATTATATTTTAATCAAAGGGATAAGATATCAATTTTGATAAAAATTAAAGGGACAAATCCTTCTTCTACTTATCCACTAATAACATGTCATTCATGATGCACCCAATGTACCCTAATTACCACCAACATATAGTGTGATAGTTTTAGTTAGTAAATATAAGTGTATGAATCATTGCATGAATTAATGATAATATTAAAGTCTATGGACCATTACACATTCTCATAAATAGGAATATTTGATGGCACTAAAATATGTGGAATTCATACTGGTGAGTTTATTATCATAATCATCCATTATGGATATTTCCAAGTTCAAACTTCATGAGAAGAATCCTCATTATCTTACGAGTACTTTCACCTAATATTCTATTTACTATGTGACCTATCATAGTATGTTATCTAACTATAGAGATATATTTAAGAGATATCATCATAGTATCTCAAGGTCCTTATCATAGTGGGGAACTGGTATGACCTTATTAATATGACAGATACCCTAGGACATTATCAAATTAATTTTATTAATAAGAACAATAAATATGTGATAAGATGTTTATGTTAATATTAAATATTTTAATATATATGTAATCTAAAGTAAAAATTAGTTGGTTCTAAGGAACCAACTCCAACAAACTCCCACTTTCACTAGATCCAACTACTAATGACTTTTTAGTCCACACATGTTAAAAATGATTCTGCAAAGTATGGATTCATTTGTTAATCCTACCATGTTTTTATGGATAGGGTTGGTTAAGCCACATGTCTATGTGATAAATCTATTTACTGCAACATTACTATCATGAAAAAATCCCTCAAGTAGTGATATAAATGAGTATCCACATCTTGTTCCCATGTTATAATCCTAACATCCTCACTAAATCCATAGTCAAATTTTATCATAAAATAGTAAATCTCTTTCTGTTGGTATAAACCAAAATTGGAACAGGGCATTTCTAAAATGCTTATTAAGCTACATCAGATTCCACAATGTACTCAGATATTGTAGATATGGAAACCACTGGCTGAAATAAGTTTTTATTGCATATTACTATATACTTATCAATGATACTAGATTAAACTTAACTAAATTAAGATAAGTGTTCAATTACCTTGATCACTAGTATTCCCACTTCTCTATACACCATGAACTCATTTAGTTCTACTTTTCCAAGTACTATCAGATAGTTCTCCATTACCACATATTTGGGTTTTCACAGTGCCACCCCTTTAACAGCGCTAAAAAAACTGATAAAGGGTACTTTTAATAGCACTAAAAAACATTGTTAAAAGTACCCCTTTATCAGCACTTTTTTAGCGCTGTTAAAGGGGTGTTTTATTAGCGCTTTTTTAAAAGCACTGATAAAGCCCCCCCCCCCACATCAGCATGTTTTTATTATCACTGATAAAGGGTATATTTAAAAAAACATTAAAAGTAATATATATTAATATATAAATATATTGATATTGATATAAATATAATATATATTTTTTAAATTTTTTTTAGATAAGGATAAAAAAATTAAACTTAATATATAAGATCTTTAGTAAAAAAAGATTATGAAATAATTAAAAAAAATTAATTAATAATTTTTTTATTTTATCAAATAATAGTCATTTAATAACAATTTTAATATAAAATTAATAAATAAATAAATAAAAGATCTAAAATAAGTTAAAAAATAACTCAAACTTCAAACGGCCTGGACTTTTGATTCGGGTGTCCATTTGAGATCTACCACATATCAAATCAAAACTTGAAATGAGTTTTATGCTCCTGTGATAAGGGGACCCGTTCAAGGTTTTTTTAGACCAAAAAAGTCCTAGAAGGCTTCCAAAACTAAGTTTTTAGTCAGCGTACCCTGATTTTTTAACATTTGATGGATTTTCAAGCACATTTATGGGGGTATTTTTGACTTTTTTTGGTGGGGACTAAATTTATTCATGGGTATTACATTAATATTGATGTAATGGTTTTGAAATTTTATAATTTTTCATAATGTAATATTATTTATAATCAAATATATAACAATATATACATATTTTTTATATATTCACACCTAAAAACTTAATTTTATAAATAATTAATTAAACATATTTACATATAAAATATATTTATTAATACATAATCCTTTATAAATAAAAATTAATATCCATTTTATTTAAAATACAAAATATGAATATTTATATACTAATATAATGTGTGTGTGTGTGTCTATATATATATTAGTGTGTGTGTGTGTGTTTTAGAAAACTGATATATATTATCTATATATTCTAACATATAAATAGACATATTGATATATAATAATGTAAATATATATAAATATATATAATTATACTTACAGATACACATGTATATAATATATATACATGTGTGTGTATGTTGTATATGTGTATTTATTTATAAACACACAAAAAATTAAAACTAATCTTACAAATATATATTAATATATGAATAAATATATAACAAAATATATATTAATATATGAATAAATATACAGATAAAAATATAACTATATATATATAAATAGATATAAATATATATTAATATACGAATAAATAAATAAATGTATATATATATATTAATATAACTATATATATATATATATTAATATTAATATATTTTAATATATGAATAAATATAACTATATATATAAATAGATATATCATTAAATTAATAAAAAAATTAACATGGAGGAGTGGTAAAGTGTCCAACGCATAGGGAAGAGGTCTTGAGTTCGAATCCAGGGAGAGGCAGGGGTGTGCACGCAAGTGTAGGGGTGACTAGCACTATTAAAGGGCTGGGGAGGGTGCTGTTAAAGGCTGGCTAGTGGGGGTGGGCACGAGTGGGGGGATTTCAAGCCCTGTTGAAAGGGGGTGGAGAGTGCTATTTAAAATGGGTGGAGGGCGCTGTTAAAAGGGGTCTCCAATTTTTGGGTTTTTTTTTTAAATTACATTTTTTGAATTTTATCAGCACTTTTTAAAAAGTGTTGATAAAAGGGGTCTTTCATCAGTGCTAAGGAAAGTCCCTTACTGAACTGGGTTTACTCTCCATTCTAGTCCTGTTTATCTCACGAGATATCAATATTTACCAAATGAATTAGAGGGGGATATAGTTCCCACCCATAACATGATTAAAATAATATATACATGTGTCATAAGATTATAAAACATTAATTATATCAAAAACTATGAAAATAAATCAGTTTCATAAGCATTACATCATAGCATAACCCATGGAAAAGAAATGGGTTTCATATACATTTAATCTTAACATAACCCATATAAAATAAATGGATTTAATAAACATCTCTTCATCATAATCATAAACCATTTAGATAAATAATAATAATTTTATCCATGTATCATATCCCCAGTAAATAATAAGTAACATCAAAGTATTTCGTCATATATGGAAAATTATATTGAAATACAAATCAATTGAAACGATTCTTGAGGAAAATATCATTTATTTGAAAATCACATTTTTAAAATTAAAAATTAATAAAATATTATGGAAATACTTTTATTTGATAATAACCTTGAAAATTTATAAATTAATCCTCAATGAAAATAATTTTCATGATGTTGGGAAATTCTGTTCATGTTGTACATGTTAAAACAAAGATTCCTTTCACATTTTTAGTAAAATCTAAACGGGTATTTTTTAGAAAATGACATGAAGATTACTTTAAAAAAATTGTAAAAAGTAAAACATGGGTAAAATTTTCTTTAATAAATCATTTATTTAATGTTGAAAATCTTTTTGAAAATATTTTTTGGAAACATGGTTTTGGAAGAAAAAATGGTTTTCAACCAAAGAGAGAAATAAATATGATTTTTATTAAAACATTCTTTTGACCTATTGAGTACATAAAGAGAGGAAAATAAAGGTAAAATATATATTATAATGACATAACCAGAGTATAAGAAATTTATGATTTTACAGATATATGGATCATAATATTTCATCATTGAAAACATAATCATAAACAATCCTAATAAACGATGAGATTGTATCATAAAACCCTTACCACTTTAGTAACATTGAATCATAAGCCCAAATGTAAGAATAATAATAAATTAAACATAAAATATAATTATAATAAATAAATTAATGATATTAAATTTCATATTTTTTGTATATACACCTCATAAAAGAAGATAGGTGCATAATTTAACGTATGTCCCAAAGAAGAAAAATTAAGACAAAAACCTATACCGTAATGGTAACCTTGAAAACATAAACCCAAAAAAAAATATCCTAAAATGGATACTTAAATAAAAATATTTTTCAATGTAATAATCATAAAATAAATGCATGGGTAGTATATACACCACATAAAATAAATAGGTGGGGAATATGACATGTGTCTCACATAAGTAAAAAGTGAGACGAAAATATATTACCTTAAGTCTCAAATTACTTTGCACACATTAAAAAATACTTCATAAAAAATATAATTTTATTATAAATATATTTTATAACCATAATTGTATATATCATACCATATATGATTTACTTATGACCTTTTATTTCCCATTTATTAATAATTCCATGTTAAATTCACATTACGAGCAATAACTACTTTGTTTTTCATGTATGTTTTGATTTTATATTTTTGGTAATATTAATTTTATCATGGTTCCATAATCTTCATAATATTAAAAATTATATAAATATCATATATATTTATTATATATTTATTTATATTAATCCATTAAAGTTGGAGATAGAAAATGAAATGCATTGTTCATGGAGACGGTGGGTCGTATGTACGCATGAACGCTATTTTCATTTACTCTCTGGGTTTAAAGAAATAAATATAAATAATATATTACCATTATATAATCATTATTATATCATATATATCAGATATTTTCATTAAAATCATCCTTATTACCTTCCATATAAAGCGGTAATGAATCACATCTCTTCGTGAGGTGGTAGTCCATCGTATCATATTCCCATAGAATGAGACATAAGAAGATATATGTAATATAATAATTACGTAAGTATAATAATATCATAAATAACATATATAAAAATTTAATCCATCATTATATCCATCCATGAGAAGAGATGATGAAAAATGAATAACATCAGTTCGTGAGGCGGTAGTTCATCGTATACACTATCAACAGTTTTGTTTCCCATTTGATGAAAGTGGAGATGGATATATATTATTAAATTAATATAATAAAATATAATTATATGTGATATGTTTTTTTTATTATATCATCATAATTTAAAAATATTTTAAGGATTTAAAAAAATAAATAAAACAAAAATGCATAGTTAAGGACTTTACCTCTTCTTCAGAAAACCTCTTTAGGTTTAACTTGAAGCCTTCCTAGATTTGATTTATGATCTCACAAATTCCTATAGGATATGGGGAGTGATATAAGGAATATATTTTGGCATTTATTTTATGAGTAAATTATTTTGAAAGATTGAATAGGAGAGGAGAAGGGTAGCCTTTTATAAGTGAGGTGAGTGTCACACTTGTAATATTTTGAAAATAAAAAGATGTACCCATGATTTTCCCATGTCAAAAGAGTCAAAATGGACCATTATATATCCTTATACATGATAATTTCCACATATTTCCATAAAATGGGTTTTAGACAAGTTTTTTTAAATTTTTAACCTTTATCATTTTATTTTAACCACCAGTAAACCCATTTTTACCTTAATCGCGGTAAATAATTTTTACTATTTTTACTATTAATTATGTTAAATAATTGATTTGAACTTATTAAATAATATAAATTATGATTGTAACAAATATTGAATCCATTTTTATAAATTTAACTCACAAAATTGGCATAATTTAACTTAAAACTAAACCCACATATGTGATAAGAAAGCGAGTTTTCAAAGGGAAAAATTTTCATAAGTAGAGAAAGTTTTAATATCAAAATTAAATATTAAATTGATTAAAATAAACTAAATTGGATTAATAAATATATAATCTAAATAAATTTACTTTTAAAACCATATTAAAATAATTTTTAAGTTTTTAAATGTTGTAAACAAAAATAAAATTTCTAACAAAAATTAGTATTTTTCACTATTCACTAAAAAATTTATATTTTCAGAAAATTATCAAAAAAAATAATCCAATATAATTTTGACATGTAGATTCAAAAAAATATTATTTTTTAAAATAAATTTTCTAGAAGTGGTAAAAATTAATTTTATTATTTGTTCTCAAAATGCAATAAAAACATTTTTTTAGAAAATAGTATTTTCGAAAAATATATTGACTTTCTAAAAATTAAGTATTTTGTTATCAATATGTTTTATTTATGTAAAACCATTATACTTATTATTTAAAAATTAGTTATTAATATTCATATCACTAAGTTTAATTTCTAGCTTATAATGGTCTCATTTAAATAATAATATATCACGGTTTGTTAAAACTCAATGTTCTATGTAACAAAAACTATAGAAGAAATTAAATTTATGCATAGAAATTAATAAAATATCAGGGTGTTACATTCTACCCCCATTAAAATTAATTTACCCCTAGAAATTTTTCACACTGATACAAATATAATAGGACACTTCTGCCTCATCATATCCTCATGTTCCCATGTAGCTTCCTTAAACTGGTGGTTTTTTCACAAAACTTTGACTAAGTGAGTGGTCTTGTTTCATTGAACTTTCTCTATTAGATCTAGGAATCTCCACATGTTATTTATAATAAGAAATATATTTCTCCAATGGTATAACCTATATGTTTATTATATTTTAAGGATCAGGTATGTGCTTCCTCAGGAGAGATACATTGAACATATTATAAACTTTGGATAGGTTTGGTGGAACCTCCAACCAATAGGCTACCATCCCAATACGGTCAAGAATTTTAAAGGGACTGGTATAACTAGGTATTATTTTTCCTTTATTTCCAAATCTCATTACCCTCTTCCATGTAGAAATTCTTATAAACACCTTATCACTAACTTAAAATTCTAAATCATGCCAGTAATTATCGGCATAACTTTTCTGCCAACTTTGTAACGCTCTTATGTACTGCTAAATAGATCTAACCTTTTATTTAATTTATTAAACTATCTCAGATACCAATAGATTTATTTCACTAAATTCATCCTAGTACATTTGTGTTATACACTTATTTCCATAGAGGGTTTCATAAGGATCCATTTTAATGCTCTATTGAAATCTATTTTTGTATGAAAACTCAACTAGAGAAGGGTTTTGATCCCAACCGTCATTAAAATCTAGAGAAAAATATATCAATATTTCCTATAGGGTTTGAAATATTATATTGTATTGAACATCTATTTGAGGATGATATGTAGTGCTGAAACTCAACTCCATATCAAGATCTTGTTGAATACTTCGCCAGAACTTTGAGGTAAACCTCAGATCCTAATCAGACACAATGGAATGTGATACTCCATGAAAACTTATCAATTACATAATGTATATCCTAGAAAGATTATCCCAATAGAAATATTCTACGATAGTGATGAAGTGTTCTTAATTTTTAAAGTGATTAACTACAACCCATATAACATTATTCTCTTTAGGCATTTTGGGGAGTCCAACAACAAAATCTATGGCGATGTTTTTCCATTTTCATTCTAGTATTGGTAATGGATGTAACATTCCCTAAGACTTTTGTCTATCAGCATTAAATTACTGACATACCAAGAACTTAGATACAAACTCTACGATATCTCTCTTCATTCCATCCCATCAGAAATACTATTTCAAATCATTATACATCTTCATACATCCAGGATGAATAGAGAATGAAGAACTATGATCTTTACTAAAAAATACTTCTCAAAATCCAGTATGGATAGAAAACGGACATGGTTCCCAAAAATTATCATTCCATCATGATTAAGGTTGAAATCAGAAACATTTCTAACCTTCTTTTATAGATCTACATCTTCCTTTTGTGCCTCTTCAATCTTAACTTAGATAGATGGTTGAACATTTAATTGATAAAGATAATATTTCTCTCTTTCCTTTAGAATTTCCAGATCCATCCTTTGTAAATAAAAAAAATATTGGATCTTTTGTGATCAGTATCATGGATAATATTACATGATCTTTTTGACTCAAATCATCAGCCTCCTTGTTCACTTTACCAAGTTAGTAATGTATTAAGATGACATAAACTTTAATCATCTCTAACCATCTTCTCTAGTGCATATTCAACTCTTTATATGTTAATATATACATTAAACATCTGTGATTGATATATATATCAAACTTTTCTCTATAAAGATAATTCCTCTATATATTTAATGAAAAAAATTCTGCAACTAATTCCAAATCATTAGTTGTGTTAATTTTTTTCATAAACTATGTCATTATGAATAATAATGCATCCCAATCCCTTTTTGGGTGCATCACTGTAGACTATAAACCCTTATCCACTTTAGGGTAATGTAATAATAGGTTAACTAATTAATCTTCTCTTCATTTATTTGAAATTTTCCTCACATTCATCTGTCTATAGAAACTTGGATCCCTTTTGAGTTAACTTGGTGAGTGGATTAGATAGTCATGATAAATTCTCAAAAAGCAGTTAATAGTATCTATCTAAACCAAGAAAACTATGAATATTAGTCATTTTGGTTGGTCTAGGCCAACATATAATAGCCTTTTTCTTTGATGGATCTACAAATATTCCCTCTCTTGAGATTATATGACCCAAAAATGAAACCTTTTGCAGCCAAAATTTACACTTGAATTTTTTATATTGTTTCTCTTTCCTTGTTTATTTAGTAAAATTCTTAAGTAATTTTTATGTTGTTCCTTACTCTTTAAATAGATAATAATATCATCCATTAATACTACCACAAACTAATCAAGGTAATATTTAAATACTTTATTCATTAAATCCAGAAACATAGCATGGTGATTGGTAAAAATGAATGGAATCACTATATATTCATAGTTTTTGTACCTTTTATAGAATGTTCCTCATTATTTACTCTTAATTAATGATATCCAAAACAAAGTTCAGTCTTGTAAAAGTATTTATCTCCATGTATTTGGTCAAATTGGATGTCAATACAGGGTTGAGGGTATTTTTTCTTGATCGTGATCTTGTTCAGCTCTTGATAATTGATGCATAGCCACATCTATCCATATTTATTTTTTATAAAAAGAACAGGTGAACCATAAGGTGACACACATGGGTGAATTAATCCCTTTTTAAGGTTCTCATAGAGTTTATTCTTTAATTATTGTAACTCAATTGGGGTTATTCTATAAGGATTCTTTAAAATATGCATGGAACCAGGTATGAGTTCTATTAAGAACTCAAATTCACATTTTTTGGAAGACTTGGAAACTCTTCTGGAAATACATCAAAAAACTCCCACACAATAGTTATATCATCAATGTTGATTTTCTCCCCTAGTATCTGAGATAAAATCCCCTCTTCAATAGTAATCAAACTCATACAATGGATCTGATTTCCATCATAAGTTTATATTTATCACCAGACTGATAGAAGATCATAATTTAGTTTGGCATTTCAAACAGGACTTCCCTTAATCATCAACTAATGAGGGATTTATGTATATAAAGCCAATCCATTCCAAAGATAACATTAAATTCAACAATATGATGAATGAAAAGATTTGCAGGAAGTACATTCTCACAAACTTCAACCGAAGAGGAATCATATACTTGATATGTGATCATCATACCATTAGGGGTTTTCACTAATAATTATACATCTGATCATTTGGGTAGAATATGGATACCATTATAAAATTCTATAGATATGAAATAATGGGTATATCTAGAGTCAAATAATACATTAGCAGTTCTAGAGTGCATGGAAAGTGTACCCTTAACCATTTCATTATCACACCTCTCATCAGAAAAAATGATCACGTGATATTTACCTTTGTCTCTTATCTTAATAGGTTTATAACATCGATCATCGTCATTGAACATTGAGTTTGGTAAATAGTTTTCATAATTCATATACTCCATAAATTTGAAACACTAGAGTGGGGGTGGTGCATTTTGTAGATATTTATATCTATTTGTATCATTAGCTAACTTTTTCCCATCACTTTAGAATTTGATTTCCCAATTACCTTACTTTCCACACTTAAAACATTTACCATTCCCATTAATACAATATCTTCCATGTTTCCTTCCACACTTTGATCATGAAGAAAATATCATCTTCTTTTATCTATAGTTTTTATAGTTTCCTTTGAATTCCATTTTTCTTTTCTTATCAAAACCATCAGATTGATGGGTAACTTTGATATCCATTTCCACCTTGAGATCACATCAAATGATTTATTCATAGTTACTGAATTCCATTATAGATAAATCCCTTTAAAGAATTTATTTTAAGCCACTGAAGAAACGATCAACATTACTTTCTAGTTATATGATAATGTCAGAATCATTCCTTGAAAGTCTTGTTAAATTTGATTATAGGTACTGACAGATTCATCATCCTTCTACTTTAGCTCAAGTAATTCCTTCTCCATTTTTATATGAATAATATGAGAGGATTACTTATTGAAAAATAAGATCTTAAACTCATCCCACTCTATAGAGTTAATTTCATCATGTTCCCTTGTATTCTTGATGAGATTCTACCACTGATCCACTTTATCTTCCAAATGATGGGCAGTAGAAATGAATTTTTCATGTTCCAAACACTGGAGAATAAAAAATTTCTTTTAAGTGGTACTAATCCATTGATCAATAACTATTAGATCAGTGGATCCATTTATGTAAGGTGGACGTTTCATCATGAAGGACTCAAAATAATGGTGTTCCCTCCTTTTTTTCATTTGGAATTTCAGCATAATTCATGGCTTGGGAAAGTTGTGTGAGTATAGAAATGAAATTTTTAATTCTAGCTCCCATAACTTTTGGCTATTCAGGAGGAAAATCATTTCATTATCTACCACACTCAGTATTAATATAGTTTCTTTAGGTTACCTACATTGACTAAAACCAAAAATCATAGTGTAAGCAATAATAATCATAGTGGAGAACCTCATGATCATTAAAAAATCCCTTATAGGATGTCTAAATCATGAAACCTTTTTTTAATATATAACACATTAGGCTTAACCTACTTCATTTATGGTCATTATTCAAGAGTTTTTGAATTTTTAAATTATATCCCCCCGGAGTGTAAAACCAGGTGTGTAGCAAGACCCATTATCGTGCACCAAGTGATGATCGAGTCCAGCTCAATGCACCCTTTTTGGAGTTATTTCCCATAGATACCTCTGTGCCAAATCCAAATCTATTTGTAGTATCCAGACAGGGATGTAATTTCTTGTAGACCACTCTCTCTATCCTTTAATAATATTCCAAGACATTTTCCTATTCTTTGACTCATCCTTAGACTTGTCATTAGACATATCCTTAGGCATATCCTTAGGGTTCTCACTAAAGTTTTCTTATCCTAGTTACTAAAGGTTAACTACACCTTTATTTTATACTAACTGTAAAGACCCAAACTTATCATACATAAATACTACATCTTAATATGTGAATATCCGTTATATAATATAATTATCTACACCAAAATTGTTTAGGTTTAGTGCCATTGTAAACTTGGACACATAAACATCTGTTCTACAAGTGAGCTACATCATCTCCCACTATATTACTAATAACTAGAACCCTTATTATACATATCATACATAATACCTTTCATTATAACCTGGGGAAAGAAAAAATAAGGAAGGGTGGGATCAGATGCTTAGTAAGGGTGAATAAGGGATATATCAATATATCATGAGTATAATGGTATGATAACACCATAATAACATTTGAAAACCATGCCCTGCATATCATAGATCATAAACCTGAGTCATGGAATAAATCATGGTAGTTCATAAGACATGAATCATAATAGAATAAAATAATATGAACCATAATAATATAACATTGGTATAAGGCATAGATTTATGGCATACACATAAGAATAGAAAATTATTTCCATAATAGGTCAATGATCATTTAAAAAACTATCATAGTAGAATGGGTTCACTCAGAAAAACATCATAATAGTCAAGTTTTACTCCCAATACTATCAAAGTGGATAGAGTCCCTTACTGAACTGAGTTCACTCCCCATTTTAGTATTATTTATCTCATAAGATATCAAAATTTACCTAATGCATTTGAGATATAGGTCCCACCCATCACATGATTAAAATCATATATACGTGTAACATAATATCATAAAACATTCATCATATTAGAACCCATGAAAACAAATTTGTTTCATATGAATTATATCATAGCATAACCCATGGAAAAGAAATCAGTTTCATATACATTTCATCATAGCATAACTCATGGAAAGGAAATGGATTTCATAAAAATCTCTTCATCATAATCACAAACCATTTAGGTAAATAATAAGAAGGATATCCTTGGATTATATCTCTAATAAATCATAAGTAACATAAAAGTATGTCATATTATATTGAAAATTATTTTGAAATAAAAATCACTTGGAACGTTTCTCAATGAAAATATGACTTATTTGAAAATAACCTTTTTAAAATTATAAATTCATAAAATATTGTGTAAATGATTTTATTTGAAAATAACCTTAAAATTTTATAAATTAATATTTAAATAAAGTAATTTCCATTATGTCAGGGAATTGTATTCATGTCTTACACATTAAAACAAATATTCCTTTCAGATTTTTAGTAAAATCCAAACAGTCTTTGATTGGAAAACCACATCAAGATTCCTTTAAAAAATTATAAAAATTAAAAAATAGGAAAAACATATATTAATAAATTATTTATATAATGTTAAAAACATTTTTGAAACAAAAATTAGAAAATATGATTTTTTGAAGAAAATAGGGTTTTTGACTGAAGGGACAAATAAATATAATTTTTATTTAAAATATTATTTTAACCTATTGAGTACATAAAGATAGTAAAACTAATATAAAACATACATTTTCATCAAATAACCATAGGAGAATAAAATTAATGTGTTTCTTGATAAATGGATCATAATATTTCATCATCAGAAACATAATCATACACAATCTTGATAAATGATGAGATTTTATCATAAAACCCTTACCACTTTAGTAACATTGAATCATATTCCCCAATGAAAGAATAAAATTAAATGAAACTTAAAATATCATGATAATAAATAAATTAATGATATTAAATTTCAAAGGTACTGTATATACACCTCATAAAAGAAGATAGGTTCATAACTTAATGTATATCCTAAAGAAGAAAAATTGAGACAAAATCCCATACTGCATTGGTAACTTTGAGACCATGAACCCCATAAAAGATTTAACTTAAAATGGATATGTAAATCACAATGATTTTCAGTATAATAATTATAAAATACATTCATGGGAATTATATATACCACATAAAATAAATAGGTGGTGAATATGGCATGTGTCGTACAAAAGTAAAAAAGTTAAACAAAAATCCCTTACCTTAAGTATCGAATTCATTAGTATAAATTAAAAACTCATGTATAATAAATAAAATTTTATTATAAATATATTAAATAGCCATACTAATATATACCATACCATATATTATTTACTTATGACCTTTTATTACCTGTTTATTAACAATTCCATGTTAAATTCGCATTTCGGACAATAAATGCTTTGTCTTTCATGTATGTTTTGATTTGTTATTTTTAGTAATATTAATTTGATCATGTTTACATAAAATAAAAAAATTTATCAATGATATAAATATCATATATATTCATTATATATTTATTTATCATAATCTATAAAATTTATATATAGAAAATGAAATACACCATCTATGGAGATGATAGGTCATATGTATGCATGAACGTTGTTTCGATTTCCTTGAAGGTTTGAAATAAAGAAAGGTAAATAGTATATTAAAATTATAGAATAATTTTTATTTCATATATATCACATTTTTTCATTAGACTCATCCTTATTTCCTTCCATGTAAAGCGTAAACAAATCACATCACTTCATGTGGCGGTAGTCCGTCATACACACGAGCAATGTTATCTCATTCCCACATAATGGTACATAAGAAGGTATATGTGATATAATAATTAAAGAAGTATTATAATATCATAAATATAGTATATAAATATTTAATACATTATTATTTATGGCTATGAGAGGTGGTGATGGAAAATGAATAGCATCAGTTCGCAAGGCGGTAGTCCATCGTACACACGATCGACGATTTGTTTTCCCATTTGATGGAGGTGGAGATATATATAGGTTATTAAATTAACATAATAAAATATAATTATATAATATATACTAGTTTTAATATATCATCATATTTTAATAATATTTTAAGGATTTATAATAATAAGTAAAATAAAAATGTATAGTTAAGAACTTTACCTCTTCTTCAAACAACCTATTTAGGTTTAACCTAAAGCCTTCCTAGATTGGATTTATGTTCTCAAAAATTTATATAGGATATGGGTAAGAATGTAAATAAGATATATGGGTTTAAACCAAATGGTTTTGGAAGTGTTAATAGGAGAGGAGAATGATTGGTCATTTATAAGTGTGGTGAGTGGAACACTTATAATTTTTTGAAAAGAAAAGGATGTACCCATATTTTTCACATGAGAAAGGATAAAAAATGAACCATTATATATAATTATACATTATAATGTCAAAATATATCCAGAAAATATATGTTTTATTATATTTGGGTCATTTTTAATCCTTATCTATTTAGTTAAACCCCCTGGTAAACTCATTTTTACCTTAACCGTAGTAAATAATTTTTACTATTTTTACTATTCATTATAGTAAAAAATTAATTTGACATTATTATATAATATTAATTATTATAATCCCAAATATGGAATCCATTTTTCAAAATTAAACTCATATAATTTTCATTATTTAATTTAAAATTAAACCCATAGATGTGATAAGTAAGCGGGTTTTCAAAGGGAAAATTTTCATAAGTAGGGAAAATATTAATATCAAAATTCAATATAAAATTGATTAAAATGTCCTAAATTGGATTAATAAATATATAATTGAACTAATTTTACTTTTAAAAAATATTAAAATAATTTTTAAGTTTTTTAATGATGTAAATTAAAATAAAATTCTTAATAAAAACCAATATTTTCCACCATTCATTAAAAATTTTACCTTTTCAGAAAATTTGTAAAACTTTACTCCAAGATAATTTTGACATATAATTTAAAAAATATTTTTATTTTTTAAAATACATTTTATAAAATTGGTAAAAAAATAATTTTATTATTTTTTCACAAAATTCAAAAAAAACATTTTTTTATAAAATAGTATTTTTTAAAAATATAAAGACTTTTCTAAAAATTAATTACTTTTTTATCAATATGTTTTATTTATATAAAACCATTATACTTAATATTTAAAAATTATTTATTATTATTCATATCTCTAAGTTTAATGGCTAGGTTATAATGGTTGTGTTTAAATAATAATATTAATAGTATATCAAGGTTTGTTAAAACCCAATGTTATGTGTAACACGTGGTATTGAAAAACTTAAATTTATTTGAAAAAAAATCATAAAGTATCAGGTTGTTACATATGTACTATGAAGATATTTATAAAACCCATGGATCTATTTTTTAGATCTTATTCCCAAGAACATAATTGTTACTTTAAGTTATACTTGGAGAAATATCATTCCTTAGAATTAACAAGACATGATAATTTTTTAATATATTATCAACATATTTATCATGAATACTTATTATGTCACACCCATCATTTTTAAATAACTTATTTTATTAATTTTCTGGGCATCGGGTAGTCTGGGTTAAGGCCCGACTTAATTATTGAGTTATTATTTAAAGAAATGCATGTTTTGGCCTTGCCATCGTTCAGCGCACCGCGGTCGAAGCCGCATGACCTGCCCGATATTCAAGGCAAATGAATAAGATGCAATGAATAATAAAATGAGAATAAGATAAAATAAGAAGTTTAATTGGATTCAAGGGACTATTTTAATGAAGATGATAATAACGTTGTTTGATAATATTTTTGTTGTAATTGATAATGTCAAGAGTGTAAATTTTATTAATTTATTAATATTATAAGAATTGATATTACCGTTAACACAAAATTAAGTTATTATGACCCTTTTTTTAACTTGTTTGGTTTTAAAGTGTTTCGTCGTGGCGCGGGCTAAGTCTCAATTGAATTTGATGTTTTTGTCGATAAATGAGTTTCTCTTTCGGGGCGCGACAACGTGCGATGCATGGGTGAAGCAGAGTTGCAATATCGTACGGCCTCGCTAGCACCGCCGGGTGGGCCGCCCACTATTCAATTAATTAAATAAATTGAGTTAATAACAGTGAAATAAAATTAAATGTTTTGAAGAATAAAAATGAAAATAAGATGAGAAAAATGTGTTAATAGTTTAATAAGTTGTTTTTTTATAAGTTGTGTTTTAGTGATAATAATAATATCATTATTATTATTGTTTTAGTTTAAGAATATTTTGATTTTATTAATAGTATTATTATTATTGTTAATTGTTTTCTTTTAGTTTTTTTTAGGGTTTCTTTTATTCTTTGTTTTTTTTTCTTTCTCTACCTCCCCTCACTCTCTCCCGTTGGGCCCCCTCCCCCTTCTCTTTTGCGTTTTTTTCTCCCCCTGTAATCCCTATGCGCCGCGCCCACCTCTCCATGTGGCCTCCTTCGTCTAGCGGACTCCCCGTCGCCCCCTGTACTCCCATCCGACCACCTGGAAAGTGCCGCACCCCATCAGCCTTCCTCCTTCCGTCCGAAGAACCCCGAGCCCCCTCTCCAGACCGCATCCTTGCTCCCCCGTCGCTCCGGCCTCCTACTCTCCGCCGCAACCTCCCTTCCGGCTGCGCCTATGCTCGGCGGCCTCCTCTTCCAGTGCTACGAACCGCTGCCCCCTGCTCCATCCGGCGAACTCCCCTCCCTCGGTTCTTCTCACACTGTCTCCCTCCTCGTCCAGCCCCAACGCAACATCTTCCCCATGCCGTCGCGCCCCCTGCTACAGCCTCCCGGCCCCGTCGAACCACTGCCCTGCTCTCCCTCTCGGCTAGCCTAGTTTTCCTCCCCTTTTTTCCCTTGGACGACCCATGTCCGGTGAATTTCGGACAGTCGCCACACCCCCTGCCATCTTGAACTGAGATTCACCATCCTCCGGTTTTTCCCAGCCGTGTGCGCACCACTCCGCGTTTTCTTTCCAGCACCTTTCCTTTTTTTAATTTTCTGGCACCGCATAGGCTCGGACAGCATATCATACCCCTTGCCTTAAGTTATCTATACCTCTATTGATAGTTCTTTTAATTTTATTGAGTTGTGATTTGGGTGTTGGTTTCGCATTTGGTCCGATTATGGTGTAATTGCTCCGATTTCTTGTTTTTAGGGTTTATTTGTGTTGTTTATGGTGTGTTTGGCATGCGGCGGTAGTTTCGCGCCAAGATCATGAGGATTCCTACATTTCTAGGTAGGTGGTTCCGTGCTATACCATCATTAGATGATTTAAATTTCTCCTTAATTGAATTATAATGTGTTCTAATGATAAATTGTGTGATGCGAAATTTATTTTAGGCGTGCTTCGATATTCATATTTGATGAATTTGAATTTTTTTTAAGTAAATTCCAATGTATTTCATGTGCGTCGTGTTGTTGAAATCTTTAGATGTATTTTGATTAATTGGTTAAGGTGTGAAAATTGTGTTTTCAAGAACGCTTGAGGTGCAAGGGTGATTAAATTGAGTTTTCCTTTTAAAGAAGATAAACGGTTTTGATGTGTTAATTTTTATTATGAACCTTGAGTATGTTTTAGGGGTGCGAATGATGTTTTAGAAGGGTTGGGATGTGAAATTGATTTTAAAATGGTTCTGGCATCTAAAATTTGTGTGTTTTAAAGTGAGTTCTTGTGGTATGCATATGTGATGTTTTATTAATTGAGAAATTGTTTAATTAAGTGACTTTTGAGGTGCAGAACATGGTTAGGAAGGTTTTCGAGGTTGTTTGGACAGTGCGAAATGTTTTTTCAAGTTCTTTGAGGTGTTTGTGTAATTAAATGTAGATTTTCAATGAAAATGAGTCACATTGGGTGTGTTTGTCATGTTGCGTAATTTGGAATTAAATTGAAAATATTTTGAACAATGGGAAAACATTTTTTGGTTTGTACAAGCTACACTTTTGGTTTTAAAGCGATGTTATTATATGAAATCGAGTTCATCTTTCCTATACAAACCTTTGATTTCTAATTTTAAGTGTTTTATAAATTGTTAATTACACTTATTAAATTATATGTGGAGTTCGGGAGTTGTGTTGGACAGAATTACGTGTGCGTTAAGTTTTTAAAGGGATTCTTACATGTGAAATTGGGCATGCCTCATGTGCAAACTCTTGTTGTGTTATTTAGAAATGTTCTTCAAATTGTTTAAACAGATTATCAATTCATGCAAGTGATCCAAACTATGCTATAAAATGGTTTTAGTGTGCGTGTGTTTTTTTTAAATGGTGTTTGGGTATGCAAGCGGGGACTTGTGGGTGTAATGTTTTGTTTGGTTCGGGATATGTGAAAGTGATATACATTATGTGAATGTGAAACATGATTGAGCATAAGGGAAAACCCTGGGTATCTAGGTGGGCGGACAAGAACTAGTGCACTAGTGAACCGGATGGGTATCGTCCCTATTTCACCTAGCTGGATTGATGATTGCAACACTAACTAAACATATGTTATCTGAGGGTCGTAGCCTTCTAAGCCACGTGTTCTGAGGGTCATGGCCTTCTAAGCCACATTTTTCTGAGGGTCGTGGCCTTCTAAGCCACGTTTCACTGAGACATGAGATTTCTAGGGTCCCACACGAGTTAGATGAACCTTAGGGGATTTACCCATAGTGCTCTACCATCAATGTCGTGGTGCCTTCCATCAGCATATGGAGGACCACTTGGGTGTGAGTGTCTGTGTGTGTATGTGTGTGTGAGTGTGTGTGTGTGTGTGAGAGAGAGAGAGAGAGTGTGTGTGTGTGTGTGTGTGCCCATAATGAACTTTTCTCTTCCACTTTAAAATCGTGTCTGTGAAATGAGTTCTTTTTAGTGTTTTCCTTTAGCATTTGGTTTGTAAATGTTTTCTTTAAAAGAATTTTTAAAGTATAATTTTTTAATAATCACTTTAAATTGTCTTGTGATGTTGTGGCATGGAACTTTTTCTCGGTGGCATCCTACTGGGCTTTTAGCTCACACCCTACATACACCCTTGGGTGTATGTAGATTCTTGTTTCTTGTGTATTCCAGGTTGTGTGTCGTGCTCAGTGATGGTGGTTCTGGTTGCTGTTGGTCTTCGGGTGCCGGGGTGTTGGTAGCTTGGGGATGCAACTTCTCGTGTTGCATGAGGTTGCTTTTGGAGTTTAGTCCTCTGTTCCTGTTATTGTTCATTTTGGGTTTTTAGCTGAATTGTAGACCTAAACCTGTTTATAGTTTAGAAGTGTGTTTTGTAGTATGTTTCCAATTTCAGTTATTTATCTGGTTCGTGACAAGGTTTTTCTGTCTTATATTTTGGGTAAAACCGTTCCCACTCGTTAAACTTGATACTCGGGCACTTGTGCCATCTCGTGGGGATCGGGAACGCCCTTCGGGCCTTTCCGCGGACCGGGTCGGGCGCCGGGTTGGATGGAGACCCGGCCTGGTTCGTGAAAAAATGGTATCAGAGGGTTTTTGCTCTCTTGGGTCGTTTTCTTTTGGGATAGAGTCACGGTGGACTTGAGTTAAGGTTGTCAGGACTCGACGTCCTGGCTACGAGTAAGGTGCCTGGCCAGCACACCTCGTGGCGGGACTCAAGTTACCAACGTATGTTGAGGTTTGTCTGAGTTTTTGGTCCTTGCGAAAAATCTTGTCTAAGGGAAAAGAAAAGGGGTTAGGTCAGTGGTCCTAGTGAACTCGCAGGGTCTGGCAAGCCATGCGGAGCTAGGGACGTTGTTCTGGAATACCCTCAGTGGCAGTGGTGTGATTGGCGTATGGCCGCCAACCATATGTTCCAGTCACCCGCTGACACAAGTTTCTCTTGCGTCATTTCTTGTCTCTTTATTTTGGATTCTTGGGAATTTGGTTTTTAAGTAAACATGTTTTGGTCTTGGAAAATGTTTTCAAATGAAACACTTTAAAAAGAAAATTAGGTATGAGGTTTGAAAGCTGTGGGTTGAATGTTTTGGTTTTGAAAAAAATGGAATGGTCTGGTTTTGATCCTTGGTGTTCTCATGGGCAACCACATACATGAGTGTATATGGAAAGAGAAAGGGTTAATGGCACGAGAGTATGAGTGTCTGGATGACATGAGGTGGGTGCCGGTGTGGCACGGGAACATGTATGTGCGAGGCTCATGGGACGCCATTGGTGTTTGTGCAACCCACTGGGTTTTCTTATTTTCAAAATGTTTTGTTAAAGGTAATAAATTTGGTGTTTTAGTAAATAGTGTTTGTGTGGCGTGTCCTTGTGTTTTGAAAATGTCGGATGTGAGGCGTTTTGAGCCGAGGATTTTTTCGGAATGGTTGTGTCCTGAGTTTGAATTCTTATTTGTAAGTTGGTATGCAAGCGTGTATCTAGTTAATTATTTTGAAAAGTACCTCGGGGAGCCATTGCAGTGGTTTCCCCTGCACGTGTGGTGTTCGCTTGTGGTATGTCCTGACCATTGGACCAGTTCGGTTGGGTCCATGGATTTATTTCTTGGCTAGTGCACACACCCAATAAAGAGTAATGTGAGAATGATGTGCGACCACAGATGGTTCGTCGTTGGCCGACCCTCCAGTTGACAAAAGTAAGGACTCTTCCTTTTTTTTGTGACAATGCTAAGTCTATTCCTTTTTCCTTCAGTTAAGAGGATCCTCTCGCAGCAGAATGACATATGAGAGGGGAGATGAAGGGAGTTTTGGTCTTTTTGAGTTGTCTGAATCGTCGGGTATGAAGTTGACATTGTTGTGTCTAAAGGTCCCCCTGGAAGCGGTGAAAGAAATTCCAGCGGGAAGAGCTGAAGGCGGTTTGGAATTATTAGTGTTGACCAGTGTCTGGAAGGGCTTTGTAGTACTTTCATCGGATGCAGGGGTCATGTTTGGTGATGTCCTGCAGCATGAGGTCCCTTTGGTAGTCAAAGGTTGTTTGGAAGCGGTAAAGGAGACTCCAGTGGGGAAAAGTTGGAAGCAACTCGAAGTTGTTGGTGCGGTCTATCGTTCTAAATGACCTCTGGTCTTTGGTTTGTTTCGTTTAAGGAATGGTTCGTGTTAGGCTACTAGTTTGGCAGACCCAGTCGTATGAGGCTGCTACGGTCGTTTGCAATAATCACATGTTGTTCAAGACATGGTTTAAAGTCTTTCTCATTGTAAAGTTCCTCTCAACAGCAACGATCAGGTTCAGGTGACGATTGGTGGTGTCGTGTTCTCATTCAGCATGATAAAGGGCGATGCACATGCACCATTTCAACTATGGTGTTGGTGAATGTTCCACGTATGATCAGTCAGATGTTGTAATGTGTTGTGTTTGATGGTGTTGCCTCGGGTGCAATATGATTGCGTGTGGCACCAAAATGAGAAGCTCCATTCGGGAGTCTTCAATGCATGGTTGCGAGGCCGAAGATGCTTCAAACATCAAGGCTCCATCCATAGGCCTCTGAGTGAAGCTGGCGTGTGGTCAGGAACCCCCGGGAGTGTATGGGACCCCAACTTTATTTCTGTCACCAATGTTGAAAGTAGAGGCAGTTTAAGTTGTTTCCAAGGTTGTTCTGCTCCGAATGAGCTGTCTGGTTGCATAAGGTTTTCGCGACCATGTGGAGTTGTGTTCGTCTCGTTGCCTTAAAGTCTTGGGGATTTTGTCCCCTTGGATGCAATCGTTTTAGTGGTACTTATGGGAGTTTGTTGAGTAAATCTGTCTCAAATCTGAATAATGCTCATCTAGGAATGTGGGAATGATGGTTTGTCTTGGGTCATTCTTTTGATGCCCGGTAGTCGGGCCCCTCCCTCCCCGCCCCTTGGGGTGGGGTGTTTGGTCACCATTGAGAAATTTTCAAAGTTTTATACCTTCCGTTAGTTCAAATGGTGGGGAGACCCACATTGGGTCTCGTATGAATGTATTTGGAATGAATCTGTGCTAGACTTTTCTTTAATGGAGGGGAGTCCGCTCGAACCTACCTGTGTCGGTTTTCCAGTCTCGTTTCGAGCATCACTGAGTTCCTAATGGTGGGGAGCCCCTTGGGCCTCCTCTTGTTGACCTTCTGCTTCTGTTTTTAAATATGGATTGGTGATAAGTGATAAGAGTGTTCTTGGACGTGGTTTGACCATTCTAACCAAATGATGGGGTTTTCGTTTAATAATGTTTGAGTTGTTTCGGCTTGTGAAGTTGGTTTTCGTGGGTGCGAGAGTTCCCTTCCTTGATTAGTCAACTGGAGGTGTTCTAGCTCTTTGGGGCAGGCGACACATATCTGAATGTCTTTTGACACATTTCATGAAGTTGTCTTTGAATCACTTTGTCTGAGCACGATGCTTTGGCCTCTTTTCGCTTGTTGATTTTGGGGATCCTCTTTAAACTTGAGTGGGGTAACAACTTCTTCTTTGGGTCTCGGCCTTAGTTGTGGCTTTCCGGGGACGGAAAGCTTTATGGTGGGGAGAATTTCTACACCCGTCATTTTTAAATTACTTATTTTATTAATTTTCTGGGCATCGGGTAGTCTGGGTTAAGGCCCGACTTAATTATTGAGTTATTATTTAAAGAAATGAATGTTTTGTTCTTGACATCGTTCAGCGCACCGCGGTCGAAGCCGCATGACCTGCCCGATATTCAAGGCAAATGAATAAGATGCAATGAATAATAAAATGAGAATAAGATAAAATAAGAAGTGTAATTGGATTCAATGGACTATTTTAATGAAGATGATAATAACGTTGTTTGATAATATTTTTGTTGTAATTGATAATGTCACGAGTGTAAATTTTATTAAGTTATTAATATTATAAGAATTGATATTACCGTTAACACAAAATTAAGTTACTATGACCCTTTTTTTAACTTATTTGGTTTTAAAGTGTTTCGTCAAGGCGCGGGATAAGTCTCGATTGAATTTGATGTTTTTGTCGATAAGTGAGTTTCTCTTTCGGGGAGCGACAACGTGCGACGCATGGGTGAAGCAGAGTTGCAATATTGTACGGCCTCGCCAGTGCCGCCGGGTGGGCCGCCCACTGTTCAATTAATTAAATAAATTGAGTTAATAATAGTGAAATAAAATTAAATGTTTTGAAGAATAAAAATGAAAATAAGATGAGAAAAATGTGTTAATAGTTTAATAAGTTGTTTTTTTATAAGTTGTGTTTTAGTGATAATAATAATATCATTATTATTATTGTTTTAGTTTAAGAATATTTTGATTTTATTAATAGTATTATTATTATTATTAATTGTTTTCTTTTAGTTTTTTTTAGGGTTTCTTTTATTCTTTGTTTTTTTTTCCTTTCTTTACCTCCCCTCACTCTCTCCCGTCGGGCCCCCTCCCCCTTCTCTTTTGCGTTTTTTTCTCCCCCTGTAAACCCTATGCGCCGTGCCCTCCTCTCCATGCGGCCTCCTTCGTCTGGCGGACTCCCCATCATCCCCCTACACTCCCGTCCGACCACCTGGAAAGCGCCGCACCCCATCGGCCTTCCTCCTTCCATCCGAAGATCCCCGAGCCCCCTCACCGGACCGCATCCTTGCTCCCCTGTCGCTCCGGCCTCCTACGCTCCGCCGCAACCTCCCTTCCGGCCGCGCCTATACCCAGTGGCCTCCTCTTCCAGCGCTACGAACCGCTGCCCCCTGCTCCATCCGGCGAACTCCCCTCCCTTGGTTCTGCTCACACGGTCTCCCTCCTCGGCCAGCCCCAACGCAACATCTTCCCCATACCGCCGCACCCCCTGCTACAGACTCCCAGCCCCGTCGAACCACTGCCCTGCTCTCCCTCTCAGGTAGCCTAGTTTTCCTCCCCCTTTTTCCCTTGGACGACCCATGTCCGGTGAATTTCGGACAGTCGCCACACCCCCTGCCATCTTGAACTGAGATTCACCATCCTCCGGTTTTGCCCAGCCGTGCGCGCACCACTCTGTGTTTTCTTTCCAGCACCTTTCCTTTTTTTAATTTTCTGGCACCGCATAGGCTCGGACAGCATATCAGACCCCTTGCCGTAAGTTCTCTATACCTCGATTGATAGTTCTTTTAATTTTATTGAGTTCTGATTTGGGTGTTGGTTTCGCATTTGGTCCGATTATGGTGTAATTGCTCCGATTTCTTGTTTTTAGGGTTTATTTGTGTTGTTTATGGTGTGTTTGGCATGCGGCGGTAGTTTCGTGCCAAGATCATGAGGATTCCTACATTTCGAGGTAGGTGGTTCCGTGCTATACCATCATTAGATGATTTAAATTTCTCCTTAATTAAATTATAATGTGTTCTAATGATAAATTGTGTGATGCGAAATTTATTTTAGGCGTGCTTTGATATTCATATTTGATGAATTTGAATTGTTTTTAAGTAAATTCCAATGTATTTCACGTGCGTCGTGTTGTTGAAATCTTTAGATGTATTTTGATTAATTGGTTAAGGTGTGAAAATTGTGTTTTCAAGAACGCTTGAGGTGCAAGGGTGATTAAATTGAGTTTTCCTTTTAAAGAAGATAAACTATTTTGACGTGTTAATTTTTATTATGAACCTTGAGTATGTTTTAGGGGTGAGAATGATGTTTTAGAAGGGTTGGGGTGTGCAATTGATTTTCAAATGGTTTTGGAATCTAAAATTTGTGTGTTTTAAAGTGAGTTCTTGTGGTATGCATATGTGATGTTTTATTAATTGAGAAATTGTTTAATTAAGTGACTTTTGAGGTGCGGAACATGGTTAGTAAGGTTTTCGAGGTTGTTTGGACGGTGTGAAATGTGTTTTCAAGTTCTTTGAGGTGTTTGTGTAATTAAATGTATATTTTCAATGAAAATGAGTCACATTGGGTGTGTTTGTCATGTTGCGTAATTTGGAATTAAATTGAAAATCTTTTGAACAATGGGAAAACATTTTTTGGTTTGTACAAGCTACAATTTGGTTTTAAAGCGACGTTATTATATGAAATCGAGTTCATCTTTCCTATACAAACCTTTGATTTCTAATTTTAAGTGTTTTATAAATTGTTAATTTCACTTATTAAATTATTTTTGGAGTGCGGGAGTTGTGTTGGACAGAATTACGTGTGCGTTAAGTTTTTAAAGGGATTATTACATGTGAAATTGGGCATGCCTTATGTGAAAACTCTTATTTTGTTATGTAGAAATGTTCTTCAAATTGTTTAAATATATTATCAATTCATGAAAGTGATCCAAACTATGCTATAAAATGGTTTTGGTGTGCGTGTGTTTTTTTTAAATGGTGTTTGGGTATGCAAGCAGGGACTTGTGGGTGTAATGTTTTGTTTGGTTCGGGATATGTGAAAGTGATATACATTATGTGAATGTGAAACATGATTGACCACAAGGGAAAACCCTGGGTATCTAGGTGGGCGGACTAGAACTAGTGCGCTAGTGAACCGGATGGGTATCGTCCCTGTTTCACCTAGTTGGATTGACGATTGCAACACTAACTAAACATATGTTATCTGGGGTCATGACCTTCTAAGCCACGTGTTCTGAGGGTCATGGCCTTCTAAGCCACGTTTTTCTGAGGTTCGTGGCCTTCTAAGCCACGTTTCACTGATACATGAGGTTTCTAGGGTCCCACACGAGCTAGATGAACCTTAGGGGAGTTACCCATAGTGCTCTACCATCAATGTCGTGGTGCCTTCCGTCGGCATATGGAGGACCACTTGGGTGTGAGTGTGTGTGTGTGTGTGTGTTTGTGAGTGTGTGTGTGTGTGTGAGAGAGAGAGAGTGTGTGTGTGTGTGTGTGCCCATAATGAACTTTTCTCTTCCACTTTAAAATCGTGTCTGTGAAATGAGTTCTTTTTAGTGTTTTCCTTTAGCATTTGGTTTGTAAATGTTTTCTTTAAAAGCATTTTGAAAGTATAATTTTTTAATAATCACTTTAAATTGTCTTGTGATGTTGTGGCATGGAACTTTTTCTCGGTGGAATCCTACTGGGCTTTTAGCTCACACCCTACATACACCCTTGGGTGTATGTAGATTCTTGTTTCTTGTGTATTCCAGGTTGTGTGTCGTGCTCAGCGATGGTGGTTCTGGTTTTTGTTGTTATTCTGGCGTCGGGGTGTTGGTAGCTTGGGGATGCAACTTCTCGTGTCGCATGAGGTTGGTTTTGGAGTTTAGTCCTCTGTTCCTGTTGTTTTTTATTTTGGGTTTTTAGCTGAATTGTAGACCTAAACCTGTTTATAGTTCAGAAGTGTGTTTTGTAGTATGTTTCCAATTTCAGTTATTTATCTGGTTCGTGACAAGGTTTTTCTGTCTTATATTTCGAGTAAAACTATTCCCACTCGTTAAACTTGATACACGGGCACTTGTGCCAGCCCGTGGGGATCGGGAACGCCCTTCGGGCCTTGCGGCGGACCGGGTCGGGCGCCGGGTCGGATGGCGACCCGGCCTGGTTCGTGACATATTATTCTCCCACTAACTATTTAGATACACATGTCACTCATTTGTTTCCAAATGATTATTCTATGATTGTTATGAATGATTTATTCATAAATGAATTTATGTAATTTGTATATCTTATTGTCATTTATTGATGTCAGCAACCCTTTTTAGTGATTCATTTTAAACATATACCATAGGATCTCCTTTTTTCATTTTATATAGAAATATTATATAAGGATTCTTCTAGATGAGTTTTCCTCAACAATCAATAGCCTAATATGATGATCATGGAAATATGCTTTGATAAGTATAATTCAAAAGGATTTTAGTCATGATGTGTGGTGAATAAGTTTTGTCATAGACTAAACCTTTAAATAATAAAACATAATTTATAAGCACCATATTATACCATCCATATCTAGTTTTTCTTGAATACTCACCAGTAGTATCAAGTCTTAGAAACATTCAAAATTTGGAATCCCTAAATCTTGATTCATGGATTCCATTACTTGAATTTATATATACTCTCCAACCTTATCATATTTATATTTACTGCTTCTTTGTAGAAATATTTATTCTGAAAGAATAATTTATGTATCACATGCCATGGAAAACATAAACCACCTATTTGATTATATATATTACTATATAGTATGTGTCTATGGAACTAATCCTCCCACTATGCTTAGTGGATCCCAGTATTCCTATTCCAACCCATGTGAATCAAGAGACTTAACTCATACAAGTTAAGTATTCTCCCACAATATTTAAAGAGATAAGATTCCTTTATAGAAATATAGTTTATCTTGATTATACATTAATATTATTTGTGGCCATAGGATCATTAACTTGTTGAGTCAAAAGTCCTCTTTTGACTTCTATATCATGTTTTGGAAATCAAAAATGTATTCTATCATATTTTGGAAATTACAATTGTCTTCTATCATGTTTATCGTATCGTACTGACCATGCTGATCGTACCGATCATGCTGATCGTACTGATCATGCTGATCGTACTGATCATGCTGATCGTATTGATCATACTGATCGTACTAACCATGCTGATCGTATTGATCATGCTGATCGTACTGACTATGCTGATCGTACTGATCATGCTGATCATACTGACCATATCGTATCGTACTGACTCTGTCAATCGTATCGTACTGACTTTGTCAATCGTATCGTACTGACTCTTCTATTCAGATGTTCATTACTTGTTTTGGTACTTTGTCAAAAGCACTTATTTCATAAGAATCGTACCATTGCTTATCATCGATATATATATCCTATTTTAACCATTATGATGTCGATAAGTTAGTTACAAACTAATCAAAATGATGTCGTGCTTTCTGTTTCAATATGACCGTTATGATGACAGGTGTCCAAGTCCCTCTGAGTTTTTCGGAGAAATATGACCGTTGGAGGCAACATGACCATTGGAACCTGAGGCCTATAAATAGGAGGTCATTTGAAGCTGAGAGAAGAACAAGATCTAGAAAACGAATGAGACGTTGTGGAACAACTGTGATACTTTGATTCAATCAAGATTCTAGAGAGAGATTATGTGACTTCTCTCATCTGCTTTGTGCGTCCGATCATCGTATCGAGGGCTTTCAAGCAATTGAAAGACAGAGGTGTCGATTACCTACAAAATCGATGGTTGTCGGGGATAGGCAGACAGACGTGCCGATCATCGTATCGAGGGCTATCGGGGATAGGCAGACAGACGTGTCGATCATCGTATCGAGGGCTGCCAGGGATAGGCAGACAGACAGTCCGATCATCGTATCGAGGGATCACCAAGGTGTTGGTGAGATAGACCTTTTATCCTAGGTGAAAGGATAACCCTTCTCTTTGGGTTAAAAGAATTGTAATTCTTTTACATTTCCGTTGTTACTTGTATTGGAAAGGAATTTGTATTGTTTCCTTTATTATTTACATATTCAATTGTAATTGTTTCAATTACAATCATTCTATTACATATTGTATTAATTGATTCTATATGCTTTAAGGTAGAATCATTCATCTTTGTATAACTCTTATTATTGTGTTCACCTTGAATACAATTGTTTTACATTACATTAGTATTAAAATACATCATACCTTTCTATATTCAATAAAATTGTGGGTGTTTGTATTTGTATTAGTTTAAGATCATTTAAACTAATCTCTTAGTTGCTAAAACTCAAAGGTTTTTAAACCTACAATTCACCCCCCCCCCCCTCTTGTATTGTTCCATCTAATAGACATACATATCTATATATTCGATCCAACAATTGGTATCAGAGCAGGTTTTCCATTGATTTATATTACTTGTTTTGTTTCTTTCATATTTTTTAAATACTTACTACACTAACGTGTGGAGTGGAAAAGATATTGTTTTTAGATGGCAGGAATGAACATTGGGTCAATAGACAATCTAAATCCTTCTAGACCACCAATATTTGATGGAAATGATTATGAGTACTGGAGAGATCGTATGAAGACGTTCGTTATCAATACTGGTGTAGACAATTTTATTATGCTTACTGGAGGTTACAAAATTCCTGACAAAGAAGTTAGTACTTTCACTAACCAGGGGAAGCAAGAAATCAACTGAATTACAAGGTACGCAATACTCTATTATTATCTATGACCAAGAATATATACAGTCAGATATCTTTATGTGAAGCAGCCAACTGTATTTGGAAGAAATTAGAAGTCACTCATTTTGGTACATCCAAGGTTATAGAAACAAGGAGAGCAATGCTTCGAGTAGAGTATCATGGATTTGTTTTTCCTTATGGAGAGCCAGTATGTAAAGTGCAACAAAGGTTTATGACAATTGTCAACAGCTTACAATCTATGGGAGAAAAAGGTCTTGATGATGAAGCTCTAGTTTATAAGATTATAGATATAATGCCAAATGAATGGGAGTCAAAAAGGACAGCTATTGATGAAAACAGGAAAGTTTCTCAGATTACTCTTGATGAACTCTTTGGAACTCTTTTACAGCACGAGACAAGAATGAAGAGAGATGCTGATTTCAACAAAAAGAAGAATGGAAATGTAAGTGTAGCCTTTGCATCTAAAGCTAAAACACCTGAAAGGCTTACAAGATCCAAAGCCAAAAAAGTTATATCTGATTCAAGTGATTGTGATATTTCAGATAATGAATTAGTCAATCTTGCTCGAAGGATGAACAAGATTGTGGGAAAGAAAGACTTCCAATATAGATTCAAAAAGAAAGATATGAAGGATAAGAAAGATTCAGAAGTAACTTGTTATGAATGTAAGAAAGCAGGACATATAAGGCCTGATTGTCCTTTGCTGAAAAGGAAAGATAGAAAGGAAAAACACTCTCAAAGAAACAAGAAAAGGTTTTATAAGACAAAGAAAGTTCTGAAGGAAAATGATACCTGGAGTGCAAGTGATAGTGATTCTTCAGATGATTCTTCAGAATATGAGTCCTCAGGACAGAGGAATATTGGACTTTTGGCCAGATTACCAATTGAAGATCATTGTCTTATGGCTAAGGTACATAACGCTGAAGCTATTACAAATGTTTCTTTGAATGAAAATTGTGCTGATAATAGATATTATGAATCTTCAAATGATGAATCTTTATCATCAGAAGATGATACATTACCTACTTTTGAAGAAGTATCTAGATTTGCTAAATTACTTGAAAATGAAAATTCAAAGCTCAAAAAGAAACTCGAGAAAGCAAATTCTAGAATTTCAATCTTGACTAAAGAAGTATCAGATCTTTCTAAAGATCTTGATGTGAAAACTTCTGATTTTGAAATTATTTTAAAAAACCTTGAGAAAGTTAAATCTGATAAGGATAAACTTTCTAAGGATCTTGAAACTATAATTTCAAAGAAAAACATTTTAGAACCTAACTCTAGTTCAAATTCAAATGTTTTGGAAAATAAGAATTTGGTTTTAAAACTAAAGTCAGAGATTTTATCGCTGAAGAAATGTTTGTCAAACTTTACTCATGGAAAGGAAAACTTTGACAGGATGTACTCTCAAATTAGACCTTTGAGAAATCGTTCTGGTCTTGGTTATACTTATTCCAAACCTGTTTTTAGCAATAAATATTTTGTTCCTCAAAAAAATCATCTTCTGTTCTAAGTGTCAATGTGGTGGACACTGTAGAAGAGATTGTTCTCTTAACAAAACTCAATCTTTAGGGTTTCATAAATCTCATTTTGCAAAACAAATGTGGATTCCTAAAATTCTTTTATCTAACCCTTCTGGATCCAAACAAGTTTGGATTCCGAAAATCTAATTGTTTCTTTTTCAGGAAAATGAGAAATGTACCAATAAGAATGTTTGGTACATGGATAGTGGTTGTTCTCAACACATGACTGGAAACAAAGATCTCTTTGAAAAGTTTATCAAAACAAAAGGTGGAAAAGTTACCTTCGGAGATAATGCTCAAGGAAAGATTGTTGGTATAGGTAATATCGTTTTTCTTGGAAAAGTTCTTATCTCAAATGTTTTGTTTGTTAAAGGTCTTAGGCACAATCTCATCAGCATAAGTCAATTATGTGATGAAGGTTACCTTGTGAATTTTAGAAATGATAAGTGTCTAGTACACAGTTCCAAGGATGAGTTCATTCTATCTGCCCATAGGCAAGAGAATGTTTACACTATTAACTTAGAAGACCTTAGGGGCCAAAACTTACCCTGCTTAAGTGCAATAGAAGACCAATCATGGCTATGGCATAGGAGACTAGGACACTGTAATTTGAGAAACCTTAGTAAACTCTCAAAGAAAAGACTTGTGAAGGGGATACCGGATCTTAGAAATTATTCTTCAAAAGTTTGTGATCCTTGTCAATTTTTCAAGCAACATAAAACTAGCTTTAAATCAATTAATGAAGTTCCAACTTCTAATGCATTACAGCTAGTGCATATGGATCTTTTTGGTCCTTCACAATCTGGAAGCATTGGAGGAAAATACTATGTATTTGTTTTAGTTGATGACTTTACTAGATTTACATGGGTCTACTTTCTCACAAAGAAATCTGAAGCCTTTTCCTATTTCAAAACTTTTAGAGCCCAAGTTAAAAATGAGAAAAACCTACCATTGATAACTATTCATAGTGATCATGGTGGTGAATTTCAAAATTCAGATTTTGAAACTTTTTGTAGTAAGAAAGGTATTACTCACAATTTCTCAGCTCCAAGAACTCCTCAGCAAAATGGTGTTGTTGAAAGAAGAAATCGTATTCTTCAGGAAATGACTCGAACCATGTTGAGTGAATACTCAATTGTTAAGCACTTTTGGGCTGAAGCTGTTAGTACTTCCTGTTATACTATAAATCGTATTTTAACTAGACCATTTCTTAATAAAACCCCTTATGAGTTATGGAATGGCCGAAAACCAAAAGTCTCGTACTTCAATGTTTTTGGATGCAAAGTATTCATTCTGAATACAAAAGATAATCTACACAAATTTGCACCAAAATCTGATGAAGGAATCTTTCTAGGCTATTCTACGACTTCAAAGTCTTATAGAGTTTTCAATAAAAACACTTGTACTGTTGAGGAAACAGTACATGTAAAATTCGATGAAACTAATCCTTTTGTTTTCAATCAACCCAATCCTACATCCTCGGATGTGTTTTCAAAAACTGATTATCGGTCTTTGATAGAAGATCCTTATGATAAGGAAAATATTCAAGAAAGTATTCCTGATACAATTACCACAGAAGATATTCTACCATATGTTGATGAACAGATTTTACAAAACCCAAATCAATTGTTTCTGAGGAATCATCCCAGTGATAACATCATTGGTGATGTAAATCAACCTGTAAGGACCAGAAATTCCTTAAGAAATGAAATAGAGCATCTTGCTTTTCTTTCCCAATTTGAACCTAAAAGTCCAAGTGAGGCCTTAGGTGATGATGATTGGATCAAAGCAATGCAAGATGAACTAAATGAATTTGAAAGGAATCAAGTCTGGACTTTAGTTGATAGACCTAAAGAAACAACTGTAATTGGTGTAAAATGGGTTTTCAGAAACAAATGTGATGAAAATGGAATCATTGTAAGAAATAAAGCAAGACTTATTACTAAAGGCTATAATCAACAAGAGGGAATAGACTATGAAGAAACATATGCTCCTGTAGCCAGACTTGAATCTATTCGTATTCTATTAGCCTTTGCAGCATATTTCAATTTCAAACTATTTCAAATGGATGTCAAATGTGCATTTCTAAATGGTTTTGTTCAAGAAGAAGTTTTTTTCGAACAACCTCCTAGTTTTCAAGACCCAAAACATCCTGATCATGTTTTTAAACTTACCAAGGCTCTATATGGTCTTAAACAAGCCCCTAGAGCATGGTATGATAGACTTACAGGATTTCTTTTACAAAACAATTATACAAAAGGTATAGCAGATCCAACCCTTTTTATAAAAGTGGAAAACAAAAATGTTTTGATTGTTCAAATCTATGTTGATGACATCATATTTGGATCAACTCAGAAATATTTAACTGATTCTTTTGAAAATTTAATGAAATATGAGTTTGAAATGAGTATGATGGGTGAGTTAACATTCTTTTTAGGTTTTCAAATTTCTCAAAAACCAGAAGAAACATATATATCTCAACATAAGTATATAAAATATTTACTCAAAAAGTATGGATATGACAAAACTAAAAGTATTAGCACTCCAATTGGTACCTCAAATACACTTGATCTTGATGAAACTGGGAAACCAGTAGATCAGAAAATCTTTAGAGGTATGATAGGAAATTTGCTATACTTGACAGCTAGTCGACCCGACTTAATGTTTTTTGTATGCTTATGTGAAAGATATCAATCTAATCCAAAAGAGTCTCATTTAAAAGTCGTAAAGAGAATCTTTCGGTATTTAAAAGGCACTATGGATTTAGGTCTTTTTTAATCCTCTGGGAATGATTTTGTTTTAAAAAGATTTTCAGATGCTGACTTTGGTGGTTGTAGAATGGATAGAAAAAGTACATCTGGAACATGTCATTTATTAGGAGATTCTCTGGTTTCTTGGTCCTGCAAGAAACAACACTCAGTAGCACTATCCACTGCTGAAGCTGAATATGTAGCAGTTGGAAGTTACTGTGCTCAAGTATTGTGGATGCAACACACACTCACTGACTATGGATTGAGTTTCTCAAAAACTCAAATTCTTTGTGATAATACAAGTGCCATAGCTCTTAGTAAAAACCCATCACACCACTCTCGTGAAAAACACATAGATGTTAGGCATCACTTTCTTAGAGATCACACACAAAAAAGAGATATTATTCTACAATTTATCAGAACACAAGAACAACTTGCTGACATTTTTAAAAAGCCATTACCATCCGATAGATTTGAGTTTATAAAACAGAAGCTAGGAATGATTACATTAAAATAATCATTCATATCTACTTCATGTTTCACAATTCTCCTAACATTAAAAAACTCCTCGTAGAAAGAGGGAGGAAATTTCTTTCTATGTTTCTCACTTTATTACATCTTATCTTATGTTTTTTATTTTTCCTTGATATGTGTTTTCTGTTTATCGTATTGACAGTTTTAGACTTCTTTTCTGTTTATCGTATTGACAGTATTTGTAACACCCTGAGATTTTATGAAAAATATTATTTTAATTTCATTAATGTCTTTTGTTGTATTCTACACCAAGATTACCTTGCGCTATACGCAACACCGTATTAGCTTGCAGTATACGCAACACTATTCTTGGACCGTGTTACACACAATTTTGATAATAGTTATTCTACAGAACATTGAGTATATATATATATATATTAAATGTATAAATGAAATATGGTTGGATTCTGTTATAAAAAACAACGAAGGATTATTTCACAACACGCAACCCTGACTTGGCTTGCATTACACGCAATCGCGACCTTCCTCGATAGCGTGTGTTGTACGCAATACCGGGTTTTAATAAACAATATTATATTATTATAATATTGTCATGAACTAGCCGTTATGAATAGTATTAACTAAAATTTGAATTTTATAACATTATTATTTATCTTACACATTTCTAGAACATGGTATAAGAACAAAATAAATTTTTCGGGTAAAATAAGTATTTTTCAAAAAATGCAGTTTTGCCGCCTTTGGATGGCGCACCCACTTTAAATCTGGTTTTTGACATGTTTATAAGTTCAATTTGACAAAATAAAATTCTTCTTTGGAATCAAGAAATAAAAATTTACTTTGGATAAAATTTTCATATTATTCTGGTAACTTTCACATTTTAATGAATAGTAAAAACACGCTATATTTTAATTAAAAACAACTTTTTTCATCGTAATATCTTATGTGGTTAAATTATAATATTGAATGGTTTTAAAGTATAAATATAATATATTTTTACCATTTAATATAATGTATGTCATTAGCATTAATTTTACCTTGAATTCATAAGTTAAATCAATTCAATCTTTTGCAATGTTTTAAACAAAAACCCGTTTTTATTCGACAACGGGATTAATTTTAATTTAATTTATGCAACTTATGTGTATTGAATTTTAAAAAATGGATTCCATATTTGGAATCAGTGGGTCCAAATTATGTTAATAGGATACTTTTTATTTTTGGGAATTATGAATAGTAACTACGGTAAATTTTATTTACCATAGTTAAAGGTAAATCGGGTAATTAAGGGTAAATATAATATTTTAAAATTACCCTAAAAAATGTAAAAATCCTATTGGATGACTAAAAAACGACCCATATCACCTAAGGGTCAGATTAGATTAATTTAATTAAATTTTTTCAATGAAAATAATTTAATTATTATTAAAACCAAAGAATGTGACAACATGTCACTTTCATAAATCTTATAAGTATAATAATTTTAATCTAGTGATAAACTTCATGAAACATCGAAAATGAATAGTCTTCAGAAATATAATACAATTATCTACATCATAGGAATTTATTTATAATTTTTAGGGATTAAATAATTATCATTTATTATGACAGAAAGATGATGCAGTAATTGTCTTATTAATGAAATATTGACATAATTGATGTTATAAATTCCCAAATAAATGTAATTTGAGACTTTTTATGACTTACACTAATTTTCTAGGTTAATATGACATGTTATTGTTGATTTAAGTAACTTGGTTTGAACTTATCATTCTTTTATAAATTTAATAAAAATCATGTACCAAATAGTGTCAAAATTGACATAAAATAGTTTTTAAAACAAATATTATATTATTAATTGTTATTTTATTCCTAAAAATCTAAGGTTAGGAAAAATGACTTAGATAAGATTATATATATTAATAATAAACAACTTTTGGTTCTTTTGGCTTGATATAGTAAGTTTATTAACCATATACTGTAAAAAAACAAAAAGACACGGTAAAAGTTAAATTATTTAACTTAGAGTTAAATCTAATTGATAAGGTTAAAATAATACCCTAAACTTGTCTAAATCCCATTGGTTGATAGGATTTCGACCCATCCCCACTTTATCTTCGAAATAAGACCCTTTGGAACCATTATAAACCGATTTTGACATTAATATAAAATAATATTTTGAGGTATTCCTAAGGTGCCCCTCTCCTCCCTTATAAAAGGACACCTCCTCCCCCTCCTCCACACACAAATTTGAGCACTCAAGCTCGGCCAAACCCTACCATTTTCTCCTCTCCACTTCCCTAGAAACATCCTAGAGGTTCTGGTCTTCCTCAAAGACCAATTTTAGTGCCCTAAGAGGAGGTCTCAAAGAGGCGCTTCAAAGAAGAGGTAATTACCGTTACCAATTCTTTCATCTTTATTTCTTCTTCCACTTCTTCTTCTTAGGTTGTTTAATTATGAATTAATAACATCAGTATCACTCATATACTGATATGTTATTATAAGTATGAAACAACCTTATTTCACCATCTATCCATCCTACGGAAAAAGAAATCACCGCGCGTGCGTACGTACGGAATACCGTCTCCACGCCGTGGTGTAATCTATTTTCCACCACCACCTTACATGGATGGATATAATGGTGTAAAGAATAACTATACATAGTTATTACAACATCATATTGATTCTGATATATTGTATAATCCACTCCAATTCAATTCAATATTTATGGAAATGATATCATCGCTCGTGCGTACGTACGGACTACCGTCTCCACGACGCGATGAGATTCATTCTCCATGTTAACCAATTAAGAATGATTATAAAGTATATATAAGAAATAATAATGAAATATATGACATTATAAAGCTACTGGATTTATGTATATATATATATATATGTATGTCATCTACTTACTTCCATTCAAGACAATAAGGAAAGGAAAACAGCGTTCATGCGTACGTACGGACTACCGTCTCCATGAACGGTGTTTTTCATTTCATTTATCTATCTATTATATATATATATATATACTGAATATATATGATATATAAATCATATTTTATATTCTGGAAGTAATTAAATCATGACATAAGTAATAATAATTTCAAGAACAACAAGTCAAAACACCTACGATAAATGAAACGATTTTACCCAAAACGCTTCTTTAACATGGAATTTACAAAAGAACGGGTAATATAATGTCATAAGTGAACCATATATGATATCATAACAATGAATATGATTCTTTAATAAGTCAATGACATTATTTAAATCATTATACAGGAGGTTCGGACACATACGAAGCAAATCGTACCTAAGGTAAGGGAAATATCACAATCTCATTTTTATCCGAGATTGTTTATACTTTAGTATTTACTGGGGTGTATTTTATCATCCACATCCATGTTTTCCCAATATGTAATATTATTTCCATTAACCTACAATTTTTTAAATCCAATTTTACCCTTCGGTGAGTTTTAGTAAAAGATATGAAAGGAATCTTTTTTTGTTTTTCATACGAGGTACTTTTTGACTTTTTCGACAAAAGTACGAAGAATGTTTTTTTTAACTTATACGACATGAATGGATTTTTAAAACATTATTTCCAAGAAACTTCCTTTACAAGTTTTCAATTTTATTTTTAATCAACTTATTTTATTTTAAAGTCGTATGACATGTTATGAAAGGAAAAATGTTTTTGAAGTAGAAAGGATATTTTCCTCAAGAATGGAGTTCAAGTATTTTATCAAAATTATTTTCCATATAAGATAATAAAAGGGTTCTGTTTTTATCCCTATTATTACATTGATTTTACTATGTTGTGATGTAATTATGTTTATGAATTCCTTTATCTTATATGAATGGTTTTATGATGTCATGTTGTTTAAGAATCCCATTTTTATTACATGGGTTATGCAATGATGTATGATTTATGATTTTGTGGCACACATAAGAATGGTATCATTATGAGATGGGTGGGACCTATATCTCCCTCCAATGCATTGGGTAAAGATTTTATATCTCATGAGATAGACATGGCTGGAATTGTAGGTTATACCGGTTCAGTGAAACAGGACTGAAACGAGGGTTACTCGATTCAGAAAGGGACTTTGTCCACTAAGGTAGTCTTGGCAATGAGTCTTGACTAACAAGAAATGATTCTCTATGATTATGTGTGAATGCCACAAAGTTTCATGTTTTAAGTTATGATTATTGTGATTACATTTCACTACCATGATTTATCCCATGTTATGAAATTATGCTCTCTTTTGCAGGTTATGATTTCCAAAATGTTATGTTCTTATGAATACGATGTGATTGATATTTCTTTTGTTTACCCTTACTGAGCATTTGAGATCACCTTTTTATGTTTTCTTTTCCCCAGGATATAAAGAAAGTTTTTAGGTAAAAAAAAAGAAGAAGATCTTTATGGGAGATGTTGAAGATCTTTCACCACGATTAGAAGATTTTATTCCGAGTTTCCAAAGACACTAAACTATTACAATCCTTGTGTGTGTGTTTTTGTTATGTAATAAGTATTCCGCAAAAGTAATGTAATGTTCATGTACGTCAAGCTTCGGGTCTCTACAGTTGGTATCAGAGGAAAGGTTTAGTCAACCTTTGGAAACTAGGATGCGAAAACGTTAGTGAGATCCCTAGAGATATTTCTACGGTATGTATAGGGATGTCCCTAAGGTTAAGTATACGTATAGGTTATAGTACTAGAACTACGCTAACGATCATAGAATTAAACCTAAGATGTTAGATATTGAAGGTACTCCCCCTTTATTATGTTGTTTTCCCTAGCATGATTTTTTCCTCTCACACTATTCTTTTTGGGTTTTAGACGATGTCTGGAACCCGAAGGAACCGTGTTGATCAATGCAATGGACAATGCAATGATTTTCCTCCTGAACAAACAAATGTTATGGGAGATGGAGTGCAAAATCTTATTGCTATACTTACACAAGCTATGAATCATTCTGGACTTCCAAATGAGCAGAGAAGGGAACAATATTCTATTGAGTCCTTCATGAGGCAACGTCCACCTTCTTTCAGTGGGTCTTCTGATCCACTTGTTGCTGAACAATGGATCAGTACCACTGAAAAGATATTTTCAGTTCTTCAATGTTCTGAACATGATAAAGTCATCTTAGCAGTGTATCGTTTGGAATGTGATGCTGATCAATGGTGGAATCTTATTAAGAATACGAGGCAAAGGGATGAAATTGAGTCCATGGAATGGGACGAGTTCAAGAAATTATTTTTCAGTAAGTACTTACCCTGTATTCTTCGAACAAAGATGGAGAAGGAGTTTCTTGAACTAAAGCAAAAGGATGATGAATCTGTTGGTATATACGAAGCGAATTTTACAAGACTTGAAAGGTATGCATCTGGCATTATCATCCAACCTGAAAGTAAAGTTGATCGATTTTTCAGTGGCTTAAAACCAAGTCTTCGAAGGGCATTAGCTATAAGAGACTTCAGTAGCTATGAAGAAATTGTGCGTTGTGCTATCAAGGTAGAAATGGAAGTTGGTGTTACATATCCATCTCATGGTTTTGACAAGAAACGAAAGATGGAGTTCAAGGAGAAATCTCGGAATAATGGTGAAAAGAAGATGAATGTTTCCTTATGCACAAAGTGTGGAAAGAAGCATGGTGGAGATTGTCTTAAAGGGACTAGAAAATGTTTTAAGTGTGGAAAAGAAGGTCATCGAGCAGCTGAGTGTCGAAGTAATGGAAAAAGGGTTTCTAATGATGTGAATAAAGCAAACACTGCAGATAACGCACCAACAACACTTCAATACTTCAAGTGCAAGGAAATGGGGCATTATGCTAATAAATGCCCTAATCCAAGGGTTAGTGATGATCAACATGAGAAACCACTGAAGGCAAAGGACAAAGGGAAGTCACATGCGATCACTATTGGCGATGTTGAATATGACAATGATGTGGTGGAATGATTAAGTGTTTATGTAATGGGATTCCAAAATAATATTGTATCATGGAGTATTGGAATATTTATGTATTGGTCTAATGTGGTATTCAAAGTGATTGAGATATTTTTGGAAATAAGATGATATGCGCATAATGAAGGGAAAACGAGAAAACGAAATGTTTAACAGTATTCATGAGCTCATGATTGATATAAGGACTAAGTGATATCATGGTTTGAGTATATAGAATTTTGAGGATTTTGGTATGTGGAAAGTGTTAAATTTTAACTGCATTCATGTTTTCACTAAGGTATTCAAGAGAATACATGATTAAGGACTTTGAATGTTTGGAATGTGACCAACAAAACATATCTTATGATATATGGGGATCAACGATGGTATTAAATCTCTGGTAATCGTTTTCACTATGTTATGAGAGTGGACTGCAGTATTATGGATAAGCCTAAAGATTGAAATGGATTATGTTGGACATAAGTGAGTATTGTTTAAGGATAGAAGTTTTTTTTCGATATTATTGATGGGATGTTATAGTAATGTAGTTTTAGAAAAAGGACAACCTGCAGGACGGGCGACAGCCCATTGCGTCGGACAAGGCTGTAGGAATCGAACCCACAACCGAAGTGCGACTGGCCTTTATCGCCTACCACTGGCCTACAGGAAGTCCCTGTTTAGTAGAAACTAGTTTTATTATATTAATCAGTATGATATATGAAGTATAAGTTCATTTTAGGAACCATATATGATTAATCTCACTATAGAATGACTTATGTATATTTAATAACTTTTTCTAACCTTTTGTTTGAGACAGATGGAATGACCCGTCATTCTATCATATGATCTGCTAACACTTCACGAATAACAAATTCAACTTCATTTATTTAAGAGATGAAGTGGAAATTGTTCAAGGCACGAACAACAGTGATATTGTACCAAAATAAAGTAAGTATTTATTCTAATTCTTAAACTTTAGGGAAATGATCTTGAAAACCAAAAATGTTGTCCTAGTGCCCTTATATCCGATGAATCATATGGTACCTTAGATCATCACAAATTTATGGCTTTGTGATTGCTAGCTTTTCTATAGCCATGTTCTCTACCACTATCCATCAGAACATGATGGTTAGATTTCTCTTCCATATCCATATTTTCACCTATGTGGAAACCCAGTGATTAGTTTATTTGGGTAACCGTTATGTTTCATACTTTTGTTTTTAAAGATAAGTTTTGGTATTCCTTTTTACGATGTGGGTTTCTATCAAAGAAACTTTCAAATAGTAAACCATTTATAACCCCGACGAATTTCGAGGGTGAAATTCATTTTAAAAGGGGTAGAATGTAACACCCCGAGATTTTATGAAAAATATTATTTTAATTTCATTAATGTCTTTTGTTGTATTCTACACCAAGATTACCTTGCTCTATACGCAACACCGTATTAGCTTGCAGTATACGCAACACTATTCTTGGACCGTGTTACACACAATTTTGATAATAGTTATTCTACGCAACATTGAGTCTATATATATATATATATATTAAATGTATCAATGAAATATGGTTGGATTCTGTTATACAAAACAATGAAGGATTCTTTCATAACACGCAACCCAGACTTGGCTTGCATTACACGCAATCGCGACCTTCCTCGATAGCGTGTGTTGTACGCAATACTGGGTTTTAATAAACAATGTTATATTATTATAATATTGTCATGAACTAGCCGTTATGAATAGTATTAACTAAAATTTGAATTTTATAACATTATTATTCATCTTACACATTTCTAGAACATGGTATAAGAACAAAATAAATTTTTCGGGTAAAATAAGTATTTTTCAAAAAATGCAGTTTTGCCGCCTTTGGATGGCGCACCCACTTTAAATCTGGTTTTTGACATGTTTATAAGTTCAATTTGACAAAATAAAATTCTTCTTTGGAATCAAGAAATAAAAATTTACTTTGGATAAAATTTTCATATTATTCTGGTAACTTTCACATTTTAATGAATAGTAAAAACACGCTATATTTTAATTAAAAACAACTTTTTTCATCGTAATATCTTATGTGGTTAAATTATAATATTGAATGGTTTTAAAGTATAAATAGAATATATTTTTACCATTTAATATAATGTATGTCATTAGAATTAATTTTACCTTGAATTCGTAAGTTAAATCAATTCAATCTTTTGCAATGTTTTAAACAAAAACCCGTTTTTATTCGACAACAGGATTAATTTTAATTTAATTTCTGCAACTTATGTGTATTGAATTTTAAAAAATGGATTCCATATTTAGAATCAGTGGGTCTAAATTATGTTAATAGGATATTTTTTATTTTTGGGAATTATGAATAGTAACTACGGTAAATTTTATTTACCATAGTTAAAGGTAAATCGGGTAATTAGGGGTAAATATAATATTTTAAAATTACCCTAACAAATGTCAAAATCCTATTGGATGACTAAAAAACGACCCATATCACCTAAGGGTCAGATTAGATTAATTTAATTAAATTTTTTCAATGAAAATAATTTAATTATTATTAAAACCAAAGAATGTGACAACATGTCACTTTCATAAATCTTATAAGTATAATAATTTTAATCTAGTGATAAACTTCATGAAACATAAAACATGAATAGTCTCCAGAAATATAATACAATTATCTACATCATAGAAATTTAGTTATAATTTTTAGGGATTAAATAATTATCATTTATTATGACAGAAAGATGATGCAGTAATTGTCTTATTAATGAAATATTGACATAATTGATGTTATAAATGCCCAAATAAATGTAATTTGAGACTTTTTATGACTTACACTAATTTTATAGGTTAATATGACATGTTATTGTTGATTTAAGTAACTTGGTTTGAACTTATCATTCTGTTATGAATTTAATAAAAATCATGTACCAAATAGTGTCAAAATTGACATAAAATAGTTTTTAAAACAAATATTATATTATTAATTGTTATTTTATTCCTAAAAATCTAAGGTTCGGCCAAATGACTTAGATAAGATTATATATATTAATAATAAACAACTTGGGGTTCTTTTGTCTTGATATAGTAAGTTTATTAACCATATACTTTAAAAAAACAAAAAGACACGGTAAAAGTTAAATTATTTAACTTAGAGTTAAATCTAATTGATAAGGTCAAAATAATACCCTAAACTTGTCTAAATCCCATTGGTTGATAGGATTTCGACCCATCCCCACTTTAGCTTCGAAATAAGACCCTTTGGAACCATTATAAACCGATTTTTACATTAATATAAAATAATATTTTGAGGTATTCCTAAGGTGCCCCTCTCCTCCCTTATAAAAGGACACCTCCTCCCCCTCCTCCACACACAAATTTGAGCACTCAAGATCGGCCAACCCCTGACATTTTCTCCTCTCCACTTCCCTAGAAACATCCTAGAGGTTCTGGTCTTCCTCAAAGACCAATTTTAGTGCCCTAAGAGGAGGTCTCAAAGAGGCGCTTCAAAGAAGAGGTAATTACCGTTACCAATTCTTTCATCTTTATTTCTTCTTCCACTTCTTCTTCTTAGGTTTTTTCATTATGAAGTAATAACATCAGTATCACTCATATACTGATATGTTATTATAAGTATGAAACAACCCTATTTCACCATCTATCCATCCTACGGAAAAAGAAATCACCGCGCGTGCGTACGTACGGAATACCGTCTCCACGCCGTGGTGTAATCTATTTTCCACCACCACCTTACATGGATGGGTATAATGGTGTAAAGAATAACTATACATAGTTATTAAAAAATCATATTGATTATGATATATTTTATAATCCACTCCAATTCAATTCAATATTTATGGAAATGATATCATCGCTCGTGCGTACGTACGGACTACCGTCTCCACGACGCGATGAGATTCATTCTCCATGTTAACCATTTAAGAATGATTATAAAGTATATATAAGAAATAATAATGAAATATATGACATTATAAAGCTACTGGATTTATGTATATATATATATATATATGTATGTCATCTACTTACTTCCATTCAAGACAATAAGGAAAGGAAAACAGCGTTCATGCGTACGTACGGACTACCGTCTCCATGAACGGTGTTTTTCATTTCATTTATCTATCTATTATATATATATATATATATACTGAATATATATGATATATAAATCATATTTTATATTCTGGAAGTAAGTAAATCATGACATAAGTAATAATAATGTCAAGAACAACAAGTCAAAACACCTACGATAAATGAAACGATTTTACCCAAAAAGCTTCTTTAACATGGAATTTACAAAAGAACGGGTAATATAATGTCATAAGTGAACCATATATGATATCATAACAATGAATATGATTCTGTAATAAGTCAATGACATTATTTAAATCATTATACAGGAGTTTTGGACACATACGAAGCAAATCGGACCTAAGGTAAGGGAAATATCACAATCTCATTTTTATCAGAGATTGTTTATACTTTAGTATTTACCGGGGTGTATTTTATCATCCACATCCATGTTTCCCCAATATGTAATATTATTTACATTAACCTATAATTGTTTAAATCCAATTTTACCCTTCGGTGAGTTTTAGTAAAATATATGAAAGGAATCTTTTTTTGTTTTTCATACGAGGTACTTTTTGACTTTTTCAACAAAAGTACGAAGAATGTTTTTTTTAACTTATACGGCATGAATGGATTTTTAAAACATTATTTCCAAGAAACTTCCTTTACAAGTTTTCAAGTTTATTTTTAATCAACTTCTTTTATTTTAAAGTCGTATGACATGTTATGAAAGGAAAAATTTTTTTGAAGTAGAAAGGATATTTTCCTCAAGAATGGAGTTCAAGTATTTTATCAAAATTATTTTCCATATAAGATAATAAAAGGGTTCTGTTTTTATCTATATTATTACATTGATTTGAATATGTTGTGATGGAATTATGTTTATGAATTCCTTTATCTTATATGAATGGTTTTATGATGTCATGTTGTTTAAGAATCCCATTTTTATTACATGGGTTATGCAATGATGTATGATTTATGATTTTGTGGCACACATAATAATGGTATCATTATGAGATGGGTGGGACCTATATCTCCCTCCAATGCATTGGGTAAAGATTTTATATCTCATGAGATAGACATGGCTGGAATGGTAGGTTATACCGGTTCAGTGAAACAGGACTGAAACGAGGGTTACTCGATTCAGAAAGGGACTTTGTCCACTAAGATAGTCTTGGCAATGAGTCTTGACTAACAAGAAATGATTCTCTATGATTATGTGTGAATGCCACAAAGTTTCATGTTTTAAGTTATGATTATTGTGATTACATTTCACTACCATGATTTATCCCATGTTATGAAATTATGCTCTCTTTTGCAGGTTATGATTTCCAAAATGTTATGTTCTTATGAATACGATGTGATTGATATTTCTTTTGTTTACCCTTACTGAGCATTTGAGCTCACCCTTTTATGTTTTCTTTTCCCCAGGATATAAAGAAAGGTTTTAGGTAAAAAAAAAGAAGAAGATCTTTATGGGAGATGTTGAAGATCTTTCCCCACGATTAGAAGATTTTATTCCGAGTTTCCAAAGACACTAAACTATTACGATCCTTGTGTGTGTGTTTTTGTTATGTACTAAGTATTCCGCAAAATTAATGTAATGTTCATGTACGTCAAGCTTCGGGTCTCTACAGTATTAGATTTATCTTTTCGGTTTAACGAATTTCTTTTCCATCGTATCGACCGATGATGGTAACGAATTTCTTTTCCATCGTATCGACTGATGATGGTAACGAATTTCTTTTCCATCGTATCGACCGATGATGGTAACAAATTTCTTTTCCATCGTATCGACCGATGATGGTAACGAATTTCTTTTCCATCGTATCGACCGATGATGGTAACGAATTTCTTTTCCATCGTATCGACCGATGATGGTAACGAATTTCTTTTACATCGTATCGACCGATGATGGTAACAAATTTATTTTCCATCGTATCGACTGATGATGGTAATGAATTTATTTTCCATCATACTGTCCGATAATGGTAAAGAGTTTGTTTTCCATCGGCTTGTCAGTTCATGGTAACAAGATTGTTTTCCATCGGCTTGTCAGTTCATGGTATTGAGATTGTTTTCCATCGGCTTGTCATTTCATGGTAACGAGATTGTTTTCCATCAGATTGTCAGTTCATGGTAATGACTTTCTTTCCCATCGGCATGATGATTATTTTTATTCGTTCGTTTGTGGTTTCTTTTTAATTCTACTAAAATCAACAATCACCTTACATTCTCCAGCAGGTATATATTTTTTTAAAAAAAAATCTTTCATTTTAAATCCTAACCATTGATCTTATTTCCTATAATCTTGACCGTAGAAGATCAAAGGTCACCTCATATTGACTATAAATATCCCCCCCCACCTCCCCAAACCCACATCGTTTTTTTTTTCAGGATCTACGCCGAAGCCTTGCCTATTTTTTTTAAGGCATCGTACGATGAAGATACTGATTCAGACCATACAATCTCTCTCAAGAAGAGCGATTACATTGTCCATGTTTTGAGAAGGGTTGAGAAGACCATTCCATATTTCCCGAGGCTGGAAGGGAAGATTGATTTTATTACTGATAATCAAAAGAAGAAGTTTGGCTCTGTAAAAGAATTGAGAAAGAAAGTTTTGTCAGTTGAAGCTGATTTGAAAGTTCTTTCAGAAAGTTCAGTTGCTCATAAGATGGCCTATAACAAAATGACTAAGTGTTCGTACAAAACAGAGAGCTCAATCAATGGTCATGAGATAGCAATTGAAGATATAAGAAGGTTGTCAAATGAACTTGCAAATGCTTTCAATAATCTTGACAGAGAAACAGTTGAAAGGTTGAATCTTTTGTCTTCTCAAAGAGCCGATGTTCCTTCAGTGAAAGATTTGCAAGAGAGAATGAATGCTTTCCAATCTGAATTCTCGAAGGTTTCATCTTTCAAGCATGAAATGGTTTTGTTGAAGAAACAAAATTCTGTGTTATCCAAAGATAACAAGAATCTGCAAAACAGAATTGATACCCTTGAAGAAGTAATCAGAGTCCAGGAGGAGACTATCAAGAATCAAGATCAAATTTTTGCGGACCAACAAGAGCTTCTCAGAACTCAGGGTGAGTCAATTTCTGAAGACAAGAAAGAAATCAAAAAGATAAAAGATATTCCTCATGAGCTCATAAATAAGGATAAGGAAAGAGAAAACAAATGACTTGTATTTGTTTTCCTTTGAAAGATGTCTTTGTTTTGTAATAACTTTTATGATTCTTCTCTTTTATCCATTATCTTGTGTTTATTTTCTAACTCCTTCAGACAATTCAAGATTACCCCTTTCTTTTTTTAAATCACAAAGGGGGAAATGTTTACAAAGGGGGAGAATGTTTACAAAGGGGGAGAATGTTTACAAAGGGGGAGAATGTTTTATAAAAGGGGAAGAATGCTTTACAACACTCTTAAGGAAAATCTACGAATACAATCCTTAGGAAATTCCATACCTAAGGGGGAGTTAGTTGTATTTGAATTCATATTCAGAAGAGCTTCCAATAACTCAGGGGGAGATAAGTATTTATTGTTTTATTTACTTTGTGTGTTGTGCTTTCCAAAAAGGGGGAGATTGTTGAGTCAAAAGTCCTATTTTGACTTCTATATCATGTTTTGGAAATCACAAATGTATTCTATCATATTTTGGAAATTACAATTGTCTTCTATCATGTTTATCATATCGTACTGACCATGCTGATCGTACTGATCATGCTGATCATACTGATCATGATGATCGTACTGATCATACTGATCGTACTGACCATGTTGATCGTACTGATCATGCTGATCGTACTGACCATGCTGATCGTACTGATCATGCTGATCGTACTGACCATATCGTATCATACTGACTCTATCAATCGTATCGTACTGACTCTGTCAATCGTATCGTACTGACTCTGCTATTCAGATGTTCATTACTTGTTTTGGTACTTTTTCAAAAGCACTTGTTTCATAAGAATCGTACCATTGCTTATCATCGATATATATATCATGTTTTAACCATTACGATGTCGATAAGTTAGTTACAAACTAATCAAAAAGATGTTGTGCTTTCTGTTTCAATATGACCGTTATGATGACAGGTGTCCAAGTCCCTCCGAGTTTTTCGGAGAAATATAACCGTTGGAGGCAACATGACCGTTGGAACCCGAGGCCTATAAATAGGAGGTCATTTGAAGCTGAGAGAAGAACAAGATCTAGAAAACGAATAAGACGTTGTGGAACAACTGTGATACTTGTCTTCAATCAAGATTCTAGAGAGAGATGTTGTGACTTCTCTCATATGCTTTGTGTGTCTGATCATCGTATCGAGTGCTTTCAATCAATTGAAAGACATAGGTGTCGATTACCTACAAAATCGAGGGCTGTCGGGGATAGGCAGACAGACGTGCCGATCATCGTATCGAGGGCTGCCGGGGATAGGCAGACAAACGTGCCGATCATCGTATCGAGGGCTGCCAGGGATAGGCAGACAGACAGTCTGATCATCATATCAAGGGCTCACCAAGGTGTTGGTGAGACAGACCTTTTATCCTAGGTGAAAGGATAACCCTTCTCTTTGGGTTAAAATAATTGTAATTCTTTTACATTTCCGTTGTTACTTGTATTAGAAAGGAATTTGTATTGTTTCCTTTCTTCTTTACATATTCAATTGTAATTGTTTCAATTACAATCATTCTATTACATATTGTATTAATTGATTCTATACGCTTTAAGGTAGAATCATTCATCTTTGTATAACTCTTATTATTGTGTTCACCTTGAATACAATTGTTTTACATTACATTAGTATTACAATACATGATACCTTTCTATATTCAATACAATTGTGGGTGTTTGTATTTGTATTAGTTTAAGATCATTTAAACTAATCTCTTAGTTGCTAAAACTCAAAGGTTTTTAAACCTACAATTCACCCCCCCCCCCCTCTTGAATTGTTCCATCTAATAGACATACATATCTATATATTTGATCCAATATAACTTAGATACACCTTAGTGTTTTGATGTTCTTTTATAGCTAAGGGCAGCTTTTGACAAATGATTTTAAAAAAAAACACTTATAGTAGTGTTCTAAAATATTATTATCATACCATAGTTTATATGTTATCCATAAGATAATATAGTTAGAATATGGTTAGTAGTTTTACTTCTATTTTCAAAATATTTCTTGGAAGTAATGATGGAATTTTTGAAATAAATATATAAGACTCGTCACTGATCTTCCTTTTACAATCATTATGACAATGATATATATAAGGAAATGTGAGTTTGGGAAAACCTTTATTCTACATATGTGATCAATAATTAGTTGGATAATATGTTCTATGAAATTCCAGGTCAAAGATTCCTTAATCTTTACCAAGTGTACTCATTTACTTCACTAAGCATTTATAAAATTTCTTAAATAAATCTCATGAAATATATGAAGTTACCTTTATCTTTAGAGTAGTTCACATGTCCATGTTGAACTAACTATAAAATTTTTATAATGTAACTTTATTTAAAAATGAATCTTTATATAAAACATGATAAGTAGTTTGTTTATATATCTAGTATCTTATCTCAATTGAGACAAAAATACTTTAATAGAAATAAACAAGTCGACTAATACTAGTTTTATTTGACAAAGAATTATCTTGTCATAATTAGGTCAGAGTATTATATTTTATATTCATCATTCATTATAATAGATATATGTGATTCAAGAGATACTAAACCATTATTTTATTATTAAAGTACTATAACAACATTTATTCTAAAAAAATGGTCTCTTTGTGTCTATATGAACACCGAGATAAATGTTTTGGTAACACTTATTATAAACTTGAATCAATCCATTTAATAATGAGAATTATTGAGATCCCCTTAGCTGACTAAGAATCACCCTCTCTGAACTCCTTTTGAGTTAACTTTATAAACTTCCTATTATTATTCATTTCCTATATTCAAATACTTGTATGTTGTGAGAATATTGTATTGAGTACATAATTAGTGAATATAAAATTGATTAATATGCCTGAATTGGATGAAACTTATTTATTCTTCAATTACTACAATTTATTTTCTATTGTCCAAGCTTTCCAAATGAGAATCAAATAGCCTCATAATCATTCTTCTACACATGAATCCTTTGTCTCTTTTAAGGAAATTGTAAAGTATATTTTGGCTTTATATGAGCCATGGTATCTTCAACCATGTCTTTAAAACTTTTCACTATAAGGGGAAGAGAAACAAGTTTCAACCAATCCTTAACTTCTTGGTGAAGTATGGAAAAACTTTTCCTGAGTGACTTATCTATTAGTTTTATTCAGTCCTAGATAAATAAGAATGACCTTGATGGTAAGGATAATAAAATAAGATTAATGGATAGTTTCTTGTCCAAATGGAAGCCTAATTTTTTTAACTGATCAATATACCCCCATCATTTTTAAAGCATGATCAGTTGCTAGATTACCTTCTTCTGGTTTAGACTGATATAGTTCATTGATAATATTATTTATTTTAAGAGTTTATTTCTCTTTCTCAAGAGATTGGAGATGAGATATTATGGTGTAATAATTCATGTCCTTATGTTGTATCATAAACTCTCTAGACATAATTTATAGTATAATACAAAAAACATAGGAATCATCCTCAACATATCTCTGGTAGGAATCCTTATCACCTTCACTCACTTAATAGGGTGACTGAGTAGGAATAGTTAATTCCAACACATAATAAAATTTTTCAGATAAAAATTCATCACATAAATGATTTTACCATATTTAGAATTTTTTTTTTAATGAAACACCCTAAGGTAAGGAATGATCACAGTGGTTTGATGGTTTTTCTTACCATTTTCTATAATAATTTAAACAGATTATTAGTACTTTACTTGATTAAAAAATATGTGAGAAATAATAATAATTAATTTTATTAATTCTCCCACTATTTTATCAATTCTCAATAACCCTCTCCATTGAACTCAGAATATCTAGTTTCTTGGACATTCTGGTGGAAAGGATCCATATTCCTCTTCACATAACCCCAATAAGATTTGGTCAAGCAACTTGAAGGTATTTAGGTAGGCAGTTATTTGATAACTTCAGGCTTGAAAATCTTTCATCAATTGAGTGGATTCCCCAATCTAGAAATTCTGACTTAGAATTCCTCAACAATTGCCTCTAAATTACACCAAGTCTAGCAAGGGATACTCATTTTGATGTAAAATGGTTAATTTAACCCAAAATATTCATAAGAACTCCCCTTATAAAAGTAAGTGTCCAAAAAAGGGTTGGTCAAAAATTTAGTTCTATTGGTTTCATTCCTAATCAAGTAATGGAAGTCCAAGTCTGGCTTAATATATATATTTGAGGGGTTTTATTTATTATTTCTAAATTTTACCTTGTTTTGTATTTTACATTACTTATTAATATTAAGTGGATTTTACTTAATTGATTAACCATGTTTGATAAAACATTTACACATAATCCATTTATTTAAATTCCATATTTTCACATTAATTCATTTATTTATGTAATAATGGTCTTTCATCCATAAAATAAATAATTCGTAATAAATAAATAAATAAATGACCTGATCATAAGTTTATCTAATAGTTGTTTTATTGAGGGGAGAATAAATGAACCTTTAACCTAGGGGAATAAATCCTTGTGTCAGTCCTGGTAGGAGTTGCATCATTCCACCTATCCACTTGTGTATCACCTGAGTTGGCATCAATATGGTTCTATCTTGAGCCTCCTTCATTTATCTTGGGATACTCCATTAATTACATGTATTTATAACTCACATGCAGGTGAGGATAACTAAAGAACTGGTTAGGGTGAATTACATAAATAACTTTGGACATATGGGTCCTGTATAATAATTGAGGGAGGGATGACTCGTAGGTTATCAAATTTAATTTAATAATTAATAATTAAAAACCCATTTAATAAATTAAATTAAATAATTCCAACACATACATAGGTCTTATTCAAGTTCATGATCAGTCATACAGATGAAATAGTTACATAAAATTATAACTGATTAATATTCATCTCTATTTTTTCTTTATTATTAAGATAAATATTCTTACATTAATTAATTAATTCATTCATTCATTCATTTTCAACTTAATGACCATCCAAATTCTCTTGGAGATACCCATCATAAATACATTCATCGAAAATAAATGGTAGAAAAATTAATTACATATTATTATAATAAATTAATTGAGCATTTAAAATTCTTTAAAACATTTATTAAATTTTCAAGCACAATACGCTCAAATCAATATAATGTGGTTTTAATGCTACAATTATAAATTTAATATAATTTTAATTATTTCCTTTATTGAGAGACTAAATGGAGTTTATTATCTAGCTACATGCCATGTACCTCAATTTTCATGTATCCAGGGTACACATGTATGGGTTTCGGTATGTTCCTTATTCAGACTACACAGTGTGTACAAGTCAATTGCACACCGTGTGTCATGATTTTCATCTTTTCGCACAACCCACTGAAAGACTCAACATGTTCTTTGGATATAGGACCACATAATGTGTATGCCCGCTACATCCCATGTGTTCCACTTTTCATGTGTCCTCTTAACTCACTGAATATCTTGGTATATACTTTGGATGTAGGAATTAATGTAACACATATCGTGTACATCATATAAATATCTTTTACTTAATTAATGTTTTAGGTTGTCAGTATCACATGGTTTTGACCATGTATTTTACCACATGGTTAACATGAATTTTTCAACTAAACTGTGAAGACTACATAGTGTGTACGCTAGCTGCACGCTATATAATTCAAAAATTTGTGTGCCAGGTTGGACTGATAAACACATAGTGTGAAATAAATGCACCATCTGTAATTTATGGCTTAGCACATCATGTATCCTATGACATGGTCAGGTGCAGTGCACTTAGGTACATGGAATATACTCCAGCTACATATCGTGTAATCCCATGTTATCTGGAAAGATTCCTCAACACTTATTGATAGAATCTATAGTAGTTCTTCATATGTTCTTGGACTTAATAAATTATGAATCTTGAATTAAGAAATTAAAATTTCAAAGGAATGTGAATTTAAAGAATTGGATTAAAGAAAAAATAATTATTGAAATAAAATTCTAACCACTATTTCATATATAGATAAAAAATAAAATAAATAATTATAAATTGAAAACATGGTAGCTCTGATACCATTTGAAGGTTCTAGGGACAGAAGAACCACCTTGGGTAGGTGTTAAATTAAAATTTCTTTTAATTTAGAGTTACTTGAAGCCCCAATAGAGGATCTTTTCAAGTTAGATTTATAATTTATTTATTTATATTAGAAGAAATGATTATCTTGTATTAGGTTTTTTCTTTTATGGATATATTGATCATTTTTAAAACCCTTTTCCAGGTTACCTTCATTACGCTATAAGGATCCATGTGTATAATACCTATAGTGGTGATCCATGTGTGCTTATTTGATCTTAAACTGACTTCAAATGATTTATGAGTGCTAGCATGGAAAAACAATTTTCTTGCATCATTTTTCTTGATCACTTTTAGTTCCTTAAATATTGAAGGAAAATCTATAGTACTTCTTGTTCTTGTGAGGAAGATAGTATGGGGAATTCAAGGGAGAAATCTATTGTGTGTAATGATTCTTAGTTATCAATTTAACCCTATACAATTGACATGACCATCTATTTATAGAGCTAGGGTTTAGGTTAAAATATTATTTAATTGTGTATCGTCTCTTAAATAATATTATAATATTTTAACAAACCTCTTTTCATATAATAATAATATTGTTATTATTATTTTATGGCATACTCTAACTTGCATGCTGTTAAATATTATTTTACCATCTTATAAATTAATATTCATCACTAGACGTGATCTTGGTCAACTCAAAATCCTCATCATTTATTAAATAAAAAAATAAATATTTTATTTAATTAAATAAAAATTTTATTCACAATCCAACAAATAAATATTTATTGACATTAGGCGGACTTTACAAAAGTCAAATATTACTATCTAGTAATGGTTCAAGGCACCAAAGAGAAAGAACTTAACATCAGAATGATGACAACAACATATGAACGCTCATTGTGTAATATAATCCTTTTGTCTCAATATCTCATCAATTAGGTTGCACATTCATGTCATCAACCTATATTCTTGTTACATATTTCTTTAACTATATGAAATAAATATCATTAAATCATGGTCATGGAATTTAATATGACAGTTATATTTTAATTAAATGGTTGATATATCAACCTCCATAAATATATAAAGGAAAATTATTCATCAACTTATCCATTAATAACATGTCATTCATGACACACCCAGCGTACCCTACTTCCTGCCAACATATTATGTAACAGTTTTTTTTCGATAAATATATGTGAATGAGTCATGACATGCATTAATGATAATCTTAAAGTATAAGGACCATTACACATGCCCATAGATATAAATTTCTGGTGACACCAAAACATGTGTAATTCTTACCAGTGGGTCTATTATCATAATCTCCCATCATTGAGATTACCAAGTGAAAACTTCATGAGAAAAAAGCATTATCTTATTACAAAAAATCACACCTAAAAGTATAAGTACTATGTTCTCTATCATAGTATGTTAACCAAATATAGAATTATATTTAAAAAATATCATCATATCATGTCAAGGTCCTCATCAAAGAGGATAACTCTTATGACCTTATCAATGCGACAGATACTCTAAGACATTATCACATCAATGTTATGCATAAGAAAAATAAATATGTGGTAAGATATTAATTTTAATATTCATTTACTTGAATATATGATGCACACCTATTTTAGGTCATGGAAAAAAAAATATTTCCCTAATGAAACATAGAGGCTAACCATGGCCGTATAACATGAGGACCTTCACAATTAATTACTTAATTATTCTACTTCACTAAAATTACTTATTTTTTGTTTCTTTATTTATTCTATGAAAGAAATGGAATTCAAATGAAAGAAGAGAGTGAAAAAATTAAACTAACATGCAATGAAATAATATAATTAGAAAATAAATAACTTGGCCTTTATGGTTTGGTTTAAGGGTTCCATCATTATTATTATTAGTGATTGAATTTAGTTTAATAGTTTAATCATGAAATCTCACTCTTAAAATACTATTCTTTTCTTTATATATTTTGGAATCTTAAATACCTAAAAAAAATAAATTAAACCTCCTCCCATAATCAAGGTTTGTGGCACACCTCAATCAATAGTGGGACATCTTCTAGGATCTAGATCCATTGTATTCCATTTCATACACTAAATGGATCAACTCCATTATATGAAGAGCTTGTATCTAGTATAAGGGAGGGAAAATTTTAATAAAAGTATATAAATGAGTTTGAGTTTAGTTTAATGGTGGGAAATCACCACACTCATGAACTTCACCCTTGATTACCACAAACATAAATAAAATATATGAATTTAATTTCATAACGAATGGAAAAAACACTTACCTCCCCCAAGCCAAGCCTCGGGTTAGCCCCTCATTTTTTAGGGTAAGAGGTCACAGTGGTAATATTATAAGGAATAGAAGAAAATAAAAATAATAAAATAAAAATAATATGAGAGTGAGATAATAAATAAAATAAAATAAAAACAGAATGGGGAGAATAATTATAGAATTAAGAAATAAAATAAAAATAAAAATAAAAATGAGAAAAAGAAGTGGATGGGTTAAACACTTAAACAAAATAATTATGCATGAATTTTATTAAATAAAACTAAATTAAGAATTACACTATGAATAAAAAATAAAATAAAAAAATCAGAAGAAGAAGTGCATGCTGCTTCAGCTTCCTTCTCTATTGGTTGTGAACTCTCTGGCCATGGCGAGGCCTCCTCCTTTTATAATCCAAGGGAGTGCCTCAACCTCTCCAATATTTTGTGTTTTAATAATTTTAAAAACCCATGAGACATCATCAAGACCCAAGTTATCTAAAAATAACCAAAGACCTCAGGGTTTCAAATATTTAGTGTAGAGTTTGATAAAAAACCAGTGGGGAAACTTATAGATCATATGGCCTCCTCCTTCAGACAATCACTATTGGAGTCAATGTGGTAGTGGATTGTATAGAATGAAAAGGTGAATAAATGAAACTTAGTGGATGTGTTAGGTGTGGTAGTGGTATTCACCACGCTCCTCCTTCAACTGTCCTTTAAAGTTTTCAGATTAAGACTCATGATGATATTTATAGAGGTTAAATGGGGGTCCATAAGTGATTTGTTCTGGTTTTAGTGGTTGTGTAGCTCAATCCCGATATCTCAGTAGTCATCCATGGCGGACTCGAGGTGAACAGGGATGGTTGGGGGCTGAGAATGAAGGTGGCGAGTAGCGTCAGTGGTGGAGCAGTGTGTCCGGGTGGGCAGAGGCACGAATAACACAGGATTTCATCGTTCTATTTGAAAAAATGAATAGTAATGTGGGATGTTATCCCACATTAAAATGAAATACAGATGTGTGCTCCCTTATATATGAATCTGCGGCTCCAACTAGCCAGTGAATTTAGACTGGAGATGGAGGACTCCTACCATTGTCGCGCACTACCACATGTCGGAAAGCCTCTCCTCTCATTGTTGCGTGGGCTTGGCCACCATGTGTCTGCATGCTCAATAGGCCTTGGTCCATCTATACACTACATGGTCCTAATTCCCTCATGAAGACTCATAGAAAATCCTTCCCTTGGGCTCTGTATGGTCGGTTAGTCCCTCTAGTTCCTAGCTAGGAGACTTGTGGGGCCCCCGGTTGAGGGCTATCCAGTGGTGCTTATTTTTTTATAAACACTTGAAAATGTTAAATAAGTTATAAATCACTTAACAAAAATTCAATGAACAATCACTTAAGTCCAAATAAATTTCTAAATTCAAAATGATCACCTTTTAACTATTTGAATCAATTTCAATTTTTCAATTGTCATTTTCCATAATTTAATAAAAAATGAATCTCATGGTTATACTGATTAAAAATACATCTAAAATACTTATAATAGTTTTAAAATTTTCATTATAAAATTAGTATATCAAATACCCCAACACTTAAACTGTGATTTTCCTAAATCATAAAATCTCAACATTAAAAATTAGAGGGTAGAAAAGTTACCAAATTTAAATTTCAAAGTAATGAAACAAAATTACTATCAATGTTAAATCAAAATTTCAAATTCCACATAAAATATCAATTCAATTTCTCACTTTTTAATGAAATAATCAATTTAATCATTTTAATTTCTCCCTTTTGAAATTGTTGTAACTTTTTCTTTCATCCATTCAAGTTCCTCAATTTATTTTTATTAAACATGTCAAATCATGATTTACCTCTCCTTTGAATATTTTCAATCATCACTTATGATATTATTTAAATAGAGTTATGGTCATATCATGAGAACATGATCCAAGTCCCTAGGCTTGTATTGGAACTATTTTTTCCACTTTATAGAGATAAAAGGCACATAAAATCATGAGGAATTTTTAATAAAGGTTTATATAACTCTAAGGATTTTGGTTGGTAAGATTTAATGCTTTAAAAATTAAGGCTCAAGGAGGAGGTTAATCTCTAAAGTAAAATGTATGATATAAAAATTGAAATATTAATGAAATTATCCCCTTAAAATTGTGATAACTCCAACTTTTCTAAAACTCAAAGTATATTTCATGATCAATGAAAACACAATGAATAATGTTCACCTTCTTGTAATTTTATCTACTTTTATACTTTTTTTCAAAATTAATTTTTCATTTTTATTTTACTTTTTGAAAGTTATGCTTATAATAAACCCCAAATCTACTACCTGACCACATGTGATAAAATTCATTAGTCTAGTAGTGGTTATTTTTTATTCTTCCAAGTTACAACCCACATTTTTTTTATTTTTTTCAAGAAGGGAAATAGTGAAAGTACAATGTATAAATAAAAAACATTTCTATTTACCCAAAGTAGCAACCCCATACTTTTTCCTTAAAATTAATTTCATCCCTTATACCATTAATCTCTTAACCCCCACACTTCAACTTTAGAATATCATTAAAATACTAATAGTATAGTAGGAATGGATAAAAATGTCTTGAAATATGGCTCATTCCTAAAAAATTCATTCATGGTTTCTGTGGGATAAACAAAGATTGATGTAATTGTGGTATCAAATATAAGATATTTTAAAATGATTACTCAATCATTTTAAATGTGTTTATACACATCCATATCTTTGAAAATTTTAAATGTAATTTTTAGTAGGTGGCATGTCCCAAGATCACTCAATAAATATGATCAAGATAAAATAGGAAGTAATTAGTCTAGAGATCCTTTCTGGAATAGGACATATGATTTGAAACAATCACTCATATAATTAATAATAATAACAAATCAATTTACATGAATTTTAGAAATTAAAAGTGTTAAAATTGATGGGAAAATTTTATTTACATGAATCAATTACTTTTCTCAAATAATGAGTCCTCATTTTAATATCCATGATTCACTTTAATAATTTAGATATCTATTTTACTCATTCAATTTTATTAATATTGAAATATAAAACATGGAATCATAGGGTTCCAATGAAACTCAATTATCCAAGATAATTCAAGTAAAACAATGATTTAATCATGGGGATAAAATTCCAGTTTAAAGCTCAAATAGGTCATTTAGATAAAAATGTTGAGATTTTGAATATAAAAAATGTAAGAATGAAATCCCTGTTAAAATAAAGTTTTAGTACTCTTATTCCACTATTTGGGGTCTTCCTTATTCCATCATGAACCTATAAAAAATAATTAATCAATTAAGCACAAGGATCATGTCATTAAATTCCAAAATGATAGAGGGAGTGGTCTGCATGATGGATTAATCCTAAGAATGAAATTTAAATCCTAGAAAGAAAGTAGAAAGATAAATCTTGGTATAATCCCCTAAGTAGGCCCTAGATTTTTACTACCTTCAAAGGATAGTACCATATATTATTCATAGTTTTATTTTTGATGAATCCTTTTGGATTTCAGCCATCAAATGTGGTTTTTCCCAACTTTCACTTCTTTCTTATTAGTGAGGAATGGTCCATGGATAGAGTATACCAGATCCATCACCTTCATAATTAGGTATAGATTTCATGATGGAGGTAGGATGAAGTGTGGATCATCCTCCCTCTTGGTTGTTACTTTTTCAACCTCCTTCTTCTTTTCTAGTGATTTCTTGATATTGGTTTCTTGTATTGAATGATCAAAAGGAAAGTAAGTATGTATTTTTACTTGAATAAAATTTAAAATTAAATAATCAAAAATATTTTCCCTTTCATAATGAGCAGCCTATGTCTTGATTTTTTAATATTATCTACTTGTATCTCCTCAGGGTATTCCTAAAATTTATGTTAAATAAAATTAGAAAGCTCCATGTGTTTCTCAAAAAGTGCCATGTATTGTTTCTTCATCTTTCTCTAAGGCATAACAAAGATTGTTCGAATATGAAAATTTAGAGGAGTGGGAATTAATACTCAATTAAGATTGAATAAAATCAGATGAAATATAGTTTGAGATAAGATAAACTCCCTGAATTTATTTCATCTTTAATCTCTTCTTCAGTAGTGAGTGCCTCTTGAAGTTGGATGGTAGCACGTGGAGGTAGGTAGTCGGGCTCCTCCATCATTTCTTCAAATTCCATAACTTGTTTGGATTCCTCCTCTTCTATGGATAGATAAAGTTAGAGGGTGATTGTCTCTTCTACCATATAAGGAATGGGGAGATCATTTTGTACCTCATACTTTTTCAATAAATTATCTAGATCCTATTGATCTCCTGCATGTATCTCATCAGGAAAATCTTCCTCATCATGAGTCCACTCTAGATCATTATGGTCAGCTTGGATTTGGCTCCTCAAATAGTTGGGTTGTTAATATTCCTTAAGTTTGAACTTAAATTCCTATATTTATTCATTAAAATTAGGCATCTATAGTTTCACTTCTTCATTGAACTTTAGTCTTTAATAGTCAAATTTTAATTTCTCAATCATATCTTCCATCTCTTGAAATAATATTCTAGTGTTGTTCTCATTCATCACATGTTTGGTCAGGTTATTGATTTCATCAATCTTTTTTAGGAGATCCTCCTAATCATTGTATATGACCTTATTTTTATTCTACACCCCTAAGTAATTGTTCCATGTATTGGAAAAATGGTCATTTTAAAACCTCATGGAAAAATAATTTTTTTATTTTTTCTATATTTGGAAAACAATAAAAATATATCTATAATTTGAAAATAGAAAAAGATAAGTAAACTACTAATTATATCCCCAATAATGGTGCTATTTTTGATGCACACTTGTTATAGGTAATAGGAAGAAGCAGGTTTATTTTTCAAATACAACACATAGGCTGACCAGAGTTGTCACACTTGATAACCTTCACAATTGCTGATTTACTTATTCTAATTCACATAAAATGATAATTTTTTGTTTTTTATTTATTCTATTAAATAAGTGTAATTTAAATGAAATAAGAGAGTGAAAAAATTAAATTATCATGTAATGATAGAATATAATTAGCAAAGAAAAACATGCCCTTTGTGGTTTAGTTTATAGGTTCTATCATTATCCTTGTTGGTGTTTAAATTTATTTTTATATTTTAATCATGAAATATCACTATTAAATTAATATTCTCTTATTTAGTGATTTTGGAATCTTTAATTCTTATAACTAACTAAATTATACCTCCTCCTGTAATCATAGTTGATGGTACACCTCAATTCGAGATTATGACATCTTTCAGGATCTAGCTCCATCATATGTCATTTCATCCACTGAATATCTAAACTCCATCATATGAAGAGCTTATATCTAGTATAAGGTAAGTAAAATATTTAATAAAAGTATAAAAAGGATTTTTATTTCAGTTTAGTGGTGGGAAATCACCACACTCATTCACTTCACTTTTTTCACCACAAATGTAAATAAAACATATGAATTTAAGAACATAATGAATGGAAACATCACTTACCTCCCTAGAAAAAACCACGGATTAACCCCTCATTTTTTAGGGTAAGAGGACACGGTAGTAAGATGAGAAAGAAGAGAAGAAAATAAAAAAATAGAGGATATGGGGAGATATAAAAAAATAAAAAAAAATGGGGAGAAGAATTATAGAATGAATAAATATAATAAAATGAAGAATAAAAATGAGAAAAAGAAAAGTTAATTGGGGGAAAATTAAAAATAAAAACAATTCATTAATTTTATTAAAGAAAAATAAATTCAGAATTACCCTAAGAATAAAATAAAATAAAATAAAAAATAAAAATGTAAAAGAACGCGAGAATGAGGCCTTGGATTCCTCCTCCATGGGTGGTGAACTCTCTAACCATGTTGAGGCATACTCCTTTTATAATATGAGGGAATGACTTGGAATCTCTAATATTTTGTGTTTGAATAATTTTAAAAACCCACGAGTCATTCCTGAGACCCTAGGTATCTATAAATACTTTAAGATCTCAGGATTTCAAATATTCACAGCGGTGTTTGATAAAAATATAATATGGTAGCTTATAGATTGTGTGGAATCCCTCTTTGAATGTGCATGGTTTGAGTCCATGTGGTAGTGGCTTTCATGGGATGTATAAGTGAGGCACTAGCACTTGGTGGATGTGGAAAGTGTAGTAGTGGGCTTTACCAAGCTCCTCTTTCATCTATCCTTCAACGGGGTCAGATAAATACTTGAGATGGTCTTCATGGGGGTCGTATGAGGGTCTGAGGGTGATCTATGGTAGTGTTATTGATTGTGAATCATGATCCTGAGCTCTCAGTGTTCATCCATGGTGGTCCTAGGGTGAATTAGTGGTGGTCGGAAAATGATAATGAAGGTGGTGAGCAGCGATAGCGGTGGAGTGGTGTATCTGAGCAGGTGGGGGTGTGAATAATGCAGGGTGTCATCATTTTGTTTAAAAAATGAACAGTAAAATAGGAAACCAACCCACATATAAATGAAAGATAGATGTGATCTCCCATATATATGAATCCATAGCTCCAACCAGCCAATAAAGTCAAACTTGAGCCAGATGACTCTCACCAAAGTTGTGCACAGTGAGACTCTCCTCCTACAGTTGTGTGGGCTTGACCACCACGCACTTGCACGATCAGCAGGCCTTGGCCTAGCTATGAATTGCACAGGCCTAATTCCCCTATGTGTCCTCATAGACATGCCTTCCCTTAGGATCTTCATGGTCGGATGGTCCCTCTTGGTCCTGGCAAGATAACTTATGGGGGCCTCGTTTGAGGGCTAGCCAATGGGGCTTATTTATTTATAAACACCTGAAAATATTAAATAAATTAAAAATCATTTAACAAAAATTAAAAGAACAATCTATTAAGTCCAAATAAATTTCTAAATTCAAAATGATCAAATTTTTAACTATTTGGTCAATTTCAATGTTTCAATTTTCATTTTCTATAATTTAATAAAACAATAAACTTCATGGTTATACTAATTAAAAATCCATCCAAAATACTTAGAATAAGTTTAAAATTTTCATGATGAAATTAGTTTTTCAATATACATGTAATCCAACATAAAAATTAGTTAGTTTTAGGGCATGAATTCCAATAATTATGTTAAAAGAAACACCTCCTTAACCATACTCACCAATTGAATTAAAATGTGGTCAATTTTGGGTCGGTTTAACCACCTACATGAACGATGCTATAAAACTCTACCTTTTATGCTTCTTATAATTATTTTAATGAATATATATGATACTTATTACATCCCCAATATTATTTTAGAGTTATATTAACATTATATAATAATTTTCTCTTACTAATTCAATAATTAAAACACACTCTTGTTTAAGTAATTTTTACCACCTACATGAGTGATGTTGGAATGTTTATATCATGAATGATTAAGTAATTTTATATTTAGGTAAAAACATGTAAGAATAATTTATTCAACATTTAAAAATAATTATTTAGTCATAATATTATTATCTAATGATGTTATTTATATATGACCTTTTATTCATGAAGCTTGCCAAAATGAGCTTATCATTGATTTCATCATCACAAAATGTCACCAAAACACTTAATAAATGGAATTAAAAATTTATAAATTATTTTAAAAAATATATTCTAGAATATATTATGATCTATAAATGATGAAATTTGGGAGAAGAATAAAAAAAAACTCCACCATTACAAAACTAGTTCAAAATGATCAAGATTTCTGACACTTGATTTTGAAAATATATGATAACTAACTAATAAAAATTTATTTAATATTTATAAATAAATTTTATAAAATGTTATATAAATGAATAATTTTATTAATTAGGTTATTAATATAGTTTTTTCTATGATACGGGAGGTTAGAGCACATTCGACTAAGCGGGAGTAAAGGTAAGGGGTTTTCGTTATTCAAATCCTCCCCTTAGGTCATAATCACTTATATTTATATAAAACCTTTTCAAGTATGTTTTTTTCAAATATATAATGATTTTATGTTTTATGTAAACATTATTTCATAGGTAAATCATGTTTTACACAAAATTATTCTTCCTTGATGAATCTATTTTTTTTGTGGAAATGAAATTTTGTTAAGAATGATTCTCATCTCTTTTAATGGATTTTACCCCCATATACACATTTCTACTTCCCACAAATAATCTCATTTACCTATTGGAAACTACAATAGTATTAATATCTAATGATATTTATATTCCTCTTTATTTTAAAATTGTGTTTTTGATATCCTTTTAACGATGTGGTTTTTCATTAAAGGAATTTTCAAATATTTTGAAGTCTTTTCCTTTCAATGATCATATATTCTTCCCTTATACATCACACTTTTGACATATGATTTATTTCTTTTCAAGGAATATTTATTGATATTTTTTTAATGAAATATTTTAAGATGTTTCCTCTTCATTTTAATAATGGTTTTTGGAATGTGACTTGAAAATCATGTCTTTTTAAAATGATATTAAGAAACACATTTTAAGAAAAATCCTTTTTTTGATTTATATTTAATTTTAAAAGTATTTGTATCTAATAAATTAATTATTTATAAATCACTTGATATATTCTATTTTGGGTTGATCATGTTATTATTATCAAATTTTCATGTTTTTTCTTTAAGTGATTACATCTGGAAAATTTATGAAAATATTTTTATTCCCATGGGTTATTTATAATAAAATGAATAATTTAATTTTAAATGGAAATCATATGCATGTATAATGATGGGTGGGGTATTATATCACCCTCAAATGCATTGATTAAATTTTATATCTCATAAGGTAATGATGAATTGACAAACTTGGATTTTTTCAACAAACTAAAGGGCGGACATACTTAGATTTGTTCATAAAAATAAAGGGTAGAAATACTTGATTTTTTTATAAAATTAAAGGGTGATCATACTTGGATTTATTCAAAATATTTTCCTATGCTTATTTTTTTCAACTAAATCTCTAGAATGTTCTGTATTTTCAAACTATGTCAAGCATTTATGATATTCCAAGTTCTAAAGATATTATTCTTACTTTTGTAATGATTTAATATTAGTTATATGTTTCTAATCCATGTTTTTTATGACCTTTATTTGGTATTATGTTCCAATAAAATTATCCGTAATTCTCAATCAAGTTTCATTATTTTCCCTTATTATCTCATTATATTTTTATCTTTCTGTCTTATGTTTATCCTTTACTCATGTTTTACCATATATTTAATATATAACCATTATGACTAGTTGATATGTTTCCATTAATGAGAAGTTGATCTCACCCCTTATTATGTTTTAATTTCCCAGGTTATGAATATGATTATATCATGTGAATTATCTTGAAAATAGCATATATGAACACATTTATAGAGAAATTTTTACAAGTGTAGTAAAAGAATATGTTTCTATAACTAATTTCCAAGACACTAAACCTTTTGATCCTCAAGTTTTTTGAATGTTGTTAGATGTAATATTTAAATCATATAATCAATGTATTATTTATGTTGAGTTTATCTTGGTTCTCCATAGTTGGTATCAAATGGAAGGTTTAGTTATTTTGGAGATTAGTTTAGATATTTTTTTATATTAGTTTAGTTTAATTTGGTATTAGGGTTAGATAACCTTAGTAAAATCTATATATTTGAGTATAAGTATAGGATGATATCTTGAAATATTATTAAATTCCTGATTTAGTGGTTTTACTAGAAAATAAATCCCTATATGGATACTGGAAAGTGGGTATAATCACTGGCATGGTGGTACCTAGGGGTAATAACCCTGAATAAGGTGTGTTGAGTATTAACTCAATTGTGACCAAGTGAACGAAAAAGAGGCCAAACTGCACACATATCTATACACTACTGGGGTATATGCTTTGGTTTATATCACACTCTTAATGATCCATTTTGAATTAATTATTTACAGGTAACTTTAAGGGGTTAGGTTAAGATGCATGAGAAAACCCATCCTGAAGTTTAACCAAGAATGATATGGGTTGAACTAAAGGAGTTACAAGATAAATTTATGATAAGGGAAATGGGTTTTAAGGTTTAACCCCTTTTATGTTAGTGATTGTAACAATCCCATTTGTTGTTAAATGTTCATCACTTATGTTAAATCCTTTTTATTTTAGAAATGGATTAAACTATAAGGAACTGAATTAAAAATGGATGTGAGGGACAATGTAATGACTACCCTCATAGTAATGATGACCCAACTATTGTAATCTATAAATAATAAATAGAATCATGTTGAGATCCCAAACACACCAAGGAAGGAGAAACTTTCTATCAAGTCTTTAATGTGACAATGTCCACCCTCCTTTAGTGTCTCTTTCATTCAACTTGTTATTGAGAAGTGGATCAATGCTATAGAGAAGAAATTGTTTTTCATCCAGTAATAGAGCACAAGAAGTTAATTTTGGATATTTATTGTTTAGTAGGATAGTCTAAACAATGGTGGATCCTCATTAACGATACTATATAAAAGGAGGAATTAGACTTTATGGAATGGGGGAGTTCAAAAAGGTATTCTTCATCAAGAACTTTCCTTTAACTCTTCACACAAAGATGGAGTGGGAATTACTAGAGCTGAAATAAAAGGAGGATGAGTCTATTGGGACTTATGAAGAAAACTTCACAAGTTTCACAAGGTATTCCTTTGGTTATATCTATCTAAAATAAAGATTGACCATTTATTTGATTGATTAAAACCAAGTGTCAATTGGTTATAAGTGACTTTGGAATCTAAGAGGAGATTATTTATTATGTGCTAAGGGTGGAGATTTAAATTAGGGATTAAATTTATTACAATGATAATAAAAGAAAGTTGGATAATCATGTAAGCTCTAATGATAATATATATAGGGTAATAAAATTCCAACTACCTATGTGTCAAAAGTGTAGGAGGAAGCACTTGGTAAATTTACTTAAGGGATTTGGGAAGTTTTTTAATTGTGGTATGGCATGAAACATTAAACAAAACTATATAATTAGTTCCAAAAATCTAATTAAAACAAAAAATTAAAATAATTCCCCAAAAAATGAGTCACCTACACTTCAATTATTCAAGTGTAAGGAGTTTGGGAGCTATTAAAATCACTACACTAACCCCAAATATATTTAAGATAATAGGTCCTAAGAACCTCATAAACCAAGGGATAAAGAAAGAGAATATTCTACCACTACTACTAAGGTAGATCATGATAATTAAGTTGTTCTAGTTACACTTATTAATTACTCTATATTTGAATATGTATTATTTTTTGTATCTTATCACCAATTACTAGTCGATAAAATAAAATAAACATTTGGTGATTTTATTATTATATCTAAGGTATATGAAACTCCTTTAAGGGTTTTGGGATCAGGATTCATGAAAGTCTTATTAATCCTTCTTTTAGAATAATTTAATGTGATTTTGTATAATGAATATCTCTATCTACTTGGATCATATATCAATTTTGAGAATAAGGAACTTTCATTTCATACCAACCTATAATATTATATCAATGAATGGATGATTATGAAATTTCTATAGAAATAAATTATATAATGTGGGTCAAGTGATCTAATAACAATAATATATTGGCTAAAATGGTTGGAGAAATTCTCAATATTGGGGATAATATTATTCTAAGTAAAGGATATTTATTCAAATTTTTAAGGTTGATATCTCTCTATAAATTAAATCTTGAGTTGCCCCGATAATTTAAATTACCATATATTTTTACATTAATAAGTGATAATTAAAATTTTTAGGGTGTAATTTATTTAAGGGGGAGAATATAATGGCTCTAGATTTTAATATATTTATTTTTATAATTATTTTAAATATGTTTAATAGATTTCTCCACATGCAACATAAAACTTAAAAAACCACGATATATTTAGATAAAATATAAATATTTAATTATGATCATTAAAATCGAGTTAGTGATTCATAAATAATGAATAGAAGTAACTAATTTATGAAATATTTATAAAAAAATAAAGGCTACTTTTAATATGAATAAAATTTAATTAGTGTAGCTAAATAGTTTATAAGACTAATTTATGATTCAAAATATAACCTCTAAAAAATTTTATTTTTATGTGAATATAAATATATTATGGAAAAAAATATATTTCTAATATATATTAGCACTATTTTGATTAATAATTTATAGGAAATAATAATAGGAATAGTTAATATTTTAAAATGTTATTTTCCAATGAAAACGGTTTTCATTATATTTATGATTCTATTTAAAAGATAAATTATCAAATTTTAGAATTTTAATTTTACCAAATTATCTTAATTTTTGGATTTTTAATAATATTATTATCTTAAGATGAATTTTTTGGATTATTCTAAAATAATTAATTTTTGGGTGAATAATGAAAATACTAAATTTTTTAATGTTGTAACTTTTATGAAATTATTATATTATATGGATAAATTAAAAGTTTTTGAAACATATTAATATAAAATTATATATTATAAAATATAATAAATCATTTCAAAATACTATATTGAATTTATAAACACATGCTCAATATTTTGAAAATTTATGTGACATTTTAATGAAAACTGTTTTTTGACTATTTTGTTTAATTAATTACATCATGATGAAATGAAATTTTTGATTTGTTAAATTTTTAAATAAATATTATTTTTATGATAATAATTATTTTAAAGTAATTTTAATCAATGTAATTGATAATTCTATCCTAATCATAAATATTTTTTCCTTAAAAATAAACCTTTTCAAAAAAATTGGTTTTATATGAGTTGCATGTGCTTGTGTTAAAATTAATAAACATAGAAATTTTATTTGAAAAATTGGATTCAATATTTAGAATCATAAGGTTTAAATTATTTAAAAGGATCTAATATTAATTTTTTTCATTAATTCTAATTACTAAAGATAAAAATTAAATACCAAGGTAAAAGTAAATTTGGGTAAAAAGTTAAAAGTGAAAAAAAAAACCTTAAATAACTCTTAACTTATCTCAAAATTAATGTATGAAATGTGTTCATACATTATAATTTCTCACATCCCATATTTCTCCACTATTGATCCATTTACTCTTGAATAGTGTCATGTCATTATTAAAAAAGTGATGTGTGTTTCCAAAAGTACCTTTTTCCTCTCTTATAAAAGGGGGTCACTTATACCCTTTCAAACATACACCTATCCTTATAATTACTCATTAAAACTATAAAATTTTACTATAACTATAAACATATCTCACAAAAATAATCCCCTGGTTAGTCATAGTTATCCTAAACCCTTTAATTTTAAGAGGACTTCCAAGGAAATATCAAGTCTCCAACGTAGGTATTATCTCCTTCTTAAGTTTTTCATCTTAATATTGCACTTAAAAATATATTATTAACATAATAATATTATGATTTAATTATAATTAATATACTTATATGTATTTATATTAATGGTAAAACCCTTATTTATTAATTTCCAACAACTTATAAAAAATAAAATAATGTCAATTGTGCATGTGTGCAGATTACCGCCTCCATAAAGAATCATTTTTTGTCTTTCTTATATATTTTAACTCATTATAAAAACATCCTAAAATATGGTTTAATATCATAAAAACATAAAAATAATATCATTATGATTATGTTATAATGATATTATGTTAAAAAAATACCTCATTAACCATAATAACTAATCGAGTTAAAGTTTGTTCAAGTTTGGTTCAGTTTAACAACCTACATAAAAGATGCTATAAAACACCATATTATATGGTTATAATAATTATTTTAATTAATATATAAGATTATTATGGCATGTTAAATATTCTTTAATTTTTATTTTAACATTATATAAGAATTTTCTCTTTCTAATTTAATCATTATGACACACTCTTGTTTAAGTCATTTTTACAACCTATATGAGTGATGTTGTAAGTCATAGATGATTAAGGAATGTTATATTCTGGTAAAAACTTGTAAAAAAATTAATCCATATGTAAAAATTATTCTTAATACATAATATTATTTTCTTATGATTTTATTAATATATCACACTTTATTCATTAAACTCACCAAAACGAGCTCATCTTCGATTTCATCATCACAAAAAGTTACCAATACACTTAATAAATGGAATTATAAATTTATAAATTATTTTAAAACATCTATTATATTACCTAGTATTATTTTATAATTATTAAATTTGGGATAATAATGAATAACAACACCACCATTACAAAACTAGTTCAAAATGATCTAGATTTCTGACACAAGATTTTTAAAATAGATGATAACTAACCAATAAAAATGTATTGAATATTTATAATGGAATTTTATAAATGGTTATATAAATGAATAAGGTTTTAAAATAGGTTATTAAGATATTTTTTTATACATGATGTTAGAGTGCATTTGACTAAGTGGGAGTAAAGGTAAGGGGTTTTCATGACTCAAATCATTCCCTTGGTTCATGATCACTTCTCTTTGTATAAAAACTTTTAAAGTAAGATATTATATATATTATTATGATTTTATATTGTATTATAAAATTATTTTTTTGTGAATCATGTTTCATACCAAATAATTCTTCCTTGATCAATCCATTGTTTTTTCAAAATTAAATTTTGTTAATAATAATTCTTATCTCTTTTAATCGATTTTACAACCATATCTAAATTTTTACTTCCCACTAATGCTCACCTTTACCTAGTGAAACTCAAAATTTTTTTATCACCAATGACCCTTATATTCCCCTTTATTTTGAATCCAATGTTTCAATATCCTTTTAACGATGTGGGTTTTCATTAAAGTCATTTTCAAATATTTCAATGGATTTTCCTTTCAATGATCATATATTATTAACTTATACATCGCTTTTATTACATATGATTTATTTATTTTAAAAGAAAATTTATTAGGATTTTTTTCAAATAAATGTTTTAAGATGTTTCCTATTCATTTAAAAAATGGTTTTTGGAATGCGACTTAAATATCATGTCTTTTTAAGATGATATTAAGAAATTATTTTTAAGAAAAAAAAATTATTTATCTTTCATTTTAAAAGGATTATTATCTAATAGATTAATGGTTTATAAATCAACTGATATATGATATTTTGGGGTGATCATGGTTTTATGTGATACCATTTGAAAAATTTATGAAACCCATTTTTCTTACCATGGTTTATTTATGATAAGATGAATTATTTTATTTTAAGTGGAACTCATAGATATGGATGATGGTGGTTGAGGTCTTATATCGCCCTTCAATGCATTGTTTAAGGTTTATATCTCATGAGGTAATGAATCATAAGCATACTTGGATTTGTTCACAAATTAAAGGGTGAATATACTTGGATTTTTTCACAAAACTAAAGGGTAGACATGCTTGGATTTGTTCACAAAATTAAAGGTTAAACATAATTGTATTTGTTCACAATGTTTTCCTCTGCTTATATTTGTTCCTATAATTCTATAAAATGTGCCTTATTTTCAAACTATTCCAAATTTTTATCATATTCCATGTTTTAAAGATATCACGCTTCTTTTTGAATTTGTATTATTTTTTTAAGCCATTTTTTTATGACCTTCCTTTGGACTTACGTTCATATTCTATAATCATTAATGCTCGATCAAATTTTATGACTATCACATATGATCTCATGGTCTTTTTATCTGATATTTTTTTCTTACTCATGTTTTCACTCATATTTTATATATAATAGTTAATACTAGTTGATATGTTTCCCTTACTGGTCATTCGATCTCACCCATTATTATTTTTCTATTCCCCAAGTTATGAATATGATTAGATCATGTTAGGTATCTATAAAAATTTCTATAGGATCATGTTTATGGAGAAATATTCATAATTTTAATAAAATAAGATGTTTATGTAGCTAATTTTCAAGACTCTAAACCTTTTGGTCCTTGGGTTTTGTGACTTTTGTGTTATGTAATATTTAAATCATATTATTAATGTTTTATTTATGTTAAGTTTATCTTGGGTCCCCATATGTTCATTGTTAGTTGAAATTATGTTAAAAGTGTGTGAGCGTGTCTATAATTTTAATAGATTCCTTTTTCAAATTTAGAACATGGTTTCCAAACTATAAGTCCAAACCGTGTGGGGGTGTTTTTCCTATCCAGTATAGGGTGCACTACTTGGTAAACCATGCAACCAAACTCTATTACTTACCCAGATTCATTAAAAATTGAAATTTCTAATCTTCCATATAGATTTCAAAACCCCAAAACACCCCTCGCCCCTCCTCACTCAACTTAAGTTCAAAAAGTATGCCTCTTTGGTACATCTCCTTAGCTTCTCCCATTGAGTTTGAGGGTTTCTTCCCTCCTTTTTTGGTGCACTTCAAGTGGTAAGCTCGTTTATTGCTCTCTGATTCCTTCCTTATTTTTTTATTCCTTTACATTGGCTTGTTTATCTCTTATAAAAACCCTAAATTAGAGGTTTGATGTTTTATTATTTGGTTATTTATGATATGATGTGAATATAGTTTGCCAATACTTGTTCTTAGCATTTTTAATGGTTTCATTCAATCCACACACAGTTTAAGGTGGGTAGTTTTGTTCCTTTGACACTTTATTTTGTACCATATATGTATTATTATTTTAAAATTGGTTTATTATAAAGTGATGGTTGTTTTAGTGGTTTTTAATGAGTTTAAAAATTGGTTTATTAAAGGTATAGTTTTATTAATTTTTTTCAAAGAAATTAGGTTTATTCCATGTGTTTGATAAAATTCCTAAATGGGTTTTTAAGTGGTTTTGATTGTGTAATTGATGTTTTATGTTTATACTAATTCTATGTGATTGTGTTATGGGTTTGATGAATGGGGCAGAACGGAAGGCACGAAAGTGGAAGTCTTAAGTTTTGGAAATTTTTAGAATACACGACGTGTATCCCAAAGAACACACCGTGTGGACAGGCTTAGCGGTTACTAGGGTTTCAGGAGTCAGACAGGTATCACACAACGTGTGACCCCGTTCACACGGCATGTTGGACCTTCCCCGAAGCTCGGCATGTATTCTGGGAAATACACGGACATGAGATGGACTACACAGCTTTGGAACACGGTGTGTGAACATTACACGGCATGATAGAGGCAACTACACAGGGTTCGGCATAAATCCAGAGGATACATGGACACGGGATGGAGTACATAACTATGTACTCCACCGCACAGTCAGGCGAGGCCAGTAATGCGGGTCACCCTATGTACTGATTACACGGGTTGGCATACCTGGGTTGAGGCCTTGTACGGTCACATGGCTAGCATACATGGAGACGACCCCAGTTACTCGTACATGGCGTGTAATCCATACCACATGTTGTGTACTGGCTTTTTCTACCTGGCCATCCTTATGACACGGGCAGTACCCGGGGTCAGAAGACATGGTGTGTGACTTTTCTACACGTTGTGTACTTTTTGGAAAAAGTCTTAGTCCTCTTGTGCACCGTATCTTGGACATGTTTCGTTTGGGTTAGTGCCCCTTATTCTTGTTCCCCTAAAGGTCAGGCATCGTTTTCTTCTACAAGAGTATGATCCCTTCAGCAGGACTTTCTGTGATAGAGTCAGGCATCCCTCCAAGAGTCCCGGAGTAAGATCCTCTATCCATTATTGACCCTAGTCAGAGTCAGGCATCGATGTGACCAAATCCACTGGGCGTCAATCCTCTACCTAGCTGGTGAATCCGGATGAGTCGTGGTATCCATCATGGCCCTGGTAGTGATCTTCATCTGTGTATCATGATCTTTCCCACTCAGGAGTGCTTTCTCTCGTAATGAGTGTATCTATCTATCATGATCTTTCCAACTCAGGAGTGTGTTCTCCCATAATGAGTGTTTTTATCTCTCATGACTTTTCCCGACGAACAATGATTCTCAGACGGGCATCATCAGTGCTTTCAGACTCGTGGAGTGAGTTCTCCTGAAATGAGTGCTTTGTGAAATCTTGGAACTGAATCCCTAGTGGGGGTGTTCAGTTGTGTGACTTGTCTCTAGACCATGGTTCTGGGTTTTGAGTATATCTGGTTTGTGTTTTATATGTTTTGTAGACATATACTATGTAGAGATGATTGTACCTTTACTTCGCATATTGCTTTGTGGTTTTTGGGGTCCTCTACTGAGTATTTTTATACTCACCCCTGCATAGGCTTTGCCCGCACTTATTGTGTCCTGTGCAGATGAGCAGCCTTTTGAAAAAGTCTAGGATGGACCAGGACAGGACCGAGCTTTCTGAGTTCCCTACCGGCCGAGGTGTTCCTACGGCTACAAGCAGCAGTCCCAGTACCTTTTTGTCTTTACAGGTTGGACTTTCCATTTTTTAGAATCTTGTTTTTGGTGTACTTGTATTATGGCCTAGTTTTCTTTTAGCACTTTACTTTAGTCGTACTCTGTTGGTTGGGTTTTGTTGTATGCATGCATTTTGTTCCTTAGTGGTTTTTTTCTTTTTTTTACATTTCTGCATTTGTGGGCTTGGAGATGTGCATGTGTGTAAAGGTGTTTAGGCAATGCCTCTCATGTTAGTAATATGCTTACTCGGTGCTGGTCACCAACCCCTAGCCTATTGGAGGAGGGCTTGAGGAGTCGCAGCACAGGCCCCACTAGGAATGGTCATGGAATATTGGTATCAGAGGAGTCGGTTCTACATTAGGACCAAGAGTTTATGAGATTGGTTTGGGGAAATGGTGTTAAGTGTTTCGAGTTCGAATTTTAGGAAAGGGACTCCAGTGTTGGTGCGATCGGCCGACGTATCCATACACCAGGACTTTGATAACCTGCTTTTCGACTCGGTGCATGAAAACACTAGTTGAGGGGAATTAAAAGAATTGTACATGTATCATATAGGAATGGGTGTGTTTTCCATGTCCTTTTGTCAGCTATCCAGATATACTCATTGACCATGGTACATCTTGTTTCCTAATAGGATGCCTCCACGATGTATACCTACTATGATTCAACAGCACGATCATAAGGATAACCCCCTCAGTGACGAGGCTTTGATACAGGGACTAGTTCCCCATGCATTGCCACCAGGTGGTGCACCTGCTATACCACCACCAGTGGAGCAGCCCATGGTACCTGCAGTATCGACCGATGAGGGATGCAAGATAAGCATGCTCCATGAGTTCCAGAGACAGAGACCCCTCAGGTTCCAAGGTGAGCCTGACCCTCAGGCGAATGAGGACTGGTTTGAGGCGGTGACCAGAGTTTTCCATCTAGTGAGGACACTAGCAGACCAGATGGTGATTCTAGGAGCAAGCCTTCTTCAGGGTTCGGCAGGACGATGGTGGAGTCTGACCACACAGACTCGTGACAAGGAGACTCTTTCGTGGACGGAGTTCTAGTGACTCTTTAGGGAAGAGTTATCTCTGGTTACGCTGAGATCAGTACGCATCCAAGTGCTTCTTCATCTCCAGAAGGGTAGTTTGACGGTAGCTGACTATTTATTGAGGTTCACCAACCTCGCCCGGTACTCGATGGATATGGTCAGGGATCAGTAATTCAGAGCTCGGACCTTCAAGCGAGGTCTACGATAGGAAATCCAAGCTAGTGTCGTGCCTCTATGCATTTCAACTTATGTTGGAGTGCTCGAGAGGGCCTTGGTGATCGAGCGCTTCTTTGTCACGACTGTCGCCAGTACTACATGGCGTGTTCTTTGTAAGTACACGTTGTGTATTCTTGAAATTTCCAGAAACGGAGCTCTTCGTCGATGTGCCTCTCATGCTACCCCGATCATTGATAAGGTTTTCTACTCACCACAAAACTCACAGGGTTTGGTCGCCCCGACACCACGAAGCTTCTTCTAGTGTTTCCGAGCCTCCGATTGGCCCTGAAAACATGCTTTGATCTTTCTGCGTGAAGAACTCTTGAAGAATGACCCTTCCAGATTCAGTCTGATCCGTCATCCACCATCGACATCGCACCTCTGCAAGGTCACTGTGGTGTTGATTCTTCAATTTGGGATCGTTGCATCGAAAAACGGACACGCAACGATCCGTTGTTCATCGCCCCGCGAAGAATGCGAAGAACACGCGAAAGAAAATCGAAGAAATCCAATAAAAAAAAATTTAGGAATGAACCTCCATCGTTGTTCATCACGGCGTTGATATGCTCCCATTAATAGGATTAAATGGAGAAGAAATCAACAACAATGATCAATGTGGATTAATTCCCCATAATCATCTCAAATAAAATCCTTCCTGCCAGAACACACGAATCCACGGATCAACATGTTCGTGGTTGATTCGTGTTCATCGTTTAAATTTAAAAATGGGGGAAATGGAATAAAATAACAACCCCTACCTTTAATAAAGGATTGATCGTTGAAAAAAGGGTCGTGCTGCCTTCATCGTCGAGATCCTTTAACTTCGTTGGCGCAGCGAATCTCAACTTCGATCTGTTGTTGTTCATCGCTGAGAGTTTGCTCCAATGCTCCATGGATTCTCCAGAGGTTTCTCTCAGTCATCTCCAATGAGCAATGTTGGATTATCCTAATAAAAAGGGAAATGTATTTGATATCCCGTCATGCTGCGACATTAATGAGTCGGTGTTATTATTTCTGAGTCATTAAGACATGACATTAATGACTGAAATAGCTGCAGGAGGCTTTTGGGACTCAGCTACACTTGAACACGGTGTTTCATCCCCAGACTGATGGTCAAACGGAGAGGACCATTCAGGATCTGGAGGATATGTTACGAGCCTGTGTCTTGGACTTTGGTCGCAATTGGGAGGACCACCTACCACTGGTGGAGTTTTCATAAAACAATTTCTACCACTCCACCATTGGTATGGCACCATTCGAGGCCTTGTATGGGAGACCCTGTCGTTCACTGCTTTGCTGGACAGACCCCGGAGAGTCAGCACTCATGGGTACAGAGTTGGTGCGAGCTACCACTGAGAAGGTGCAGATCATCCAGGAGCAGATAAAGACTGCACAGAGCCAGTAGAAGTCTTATGCTGACAGACGACGGAGACCTATGGAGTTCGAAGATGGAGACTACGTCTTTCTTCGAGTCTTACCTCGACGAGGTTACGGAGATTTGACCGAGGCAGCAAGCTATCTTCGAGGTTCATCAGACCCTTCTAGATGATGTGCAGAGTTGGCAAGGTGGTGTACCACCTAAGTCTACCACCACAGTTGCTTCGGGTACATGATGTCTTCCACGTGTCACGGTTGAGGAGGTACGTGCATGACCCATCGCACGTCATAGACTGAGGTGAGCTGGAAATCAAGGCACTACTGGAAAACTAACCTTTACCAACGGTTTGGAACCGTTGGTATAGGCCTCCAAACCGTTGGTATAGCCTATACCAACGGTTTGAAGAACCGTAGCCAAGTAAGCCGTTGGGATAGGTCTATACCAACGGTTTTCCAAAAACCGTTGGTATAGACCTATACCAACGGTTTCCAAAACCGTTGGTATAGGTAATAATAAATCTATACCAACGGTAATGGAACCGTTGGTATATAAATTCCAAAAATAAAACATCCGCTGGGATTTGATCCCAGGACCCCTCGTTTATAATCGAACGACTTAACCACTAAGCTAACATCACTTTTGTAAACATAATTTCATAAATATATATAATTATTATCATAATTATTTAAAATTTTGATTTATATAATGTTCTCGGTTAGTAGATATGGAAAAAAAATTAAAGAACCTTTCCCAACAGTTTTGAAAACCGTTGGGATAGCCCTTTAATTTGTGGGTGGTTTTTCCCAACGGTTTTCAAAACCGTTGGGATAGGTTCTTTCCCAACGGTTTTCAAAACCGTTGGGAAAGGTTAGAGTGGGTTGAATTCATTTAGGCTGAAGGTTGAATTTGTGGGTGACCTTTCCCAACGGTTTTGGTGAACCGTTGGGAAAGGTCACTCTTTCCCAACGGTTCACCAAAACCGTTGGGAAAGAGGCCCAATTCTCACACCCTTTCCCAACGGTTTTGCTGAACCATTGGGAAAGGTCACTCTTTCCCAACGGTGAACCGTTGGGAAAGATGCCCAATTCTCACACCCTTTCCCAACGGTTTTGCTGAACCGTTGGGAAAGGTCTCAATTCCCACAACCTTTCCCAACGGTTCACCAAAACCGTTTGGAAAGGTCACTCTTTCCCAATGGTTTTGGTGAACCGTTGGGAAAGAGGCTCAAAACACACCCTTTCCCAATGGTTTAGGTGAACCGTTGGGAAAGGGTAGCTATACCAACGGTTTTTACAAACCGTTGGTATATAAGTGTTGGGAAAGATCATCTTTCCAGTAGTGAGGATAGAGTGACCTTTACTGAGTTCCCGGTGGAGATTGAGGATCGGCAGGAGAGGATCCTTCATGGGTGATCGATTCCCTTGGTGCGCGTCTGGTGGCAGCACGAGAATCTTCAGGAGATCACGTGGGAGCGGGAGGCCTAGATCTATGCCTAGTACCCACATATTTTTTAGTAGCCTTTGTTTTGGATTTTCGGGGATGTAAAGCCCCAAGGTGGGGAGAATGTAATGTCTCTTATTTTCCGTGTATTATTTTTAAATATTATATGGAATTATTTAGAAACTGGTCACGAAGACGGAACATCATTCTGAGGCCCAGTGAGCTCGGAATAGTGGTTTGAACTTTTTTTAAGTTAAGTGAGTCGGTACTTGTGTGTGGTTATGGAAGTTTCCAAATGGATGCCTGGATTAAAAATATGAGGGCACCGTTGCGTCCGGAACGAAGATTTTACCTAAGAATGAGCCTAACCTCGACTGGCATGGGTTGAGGGAAATAGGTTAATTTTTGGACGTTTTAAGTAAAATAAAATAAAATAAAATCTCAAAGTTTATTTTATTTCTTTTTGGAAATATCCACTGCAGCGCAGTGAAAAGTCAGTTGTTTTAGTTATTAATGTCATGTCATAATGACTCAGAAACAGAAATGCTAACTCATTAATTTCGTCGCGTGACGGGATGTCAAATACATTTCCCTTTTTATTAGGATAATTGAATATTGCTCGTTGGCGATGATTGAGAGAAACCTCTGGAGAATTCGCGGAGCATTGGAGAAAAATCTCAGCGACGAACAACGACAGATCGAAGTTGAGATTCAATGTGCCAATGAAGTTAAAGGATCTCAACGACGATGGCATCACGGCCCTTTCGTCAATGATCTATCCTTTCTTAAAGGTAGGGGTTGTTATTTTATTCTGTTTCCCCTGTTTTTAAATTTAAACGACGAATGTGGATCAACCATGAACATGTTGATCCGTGGATTCGTGCATTCTTGCGGGAGGGATTTTATTTGGGATGGTTATGGGGAATTAATCCACATTGATCATTGTTGTTGATTTCTGCTCCGTTTAAGCCTATTAACAGGAGCAGATCAACGTCGTGATAAACGACGGCGGAGGTTCGTTCCTCAAATTTGTTTTATTGGATTTCTTCCCTTTTCTTTCATGCATTCTTCATTCTCTTCGTGGGGAGATGAAAATTGGATCTTTGTGCGTTTGTTTTGTGACACAAAGATCCCAAATTGAAGAATCGACACCACAGCGACCTTGCGGAGGTGCGACGACGATGGCGGACGATGGATCGGACTGAATCAGGAAGGATCGTTCTTTGATCATTCTTTGTGTGGAAAGATAAAATAATGTTTTCGGGGATGATCGGAGGTCTGAAAACATCGGAAGAAGCTTCATGGCATCAGGGTGACCAAACCTCAGGAGTTTCGTGGTGATCAGACAGTCGGATCGACGATCGAGGCAGCACGGGAGGTGCACCGACGAAGAGCGTCGTTTCTGGAAATTTCCAGAATACATGGCGTGTACTTCTAAAGAACATGTCGTGTAGTACTAGCGGTGTCAAATAGGGTTTCAGGGGCCAGATAGGAATCACACGGCACATGACCTTGGTCACACGGTGTGTTAGACTTTCCCCGAAGCACGGTGTGTACTTTGGGAAGTACACGGACACAGGTTGGAGTACACGGCTTCAGACCACACGGCGTGTACAACATGGCAGAGGCGGCTACATGGGACTCGGCATGTATCCAGGGGGTACACAGACACGGGATGGATTACACGACTGTGTACTCCATCACACGGACAGGCGAGGCCATTAACGTGGTTCACCCCGTGTACCGATTACACGGGTTGATGACCGTGTACGGGCACATGGCCAGCATACACGGAGCCAACCCCAGTCACTCGGACATGGTGTGTACATCGTACTATACACTGTGTACTAAGTTTTTCTACACTACCAGACTTACGACACGGGCTGTTGTACATGGGCAGTACCCAGGGTCAGACTACACGGTGTGTAACTTTTCTACACACCGTGTACTTTTTGGAAAACGAAATGGTCCTTTTTTCACCGCATCTTGGAAATCTTTCATTTGGGTTAGTGACCCTTCTTCTCATTCCCCTTAAATTTAGGCATCATTTGATTCTATAGGAGTATGATCCCTTCAGTAGAACTTTCTATGATAGAGTCATGCATCCATCTGAGAGGCCCGGATTGAGATCCTCTATCCATTCTTGACCCTAGGTAGAGTCCGTCATCGACGTGACCAACTCTATAGGGAATCGATCCTCTACCTAGAAGGTGAATTCTGAATGAGTCGTGATATCCTCCATGGCATTGGTAGTGATCCTCATATGTGTATCAAGATCTTTCCCACTCAGGAGTGTGTCTCCCATAATGAGTGCATCTATCTATCATAATTTTCCCACTCAGAAGTGTGTCTCCCATAATGAGTGTAACTACCTATCGTGGAATTTCCCAATGAACATTACTTCTCAGATGTACTTCATCATAGCTATAAGACTTGTGGAGTGTGTTCTCCTGGAATGAGTGCTTTGTGGAATCTTCGAACTGAACCCCTAGCTGGAGGTATGCGGTCGTGTGACTTGTCTCTAGACTACGGGTCTGGTTTTTGAGGATATCTAGTTTGTGCTATATATTTTGTAGACATATACTATGCATAGCTGACTGTAACTTTACTTTTTGTACTTCTTTGTGGTTTTCGAGGTCCTCTACTGAGTATTGTTATACTCACCCATGCACAGGCTTTTCCCGCACGTATCGTGTCTTGTGCAGATGAGAAGCCTTTTGACAGAGTCCAGGGCAGACTAGGACAGGACCGAGATTTCTGAGTTCCCTACAGGCTGAGGCATACCTTCGGCTATGAGCAGTAGTCCCAGTACATCATTGTGTTTATAGGTTGGACTTTACAGTTTTCAGACTCTTGTTTTGGTGGGCTTGTATTCTGGCTCAGTTTACTTTCAGTACTTTACCTTCCGTTGTACTCTGTTGGTTGGGTTTAGTTGTATGCATGCATTTTGTTCCTTAGTGTTTTTACATTTCATCATTTGTGGGCTTGGAGATGTGTGCGTCTGTACAGGTGATTAGGTCATGCCTCCCATGTTAGTAATATACCTACTCGGTGCTAGTCACCAGCCCCTGTCCTATTGGAGGCGGGCTTGGGGAGTCACGACGTGGGCCCCACTGGGATGGGTTGTGACATTCTTAGTGGATCAGAGGCAGCTGACAGTAGTTAGCAGTAGGTAGACAGGTGCGGAGACCTCGGCAGTAGGGATCTGATGCCAGGCATAGGGATCTGGTGTGGGAAACGTCATAAGAGGACCCAGGATAGAGGATCAACAGTCCAGGGCTCTCAGGCTGGATCCAGTCAGCCCAGGGAGAAGCAATTCTATGTGTGCGATGGTAGGGGACATCTTTCTAGATGTTTTCCAACCTTTCGAGTTGCTGATAGGGAGGCAGTGGATGGACCACCAAGGCAGAGGCAGCGAATGGAGCAGGTAGACCCGCTAGGCGGCGGACATGGTAAAGGAGCTGGGAGAGCTATAGGTGGTGGCAGACGCTACGATTTACTTCCACCACTACCCCCAAGAGGCCCGCACTAGGCTCAGGGAGATGGGGGATAGGGGTAGGGACAACTGCATGCGGTTGAGGCGTATGATCCAGGGACTCCAGGGACGATCCGAGGTACGATCTATGTCTTCTCTACCTTAACTTCTGTACTTATAGACATAATTTCTAGACATTCCTTCCTCGCCACATGTCTTGTGTGAAACCTTGAAATTCTGGTAGAGCTATTGACTCGATCCTTATGCTTGGAGACACCTACGGGAGGAGACCTAACGATCACCCACCTTTGCAGACAGTGTGATCTTACCCTTGGAGGTGAGGGTTTCGGTTGGAACCTCTTGGTGGTAGCATCGAGGCCTTACGACGTCATTCTCGGTATGGATTGGTTATCTTCGGTCCATTCCTAGATTGACTATTTTAGGTGAAGATTGTGGTGTGTCCGTAGTGATGGGACAATATTTTCCTTTGTCAGAGAAAAGGAGACCTAGGCAGCAGAGAATGGGCCCATGCATAGGAGGGTGCAGCCGATCACTCATGATTTAGCTAGCCTTTACCTTGGTGCAGTAGATGTTATGAACTCTTAGTTCCCATAAGTAGTGGTGGATTACAAAGACTCCTTTCCCAAAGATGTTCCAAGATTACCTCCCCGCTGGGAAGTCGACTTCTGCATCGACTTACACCCCGGGATGACACCGATTTCCTCACCAGTATATCAAATGGCTCCTGCAGAGCTTCATGAGCTGAGGGTGCAGTTGGAGGATTTGCAGAGAAAGGGTTTTGTAACACCTGGCGTTTCTCCCTGGGCGGCCCCAGTTGTATTTTCCAAGAAGGCAGACGGGATTTTCAAGTTGTGTTTGGATTACCGGCACCTGAACCAGGTGATGGTGAAGAATAAGTATCCACTGCCGAGAATCTACAACCTCTTTGATCAATTAAGAGAGGCATAGTGGTTCTTGAAGGTTGACCTTCGATTAGGTTATCACCAATTATGAGTATGGGATGGGGATATACCAAAGACAGCATTCAGATGCCACTACAGTCACTATGAGTACTTGGTGATGCCTTTTGGCATGAAAAATTCTCTCATAGTGTTTATGGGACTGATGAACTAGATCTTCCAGCCTTACTTAGACCGGTTCGTAGTGGTCTTCATCGACGACATCCTTGTGTATTCGGTGTCAGAGAAGGAGCACGTGATACACCTTAGGATGGTTCTAGACATACTCTGGGAGCACCATCTTTATGGGAAGCTCTCGAAGTGCCAGTTCTAGATTCAGGAGATCCACTTTCTGAGACATGTCATCTCAGTAGATGGAGTAGTTGTAGACCCAACCAAGGTGGAGGCAATGTTAGCATGGGATCCACCTCGGAGCATGACGGAGGTGCGGAGCTTCCAAGGGTTGGCTGGATATTACCAAAGATTCATTACTGATTTCTCCTGGATATCAGAACTGATTACATCCTTGACCAGGAAGGGGCAACCCTTCTTGTGGACAGAGAAGTGCCAGCAGTCTTTTGAGTAGTTGAAACAGAGTTTGACAAGCGCCCCGATTTTGAGATTTCCATAGGAGGGTGTCGGGTATGTAGTTTTTTGCAATGCATCAGGAACCGAGCTTGGTTGTGTCCTGATGCAAAGACAGGCAGTGATGGACTATGTTTCGTGCCATCTTAGGCCACATGAGCAGAACTATGTGACCCATGATCTCGAGTTGGCAGTGGTAGTCTTCACATTGAAGATGTGGTGACACTACCTTATGGGCGAGCGGTTTATCTTCTACTCTGACCAAAAGAGCATCAAGTACATCTTTTCATAGAAGTATCTGAATTTGAGGAAGAGGTTTTGGCTAGAGTTCCTCAAGGACTATGATTTCGAGATCATCTATACTCCTGAGAAGGGGAACAAGGTGGCGAATTCTCTTAGCAGAAGGTCGAGCTCACAACTGTTGAGTGAGGTGACAGAGCAGTTAGCCGCATTGCAGTTATCCTTCGTAGACATAGAGGATAAAACTTACCTACAGTCGATGGTTGTTTCCCCTCCACTCTTACAACAAGTTAGGGAGGCACATCTAGGGGATGTCAACTCTGTGGCTTTATGTGATCATTTATCCACAGGAAATGCTCCTGATGGATATTCGCAAGGTGGGGAGCAGATACTTCTTTTCGAAGGACGAACTATTGTACGAGTGGCATTACAGGAAGAGGTCCTAAGGGAGTATAATACATCCCCCTTGGTAGTACATCCAGGAGTGGAAAAGATGTACTTGGATCTCCGACGGTAGTTCTGCTAGTTAGACATGAAGAAGGTAGTAGGAGAGTTTGTTTCTCGATGCCTTACATTCCAGCAAGTGAAGGCTGAGCACCAAGTTCCAGCAGAATTATCTCACCCCATGGAAGTTCTAGAGTGGAAGTGGGATGGAATATCAATGGACTTCATGACATTCTTACCATGAATTTACAAGGGGAATTATTCCATCTAGGTGGTCGTTGACCGACTCACCAAGTCGGCCCACTTCCTAGCTATCAGGTAGCAGCGTTCTGTAGAGAGATTGGGATGTCTCTACATGCAGGAGATAGTTTGGATTCATGGAATCCCTTTGACAGTAGTCTCGGATCGAGATACATGTTTCACATCCTAGTTGTGGAAGGGATTGGAGGAGGCTTTCAGGACTCAGCTACGCTTGACCACAGCGTTTCATCCCCAGAAAGATGGTCAGACATAGAGGACCATTCAGGTTCTAGAGGATATGTTGAAAGCATGTATCTTGGACTTTAGTTGTAGTTGGGAGGACCACCTACCATTGGTGGAGTTTGCATACAACAATAGCTACCACTCCACCATTGGTATGGCACCCTTCGAGGCTTTATATGGGAGACCATTTCGGTCACCGCTTTGCTGGACCGACCCCGGAGAGACAGTACTCATGGGTCCAGAGTTGGTACGAGCTACCATCGAAAAGGTGTAGGTCATCTGGGAGCGGATGAATAATGCACAGAGCTGGAAGAAGTATTATTCTGACAGACAACGGAGACCTCTGGATTTTGAGGAGGGAGTCCACATCTTTCTTCGGGTCTCGCCTCGGTGAGGGTTATGGAGATTTGGCTGGGGCAATAAGCTATCTCTGAGGTTCATCGAACCTTTACAGATACTGTACAGAGTTGGCGAGGTGGCATACTGCCTAGCTCTATGGCCATAGTTTCATCGGGTACATTATGTCTTCCACGTGTCTCAGTTGAGGAGGTACGTGCATGACCCATCGCACGTCATCAACTGGGGTGAGCTGGACATCGAAGATGGAGTGACCTTTGTTGAGTACCTAGTGGAGATTGAGGATCGGTATGATAGTATCCTTCTTGGGCGATCGACTCCCTTGGTGCACGTCCAGTGGCATCATAGGAATCTTCAGGAGAGCACGTGGGAGTGGGAGGCTCATATCCGTGCCCAATACCCATATCTTTTTGAGTAGCCTTGTTTTGGCTTTTTGGGGACGTAAATCCCCGAGGTGGGGAGAATGTAATGTCTCAGATTTTACGTGTATTATTTTTAAATATTATGGAATTATTTTGAGACCAGAACTTTTAACGGTATGCGATTATGATTCCCGAAGTGCTTGGAATAAATGTTTGAAATAAATTAAAATTTTAAATAACACGTGGGAGCGGTTTTCCTGAAAAAGTGGAATATCGTTTAAATAGGTGCCTGGATCAAAAGTATGAGGGCACTGTTGCGTTCAGTGAAGTGACTTTACCTTAGGTGGGTCCTAACATTAACTGGCACGGGTCAGCTACAAAATTTAGTTTTTGGGAGTTTTAAAAGGAAGCACTTTAGAAGAAATAAAATAAATTAATAATTTATTTTTTTAAATGTTTCCTTTTTTCACGGCGACCTAATCCTCCCCTATAAGTTCATGCTTATAGAAATTTTGCAGGGTTAGCCTCATAACCCTACGAGTTGAGAGAGAGCCTCTTGGAGCATTGGAGGAGGACCCATTGGAGGACGACGACGACGCAAGCGAGAACCCCTCAGATTCAACGAATCCCACCAACGAATGCGACATGGAAATAGTTCTTCAACCAGATCGAGGTAGGGGTTGTTATTTTGTTTATCCTTTCCCCGTTTTTGAATTTAAACGACGAACACGGATCAACCACGAATATGTTGATCCATGGATTTGTACATTCTTGTGGGAGGGTTTTATTGGGTTGATTTCGGGGAAATAATCCATGTTGATTTGTTGTTGATTTCTGCTCTGTTTTATCTTACTAATGGGAGAGGATCAACACCGTGACAAACAATGGGGCAGGTTCGTTCCTCAATTTGCTTATTGGTTTTCTTCCCCCTCTCTTTTCCTCGTGAGTTCTTCGCGTTCTTCACAGGGTGAGGAACAACGGATCATTGCGCATTCGTTTTGTGATGCAACAATCCCAAATTGAAGATCTAATGTCACAACGACCTAGAAGAGGTGCAACGACGATAGCGGTCGACAAATCAGAACGGATCGGGAAAGACCATTCTTCGAGTGTTCTTCACACGGGTGGATCTTTACGTGTTTTCAGGACCGATTGGAGGCCTGAAAACAATGGAATCAGCTTCGTGGTGTCGGGAAGACCAAAACCCATGAGTTTCATGATGATCGGATGGCCAGATCGATAAACAGGGAAGCATGAAAGGTGCGACGGTGGATGTTTGAAGTTCTGGAAATTTCTAGAATACACGGCGTGTATCCCAAAGAACACGCTGTGTGGAAAGGCTCAGCGGCGGCTACGGTTTTGGGAGTCAGACAAGTATCACACGACGGTTGACCCCAGTCACACAGCGTGTTGGACCTTCCCTAAAGCTTGGCGTGTATTCTGGGAAGTACACAAACACGGGATGGACTACACGGCTTCGAAACACGGTGTGTGGACCTTACGCGGCATTATAGAGGCAACTATGCAGGGCTCAGCGTGCATCTAGAGGATACATGGACATGGGATGGAGTACACAACCGTGTACTCCACCACATAGCCTGGAGAGTCCAGTAAGGCGGGTCACCCCGTGTACCAATTACACAGGTTGGAATACCTGGGTTGAGGCTGTGTATGGGCACATGGCCAGCGTACACGGAGCCAACCCCAGTTACTCGGACACGGCGTGTAATCTGTACCACATGCCATGTACTGGATTTTTCTACCTGACCAGCCTTATAACATGGGCCATTGTACATGGGTAGTACCCGGGGTCAGAAGACACGGCGTATGACTTTTCTACATTCCGTGAACTTTTTGGAAAATGTCTTGGTCCTCTTGTCCACCGTATCTTGGATAATTTTCGTTTGGGTTAGTGCCCCTTCTTCTCATTCACCTGAAGGTCAGGAATCGTTTCCTTCTACAGGAGTATGATCTCTTCAACAAGACTTTCTGTGATAGAGTTAGGTATCCCTCCAAGAGGCCTAGAGTGAGATCCTCTATCCATTCTTGATCCTAGGTAGAGTCAGGAATCGACGTGACCAACTCCACCAGGCGTCGATCCTCTACCTATCTGGTGAATCCAAATGAGTTTCGGTATTCGCCATGGCCCTGGAAGTGATCCTCATCTGTGTATTGTAATCTTTCCCACTCAGAATTGTGTTCTCCCGTAATGAGTTTATCTATCTATTGTGATCTTTCCCACTCAGGAGTGTGTCTCCTGTAATGAGTGTTTTTATCTCTCGTGGATTTTCCTGATGAATAGTGATTCTCGGACGAGCGTCGTCCGTGATTTCAGACTTGTGGAGTGAGTTATCCCAAAACAAGTGCTCTGTGAAATATTCAAACTGAATCCCTAGAGGGGGTGTTCGGTTGTGTGACTTGTCTCTAGACCACGAGTCTAGGTTTTGAGTATATCTAGTTTGTGTTTTATATGTTTTGTAGACATATACTGTGTAGATATGATTGTACCTTTACTTCACATATTGCTTTGTGGTTTTCAGGTTCCTCTACTGAGTATTGTTATACTCACCCCTACATGGGCTTTGTCTGCACTTGTCGTGTCCTGTGCAGACGAGCAGCCTTTTGACAGATTCCAGGATGGACTAGGATAGGACCGAGCTTTCTGAGTTCCCTATCAGCCGAGGTGTTCCTATAGCTACAAGCAGTAGTCCCAGTACCTCTTTGTGTTTACAAGTTGGACTTTGTAGTTTTCAGACTCTTGTTTTTGGTGGGCTTGTATTCTGGCCCAGTTTTCTTTCAACACTTTAATTTTGTCGCACTCTGTTAGTTGGGTTTGGTTGTATGCATGAATTTTGTTCCTTAGTGGTTTTTTTCTTTTCTTTTTACATTTCAGCATTTGTGGGCTTGGAGATGTGTGCATGTGTATATTTGTTTAGGGAATGACTCCCATGTTAGTAATATGCCTACTCAGTGCTGGTCACCAACCCTTGGCCTATTGGAGGCAGTCTTGGGGAGTCGTGGTGTGGGCCCCACTAGGACAGGTTGTGACATTCATTTTCAAATCTATCCATCGAACTGCATCTAAAGTAAGACATCTTTTCTTAATTTCTTTTGTTTCTTAAAAATTTAATGTCATTTGAAATTGAATAAAATAAAAATTAGCCATTTAAAATATATCATATTCGAAAAATAAGATAAAGTAAATCTATTGAGATATTATACCATTAAAGCCTCCCAAATTTTATCTTTCTCCATATTGTTGATAGACTTCCAATTAGGATATAAAATTCTAATCCTACAATGGATTTTCATGGAGATATAACTGATAAATTGTATTGCATGTGGTACAATTTCATTATTATTATCATCAAAAGTAATATATAATTTATCATATCCATGAGAAAGTTATGGTTTTGGTAAACATATAATTCCATGTTTAATAACTCTATAACTCAATTTCGTAAAAGTAAAAGCAAATGAATCCCTCGCTGAAGTCCCATTGATAGTCCTGCAATTATGTTTTATAAATTAAATGTTTGTTTTCATGAAATAATTATATTAATGGATATTTAATAATGAAAAAATAAAAATAACTCGGTATATGTTCCTATGTCTTGATATCTGTATATGTCATTGAAACAGGAAATTGTAATGAAATTCTTGTAGACCTGCATATTATTAGCCAATTTAATAATTAAAAAAGAGGAAAAAAATATGTAAGTAAAGAAAGAGAACACATGTGTAAGTCAAAGAAAAAAATAATGATGTTATGATTATTAACCAAAAAAAAGTATATAAGGTAAACTATTAAATATATACATTACTTATAAATTGACAAAAAAATTACAAATTTAAATATCTAATAGATATTAAAATAATAGATTTTTTACACATGTAAATTTCAAAAAATAAAAATAATATAAATAATTACCATATTAATTAGGAGGGAAATTTAGTGTTTTTATATATCCCTTGAGCATGATCATTTCATATTGCATGAACTATGTCTTCTTTATAATCATTTTTATCTGAAAAATGTGTAATAGATGAAGTCTCATATAAATCAATAACATCGTCATCATCATCATCCTAATAAACCAAATGGATTATTTTCCCTTGAAAAATTATGGATCACTAATCATTCTATGGATCAATAACATAAAATATTTGTTTTTCATGTGTGTCCATGATAAATGGTTCCTCATTACAACTAAATCTGTTTAAATCAACCAGTTTAAACCCATATTCATCATGTTTCACACCATTATTACTTAAAAACCAATTACACTTACTCAAATTTTAATATAATCAATTTTCCATATGTCTTTAAAACTCCAAAATATGGCATTGATGCAAAAATTGGGTTTTTATCTTTGGCACTTGAAAAATGCAGTGCTTCAGCGACAACCATTACACCACTATTTTGAACGGTACTCTTATCATCTAGATTTTTTTTCTAAAATGTGTACCTATTAATATCAAAACTAAGCCATGTGATCACATTAAGAGATGGTTCCCCTGCCAACCAATTCAATATTTTTTATGAAGATATATCTGTGATGACTTTCTTTTTAACCCATGAAACAAATTCCTTTTTATGCTTAATCATCAACCGCTTAAAATTTCTTTTCAGATATCGTAACTTTAATTTAGTAATATATTATGATATATATGATTAAACCTCATCTGTGTCATTCAAAATGTATAAATTTGTCTTCATCACTTCATCACATGGAATGAAATTTACCTTTAAGCCTTTAATCCCTCTACCTTCACCATTAATTTTCATATGTTGAGATATAGGGAGACTAATATGATCTACTTCATACAAATAATTAATACAGAACTAAATAACCTCTTTCAAAAAATATTTTTGAATAATAGAGGCCTTTGGTTGATAAGGATTTTTAACATATCCCTTCAAAAATGTCATATATATTTCAAAAGGATATATCCATCGTAAATAAATAGGACCACATATTTTTATCTCATATAGCAAATGAATCACTAGATGAACCATTATATCAAAAAACGTAGGTGGGAAATATATTTCTAGTTGACAAAGAATAAGATAAGCTTAATTATCCAACACATCTAACAAATTTGGATCAATGTCTTTGATACAAATGGATTTGAAAAAATTACATGACCTGATGATAGTCTTTCTAGAAACTGTCAGAAATATACCACGCAGTGCGACTTGTATAAGTTTTTATATCAATACATGAAAATCATGATATTTCAAACCTGTTAATTTTTAATCCTTTAATGAAACAAAATTTTTCAAATTTTAAGAATAACCATTGGGTACTTTAATACCATGAAAACACTGAAAAAAATTCATCTTCTCAATCTTGCTTAATGTGTGGCAAGATGGAGGTAAATATGTTCTATTTCCTTTCATAGTGGGAGATAACTCTAAACTTATTCCCATTGATATCAAGTCCAGTCTAGAATGAAATATATCTATTTTATTTCCTTTTATGTCTAACAAATTTTCAATCAAACTATCATATATGTTTTTTTTAACACGCATAACATCAATGTTATTTATTATCTCTAAAAATCTCCAATAAGGTAGTTCGAAAAAGACAAAATGTTTCTTCCAGATATTTTTTTGAAGACCATAACTTATTTTATTTCCAAATGTCGAATCAATATTTTTCACCTTATCATAATATTCTTCAACTGATAATGGTTGTGAGGGAATATTGTATTCCTATAAACCATTAAATTATTTTTTTAATCTACGACAAGGATGATCAATTGAAAAAAAAAATCTTTGATATCCCATGTACATTATCTTTCTTCCATTCTGTAATTGATAACATAAAGTCTATTATTCACAAATTGTACATGATTTACTTACTTTAACACTATATCCAGATAAGTTTCCATCTATGGGAAAGTCATTTATAGTGAACATTATGATAGCACGAAGCAGAAAATACTCTTTCTTTTATGCATCGAAAACATCAAAACATGTCTCCCATAGCAGTTTCAAATCATCAATCAATGGTGAAAGATGCACATCAATATCATTTCGTAGCTATTTTGGTTCATGAATCATCAATATCATTATAACATATTTTTTCTTCATACATATATGTGGGGACAAGTTATGAACTACCAACAAAATAGGCCATGAACTATGTTGGATGCTTAGGCTCTAATATGGATTCATTCCATCAGTACACAATCCCATTCTGAGATTTCTAACTTCACTTCCAAAATCACGAAATTTTTTATCAAATCTCTTCCACTATGGTGAATCTGCAAGGTAACGTAAGTTACCATCAGATATGCACTCATCTAAATTCCATATTAAACTTTTTTTCATCAATTGAATTTGAAAATAAACGCTTAAAATGGGGAATCATTGGAAGGTACCAAATTTCTTTAGAAGAAGCTTTGATTTTGGTACCTAATAAAGAATCATGGTTGAATTATCATAATTATATGAAGTGGTTATTAGATGAAATTATTAGAAATTATATATAATATATTTTGTATGAGGTTAGATTCCAATACCTAAGAATGAATATGAGTTGACTTTTTCATCCATCTTACAGCGTGATTTCCCACATGTAGGATAGTTTGATAAATATTCATATTCTTTCCTATAGAACACATAATCATTGGGGCAAGCATGTATCTTTTTATACGCTAATCCCATTGGGCATAATATTTTCTTTGCCTCATAATTAGAATCTAGAAGCTCGTTGCCTTCTGGAAGTAGCTCTTTTAAAAGATCAAGTAAGTTAGAGAAAATTTTATCACTCCACCCATTTCTTGATTTCAAGTTAACTAATCTCAAAAACTACTAATAACACTATATATTTACTATAACCTAGGAATAATGGTTTCTCAGAATCTCCATACAATCATTCAATAATTACTATTTTTTCGATGGTTTCAACACCTAAATAATGAATTAATTATTCAATACGATCCTCTACCTCATTATGAATATTTTCATCAACATTAGATGTTAAATTTTTAGTTCTTTCACCATTCCAGATCCAACATGTATAATTAAGGCTAAAACCCTAGAAAATTTGAGGATCCTTGATTTCTCTAAGTTTAACTTTCTCATATTCAAACACTTCACACATGGAAGGAAAATCAAATCTATGTTTTAAAGATCTCATTTAGAAAAATTTCAAGAAATCGTCAACTCCTTTTTCATATTCACTAGTGGTTCTTCGCAAATTTATCCAATTATGATCCATTCAATACCTGATATCACAATATAATCGGTGAAAATATTAAAACATATAAAAATTTAAAAATATATATAAACAGATAAATTGTAAACATAACACATTCAATAAAAATGATTTGTAGTCAAATAGGAAACATCAATGATGATTAGAAATAAAATAAAAACTAGTCTACTAGTAGAAAATCATGATTTTGTAACTATATGTATGTTTTACACACCACATATTTTAGTATGTTTATTTAGTTAATGCTAATATATTAGTTCATATATGGAAATATTGTTTCAATAATTTAATCAATATCTTACTCATAAAAAAATTATAAATTCTTGGTTCTCACAACATCATAAATAGGTAATACAATATCCCTTGAGGAATATGACATGCCTTCATACCGCATAAATATCAAAATATAACATCAATGTGATGAACCACAATAATTACATCAATAATATATAATGTATTGATATTTATCATATCACATTATCAAATTATATCCAAATCACAATGTTATATTAATGATTGAATAACCATCTCAAAAAAATAATTTACCATATAATTATATAAAATCACATCTACCATCCATCAATAATTATCATAATATTATTTATCAATACATAAGATCATTTCAACATCTCATTCAAACTATTCATATCATCATTATTAAGAAAATATCAAAAAACACAAATTATACTTCAAACCACATGATTTATGTGAATTTATTCAACTTATCCTATTTTTCTATTTTTCCTATTATAAATTCATAAACATTCATCATCATCGGCTTACTAACATCCACTTATACTTGGTTATCTAATATAATTAAATATTACATTTATTCATAACATCTCCTAACATCTCATCGTAATAGATCAAATTCAACCACTTTATTGTAAAAGTTTCATCAAAAAATTAATCCATATTTAACACACATCACAATGTTAAAAAAATAGAAAACAAATATATTTTACATATCATTGCTTCACGAAAACATTAATCAATATATATTATCATTACCATTTCATAATTTCATCAAATAAAAAATTTATCAAAACAAAAAAAAACTTAAGAACAACAATTATAAATAATAATCAACTACATACAACTAATTGAAACAATAACTCAACAATATAACTAAATGATAAATAATTTAACTTCAAAATTAAAAAAACTTACAAAATTTGGATTTCAGCAAGGAAAATGGATCAATAATTTGAACTTTCTCCATAAAATTCATTAGAAGAACAAACACTGCAAGATCTAATAAAAATGTATGTAAAAATGAATAATAAACAAGAACAATGAATGAAAATAAAACCATAGATGATGGTCATTCAGAAATCGGTTTTCAAATATAAATAGTTCTGTGGATGATGAACTAATGAAATAGGATGAAGAATCAACACCCAGATCATGAAATGATGAAAAATATAGAAGAAAATAAATAATAATTGTTATTTAGATCACTGGGTCACTGTTGGGGAGGTCGCAAGCCGAAAAGAGGGTTTGAGTGTTCTAAAAAATCAAGGGTTCCATGATCTCAAGTCCATTAAAAAAACATTTCAGCATTGGTTTTTCTAAAAATCAATGCCATTTTTTTAATTTATGGAGTTAGTTTTCAGAAGAACTGACGCCAATTTTTTTTTGATTTATGGCAATGGGTATTACAATAACCGACATCGTATATCATCTTTCATGGTGTTTTTGGAATCGTTTTTGTTAAAAAAGGACACCAAAAGTCAAAATAGATTTTTTTATTGGTTTAAGTTAAAACTGAGGCCAAAAAAATCATCATATAAATTTTGAATCAGTTTATAAATAACTTATACCATATCTTCAACGTTGAAACCACTATTTCTACTAGTGAATATGTGAAACAAATTGATCCATAATAATCCTTCATTGTTTTTATTTGGATCAAGATCCTCATGCATAGTATTTATCCAATTATCATCATTTTCAGCCTCTCAAAATTATTTAGGCTCTACTTGGGAAAAATTAGATTTTTTAGAGTCTTACTCCTTATGGTTTTCACCAAAACTTTTGGATCACCAATGGTATTTTATTCATTGATTTCATCATTTCTTGTATTTCTTGCAGTTGATAAAAATATATCCATCTTTGAAATGATAAACCACTAATTAATAATTCTTAAAAATCACTTCATTTATTTCATTACTCATCTAATAAACACTATGTTTATTTTACTTTAATCCATCTAAAAATATATCATTCTTTAACATTACCTTTTGGTTCCACCCTTATTTTCTCCTAATCCTCCTCACTCGTTGATTAATATTTGGTAAGATCTATTTACACTTTTTTATCATCATTCTTACTTTACATTGGTATATACCTATGGTCAATAATGTTTTTGTAGTAAAATCATTATCCATATAATTAATGTATTATTTAATATTTATGTTTAATTTATTTATTTTCAGTATTACTCATATAATAATTATTTTCGAGTTTGGGTGGTTTGTTCGAAGCTACTCATGCTTGAGAGGTGTCAGACATCGAGCCTATAATTTAGATAATGACAATAAGGTAATGCATAAATAATGCATACAACTATCTAGAAAAGGTGAATTCTTACTACTTATTTAATTAATTTTTTCATCATTTTATCTACTATTTACAATTTAATTTCCTTATCATTTTTATCTAATACTTATTTAATTTTTTCACAGATCTTATGGGAATTTATATTTTTCTTTCAAATATCTATAATAATCTATAAAAGAGATAAAATGATTCTTTCTACCAATGTAACCACGTTTTTTATATTAGTTATCTTTCTTTATCGAGTTTCCAACACTGCATATTGATTCGATGTTGTTAGATGAAAAACATTTCTCACTGTTGAAAACCATAAGAGTATAGGAAGCTCATGTTCCTATTGTGGTGACTTCTCATGATATAATGGGCACATTAGCTTCTTCTTCTCTTCAGATTTTCAAAAATGAGAAAAAATTCACTAAAAACATTAATTCATTATGCAGTATTGATAGTTTTACATAGAAAGACAATATAAACGTGGTTAAATTGGAAGTTAGGATTGTTTTGAGACTTCGGGACATGTAAGAATCAACTGCACCTCAATCTAACACATGGTGTGATAGGTATGACTCAAAGTTATTCTTTTTATTTAAAATTGACATGAATTTTAGTAAAAATGACAACTGACATACTCAAAAACCAAGAAAAAATATTCTGATTATTTTTATAATTCAAGGAAATGATTTATAAGTCATTTGGGATGTATAGGAATCAGTCTCACCTCAATCTGATTCATGGTGTGACCGTTATGACTCAATGTGTTCGTTATCAGTTTAAAATCGATATTTTAGTTCAAAAATGTCTGTCACTAAAAAAATCAAACACACTTGTATTTTCTTGATAATTTAGGACATCGATTCATAATTCATTTTTTATGTGTATGAATCAGTCTCACATTAAACTGATACATGATGTGATCAGTATAGGTCAAAGTGTGTGTTTCCAGTTTAAAATGACATTTTAGTAAAAAAATGTGACATACTAAAAACTAATAAAATTCATTAGGTTTGTTTTAATACTTTAGTAAAATGATCCATAAGTCATTTTAGACATTTAAAAATCATCCACACTTCAATCTGATGCACAATGTGACCGGTATGACTCCAAGTGTGTCATTTTATTTAAAAATGACATCAATTTTAATAAAAAGGACAACTAACCTACTCAAAACCAAGAAAATTCATTTATATTGTTTTTATACTTTAGTAAAATTATCCATAATCTATTTGGAATCTTTATTAATTAGCCTCACCTCAATCTAACGCATGGTGTGACTGATATGACTCCAAGTGCATTTTTTATTTAAAATTAACATCAATTTTAATAAAAAGGACAATTGAATAACTCAAAATTGAGTACATGCATTCATATTTTTTTATACTTTATGGAAATAATACATAAGACATTTTCTATGTGTACGAATCAGTCTCACATCAATCTGATACACGATGTTCCAGGTATGGATCAATGTGTCCGTTATCAGTTTAAAATCGATAGTTTAGTTCAAAAAATGTCTCTCACTAAAAATAAAGAAAACATGCTCATATTTTCTTGATAATTTAGTAAATTTATTCATAATTAATTTTTGAAATATAGAATTTGGTATCATGTCAAAATTATACACGATGTGATTGGTATGAGTCAAAGTGCATGTTTCCAGTTTAAAATGACATTTTAGTAAAAAAGTCAAGTGACATACTCAAAACTAAGTAAACGCATTTGAATCATTTTGATACTTTATAAAAATGATCCATAATCCATTTGGGACATTTAATAATGAGCTTCACCTCAATCCTATGAATAGTGTGACCAATATGACCCCAAGTGCATTTTTTTATTTAAAATTGACATCAATTTTGATAAAAAGGACAACTCACCTACTCAAAACCAAGAAAACACATTTTTATTGTTTTTATACTTTATTAAAATTATCCATAAGTCATTTTTTAGGTTTATGAATTATCCTATCCTCAATCTGATACACAATGTGTCCGGTATGAATCAGTGTGTTCATTATCAGTTTAAAATTAACATTTTAGTTCAAAAAGTGTCACTCACTGAAAACTAAGCAAACACACTCAAATTTTATTTATAATTTAGTAAAATTATTCATAATTAATTTTTTACATTTAGGAATTTCTATCACATTAAACCTCCACAATATGTGACCGGTATGATTCAAAGTACGTGTTTCCGGTTTAAAATCACATTTTAGTAAAAAAAAACAAGCTATATACTCAAAACTGAGACAACACATTTGGATTATTTTGATACTTTATAAAAATGATCCATAAGTCATTTGAGATGTGTAAAAATCATTCACACCTCAATCTAGCACATAGTGTGACTATTATGACTCCAAGTTAGTTTTTTCAATATATAAGTATCATTTTAGTTTAAAATGTGCATCACATAACCAAAAGTGAGAAAACGAGCCTAGATTGTTTTCTAATCATTTAAATTCTATACTATTACTTGATTTTTATGATATTTTGGTGTTTTTGGTGTTTTGGTTTGTTTTTATAGAACACTGCACTGGTGCTGCAGTATATTGTAACAGCACACTACAGAGTGTTGATAAAAGACTTGGGATTTTAATCTCACTCCAGTAGTCAATGCTTCTCTAGCACTGATAAAGGCCATTTTTAGCACTGTCAAAGGTCCATTTTGTAGTAGTGACTTAAATTAAACAAATATAAACTATGTGATTCATGAAAAATGGTAAATTAACACAAGTCATATTTAAATCAATTAAAGAGGTTTCTATATCTAGAACTCTAAAACTTATTTGCATGGATTTTTTTGGGACATCTAGATTTGCAATCTTAAGAGGAAAATCTATTGTTTATGTGTTAGTTAATTATTTCCCTATATTTAATTGGAATTTATTTTTGAGTGTTAAAATTTAATATTTTTTTATTTTTATAAGATTTTATAATTTTTTAAAAAAAATATAAAGATATCAAAAATTATTACATTGAGAAGTGACCATAGAGGAGAATTTAAAAACCATGAGTTTAATTCTTACTGTTCAAAACATTGAATAAAAAATATTTTTCTACCTCTAAGACACCTCGATATAATGATATTATTGAAAGGATTAATGGGACCTTACAAGAAATTTATAATACTATGTTATGTGAATATAACTTTTATAATCACTTTTGTTCTGAAGTTTTAAATACAACATGTTATATCATTAAGAGAAATCTAATTGTGCCTATTTCAAAGAAAACACCCTATGATCTATGAAACAATATAAATACAAAAGTTATATACGTTAAAGTTTTTGGATAAATATTTTATATTCTAAACACCAAGGATGGTTTTGGTAAATTTGATTCAAAGGTTATTAAAGGAATATTACTTGGATATTCTACCACTTATAAGTCTTATAGAGTTTTTAACAAAAGGTCAAATATTTTTGAAGAATCAAATCATGTTAAAATTTATGAAATTGGTCTGATTGATCATAAAATGAATCAATTTGATGAGATAAGTGATTATTTTAAAAATATGGGACCTTAAAATCTATTTTATAATAAAAAAGATGATGATTTGGAACTTAATTTTGGTGAACCAAATCCTAAAAGGATGGATACTAGTGAAACTAAAAGTTTTTTTCTTGTAAATCATATAACCTTAAAAACCATCCCTTGAAAACTATTAGAGGAATCTTAGAATAATTTATTGGGACTAGAAGAACTATATGAAACCTTGTAGAATTTTTTTCCTTTTTATCACAACTAGAACCTAAAACCTTAGAAGAATCCTTAGCTGATGAGAGTTGGGTTTTAGATATATAAGAAGATTTAAACTAGTTCAAGAGGAACAAGGTATGTTAAATAGTTAATATACCCTATGACTATCCTATTATAGGAAAAAAATGGGTTTTTAAAAATAAACAAGATGATCATGGTGTGATTTCTAGGAATAAGGCTATACTAGTAGCTAAAGGGTATAACCAAGATGAAAGGATAAATTATCAAATGAGATTTGCACCTGTATCTAGATTATAAGCGATTAATATTATCCTAGACTATGAATCACACATTGATTTAAAATTATATCAAATTGATGAGAAATCTTCTTTTTTAAATATTTTTCTTATGGAGAAAGTTTATGTTGAACAATTATCTGGTTTTGAAAAATCTCATTTTCTAAATTCATTTTTCAAACATACCAAATATCTTTATGTCCTTAAGAAAGAACCTAGAGATTGGTATAATCATTTAGGATATTTTATTTTATCAAAATTTATTTTCAATAGGAGTGTAAGATCCTACTCTTTTCAAGAAAAAACCATCTTCATATATCTTGTTAGTTAAAATATATGTTCAGGGTGTGATTTTTGGTTCTATAAATAAAAATTTGTGTAATGATTTTTTAAACCTCATGCTAAAGGAATTTTAAATGAGCATAATGGGTGAGTTAAATTTCTTTCTATGTTTCCAGATTTATCAAAAAGAATCTAGGGATGTGTTGAATCAAAGTAAATACACGCTTGAATTACTTAAGAATTTTGGACTCAAAAATGGTAATGTACATGAAACTCCTATTAGTTCTAATGAAAATATTTATTTGGATGAAGCTAGGAAACCAGTTGACAATAAGATATATAGATAAATAATTGGTAAATTAATGAATTTGGCTAACAATAGACCAAACATAATGTTTTTAGTATGCTTATATTCTAGATTCCAATATGATATCAAGGAATCTCATTTTAAAGATTCAAAAATAATTTTAAGGTATTAACAATGAAAAAATTATCTTTCATTAATTTCCCCAAAAACCTATGAATTTAATTTGACTTTATATTCTCATGCTGACTTTAGTGATTGTAGACTAGATATGAAGAGTTCCTCAGGAACCTTCCATTTTCTAGGTAAATTCTTGGTATCCTGATTTTGTAAGAAATAGCACTTGGTTGTATTATCTAATGTTGAATCATAATACAATGTTGCTGCTAGTTATTGTGTAAAGGTGTTGTATATTAAACAAACTTTGTTAAATTTTTTATTTAAGTGCAATGAAATCTCAATTAAATTTGATAACACTAATGCTGTCAAAATTTCAAAGAATCCAATAAACCATTCAAAAACAAAGCATATAGATCTAATGAATCATTTCTTGAGTGATCACACTAAAAACAGGTGATATCACTCTTGAATTTATCCCTAGTGATAATCAATTAATATATATTTTTACTAATACATGTTCTTGTGAACATTTTGATTTTATTAAGCAGGAATTAGGGTTATTTGAATATAAATGGGTTAACATATTTTTATAAATTATATTTTATTTTTTGTATTTATCATTAAGTTATTTATGTTTTAGTGCATTATGGAAATCAAATGAATTTATTTTATTTTAGTTTATTTGAAAAAACTTATTATGATTATATATTTACTTAAGTATTATTAAAAATAAATTGAATTTCCTTTTAATAGGAAAGTATTTTTTATTCTATTTTATTTTTTTAAGTTAGATTGACCCTAAATTTAAATTGGATATAGAACCCTTTTTCAAATCAGGCAAGTGACCTAAAAATAAAATCTCACCACTCCTCTCTTTTCCTTCACCTACATCCCTTCAACCCTGAATCCAAACCATAACCTTTAAAATCCCTTTACCTCCAACCGATCTTTCTACAATGGGGAATATGAATCGACGAGATGGTGGTGGTTTTGGATCTTCTAATAAAGTAAAATTTGGTGGTGCATCGGGTCATGTTTTGTAAGAAAAATCATAGATATGGTTTAGTTGAAAAGAACTGAGATGATATTGAATAATTTTTTAAATTAAAAGGATTTGAATTAATATTTAATGAGAATAAATATGAATTTCTGTTTGAAGAAGAAGTTAACAAGTTCATGCGAAATGTTGAGTTTCAGTTTGGATAACAGAGGATGTCCTTATCATATTTACACATTATGGAAAGCAAAAGGGTATATTGTAAATAAAAATTATATAAGCATAGAGACAATATAAATATAATATATATATATATATATAATATATAAATACATTTCCTTCATAATGGCCACCATGAGAGGTGGTAGGAGAAAATTGAACAATCATCGTTTCGTGAGGCAGTAGTTCATCGTAAACAGAAACAGTATGTTATATATTCATTAGATGGAGGTGTGTAAAGACCCATAAAATTCAAGGGAAATTTTTTCTTAATTTTCTTTAGAATTTTACAAGAGTGTGGTTTCAGACGGCACCTGATTCCGAGGCCCGGTGTGCCCGGAATCAATTTCCGAAGTTTGGCTCGGGTACGTTCAGTGAACGAACGAGCGGGAATTTCTAACTTTTGATCCGGTGCTCGGAATTGAAATCTGAGGGCACCGATGGAACCGTAGCGCCGGTATACGCTTAGGAACTCCTGTTCTGGAGTTGCGTTCATGCGAGTGTTGATAATAAAAATTGTGGATGTTTACTTTGTAATTACACTACAATTTTTATTATTTTACTCTAAGTGATATCTCTTGTTGGAAGTTGGGTAACCACCCAACCTCCCATGGGAGGTTATGAGGGTGGTGGGGCCCACACGAACCCCACCCCTTCATATCCTCTAAAACCCCCTCAACTCCCACTTAAATTATGTTAACTTAAGTTATAAACCTATGACTTAAATGTAATGAGTTAATGAGGTGAGTTGTGTGTGGTTATTGAATTTCAAACCTTTGAAATTCAAAGAGGTTGGGTTGTGTGAATAAAATAAGAAAGAGTCTTATTTTATTTTGTTAGAATTTTATCTCCTTGAGAGATTAGGGAAGTCTTCTTCATCTTCTTCAAACTCAACGAAGAACGCGAAGAACGCCGTTCTTCAACGAAGAACTTCTCCGCCGAAGAACACGGTCCATCCGCGACGCCGTATCCGCGACACGACGTACTTCTTCCGCGTCGTCTCTTCCGCGACGGATTTCCGCGACAAACGCCATCGACAACGACTCTTCCTCCGACGTCAAAGGAATTGACACCGATATTCCACGACTACGTCAACGTGCGACTATCGAGGTAGGGGTTCTTGAGTTCGTTGTTTTCTTTTTATTTGACTTTCCTCAAGACTTGACGAAGAACGCTCAAGTACCGACGAAGAACGCCGCTCCGCTCTTCTTCGTCTTCCGTGTCAACGAGAGATAACACCGCTTCTTCCTCGGACAACCTTCGTCGACGTACAAGGTTTCGCCAACGACGTGCCTCTTCGGACGCGCCTCTTCGTCATCGAATTTGACGAACGACGACCGCGACGCCCGACCTCCGCGACGTCGTCTTCCGCGGAACGTAGACAAATCTTCGAACCTTATACCAAGGTAGGGGTTGTTGATTTATTGATTATTTATTCCATTCTTGATCGTGGTTTTAGCATGTCTAAACGTGAGGCAACTGAATATTTTAAGTTGTGTTATTTTTTAACGTGAGGGGGGTCGGACCGCATGAACACGGCCGAACCCCCCTCCATCGTTCATGTTGTTTTATCTTGCGGGTGGAAGCAAGGTGGCGTGGTGCCGTCGCACCACGCGGATAATTGTACGTTTATCTTGCACGACGCCGTCGTGCGCGCGCCATGGAAGAATCTTCAAGAACGCGACGCCGTCGCGCCGCGTTGAAAGGAATCGAGGTGCGGCGGAGGGGCACGGTGTCGTCGCACCGCGCCGGATGATGAACACCGCGGCCGGTTCCGGGCCGCGGCGAATTGGGAAGACCGGCGGTCGGGCCGCCGGCGTCGGAAGCCGAAGAGGGGACCGGATTTTTTCGGTCCCGTTGGAGAAAACCGGCCGGCCAGCTGGCCGGCCGGAAGGAATTAAACCGGGGGAAATTAATCCCCCGTCCAGCGCACAAAACTCCCCTCTTTATGAGGGGGGCGGTTCCTTTGAGGGGGGGGGGCAGGCGGCTCCCCCCGGTTGCCTTCAAGCCGGCCCCCACGTGGGGGTCGTTTTCCACAAAGGGCGCGGCTTAGCCGCGCCGCCGCCTCCAGAAAGCGGGGGCTTTGCCCCCCGCGCCGCCTCCGTGCGGCATCAGGCCGCCGCGGCCCCCGCGCCGCCGCGGCCCCCGCGCCGTCGCGCCGCCGGCCGGCCGGGCCGGGTTCAGCGGACCGGGTCGGTCCGACCCGGTTCGGTTCGGATCCGGGTCGGGTCGACCCGGTTCGGGTCCGACCAGGGGGGGTCGGTCCGGGTCGTCCCGAACCCGGACCCCCCGTTTCGAATCGGTTTCGGTCTTTTGGCCATAACATGAGCCTCAGACCTCCGATCGACGAACCGTCTGCGGCAACGCGATCCTTGGATCGAGACGGTCGTTTCGGTATATCGTACTCAAGGTTTCGGATTACTTTGAGTTCGGCCGGGTTGGTTCGTTCATGAGACCAACCGGGCCCTCGGAGCGGAAACGCTCATATCTTGAGCTACGGACGTCCGATTGACGTGCCGTCAGCTGTGTTGTGTTCCTCTTAGAGAGACGGATCTTTTGGCATACTCCGCCCGAGGTTTGGACGCAGGTGGAGTACGGTCGGGTTGGTTTTGCCTTAAAAACCAACCGGGCCCCGGAGACAAAAATGCCAATAACTCTCAGACCGGGCGTCCGATCGACGCGCCGTCTGTTGCGTTGAGTTCCTGTTGACGATACGGAACTTTTGGATACATCAACTTCGGACTTTGTGTCAGTTGATGTATCAGCCTCTCGGCTCGTGGAGCGGACCCTCCGAACGAGCTTGCTGTGTGCGGGAACCCTAGTGCTGGCTGCGACTGCTACTTCGACAGCGACGACCATGCAGAGACCCTCAGTGGACTGCGGCGACGACTGTGCAGAGATCCTCCGTGGACTCCGACGACGACCGTGCAGAGATCCTCAGTGGACTGCGGCGACGACTGTGCAGAGATCCTCCGTGGACTCCGACGACTACTGCACTCAGCGATCCTACGTGGATCAGTGCTACAGGTCCTGTGTGGGCCCGGTCCTGTGTGGGCCCGATCCTGTGTGGGTCACTGCAAGGTTAGTTACCTATCGATCCTTCGTCGGTCCGACGACTTATATGAATCTTCTGTTTTACTCGATAGAGGTGGTGCGCTTGGTTGTAGCGGCAGACCTGCGATACTGGAGACGAGCGTACGGAGTACGAAGACCGTGTAGCCAGCTGAGACCTGAAGACTGCTCGACAGACTCGACTTGGAGTGAGTCGACTAGCCCAGTGGACAGAGCGCCCGGTACTTGGCGGCAGACCCACGGCGGACGGAGCGCCTGGTAGTTGGCAGCAGACCCGCGGTACTCGACTGGAGGAGTACCTCTGTAGGCTATTTGGGTGAGCGCCCGGTATTTGGCAGCAGACCCTCAGCGGACGGAGCGCCCGGTAGTTGGCGACAGACCCGCGGTACTCGACAGGAGGAGTACCTCAGCAGTCTTAGGTTAGTGAGCAGTATCTCAGAGTCGTGACAGGGCACTGTACACTTCAGAGATGGGGCTCTTCAGTAGTTACGTTCTTGATAATGAAAATCCTGTGTGAGCTGAATCCTGTTACTTTCCTGTGTGGATTGTGTTGTGCTATCCTGTGTGGATTACGTTTTGATTTCCTGTGTGGAATACGTTTACTTTCCTGTGTGGACTGAGTTGTACTTGGGCTCGGAGGTTGGAGCGTATTTGAAATTGATGACTTAGGTATATGTATGGGCATATACCTAAGCAGTGTCGGTTATTACTTCGTGATTGTTCCTTTCTTCGTGGTTTATCCTTTGTGGATTTGAGAGACCTTCAGGGGTCTCGGGGTCCCTACTGAGTAGCTTATACTCACCCCTGCACGGGCTTTGCCCGCACTACGTTGTGTTGGTTGCAGACGACGGACAGCGTTGACCTTAGCTGAGGCTTGCAGAGCGGGACGGTACCCGGAGGTGGACCACTGGGCGGGACGTGCTCAGAGCGGACGGCGGGACCCGTGGAGCATAGGAGCTATCTGTACCCACCCTTCAGGTGGGATTTCCAGTGGACAGCTCGGAGTAGCGGCTTTTACTTTTCAGTTGTTGTTTTCCCTTTCGAGTTGTACTTTACTTTCAGTTTGGGTTTGTATACCGGCCCATTTACTTTTCTGCACTTTCAGTTGTACTCTGTTTTGTTTAGTGTTTACTTTCTGCTTGCTTACTCTGTGGTGTTTGTTTACTTTACAAAGGCAATGTCTTCCCTTTTTACCAGGATTTACGCCTTGGTGCTTGTCGCCAGCCCCTGGCCTATGGAAGGCGGGCTTGGGGTAGTCACGGCACGGACCCCGAGGGCGGGTCGTGACAAATTGGTATCAGAGGAGTTCGGTTCTACCGTGAACTCTGATCTTTTCTATGTGAAGCAATAATGTTTAGCGTATTGAGTGTGGTTATCAGTCCAGGGAGTCCAGTGTTGGTGCGGCGGCCGACGTATCCGTACACCAGGACCCTGACTTCTGATTTCCGACTTAATGCACGAAAACATTGATTGCGTGTGTGTTTCAAAGTTTTCTTTGTGATTTCTTTGTGTCAGCTCACCAGGTATACTGTTTGACCGTGGCGCACCTGTTTCCCATTCAGGATGGCCCCACGACGGCAGCCATCTAGGGTTTCGAGAGTCGAACGTGACGACAGCCCACCGAGCGACGAGGCTTCGGTGCAGGGCCCTTTGTCAGCAGTGGCACCGGCGGTAGCACTACCCGCCGAGCCCCCGATGCTTCCAGCGGCAGCCGCTGACGATGCACGTCGCCTCAGCGCACTGCATGAGTTTCAACGCCAGCGACCACCTAGGTTTCGTGGGGAGACGGATCCCCAGGCAGCAGAGGACTGGCTGGAGGCAGTGGTACGAGTGTTTAGGCTAGTGAGGACACCAGCAGACCTCATGGTGATCCTCGCTGCGAGCCTACTACACGCAGCAGCAGGACGATGGTGGAGCTTGATGCTCCAGGTGCACGATGAGGCATCTCTACTTTGGGCGGACTTTGAGAGCATCTTCCGCTCGGAGTTCGTCCCAGCCACCCTTCGTGCGGTGCGTATCCAGGAGCTTCTACAACTGCGGCAGGGCAGCATGACGGTCGCTCAGTACTCGCCGAGATTTACCGATCTCTCGCGCTACTCGACCGACATGGTACGGGACCCATTCTTCCGGGCCCGGACCTTCGAGCAGGGTTTGAGACACGAGATCAGGGCATCGCTGATCTCCCTCAGCATACCGACTCAGACAGGAGTACTGGAGCGGGCCCTTCTGATTGAGAGCTTCCTTTCTGAGTCTACACCAGCGCAGCGACCCACTGCAGGGCGGCAGATAGCGGAGTCTTCGGCAACAGGTAGCTGACGGATGACTCAGGGTTCCAGGCAGACCAGACCTACCAGTGGCCGACTGCACGACTCAGGCTCAGTTGTACGGGGAAGCCGGGGTGGAGTCAGAGCCAGGCGTGCCGAGAGTGGGCAGTGTTACTCCTGTGGTGGGATTGGTCACATGGCTCGTGACTGTCCGACCCGCCATGCTGATGATCAGCAGTTAAGTGAAGAACCTCCCAGGCAGAGGCAGAGGTTTGACCGTGGCGGTCCGCAGGGAGGAGGCGGACGAGGCAGAGGAGCCGGACGAGCAGCAGGTGGTGGGAGACGCTTTGAGGCTCTGCCACCACCACCACCAGGAGGTCCACCCCGACCACAGGGAGTAGGTGAACATGCGAGAGCTCAGCTTCAGGCAGCCGAGGCCTTCGATCATGGAGCTCTGGGAGCCGATGTACAGGAGCAAAACTAGTGGATACATCCTTTGTACTTCTGGTTCCTTGTTACTTTTGTGTAGCGTCTTGTATTATGAGCCGCAATAATAAAAGACGCATACCTTTGTGATATTTTTGTTCCTGTCCTCTTTCGTGATGTTACTAAGAGGTTCCAGTTTTGGCTGTTGACTTGACCCTCACTTGTGAGACATCTACTGGAGGAGACCCAGTTACCACACACTGATGCCGACAGTGTGACTCAACCCTTGGAGGCGAGAGTAACGGTTGAATCTCTTAGTAGTAGCGTCGAGGCCTTACGACGTCATCCTTGGTATGGATTAGTATCATCCATGTTAGGATTGACTGTTTTAGGCAAAGAATGTGGTTCATCCAGGGGATGGGACCAGATTTCTCTTTTCGGAAAAGAAGAAATCTTGCAGCTCTGATGGGACCGGAGATGGTCCAGGCCACGACAGAGAAGGTCCAGGTCATCCAGGAGCGGATGAGGACAGCACAGAGCCGGCAGAAGTCATACGCTGACAGGAGGCGAAGGCCACTAGAGTTCGAGGATGGTGACCACGTCTTCTTGCGGGTCTCACCTCGACGTGGTAATCGGAGATTTGGACGAGGCGTCAAGTTATCTCCGCGCTTCATCGGACCCTTCCAGGTCCTCAGCAGGATTGGTGAGGTGGCTTATCGCCTGGATCTACCACCTCAGTTGCACCGGGTGCACGACGTCTTCCACGTGTCTCAGCTGAGGAGATACGTGCACGACCCGACACACATCATTGACCATGGGGAGCTTGACGTTGACGATGGGGCGACTTTTACGGAGGTCCCGGTGGAGATAGAGGATCGACAGGAGCGGGTCCTGCGTGGGTGACCGATTCCTCTTGTGTGCATCAGATGGCAGCATGGGAATCTCCAGGAGAGCACATGGGAGCGGGAGGCTCAGATGCGTGCTCAGTACCCTCTTTTGTTTCCCTAGTTTTTGATGTATCTTTACGGGGACGTAAAGCCCTGAGGTGGGAGTAATGTAAAGACCCGTAAAATTCAAGGGAAATTTTTTCTTAATTTTCTTTAGAATTTTACAAGAGTGCGGTTTCAGACGGCACCTGATTCCGAGGCCCGGTGTGCCCGGAATCAATTTCCGAAGTTTGGCTCGGGTACGTTCAGTGAACGAACGAGCGGGAATTTCTAACTTTTGATCCGGTGCTCGGAATTGAAATCTGAGGGCACCGATGGAACCGTAGCGCCGGTATACGCTTAGGAACTCCTGTTCTGGAGTTGCGTTCATGCGAGTGTTGATAATAAAAATTGTGGATGTTTACTTTGTAATTACACTACAATTTTTATTATTTTACTCTAAGTGATATCTCTTGTTGGAAGTTGGGTAACCACCCAACCTCCCATGGGAGGTTATGAGGGTGGTGGGGCCCACACGAACCCCACCCCTTTATATCCTCTAAAACCCCCTCAACTCTCACTTAAATTATGTTAACTTAAGTTATAAACCTATGACTTAAATGTAATGAGTTAATGAGGTGAGTTGTGTGTGGTTATTGAATTTCAAACCTTTGAAATTCAAAGAGGTTGGGTTGTGTGAATAAAATAAGAAAGAGTCTTATTTTATTTTGTTAGAATTTTATCTCCTTGAGAGAGTAGGGAAGTCTTCTTCATCTTCTTCAAACTCAACGAAGAACGCGAAGAACGCCGTTCTTCAAAGAAGAACTTCTCCGCCGAAGAACACGGTCCATCCGCGACGCCGTATCGGCGACACGACGTACTTCTTCCGCGTCGTCTCTTCCGCGACGGATTTCCGCGACAAACTCCATCGACAACGACTCTTCCTCCGACGTCAAAGGAATTGACACCGATATTCCACGACTACGTCAACGTGCGACTATCGAGGTAGGGGTTCTTGAGTTCGTTGTTTTCTTTTTATTTGACTTTCCTCAAGACTTGACGAAGAACGCTCAAGTACCGACGAAGAACGCCGCTCCGCTCTTCTTCGTCTTCCGTGTCAACGAGAGAGAACACTGCTTCTTCCTCGGACAACCTTCGTCGGCATACAAGGTCTCGCCAACGACGTGCCTCTTTGGACGCGCCTCTTCGTCATCGAATTTGACGAACGACGACCGCGACGCCCGACCTCCGCGACGTCGTATTCCGCGGAACGTAGACAAATCTTCGAACCTTATACCAAGGTAGGGGTTGTTGATTTATTGATTATTTATTCCATTCTTGATCGTGGTTTTAGCATGTCTAAACATGAGGCAACTGAATATTTTAAGTTGTGTTATTTTTTAACGTGAGGGGGGCCGAACCGCATGAACACGGCCAAACCCCCCTCTATCGTTCATGTTGTTTTATCTTGCGGGTGGAAGCAAGGTGGCGTGGTGACGTCGCACCACGCGGATAATTGTACGTTTATCTTGCACGACGCCGTCGCGCGCGCGCCATGGAAGAATCTTCAAGAACGCGACGCCGTCGCGCCACGTTGAAAGGAATCGAGGTGCGGTGGAGGGGCGCGGTGCCGTCGCACCGCGCCAGATGATGAACACCGCGGCCGGTTCCGGGCCGCGGCGAATTGGGAAGACCGGCGGTCGGGCCGCCGGCGTCGGAAGCCGAAGAGGGGACCAGATTTTTCCGGTCCCGTTGGAAAAAACCGGCCGGCCAGCGCACAAAACCCCCCTCTTTATGAGGGGGGCGGTTCCTTTGAGGGGGGGCAGGCGGCTCCCCCCGTTTGCCTTCAAGTCGGCCCCCACGTGGGGGTCGTTTTCCACAAAGGGCGCGGCTTAGCCGCGCCGCCGCCTCCAGAAAGCGGGGGCTTTGCCCCCCGCGCCGCCTCCGTGCGGCATCAGGCCGCCGCGGCCCCCGCGCTGCCGCGCCGCCGCGGCCCCCGCGCCGCCGGCCGGCCGGGCCGGGTTCAGCGGACCGGGTCGGTCCGACCCGGTTCGGTTCGGATCCGGGTCGGGTCGACCAGGTTCGGGTCCGACCAGGGGGGGTCGGGCCGGGTCGTCCCGGACCCGGACCCCCCGTTTCGAATCGGTTTCGGTCTTTTGGCCATAACTTGAGCCTCGGACCTCCGATCGACGAACCGCCTACGGCAACGCGATCCTTGGATCGAGACGGTCGTTTCGGTATATCGCACTCAAGGTTTCGGATTACTTTGAGTTCAGCCAGGTTGGTTCGTTCACGAGACAAACCGGGCCCTCGGAGCGGAAACGCTCATATCTTGAGCTACGGACGTCCGATTGACGTGCCGTCAGCTGTGTTGTGTTCCTCTTAGAGAGACGGATCTTTTGGCATACTCCGCCCGAGGTTTGGACGCAGGTGGAGTACGGTCGGGTTGGTTTTGCCTTAAAAACCAACCGGGCCCCGGAGACGAAAATGCCAATAACTCTCAGACCGGGCGTCCGATCGACGCGCCGTCTGTTGCGTTGAGTTCCTGTTGACGATACGGAACTTTTGGATACATCAACTTCGGACTTTGTGTCAGTTGATGTATCAGCCTCTCGGCTCGTGGAGCGGACCCTCCGAACGAGCTTGCTGTGTGCGGGAACCCTAGTGCTGGCTGTGACTGCTACTTCGACAGCGACGACCGTGCAGAGACCCTCAGTGGACTGCGGCGACGACTGTGTAGAGATCCTCCGTGGACTCCGACGACGACCGTGCAGAGATCCTCAGTGGACTGCGGCGACGACTGTGCAGATATCCTCCGTGGACTCCGACGACTACTGCACTCAGCGATCCTACGTGGATCAGTGCTACAGGTCCTGTGTGGGCCCGATCCTGTGTGGGCCCGATCCTGTGTGGGTCACTGCAAGGTTAGTTACCTATCGATCCTTCGTGGGTCCGACGACTTATATGAATCTTCTGTTTTACTCGATAGAGGTGGTGCGCTTGGTTGTAGCGGCAGACCTGCGATACTGGAGACGAGCGTACGGAGTACGGAGACCGTGTAGCCAGCTGAGACCTGAAGACTGCTCGACAGACTCGACTTGGAGTGAGTCGACTAGCCCAGTGGACGGAGCGCCCGGTACTTGGCGGCAGACCCACGGCGGACGGAGCGCCTGGTAGTTGGCAGCAGACCCGCGGTACTCGACTGGAGGAGTACCTCTGTAGGCTATTTGGGTGAGCGCCCGGTATTTGGCAGCAGACCCTCAGCGGACGGAGCGCCCGGTAGTTGGCGGCAGACCCGCGGTACTCGACAGGAGGAGTACCTCAGCAGTCTTAGGTTAGTGAGCAGTATCTCAGAGTCGTGACAGGGCACTGTACACTTCAGAGATGGGGCTCTTCAGTAGTTACGTTCTTGATAATGAAAATCCTATGTGAGCTGAATCCTATTACTTTCCTGTGTGGATTGTGTTGTGCTATCCTTTGTGGATTACGTTTTTCTTTCCTGTGTGGAATACGTTTACTTTCCTGTGTGGACTGAGTTGTACTTGGGCTCGGAGGTTGGAGCGTATTTGAAATTGATGACTTAGGTATATGTATGGGCATATACCTAAGCAGTGTCGGTTATTACTTCGTGATTGTTCCTTTCTTCGTGGTTTATCCTTTGTGGATTTGAGAGACCTTCAGGGGTCTCGGGGTCCCTACTGAGTAGCTTATACTCACCCCTGCACGGGCTTTGCCCACACTACGTTGTGTTGGTTGCAGACGACGGACAGCATTGACCTTAGCTGAGGCTTGCAGAGCGGGACGGTACCCGGAGGTGGACCACTGGGCGGGACGTGCTCGGAGCGGACGGCGGGACCCGTGGAGCAGAGGAGCTATCTGTACCCACCCTTCAGGTGGGATTTCCATTGGACAGCTCGGAGTAGCGGCTTTTACTTTTCAGTTGCTGTTTTCCCTTTCGAGTTGTACTTTACTTTCAGTTTGGGTTTGTATACTGGCCCATTTACTTTTCCGCACTTTCAGTTGTACTCTGTTTTGTTTAGTTTTTACTTTCTTCTTGCTTACTCTGTGGTGTTTGTTTACTTTACAAAGGAAATGCCTTCCCTTTTTACCGGGATTTACGCCTTGGTGCTTGTCGCCAGCCCCTGGCCTATGGAAGGCGGGCTTGGGGTAGTCACGGCACGGAACCCGAGAGCGGGTCGTGACAAGGTGTGTGTAAGTTTATGTAGAAACATTATAATCAAAACATCATAGTATATTGAGTATACTTTTTTTTGTTATAAAATAATTTAAAAAGAGAGGTTAGTGGGTTGGAGAATGAAAATAAAGGAAATGATCTTGAGAGGAGACATTACCTCAAAATCGGGTAACTCCTTTTGATTTGAGGCAAAAGGATTTCTTGAATTTCCTTCTGCCCAAGTTAAGGCTTCTATAAGTAAGTTAGGGATGTTTTTAGATTATTTGATCATATTTTGGATGATCCAATAGTCTTGAAATGTGTGAGTAAGTGGGTAAAAGTGGTGGCCTTTTATAAGAGGGAGGAGGGGCACTTTTGGAAAGTCTTGAAATAATATTTTATTATAAATTGATTTTAGAATTATAATAGTTACAAAGTGATAAATTTAGAGTTTAATATTAGTATGGGTATAAATACTCTCAAAAAATAGGTTTTATACAAGTTTTGGTCACAAAATTAATCTTATCTTTTAACTTTAACCCTTAGTTAAAAACATTAACTCTTACCATGTCTTCTTGTATTTTCATAATATATGGTTACTATAGTTACTATAAAATGAAAATAGAACCAAAATTGGATCATTGATGACATTTTTTAAATTATATAAGTAAGTCAGCCGAATCTTAGATTTTTAGGGCTATTATATCATTTAATAAAATAGTATTTGTTTTAAAAACTCATTTATGTAAATTTTGACACTATTTATAAATTGATTTTTCTTAAAGTTATAATCTTGATTCCTTCAAACCAAAACCATTAAATCAAATATAATATGTCATATTTATCCATAAAATTTGTGTATGGCATCAAAAATTTCAAATTACATTTATTTTAATATTTATAATATCATTTATTTGAATATTTCATTAATAAGGTAATCATTGCCTCATCATTGTGTCATAAATAAATTTATTTATTTAATGTATAAAAATTATAAATGAAATACCATGATGTAGGAAATATTTTTAGCTTTCTAATTACTATTTTTAGTTGAATATATCATATATATAAACCAAATTAAAAAAAATTAGTTGGGAGATACATGTTTATGTTATATTTCCCTTTTCTTTAAAATAAATATTATAAAAGGTCATTATCACACCCAACTGCCTCCATGGGGTCCTAAAATTTACCTAAGGATGATAATGGTTGTAAATATCTCATAAAATAGGATTAGGACACTTTCTAGTGTAGTTTTATATTATTATAATATTATTTTTTACCTTTATTTTCCTGATTTACCCTTTAACCATGGTAAATAGAAATAAATAATGAAGTTACTATTCATAATGTACAAAAATAAAGGGGGAATATTTACACAATTTTGGCCTTATAATTTAAAATATGGAATCCATTTTTCCAAATTCAAAACACATAATTGGAAAAAATTAATTTAAAATTAATTCTCATTGTCAAGACTAGAAAGCAGGTTTTTAAGAAGAAAATACTATCAAAAGATTGACATGCATTTATGTCCAATTTCAATGTAAAATTACTTCCAATGACTAAAATTGGATTAAATGATAAAAACATAATAAAATTACACTTTAAAAACAATTAAAAGTAAAATCTATCTATATAAATAAATTAGATGAAAAGGTAGTTTTGAATTAAAATGCAGTATTTTCACTATTCATTAAAATATGGATTTTATCAGAAAAATACCAAAATTTCAACCAAAGTAATTTTTTATATTATAATTATAAATAAGAATCTTATTTTGTCAAATATAACATATAAAAGTGAAAAAATATATATTTAAAAAGGGTTCACCATCAAAATGTGGTAAAATGACTTTTTAAAAAATATTAGAGTATTTTATGCTTAAAAATGGATTCATTCTTATTTTAAGTCTCCAAAGTTCATTGAATAAATGTAAAAACATTTAAAAAATATTTAAAATCATAATATTGTTAATTATTTTCATTCCTTCTAATACAATGGTTAAGCATTAACTACCATTTAAAATAATAATATTATTGTTTTATTATTTTTCAGTATAACTCAATGTTATGTGCAACGTAAGATTTCGAAAAAAACTCATTGTTGTGTGTCGAGTACGCTATTATACATAGTGTCCCCTTTAAAATAAAATTAATATTAAATTAAAAAATATTAATATATATGAAAATTTATTATCCTATTAATATCTAGGATTTTACAGGTAGTCCCTAGTAAAAGGACTGGTGGTAGTAAAAATCACCAAGTTCTAGGAGTTGAGCATTGGTGCAGTAGACTGGGGGATTTTTGTTCCCCAAATGACTATAAATCTCTTGTTTTTATATCTTATTTATATTTTAATTGTGTTAAATTATTATGTTAAGAAATTATCTCAACTTATTATACCTTATAGTGGGTGGTTATAAAGTGAATAAAATTTCAAGAACTCAATTAACCCCCCTTTTGAGTCCTAGTGCAGTTGTTCATCGGCCAACAAGTGTGCACTATGTAGAGAAACCCATATAAATAACCTTATGTATGGGTTTTTTCAATTCATTTTCTTCTTTAATGGTTTATTCTATATTGGTGTTGCACAGTTGAATCTAAAACATGTGAAAATTAGGGGAAACCATGAAAGATCATGGGGTGTTTGGGAGTTGGCACACAGCCTACGCACGGTTAGTTGAAACTCTGTGAAAAGAATGCAGGTGTGTCTTTAATTTTAATAGAAATTTTTTTCATGGTTGGTTCACGGTTCCCATAATTTTTTAGACAAACTGTGAAGGGGTGGTTTTCCTATGCATTGAGGGGTGAATGGTTGATACACATTTTGTTAAACCATTCAGCCAAACCATGAAACTTACTCAAATTAATTAAAAAGTAAAATTCCTAATCTACCCTACTGATTTTAAAACCCCAAAACATTATCCCCTATCCTCACTTAGACTAGGAGCATGAAAAATCCCCTTTGGGTACATCTCGTTGGATCCTATCATTGATTTTGACGGTTTATTCCCTCTCTTATCGGTGTTCTTCAAGAGGTCATCTCATTTATTTCTCTCTTATTCCTTATTTATTATTTTTCTTCCATTACATTGGATTAGTTATCTCTTGGTTGAACCCTAAGTTGGGGGTTTGATGTTTTATTCTTTGGTTATAGATTATAGGGTGTAAAAATCATGTTTTGGGTCTTGTTATTCTGATTTATGAAGGTTTCATTCAATCCTCGCACTGTTTAAGGTAGGTGGTTTCATGCCTTTTCTTTTTTATTGAACATCATGTATTATTGAGTCTTTTGAAAAAAATATCATAAAATTTTTGTTTTTTAGTGGTTTTAATGATTTTAAAAAGTATTTTATGAAAGGTAATGTTTTTTAATTGGTTTCAAATGAATTAGGCATATTCAATGTGTTTGATAAAATGACCAAATGGGTTTTTAAGTGGTCTTTATCATTTAACTGATGTTTTGTGTTTCTACTACTTCTGTGTGATTGTTTTATGGATTTGAGGTTTTGTTTGAAATTTTTTATTGATTCTTGTGTACTTTTGGTGATTTTCCCTTATTGAACCCCTTGATTTCGATACATGTCTTGGATTGTTTTTTCCTTATTGGTTACTTTGGTGCCTATAATGAATATAGGTATATGTATGTATATATATGTGTGTGTGTGTGTGTGTGTGGTTAAGAATTTATATATTTATGTTTATTCATACATATATAGGTTCATGTATGTATATATGATTTCATAAGATTCATTAATTTGATATTGGACTTTTAATTGCCTCTAGGCTTTCAAAGAGACCTTTAAAAAGTGATTTCTAAATGAAAATTTCACAAGAAAACCTTTAATTGTTGAATAATTATTTATTGGGAATAATCTCCCCTAATGATTGATTTAGATGTCATCAACACATTTCATCATCCTGAGGGGGTCTAGAACGCCCCTATGGTATGTCATGGGTCTCATCAGGGTCTGCTTTATGGATAACCCAAGATGGTTCATGACATCCATTCCTTTGGAAATTATTTGTAACACCTTCATGATGTGATTTAAAATGTCATGACATTACTTTTGTCTTATATATGGAAATAATATATCTCCTCCAAGATTCTTTCAAAATTCCTTCAAGATTATCCCATCACCTTGTAATCTTTATTGGAAGTATTCAACTACCTTTTCAGTAAACACAACCCCAAAAATGCACCGAGGGTATTTCTGCTAACGGCCACCCCCTTTGGGTTTGTTGACAATCCTTCTAAAACAAATTAAACGCTTTATCATCTAATAACTTTAGTACTAACTAAATACATGGTCTAAAACCTTTCTCCTTCATATAGTGCATCAATGATTCACTAATCATAAACTATAATCCCACATGATCCAAGCTCATTGTGAGAAACAAGAGTTAAATAAAAACATCCTCATGAAAACACTCCCATTATTTTCATGCTCTTAAACACTTACAAACCAAGATACTCCTCCTAAATGGAAATTCAAGCACTCTCCCTATAACCAAAACATCAGCATAATATTTCTCCCCCTCTACCAATAGGAAAGAAAACTAATATCCTTATTTATCATTAACCATGGAAAACTTATCCCAAGTAGCGCATGGATAAATTCTCCCCATTTGACAACAAACCCAAAGATCACTTCTGTAAAGTTTATAAAAGAGGGTTAGAAATTCAAAAATTAAATTCAAGAGAGAGTTACCATACATTGTTATAAATATCAATTTTTTTGTGGGGAGCGAAGGTACCTTCTCTAAACCATCTAGTTGTATGGAGACGATTAGACTCTAAGTGCTAACTGATGCCTCTCAAACTCAGACTTGGGTACTTTCTTTGTCATGATATCTTTAATATAAACTATATTGACACATAATATAACTTCAACAGCCCTTACTCAACCTTCTCCTTGATTAAATTACGCTTTTTCTTAATTTTATTTATCCTAGAATTATGTGGATGATTTTTTTAAGATTAATATAACTCAAGTTATCATACCTGATAGCAATATGGGATCTTACATGAACTATAACATCTTCAATATGATACTTCATTCATAGTAGTTGATTAAATGATTGAGTAGTCATTATATATTCAGTCTTCACGGTGCTTAGTGAAATGAAATATTTTTTCTTTCTTATCCAGGAAATGCACATGATATAATGAACTCTCTGATGTTAAATTTAAATAATCCATTAAACCATCCCAATCCATATCAGTATATCCCAATAACTCCTATTGTGATATTCTATGATAAAATAACTTCAAATTCACCATGTTGATGTAAACAATGATTCTTTTAACTACTTCCATGTGGATTTTATTGGAAAAACTTCATTACTTTGTAGCTTAACATGTGGAAAACACAATGTTCGGTCGTATAGTTGTTATGTATAATAGGAATCTAATTATTTTCCAATATTTCATTATAGATACCTCCTTGTCATCATCATATTTTGATAATTTCATCAAGGTTATTTTTGGTTTTTTTCATTAGCCTCAAATCCTCCATTACAAACCTCTTGATCAAATATTTGGTATATTTTTATAGATAAATAAATATATTATGCTTTACTTGACTTACCTATAAACCAAGGAAAAAATATAACTCTTCGATTATGGACATTTCAAAATCGCACCTCATGTATTCTGTAAACAACTTGCATTGTGCTTCATTTGATCCTTCAAATATTATGTCTTCCATATAAATGATAACCAGTATTCTTTGATCATTCTCTTTATTAATTTAGATATTGTGATCAACTTGTACTTGTTGGAATCCAAACTTTATCAAATATTGATGAAGCTTAGAATACCAAGATCCCGGTGCATCATTCATCTCGTACAAATCCTTATTCAATCAGGAAACATTTATCTAATCTTCATCAATAATAAATACATATATTTTCTTGATATAAACTTCCTTCTTAAGAACTCTATTAAGTAATTTTTATTTGATATCCATTTGGTACACCTTAAACTTGCTTTTCACTAACATCACTAATAAAAAGTTGAATAGTTTTTAATCATGAAATGAGTGAAAATGTATCATAAAAATCAATTAAATCAATATGAGAATACCCCTTCCACCCTAGTCATTCTTTATTCTAATTCACATTTTCTTCCTCATTGAGTTTATTTTAGAACACCCACTTAGTTCCAATGGCATTTTTATCTTTTAGCATCAGGATAATTTCCTCTATTTGGTTCTTTTCAATTTTTTTAAGTACATCAAGCGTTTCTTTAACTCAATTGTCATCTTTAGTAAAATTTTCAAAACTCTTAGGATCTAATTGTGCTAATAAAGAAGTTTATTGTATATTATCCATCCTTTTTGTTTACACCAGAGTTTTCTAGTTACTAGCAATATTTACTTCATTGATTTTATCTATGCTTCTAGCCTTCTTTATAGGTGTTGAACTTATTATGATTTCCTCATAATTGGTGTCATCTTCTAAGTTTTCTATATCCCCATGTTATCCCCCTATGATTCTTACTTTATAATCACACTCTTATAATAGTGTCTCACTATTTTCTTATGAAAACTGCTCACTACTTTGTGAATTCTATTAATTTTACACAACCATTGCATCTTTAATTTCAATAATTTTACCAAGACTTTTATTATATAATTTGTATGAATTTAATTTGGATGAATATATAAGGAAAATACTATCATCCCCATGAGATTAAAACTTTTGGGTTATCTCTTTGCTGAGAATAAAACATTTTCATTTGAAAATTTGAAAGTAATTTAGTTTTGGCTTCTACCCATACCATATATCATAGGGTGTATTCTATTAATTTGGACATAAAAAACTATATTGGAGATATAAACTAGTGTAATCTCATATTATTTCCAATTTGTATCTGGAAAATTATTTTTAATGGGCATTGTATGAGCCATCTTATTTACAATCGGGTTCCTCCTCTCAACAACATTATTTTGTTGAGGAGTCACCGTTGAAACTTAGTGCATAATAACATGATCAAGATATTCTTTACCTAACTATTAGTGAATTATATACCATTTTTATCCTATAAATTCTGAATTTTCATCCTAAGAATCTTCTCTACTAACCTGTGGTAATGTGTAATGTATTTGAACACATTAGACTTGTGACATATTACCATAATCCATATCATCCTTCTATATCCATCAATAAATAAAACATATTAAAATTTTCTATCTATGTATTTAGGTGATATTGGTCTATACACATCAACGTTAACCAACTCAAGAAATCTTGTTAAATTTTTATCCTTCAAATTGTAGATCTTTCGAATGATCTTCCCTTTTTAACAAGTATCACACATGTGAGTGAGATCACATGTGAGATTATAGATATCATGTGTTCCTTCATTGTTTACCAAGTTTTCCAATAATTTTTTTCCAAGTGACCAAGCCTTTTGTGTCTTATCTTATTCTCTTATTCATTATATAGAAAAAACTTGTACTCTTCTCCACTAATGAGGTAGAGATTACCTTTTGTTCACTTCCCTTACATCACAATTGTACCATCTCTTCCTTTTATGATATAATCCTTTTGGTTAACGTTTACTGCATACTCCAAGTCACACAATTGACTTATTCTTATTAAATTATGATGAAGTCCTTTAACCACCAATACATCCACATGCCTTAATCCATTGCCTCCTACTTTGGATTTTTTGGAACCAGTGATCTTTAAACCTTCATAATTTTCAAAATGAAAGACACCTTCTTTATAATATTTGATTCCCATGATAATATTTATCTTCCCTTCATATGTGAAGTGCATCCACTATCAAGGATTCAAACTCCATCATGATCTATCACTTTAAAATAAATCTCTACAACATTTTCCTTCTCAGATTTTCTCTTATTGATCCATATTATTTATTTCCCTTCCTTTGGTGGTGAATGAGATTGTTCCACCTCTGAATCCATTAGATCATCCCCATATTATAGGGATAAAAATTGATTATTTTTTCATCCCACTTGATAAAGCTTTATAATATTAAGATCTCCTCCTATGGATCTCCATTGACACACTTATTTATTCCCTTGATAATCAATGCATGACTTTTCATCCATAACCTTCACACCAAAAATAGTTGTCATTAAAAACATATTTTGGGTAGGAAAATTTTCCCATCTATTTTTATATCTTGTGATCCTTGAAATTCCTTTTTTCTATAGAAAACGCATATTGTGTATGCCTCATGTTTTCCCAATAATAACATCAAATTCGTGGTGTATTATTGCATGTCTTCACTACTTCACTCATAGACTTTTGGGTCTTTTTTGAATCACCTAAATAAACCTTATTCTAGAGTGTGGGTGCTTGTAGTTTCACTTTAACCACTACTATTTTTTTCTTATGATCAATCCCCTCAATATATTTTCTTTTATATTTAAATTTCTACACTTATAAACAAGTTTATAACTTTTCTATTGACTCCCTATGATTCTCCTTAACATTTTTCATAGACCATATACTCCAACTTCTCAATGTCATTCCAAGAGTTATAATTCTTTAATGATCATCAAGTTTTAATCTCATTAGAACAACATCACATTCAAGATCCTTAATCCTTTAACATAATCTTTTACAAAATTGGTTAATCCATCAATAATTTAGGCCTTCTCTTCAATTTTGATCTTGAACTAAATTTCTTTCTCTGATTTTTCTGGATTTTAAAATTTAATCTATTCAATATCTACCTTTAAATCAAATTTTTCTTCTTCTTTATAATACATAAATAGTTTTTAATTATGTGATACTTCATTTTCTTTCTTAGTTTTATCCCACCAAACATCAATTTCTTCATGAGTGGCTTCAAGTTCATCTTCAAGGTCAACTCTTCCATTTACTTTTGTGCCTTCATAATATATGTACTATTTTTTTATTTTATATATGAAAAAAAAATAACTTCTGCACTGAGGCCTTTGTATTCCTCAACTTCATCCACTTCTTTTTCTTCTGAGCTAATATCTTTCTATGGAAACAGATTCTTATTTTTAAAGAATTTTCATTGTGAAGTCATCTTACCATTCCCACTCTTAGATGAATTATTAATGGGATATCCATATTCATCATTATCACATAATTTATTTGGTAACTTTGTTATAAATTTACTAATGTTACCACATCAAAATAAATCAAGTGTAAGTTTGCCTTTGAATCTTCATTTTTCCCCATTTGAGGATTGAGGGAAGGAAAGGAATAACCTCATCAATATGCCCTTATTTAGGATCATCCTCTACTATGAGTTTGTTTATCACTTTAAACACCACTTCTTTATACTTTTAATATATCAAGGACTAATTGGAATTTTTCTTCATCTCATATGTAATGAGATTGTTTTGAAGATTTTCTAGTGTCACTGATGAGCATTATCACACATGCTCTCAAAAAAATTATTTGTGATTTTACTAAGTGCAGCACAATGGCTGAACAAGGTCATTCTCTAAAGGAGGAATTGAATTAAACAACCCTCAATAGGCTTTAATAAAACAAAAAAAAATAAGTGAAGACAAATGAAACACAAGATGCGGGGTTTTGGTTTTGTGACTTTCAAACAATACACTAAACAAGCGAATGAGATTGAACAATCAAAGACACAATTTCTTTAAAATACTTATATGAGAAGACGTAGTTGATCTAATATTTCACCTTCATCATTAATTTATCCTTATCCCATTTTATTATAATTCATTCAATTGTAATCCCCTATCCTTGTAAACCCCCGAACCCTACAGAAATTAAAAAGACCACAAATTTGTGAAAATGAGCCCTAGGTTAACTTCAGGACCTCTAATCGCAGTACCCTACTTTGATAGAGATCCAAAAGCCAACTTGTGTTAAGTGTTTAATTAGGGAATAATCTCCTCCCTAGAGTAGAGAATTAATTGAGTTTAGGATGATACTTGAACCCTATAATTCTATCCCAAGTTGATTGGAGTTTGCGGTTTAAGTTTCACTCTCACGATTTACACAAGCCCGACCACGTGATCAAATGCAAGTAGATTGAGTAACATAGAAATTAAAAATCAATTAATTGATCATAATTTATTAATTAAATTATGTTTATGGATTCAAAATGAATAAATTAAAGGAGTATATATTAGATCAACTATGAAAGAAATCACACTTCCATGGGTGGAGTTTTCATCATGGAGACATTTTGTATAATCAATGGATTGATTGGGGAACACCCAATCTCATCTACACTCTTATATTCCAGACAAAGAATAATAAGAATAATAATAAGAAAAGATAAAAACATAGAATATTAATTGAATAAAAATTCAAGATACAAGCATGAAAGCAAAGAAATACAAAGAGGATGTGGGAGAGGAGAGCCTTCTTGGAAGAGATGTTTGCACAAGGCCTGACTTATTCCAATAGTTTTGATGGGATCCAAAGAGACACCATTTCATCCAAAACTTCTCAATTACTCAACCAACAAACCAACCCCCCCCCAAATAGTTAAAATATCCTTTAAATAGAGTTTTTGAGGGCTAGGATTACATGATTTATTTAAGTGTGAAAGGGAAATTCGGAAAAATTATTTAATCCCACTTTCACTGCATAGTTGACCTCCAAAATGCGTGAATTGGATAGACTTATAGAAGGATTATTTGTTCATAATAATTTCTATGAGCTTCCCTCAAAATTTGGGCTCAATCCAATATTAGATGAATAAGATACGTCCCAAATGGTGAAGTGATATCCAATTTGGATAGTTCAGTCCAACTTTGTCTTCATGGGCCATTTACTCCACTCCAATGCAGGATCCAGCTCCCATGTCCTAAATAGAATTTGTATATAATTAAGTCAGGAACACAGTTACAAAATTTAAAGTCAAAATAATTTACAAAAAAAATATTTATTTCTAAAATACTACAATGAATTTTAAAGGGTAAAACTGAAATTTCCATAAAATTTTCAAATGAATGATTTAATCCCAAATATTCAATAAATTAACATATTTAGCACAATGTGAGGAAATTATTTCATTTATTATAAATAAAATATTCAATAAAATTGTGTTTGATCAACTCCCCCACACTTACCCTTTTGCACTCCTCGGAAAAACCTCATATTATGTATTCCAAAAAATTGTGACAAGATATGCATGTTCATATTCCACAATCCATAGTGAAAAAATAGGCAATGTCAGAATCTAATAAAGAGTAAATATCAATAAATTTTAAAGTCATTGTCTAATAGGTTGTATCAAAACAAAATCCAATGATATTAATAACACTAATCAGAGAAAAAATAATTCATGGGTCTACCATGCCACTAATTCCCCACGTCTGTGTGTGCCAATCATTTCAAACTTGTCTCTCTACCCTTTATCCATTATATTTAGTCCAATAAAAAATTTTCTTCTTACCTGATTCTATTCCACTAAACTTGTTTAATATCCTTTGTAATCAAATTTCAAAACCCACTCATTTAAGCATTCCTAGAAGTCAAACCATGAGCTCCTGACCTAAATATCTCTACATGTTGTACATTTCTTCACTCCCCTCTTTATTGATTTTTTTATTATATATATATATATATTATTTTGTATTTTTTTAGGGTGTACAATATTCATATATTAGGTTTACACACATAGGTTAATCTAGTACAGTAATGGAAATGATTGGAAGAGAAACGAACGTATGGAAAGACCATGTTATAAGCTAAAAAGAATTACTTATCCTAAATACACATTCAATTGGGTAAGAGAAACTCACAAGTCATGATTTTGTGAAAATATGTGTGGATAAATTAATGACACAATTTACCATGAACAAAAATCACAATGAATAGTGTCAAAATCTAAAAGGTTTTATTATGACATAACCAATCATATCCTCGACGACTTTAATTTTTATAAAAATCAACCCTTGATGATGAAATCTTACTCATGTTTATCATTCTACCAATGAATTTTTAAAACATGCATTTTTCATATGTTCCACATGAGAATGTTACATGATATATATATATATATATATTGTTTTTTTGTTTTTTTGTTTTTTTTTTGTTTTTTTTTTAAATTTAACCAAAAAATTAATAGAAAATACACACAAAACACACAAATGAAAATCCTAAATTTCTACCCTAAAATATTGTCCCCTCCCCCATACTTAAAATACTGCATTTTCCTTAATGTGATCCTATGAGATGATATGCGAACATTAAAAAAGTATAATTTTAAATAGGACAAATAATATAAAAGTGAAAGGGTTAGGAATAGCCTGATATGATCAAGTGATGGTGGGGTCATGCAGTGTGATGAAATCCACTACATCCGTAGGAAGCCCCTCAATGTATTTCTTCAAATGTTTCCCATTGACAATAGAGCTCCTTCCAGGGACATCTTTTGTGATCTCCACTACACCATAAGAAAAAACATTAGATGTAATATAAGGACCTAACCATCTGGAACGCAACTTACCAAGCATCAGCTTTAGTCATGAACTATAGAGAAGAAATTTCTCTCCAACATGAAACTCCCTTTTTTGGATGATTCTATCATGATCTGATTTTGAACTTTCCTTATAAAGCCTTGAGTTCTCGTATGAAGACAATAGAATCTACTCAAGCTCTTGAATTTGCAGCTTCCTTTGGATTCCATCTTGGGCCAAATCCATGTTTCATTTCATTATTGCCCAATAATCATGATGCTCGACTTCTATAGGGAGATGAAATGTTTTCCCAAAAACAATTATAAATGGGGATATATCAATGGGTGTCTTGTATGCTGTCCTATAAGCCCATAGCGCATCATACAAGCGCTTGATCCAATCCTTCATATTTGGCTACACAGTTTTCTCCAAAATTTGTTTCAACTCATAGTTTGAAACCTCATCCTGGCCATTTGTTTGGGGGTGGTATGGTAAGTTTTATGTGTCAACCCATACTTCCGAAGGAGAGAATCCAAATTCTGATTACAAAAGTGTATCCCTTGGTCACTGATGATGGCCTTTGGTACTCCAAACCTGCAAAAAAAAAATCTTGACAAAGTCCACTACAACATGAGAATCATCAGTCCTAGTGGCCTTAGACTCCACCCATTTACTCACATAATCAATAGCAACAAAAATATACAAAAAACCAAATGAACTAGGAAAAGGACCCATAAAATCAATGCCCCACACATCAAAAATCTCACAGAATAGCATGGGTTGTTAGGGCATCTCATGTCTCTTAGAAATGTTTCCCATGTGTTGGCAATGAGAACATGACTTACAAAACACATGTGCATCATGGAATAATCTAGGACAATATAATACAGAGTCTAAAACTTTCCTAGTAGTCCGTTGGGGTCTAAAGTGTCCACCACAAGCAAGTGTATGACAGAATTGTAGAACAGACTCAAACTCATGATCAAGAACACACCTCCTAATAACTTGATCACTACACATGCACCAGAGGTATGGATCATCCCACACATAATACAGAGACTAACTTTTTAATTTTTGGACTTGATTTTTATTTAAATTTGTAGGGATTTTAGATGCAACAAGGTAGTTCACTAAATTAGCATACCAAGGATGTGTACCTGAGATGGAATAAATATGCTCATCAGGGGAAGTGTCCTGAAGTGGTACCTAGGCCAAGGTGTCAGCCTCTAGTGTGTGAGTAATCCTACTCATGTGGTCCACCACCAGGTTTTCAGACCCCTTATTATCCTTTATTTCATTATTGAATTCTTGAAAAATGAGTATCCATCGAATAAGTCTTGGATTTGCATCTGGCTTCTTCAAAAGGTACCTCAGAGCTGCATGGTCAGAAAAAAAAACTAATTTAAAGCCCAATAAATATGAATAGAATTTATATAAAGAAAATATGACAGCAAGAAACTTCTTTTACATGGTTTTTTAGTTTTATTAGGTTGAATCTAATGTCCTCAAAGCATAGTAAATCACATGTGAACGTCCCTCCACCCTCTGGGATAAGACAACTCCAACCGCAAAGTTGGATGCATTACACATAAGCTCAAAAGGAATGTCCCATTGTGGGGGTTGTATGATCGGTGGAGTAGTAATACACTTCTTTACCTCATCAAATGCAACCCTACATGAATCATCAAACACAAAATCAGAATCCTTTTGAAGTAATCATGACAAAGGAAGAGCAATCTTACTAAAATCTTTGATGAAGCGCCGATAAAACCCTACATACCCTAGGAAAGATCCAACATCCTGAACACATGAATGATAGGGTAAGGATGAAATTATATCTACATTAGATCTATTAACCTCTATCCCATATTTTGACATTGCGTGCCCTAAGACAATTCCATGCTCTGCCATGAAATGACACTTTTCAAAGTTCAATACTTGATTCTTCTCAATACAAAAATTCAACACCTTTTCCAAACTATTTATACATTCATCAAATGAGGATCAATATACTATAAATTCATCCATAAATACCTCCATCTAGGTCTCAAGAAAATCAGAAAAAATACTCACCATGCATCTTTGGAAGGTACCTGGGGCATTGCAAAGTCCAAATAGCATCCTCCGGTAGGAAAATGTGTTGAATAGACAAGTGAATGTTGTCTTCTACTGATCCTCTAGAGCTATAAGAACCTAAAAATATCCAGAAAATCCATCCAAGAAACAATAATGTGTCTTCACAGCTAGTCTATCAAGCATTGGATAAATAAATGGGAGGGGTAAATGGTCCTTGTAAGTGGTTTGATTTAGTTTCCTCTAATCAATACACACACTCCAACTGTTTTGCACCCTCAATAAAACTAACTCATTTTTCTCATTTTTAACAACTGTAACACCACTTTTCTTAGTCACAACCTAAATAGGACTTACCCACTGAGAATCTGGAATGGGAAAGATTATACCTGCCTCAAGAAATTTCTCAACTTTTTTTTAACAAATTCCAGAAGGGTTGGATTGAGTCTTCTTTGTGGATGCCTCACTGGTTTAGCCCCATCCTCCAAAAGAATCCTATGCATGAAAATTGAGGGGCTAATACCTGATATTTCACCCAAGGTCTACCCAATTACCCTGATGTTCTCCCTCAAAAGTTTCAAAAGTTTTTCTTCATGTTCAAAAGAGATATTTTTAGCAATGATAATAGGTAATATTTTACCACTCAACAAGTATGAGTATTTGAGATTATGTATAAATGGCTTAAGTTCTAATAGAGGTATGGACAGAGATAGTGAAGGAACTGAAATATGTGCACAAAGATCATCAGTATCAGAATAGACATCATCAAAATCATAGAATAGTTCATCAAATCCATCAGTGTACTCAACATCCATATCATAATCAGAGTTCACATGATCAAAATCAGAATATGAATCCATTTCAAAACCAAATATAAGAAAATATTGTTCATTATAAATGGGTGTGGAAGTGCTCTTAGACATCAAACTAGAACCAATGCTCATAATCTCTCTATGAATAGGACAATCACATTCCATGGGTTTTTTATTTGGTGGTTAAAAATGGGAGATAAAAAAAGTAGAATAGTCCTCTGAGGGGTACTTCATGGATTCCATAATATTAAATATCATAACTACATCTCCAAAATCCATGGAAAGTGTACCCTCATGGACATTTATGATTATTTTTACAGTTTTGAGGAAGGTTCTACCTAAGATAATTGGAGCACGCGAACTTACTTGATCATCCTCCATGTTAAGAACATAGAAGTCTGCTGGAAAGATCATGTCTCTTACCCTAACAAGTACATCCTCAAGGACTCCCACTGGATATGTTGTAGCTCTATTTTCTAGCTGCACCACTACTCTTGTCATCTTCAACTCTCCAACCTGTAAAGAAGAGAATACAGAGTGAGGCATCACATTTATAGACACTCCTAAATCACATAAATCATCAGAATAGTGTAACTCACCTATGGTACATGGGATGGTGAATGTCCTAGGATCCTTACACTTTGTTCACATCACTAGAGTTGGTGTAATGAGTGCCGAAAAATTCCTTCCAAGATTGATCCTCTCATTTACCTTGAGCCATCTTTGATTGGTACAAAGTTCTTTTAATAATTTCACATACCTTGGGATTTTCTTAATGTCCTCAATCAAGGTAATGTTTATCTCTACATGATTGAATGTGTCCAAAACCTCCTTTTTCATTACCTCTTCATCCATATTCTTGGTTTGAACAACCCTGTTTGGAAAGGGAAGGGGTTTAGGAGTAACATAATTAATATTTTTCTTACCTTTATCTTTCTCCTTGGGTTGCTCATCAGCTAGTTTTGAATGGGTCTTCTCTGGAGTTGAGGTGAATCCCGGTGGAATGGTAGGTACATATGTATCATTCATTTGCTTCCCACTTCTCAATGTGATGGAACTAACATTCCCCTTGGTATTTGGAGAAGGTTGGGAAGGTATATTTCTATAATTCTTACTTACCAGTTCATGGAGGGTAGTGGAAATTTGGCTCATTTGAGTCTTCAACTCTCTCAGCTCCGAACATTGACTCTTAAGCTCATTCTGTTGATTAAGAAAAAATTGTTTCAAAAGATCATCAGTAGTATAATCTACCTTTGGTTTAGAATTACCTTGTTGTTGTCTTGTTTATTATTGGTCTTCAAATCTCTTTTGGTGTTTTTGGAAACCCTACTGGTAAGGCGGAGGCTGCTGGAAGTTTTGTTGAAAGGGGGGCCTTTGTTGTTCTCCAGATACATACCTCATGTCTGATTGATCCTTCCACCCTTTTTTGTATGTTGGAGCAAAGGAATCAAACTTCTTTTGGGTATATGGTTGTTGTTTCTGCTGAAATGGTCTCTCAGGAAACACTATTGCACAATCTTTTATTTATTATAGTTGGGGGCAATAGTCAGTTGGGTGGCTTGTCTTAGTGAAAATTCCGCAAGGCCTTGAATGAGGGGGTTGGGGTGTCTTTTGAGCCAAAGCAATATATCTCACCATAGTTTTCAATTATTCCAACTTGGTATCAATCAAATGACTTTAAAGAGAAGATGGACTTACCTAATGTACTCCTCTAATATGTGGGGTATCTCGATCTCCAAATTATTGGGAGCTTTGTTCCATCTTGTCGATCAACACACATGCAGCTGCTGGTGTTTTATCGACCAATGCCCCCTCCAGTTTTGGCATTCACCATGCTTCTATCCATAGGTGTGATTCCTTCATAGAAGTACTGGATGAGTAGTTTCTCACTGATTTGGTGATGCAGGAAGCTTGCACACAACTTCTTGAATCTATCCCAATACTCATACATCAACTCTCCATGTGCCTTCTTGATCCCTGAGATCTCCTTTCGGATAGATACGGTCCTTGATGCTGGAAAAAATCTCTTCAAGAAAAGACATTTCAAATCGTTCCAACATGTTACATATTCAGGTTGTAAATAATACATCCAATCCATAGTAGTTCCATCAAGTGAGAATGGGAATTCTCTAAGTTTTATTTGATCTTCAGAGACATTTCTTGGTTTTATTGTTGAGCATACCACATTTAATTATTTTAAATTTTTGTTTGGATCCTCACTATATAAGCCATGAAATTTTGGAAGAAGGTGAATTAACCCAGATTTTAACTTAAAGTCTGGTTCGAGAGTTGGATATGCAATGCATGTAGGTTGATAATTAATATCAGGTGCATCCAACTCTAGAATAGTTCTATTGAGTTCATTATTGTTATTTTTATCCATTATATCTTGTTTAATATTTGTTTTTGAAAAGTTTACAATTTCAAAATTCTTAGAGTGGAAGAATTCCTCAGTTGGGTAAATTTAAACACTTCCTGTAGACCGAGACTGTTTGATTTGAGCCTTAAGGTTGTGCTCAATCTCAGGGTCTAGATTAAGGATATCCTCAGGATTGGATCATGTCATAAATCATAGAAAAGATAGAAACAAAATCCAGAGGACACCAATATCATTAAATGAGGTTTCAATTGATAGTCCGAGAGAAAAAAATATAGGTGGGGAAGAAATAACTGAAAATAAAAGGGATGAGAATAATAGAAACAAAATAACAAATAAGAATAAATAACTTACCTAAAATTGGTTGAATAAAACACTTTCCTCCCCGGCAACGGTGCCAATTTGATGAGCGTTATCGCACATGCTCTCAAAAATAATTATTTGTGATTTTACTAAGTACAGCACAGTGGCTGACCTAGGTTATTCTCTCAAGGAGGAAGTGAATTAAACAACCCTTAATAGGATTGAAGAAAATTAAAAAAAAATAAGTGAAGACAAATGAGACACAATATGTGGGGTTTTGGTTTTGTGACTTTCAAACAATACACTAAACAAGTGAATGAGATGGAACAATCAAAGTGAGGGTCCAAGGAGTGGCTCAGGCCTTTCCTGATAATCGATAGAAGATTATCTGGGCGCTCACTTCCCCCCCTAAGATGAAATTTTTTTGGTGGCAGGTCTGCTCTGGGGTTCTCCCAACCCGTGACTTTTTGGTGTGGCGATATTTGGAAGAGGATGAAATCTGTCCATTGTGCATCCATGAGGTGGAATCCCCTTTGCATGAAATTATTTCCTGTTGTGGGGTGGAAGGTGTGTGGAAGGCATGGAAACTAGATTTTGGTTTGTTCTTTGATCTTTCAATAGGGCTGGTCCAAAATATGGTTAAATGGGTGGCTTCTCTTGAACCGAGAGTGGCGGGGTTGATCTGCACAATTTCTTGGTTAGTGTGGACTCAACGAAATGATTTAATTTTCCAAATGAAGGTGACCCATGATCATCTTTGGGTGGATAGGGCTAGGGAATGGATGAATGGTTGGAAGAATAACGATTCAGTGCCTCCTTTGGGCAACACTCAGCAGCCGACTCCTTGTTGGTCTCCCCCCCTGAGGGTTTCCTCAATATCAATAAAGATGTTGTTATATCTTCTAATTCTAGGGTCGGTATTGGACTCATTGCTCATAATAGTTTTGGCTAGATTGTGGAAGCTCAGTGTTGGGTTGTGCCTTTCTCATGGAGCCCTATGGTGGCGGAGGCCTCTTCCATCCTCCATGGGATCATTTTTTCCCATTCAAAAAATTGGCCCAAGTTTTTGGTGGAATCCGACTACCTCGAAGTGTTGAATGATCTTGCTTCAAAGGAAGATGCATCTCAACCGTATGGACTTATCTTGAGGAAGATCTGGTCATTAACTGAAGGCTTTGCTGCATGCAAATTTTCTTTTATCAAGTGAGGAGGGAATATGGAAGCTCATTGTTTGGATCATTTTGGGAAATATTGGGGTGATCATTGTTGGTTGGACTCGTTTCCTAATTGGCTTTGTAGGCCTAGTTTGCTTGATCAGTAATATATCTTATCTTTTCTCAAAAAAAAAAAGACACAATTTCTTTAAAAATAATTATATGAGAAGAAGTAGTTGATTTAATCTGCCACCTTCATCATTCATTTATCATTATCCCATATGATTATAATTCATTAAATTGTAGTCCCCTAACCTTGTCAACCCTTTAACCCTATAGAAATTAACAAGACCATAAATTTTTGAAAATCAGTCCTAGGTTAATTTTGGGACCTCCAATCGCAGCACCCTAATTTGATAGAGATACAAAATCCAACTTGTGGTCAGTGGTCAATTAGAGAAGCATCTCCTCTCTGGAGTGTATAATTAATTGAGTTTGTTATGAAACTTGAACCCTACAATTCTATCCTAATTTGATTGGAGTTTACGGTTTAAGTTTCACTCTCACGATTTACACAAGCCCGACCACACAGTCAAATGCAAGTCGATCGAGTAACATAGAAATTAAAACTCAATTAATTGATCACAATTTATAAATTACATTATGTTTATGGATTCAAAATGAATAAATTAAAGGATTATGGATTAGATCAACTATGAAATAAATCACACTTCTATGGGCGGAGTTGTCATCGTGGAGACGTTTTGCATAAGAAATGGATTGATTGGGGAACATCCAATCTCATCTCCACCCTTATATTTCAGCTCAATAAGAAGAAGAATAATAATAAAAGAGAAAAACATATAATATTAATTGAATAAAAATTTAAGATACAAGCATGAAAGTAAAGAAATACAAAGAGGAGGTGGGAGAGGAGAGCCTTCTTGGAAGAGATGTTTTCACAAGGCCTTACTTCTTCCAATAGTTATGAGGGTCTCCCAAGAGACACCTTTTATGCCAAACCTTCCCAATGCCTCTAACAACCCCCCCCCCTAAAGAGTGAAAATATACTTTAAATAGAGTTTGGGAGGGATAGGGTTACATGATTTATTTAAGTGTGAAAGGGAAATTTGGACAAATTATTTAATCCCACTTTCACCTCATATTTTACCTCCAAAAATAGTGCATTGTCTGGACTTCTATAAGTATTATTTGTGCATAATCATGTCCTCGATCTTCCCTCAAAATTTGGGCCCAATCCAAGCCCGGATGAAGAAGATATGGTCCAAATGGTGAAGTGATGTCCAATATGGATAGTTCGGTCCAACTTTGTCTTCATGGGCCATTTACTTCACTCCAATGCAGGATCCAGCTCACATGTCCTAAATAGAATTTGTATCTCATTAATTCATGAACACAGTTAAAAATTTTCAAATCAAAAAAATTTACAAAAAAATATTTATGCCTGAAATACTACAGTGAATTTTAAAAGGGTAAAACTATAATTTCCATCAAATTTTCAAATGAATGATCTAATCCAAAATATTCTATAAATTAACATATTTAGAACAATGTGAGGAAATAATTTCATTTATTATCAATAAAATATTCAATAAAATTGTGTTTTATCAGTCACCTCAATTGGGTCTTTATCTTTGATCACTGAGACCTTTACATTAAAAAATGGTGGTAATATTCTCAGGGTCTACTTCATGATTTTGATATCATTGATGTTATCTCTGAATCCATGCAGGTCCTTCATAATGATGTTCATTTTATCAAATAATGCATCGATTAACTCATTCGGGTGTATCCTCAAATCCTCATACTTGTTCTATAATACCTAAACTTTAGCTTCACATACCTTAGAATCATATTCATATATATTGAAAAAAAATTCCTATATGGAATGTGAGGATTTAAACAACATCACATTTGGGTATATAGCATTGGATAATTCTCCTAAAAATTCATTAACTCCTCCAAAACCAACATTATACTCCCTTCAGTATTTTTATGATAATGATTCACTCGCCATATTAGAAAAAATCCCATGCATGGAAGACATGTTGACATCCATTCCCAATGATCAAGAATAGCGTTTCATTTGATTCTCCCATAATTAGAAATTTTTTTCATTGAATATTGGAATCCCCTTGTAGTTGAAAACTATTTTTCTTACTTCATAGAGATAAAAAATTCACCAAGAATCTTTGGATTTGATAACACTTGTCGGTACTAGTAAAGTTAAATACCCTAATATAGGGTTGATCCAAGGTATGTCAATATTTCATAGATAAACTCTCACCAATGATCTTGTTCCACTATTATAAGGAACACTCCTCTCCCCCATAACTGATACACAGTGAAAAAATAAATAACATAGTAACACAATAAATTTTACATGGTTCACCTAAACTGGGATAATCAAAGGTGCATGTAATAAAAATATGTTGCACACTTGAAACATTAAGTGCACTACTTGCTCAATATAATTCTGAGTAGTCACACTGACCCTAAAGGCTTACAACCCTCACAGAAATAAAAAATTAACTCCTTTCAAATACTCAAATAGCTCACTATCTCCATGAGTGTTGTTATCGTAATCTTTAAGAACAAGGGGTGAGTTTAAAATAGTAGGGGTGTATCAATTCTACTTCACTTTCATCCATTAATTAAATCCATGAACCTCCATCAAGAATAACTCTGGGATCTCCCTTCTTTACTTTCCAACATTGGTCTTGAATTTCGTTCTATGTTTTCCCTTTCTCTCTATGTACCTTATCTTCCATAATCCTTGCTTTCTTCTAAAGATAAATATATATCTTGTATATTTATATAATATTTATATTTCCCTCCATATTGATCATTAATAAACCTTTTTAATATAGGGGAAAAAACTTTAAATACCTCTTCAAAACTGAATCAAAATCGTCCATTTAATTCCATGAATTCAATATTGTAAGATAGAAAATATAAATATGGAATTCTATTGACTCAAAACTATCATGACATGACCACTACCATCATGATGCGGCATATGTTACGTTTAGAACTGCAATCCTGAACTCCTACACCTCCATGAATTGAAACTCCCCATCATGTCATGAAATTATTCATCTCTGAATTCCACAGCTTTCACTCTAAAAATATGTAATGAAAATAAATTTAGAATTCTTTTTTGACTTTCACACTATGAAAATACCTACCTGTTCATGATATGAGAACCTGTACTCTATTAATATTAACCTTTTCATACAAATTTTTCATGGCAGATAACTCCACCATGGTATGGAGATATTAAAAGTATTAGAACCATAGAAGTCTATTTCAAAATCTTCATGGTGTGTCTATATCCCCCATGACATGATTGCTTCTTCTCCTTGAAGTGGAAAAGCACAAAAACTCACATGCTCCTTTGGATACTCTCATATATTATCCTCTAATACCAAAATGATCCTTTCATAACCAAAAAAATTTCCATATTTCCATCCCTCAAGTTCACTCATGGAATTACACAGTCCCTCATGGCGCAACCCACTTAACTGAATATGAACAACCCATAGCTCAACTCTCATAGGATTCCATCACGACGTGCCTCTTCCCATGATTCCAACGACAAAACGAGATCCACTACCACATCAGAGTCATGATGCGGCCATAGGTGTCACGATGTGATGAATATTTTCTCTTGGTGGAAAAGTGTAAAATCTTACACATTACTCTAAATACTCCCATGTAATATATTAAATAACATTAAACATATATGAAATTCCATGCCTTTTTAAATTCATGGGAACTCTTTCATGGCATGACATAAGGTGTCATAATGTGACTTAGGTTTTATAAATAGAACTACTATATCTCCTCCTAGATTCTTACAAAACTTCTTCAAAATTATCATGTCACATTGTAAGATTCTTTGAAAATATTTAATTACCTTCTTAACAAACATGTAACATCCCAGACCTAGATCCCACTGAAAGGTTCTTTGATCCCAGTTGGCCACATGACCTCAAGTGAATCTCCTCAAACTCTAGAGGTTGTCGACTAGTAGTGAGGGCCTAGGGTGTGTCTATGGGGAGACTATTCTCTCATCACCAAAGTGTAGCAAGTGGATATACAATAACAGATAAGTATTAGAAGTAGTAAATCAATCATATAATATACAACATCTAAGATATATATAATAAACAATACTAGAAGGAATCTCAAATACAAATGATGATGATACATGTCATTTCATTACAAAACAACCAAAATAGGTATACATGGAAAGTGAACAATACATGTAACCAAAAACTAAAAAGTCCAAAAACCATAAAACTATCATCATGAGCCTCAACTCAGTCATGTACTCCTTTACTCCTAAGCGGACATCAAGAACTTGTAGCAGGTCACTTGACCTTATCTATACCTACAATCATATAGTCTTCTCGAGTACCCAAAGGCGGCCCAAATAGGGTGTGAGATACAATCCCAGTAGGCAACCACCCAAAGGTCAAGTTCCATATAGTCAGTGAATATATAATAATAATAGTGTGCAGGCAGTAATAGATTATGTAAAGAAGTACTAAAATTAAACCACATGTAAAGGTCCAAATTCCCATGGAATCTCATCTATTACTACCTACTTCGTCCTAGCCAGCAATTATATAAATAAACAATCAGTATTGTTTCATTTAAGAATTTAATTTAATTAATCATTACCATTTAATAAGTAAGTCTTGGAACCTGGCATAAGGCTCAAAATTACCCATAAGAGCATGTAATCAGTAAACGCCTAATCTAGACATTTATAAGGTGTAAGTCATTGACTGAATACAACCTTATGCTTTGGCTTGGAGACGCATCATATAAATCATTTTATTAATTAATCAATTAAGAAACCAAGTCTGTCCTTGTCATTCCTCATTTGGAATCTAGGTATCTCTCCAAGTGAAGTATTAACCAATCACCTTACAAGCCTTCCCATGGTGATCCTCATGGAAACACAAGTATCACTCTATATATGGTATAATATCACAGACATTCAATTTCATCCTTGGTGGTCCACTAAGGGATCCCAAGTATTACCCGTGTCATAAATGATCAACTACCCTCTGAGTATGTCCTTGGTAATCCATAAGGATTCCAATTATCACTCGGTTATATAACATTCATCCCCTATGAGTCCTTCCTTGGTAGTCTACTAGGGAGTCCAAGTGTAACTTGGGCATAAGTAAGGTATAATCCAAATGATTCTATCCGTGGAATTCATATATAAACTCATGCTCTACCCAAGGAATATGAGAATTAAATCAATTTCATTGTATTAATTCAAAGTTCATCATAATTATCATTTCAATTCAAACTCACCTTATAAGGTGGATTAACACATGGCTAATCTTAGAAGTCTTGCCTCTTTATTTACTCACATGGGCATTCCATTTAAAGGGGAAACTCGTGATTAAATAATCCATTACATGGACCTAGCCTATAGTAATGGTCTTCTAACCCCTTCCTTTAATCAATTCAATATCAATTACAATTATAATTCAATCATCATTTACAATTTATCATTTTACATCCCATGGAAAGGGTAAACATCACACCTCAGGGGTGACCCAATTCAAAATCCACCCATGGTAGTCCATTTAAATATAACACACCTGAGGGGTTGTTCCAGTCCAAGGTTCTTAACCTCTATTAATTTATTAACAATCTCTATTAATTATATAGACCATACCTATCAATTCAAATCAAGTTTTAAATTCTAATTCAAGGCGTTGCTCTGAGAATTGGGTGTGTAGAACAACAAAATATATATAAACACTTATACTTTGAAGGAAACGCACGAAACCACCTATTTTAGGTTTGTAGTGGATTTCTCATCCAATAGCATCTCTTTATTTGACTCAGATTGGGATAAAAATAAAGAATGGACAAAAACCCTAAAAATAGGGGAAATTAGCTTGCACCTAAATAGCATAATTGATACTAAGAAGAATGAGGAATGAAACAAAAGGAATAGAGATCTTACTGAGATAGATGCTTCCAACGGATCTTGATTCTAATATTGGATGGAGGAGATCTACCACTTCCTATATTAGGCGTTAAATGAAGCTCTCATATGCCCATGGTTTCCCAAGATTAGAGAAGGAGGAAATAACATTTGAAATAAGCGATTAAGTGGGGGTAATTTTGTAAATTTACCCAAAATATAGGGATTCATGGTTTGGCCACATGGTCTTCCAAACTATGTGTCCTTTACTATAAGAAGGAGAATTGCGTGATTTTCACACATGGTTTGACTACTCGTGCGAAAACCATGTCTCATCCCACTGTCAAAAACTACAGAAGGTGTCGCGCGGTCGTGCGCCTCAAATCTCACAGTTTTTCTAACCATTCATTCTATAAGACTCCACTGTACATCCTAACATGGTTAAAAGTAACCATTTGTCCTACACCACATGGTTTGTACTAACCATGTGATAGGACTTTTTCAACCCAAAAGTTGGGTTCTAGGATCCAAAAAAATCCATGGACACCCTTGATACCTCTATGACCTCAAAGGTAATTCATATTATTCCATATTAAGCATTTAAAATGAAAATTGATGGAGGTAAAATATTTTTGTACCTCAAGGAAAAAATGGGTTCTTACAAACTTCCCCCTTAAAGCAATTTGTCCCCGAAATTCCCTCTCAAGGGTGGTCAAAAATTTCTAGAGAATAACTCTGACCAATGTGCTCATATATCGGCCTCCCGCTCGTCATGTACTCGGTCATGCTTCCATATCACCCATACTAGAGGAACTGACTAGAAATAGATAACCTTTATGCTATGATCCCCAATTTGAATAGGATTCCCCTTAAAGTATGCATCTACCTTTAACTCAACTTCCTTGGGTTGAAAGTCATGAGATGGGTATGAATGATAGCGATGTAACTGAGATACATGGAAGACATCGTGCATAGACCAGTACCTCTGAGGTAACTACAACTGATAGGCTACTAGCCCGACTCTCTCCAGAAGCTCAAATGGCCCAACATAACATGGTGAAATATTACCCTGTCTCATGATCCTTCTGTGTCCCAGCCTCAATGAAACACATAAAACTCGATCCCTGACCTCGAACTCTAGAGGTCATATACAATGATCGACATAAGATTTCTGTCAAGACTATGTAGTAGACATCTTCTTCTAAATTAACTAAATCTTTTATATAGTCTCCTACACGATAAGAGGTCCAAACATAGTTGTATCTCCTTCCTCTAACCAGTATAGGGGTGGTCGTCATGGCCTACCATACAAATACTCATAAGGCGCCATCTGTATAGTAGCCTAAAAGATATTATTGTGGTTGAATTAAACCAGGGGCATGTGCCTCTCCCAAGATCCCCCAAAATCTAGGACGCATTCTCACAGCATGTCCTCAAGCACCTGAATCGTGTGCTCTGACTGGCCATCGGTCTTGGGATGGTATGTTGTGTTCAAAAGAACCTATGTACCTAATTCCCTCTACAACCCTTTCTAGAACTGTGAATTAAACTGGGAGTACCTATCTAAAATGATAGTATGTATGACCCCATGAAGTTGTACTACATCATGGATATACAAACTCCCAATATCATCTACTTAAAAGGTTTCCTTGATGGGTAGGAAATGAGAAAACTTTGTGTGACTATCAACAATAACCCCTATTCCATCATTACCCTAAGGTAGCCTTGATAAACCAGTCACGAAGTCCATCACAACGTCATTCAATTTCCACTTAGGAATGGGTAACTGTTGTAAAATTTTGGCAAGTCGCTGGTGTTCTACCTTCACCTAGTGACAGGTGGAACACCTCATGAAAAAACTAGCTACATCTCTTTTCATACCCAGGCACCAGTATTTGCAATGTAAATCATGATATATCTCAGTGATGTTGGGGTGCACTGCCCAAGATAAAACATGAAATTCCCACATCAGCTCCTCACACATGTCTGATGAAACTCATACTCAACCATTTAATCAGAGAATTTCATCCTTGCTTACGGTCCAATGAGGAGAAGGGTCCTCACCTTCCACACTCTCCCGTAGGACCAGGTCCTCAGAATCTGATAGCTGCCTCATTCTCACGCTATTCATAATATTAGAGGATACAGCTAAGGATGATAGGAAATTATTCCCCTAGTTTTCCTTCACCTCCAAGTGAATCACATAGAACAAATTCATAAGCTTTCATTTGTTACTAGCATACTTAACTGCCTATATTTGATTCCTCCTGCTAAGTGCATCAGCCACTGCATTTCCCTTCCCAGTCATGTAGAAAATCTCAAAGTCAATATATTGTAGGTATTCAATACACATTTACTATCTCAGGTTCAAATCACACTGTGTAAATATGTACTTGAGTATTTTTTGGTTTATGAACACTAAAAAATTCTCTCCAAGTAAGTAATGTCTCTAATAGTGCAATGCATGAACAACTACAGCTAACTCGAGATCATGTATCAGGAAATTTTTCTTGTGTGGCCTCAACTTCTGAGACCTGTATTCAATGAATCTATAACTCTTGATAAGAACAACTCCTAGCCTAATACCTGATGAATTACAGTAAATAGTGTAACTCTTTCATGGATCTATAAAAATAATTGTCGGTACTGAATTCAACCTCCCTTTTGGCTCTTAAAAGGCTGAGTCACATGCATGTGACCATAAAAACTTCACACCCTTTTTATTCAATCCCATAAGCAGTCCTTCTAGGCATGATAAGTCTTGTATGAAATTCATATAATATCCATCCATACCTAAGAAACTTCATACCTTAAAGACATTCTTGGGATTCTCCTAGGAAACTATATCTCTCATTATATCTGGTTCTACTGATACTATTGTCTTTAAGATAACGTGACACAAAAAGTGAATTTTATCCATCCATAAGTGGCACTTTATGAGTTTATCATATAACTGATGCTCTCACAGTGTATCCAATATGATATCAAGATATTTGGCATGGTTGTGTCGATTGTGATAATACACCAAGACATCATCCATGAATACTACAACAAATGAATCTAGATAAGGATAGAAAACTCAGTTTATCAGTTTTATGAAGATTGTTGGTGCATTCGTGAGACCTAACAGCATAACAAAATACTCATATAAACCATACCTGCTACAAAAGGATGTGTGATGTATATTCAATGGTCTAACACACACCGGATGATAACTGGGTCTCAAATCAATTTTTGAGAAAAATCAACCTCCTCAAAGCTGATAAAAAAGGACATATATACACAGTAGAGGATACTGGTTCTTAACTATCAGTTGGTTCAATTTTTTGTAATCCATGCATATCCTACTAGTTTCATCCACCTTTTTTACAAAAAGTATCGGTCAACCCCATAGATAAGTACTGGTTTAGATAAACCCCTTTGTCTCTAAATCCTCTAGCCACCTCTTGATATCTTGCATCTTAGTAGTAGACATCCTGTAAGGAGGAAAGGATATCAGTGCAGCTCCTAACACTAAATCAATAGAGAACTATACCTCTATCACTAGAGGCAATCCTATAAATTCATACGGTAAAACATCCCTGAAATAATAAACCACTAGATGGAAATTTGTTTGATGTGTTCCTTGATCATCAAGATATAAACTCACAATCTAGGTTTTCATCCTACCTAGCCCAAGATGCTTGGGTCGAGCTCGGCTCACCTGGATATCCCATTCACCCTTGTGAACAAACTCTTTGACCTATGGTGATGTGAAGGTCATCCTACAATGATAGAAATCGACAAATTCGTGAAAGGGAACCAACCATTCCATCCAAAGAATGATATCAAAATCTATCATCTCAAGGAAAAAAGAGGTCCCATACAAAATGACACCTTCCAATCTCAAGGGCCACTCCCTGGACTGATGTCCATCCTCTATTCTAATTCCCAAAAGAGTGTATAGAATTATAAGTCCATAAGAACACTAAATTTTGAGCCCAAGGATCTTCATAATGGGTATAGATATAAATCTGTGAGAATACCTTGTATCGAAAAGAGAAGATGCTAAATTATAGGCCATAATAATTGTACCTATCATAGTATAAGTTAAGAGATTATTTTCCTCAAGTATCAGTTTCACTTTATATATATGGCTTGACCTTCATCCCTATGATACATCCTGGCTACCCTGAGCAGATCTGCTCTATTTTTGCTGAAAATATGGGGTCTGACTACCATGGCCACAACCACCGCCTTGGCCTGATCCAGCTATACTCTAGCTCCTTGCCTGACAAGAAACTTCTAACCCTTATCCTACACATGGATTTGATGCATTCCCTCTCTCATTGGTTATTAGAGGAAAATTTATACAAAAGAATTGTATATGACCCATCTTACCTCGGGATCGGAACTAGTCCAGGTCTCTTGTGTACTGAGGTCTCATATGTATTGATCTACCACATTGGTGGCACCTCACTTGGCTACCTGAGTATGTGCTCTAGATACTTATATAACCACGTGGAATCTCTAGATGATGATTCCTACTAATGGTTGATATAGTACCATATCTTTGTGTCAAACTGCCTTGGCTTTCACCCCTATAATCTCTTAGGTTATGCTCTATGATAAGCACCTGATTTACTATTATGGAAGTAGTAGTCATTTAGAGGAAATTCACCCATGATCATATGTTGTACCTAAGACCATCCACTAATTTCCTAGATTTAAATAAATCATCACCCATTAGAATAGGTCTTAAGCGTTGGATCTCTTTAAAATAAGTCAAATAATCCATGACTGATAACACGCCCTACTTCAAGTGCATGAACTCCTAGGATCTATTGGCCCTCAACATCTTAAGATAAAATTAATCATAGAAAGTCGTATGAAAATCCATCTAATACATCTCTTGATGATGATATATCTAAGTAATAACATTTCACCATCTCTTGGAGGAATCATGCAGCATATAAGTAGTGATATTTACCCTCCTCTTAATAGGAATCTCGAGATGCTTAAAGATATATAGCATGGCCTCTAGCCATGACTCCGCAACTTTTGGTCCTTCATCCCCTAAAAATATGGGTGGATGATACTACTAGAACTCACGCATCAACTCTTCCATAGTCGAGGCAGGTTGTGGTGCTCCCTAAATATTCTGCATGAATTGCATAAAGCCTTTATGGAATTGCGCCTCATCACCTGTTTCTAGTACAACTACTAGAGTCATAGCTGGAACTACTAGAGGATTCACTAGTAGCTCATGGCCAACCACCTCAAGAGCATGATCGTTTCCACCCTCTCGGCGTGTGACTGGAGGACATCATGGTGGAATTCCTCTAAAAATTCCAAGTGCATGCCTTAAATTAAGAACAATATCAAAGTTCACAACTAAAAGCATAGATATTGAAACAGGATAGGTATAGGCCTTTCTATATAATAACACACCCCTCTACTAGATCCTAGAGTCGGGTTTGGGTAGTGTATAGAACATATAAAAACTAGTAATATTGCCTACTTCCCACTATTGAGGTTGGGTCTGGGTCAAGTTCTCTACTATGAACAATTTCAATTTCTATTTAATTCTTATTTCATCTAAATTATATCAAAATTAATTTTTAAATGGTTGAACCAAATGGTTTACTAAATTCTAATACATAAGGGCTCATACTCCTTGTGAATTGAAATATGGCTTCCACCCGATTCACACCATAACACATTCCAGTCCACATAAATCTTGGTCCATGAATCAATGTGACACAATTGGATGCTTAGGATGTCTGTTGTAGCCTAATCAGGAAAATTATTCTTAGGTTATGGTAGGCACTTAAGTACCAACCATGTTTTCTAATTCCCTACATAAAATATGTATCACACAATAGGTATATCAATCATGGCACATATCACAATAACATAAAAAAGGGAAATGTATCCCATATGGCATGGCATAATTCATGGTATTTGATCTCTAAAACGTGCCTAAAATGATGCATGAGATGGAATATCCTCATCTCATCAAGTTTCAACAAAATAGAACCCACAGTCATATCAATAATAGTATCACGATTCAAGTACATCACCCAATGTTGAAATCAAATCAACTGTAATAACAAAAATCCAAAAAAACATTAATTTCATTTGAGGAAATTTGTATTTTTCCTATACATGGGTTAGCTATACTCAGGCACAAATCATTTTCAAATTATCTTTCCTTACTATCCCTTTATATTTTCACTAAATAATAAAGAAAACTAGAAAAGGAAATCACTCTAATGACACTTTGTAATGTCTCAAACCCCAATTCCACTAAAAGGTGATCTGATCTCAGTTTCCCACTTGGCCTCAAGCGCATCTCCCCAAACACCAGAGTTTTCTGACTAACAACAAGGGCCTATGGTGTGTGTATATAGGTATATTATTCCCTCATCACCAGAGTGTAAAATAGTGGATATACATTAATAGATAAGTAGTATAAATATTAAATCAATCAGAAAATATACAACATCTAAGATAGATATAATAAACAATACTAGAATAAAACTCATATACAAATGATGATGATGATACATGTCATGTCTTTACAAAATAGCCAAAAACAAGTGTACATGGGAAGTGCACAATACATGTAACCAAAAACAAAAAAGGAAAAAACTACCAACTAGCATCGCAAGCCTCAAATCAGTCCTATTCTCCCCTGCTCCTAAGAATAAATCAAGAACCTATAGCAGATCCCTTTCCCTTATCCATACTTGTAATCATATAGTCTATCTGGATACCCAAAGATGGCATAAATAGTGTGTAAGATACAATCCCATAAGGAAACACCCAAAGGTAAAGTGATATCCAGTTAGTGAACATATAATAATAACAGTGTGCTGGAAATAATATATTATGTAAAGAAGTAATCAAATTAAACCACCCATAAAGTTCTGGATTCCCATGGACACTCTTCATCTGCTACCCACTTCAACCTAGCTAGAAAGTATATGAATAAACAATCAGTCATGTCTCATTTAAGAAGTTTATTTAATTAATCATTCCCATTTAATAAGTAAGTATCAGGACATGGCACAAGGCCCAACATTCCATGTAAGAGTATGTAATTAGTGGACACTAGATCTGGACATCTATAAGGTGTAAGTCATTGACTGAATCCAATCTTGTGTTTTTTATTGGAGACACGTAATATAAATCATTTTATTAATTAATTAATTCATACCTGATCCCATCCTTGGAATTCCTCATTTGGAATCCAGGTATCACTCCAGGTGAATTATAAACCAAGCACCTTACAAGTCCATCCATGGTGATCCTCATAGGAACCCAAGTATCACTATAGATGTGGTATAACATCACAAACATTTGAGTCTATACTTGGCGTCCCACTAAGGGATCCCAAGTATCAACCATGGTATATATGATGAAATTTTGACTTATAAACCTAGATACCCTCACTAGGAACAACATGACCCAAAATAATGCCTTATTCCACCATAAAATGACATTTTTTATAATTTAAAATAAGATTATTTTCAATGCACCAATGAATCACATAATAGATATTATACAAACATTCATCAAAGTAGGAACTATAAATAGTGAAATAATCCATAAATACCTCCATGAAATGTTCTAGGTAATCTAAGAAAATTTTAACCATGTGACAATGGAAAGTACCCAGAGCATTATATAGGTTGGATAGAATCATCCTATATGAAAATATACCAAATGAGCATATACATGTTTTCTTTTCTTCATCCTCAAGGTATATATGTAACTGGAGGTATCCATAGAATCCATAAAGGAAACAATAATGAGTCTTACCCTCCAACGATTCCAACATGTTGTGAATAAATGATAATAGAAAACGGTCCTTTTGATTGAAATGGTTAAGCTCGTGGTAGTCTATGCATACTTGAAAACTATTTTTCAATCTTGTGAAAAACCAATTCATTATGCTCATTATTAAAAATCGTAAGATTGGTATTTTTAAGAATAATTTATATTAAAGTAACCCATTTACCGTCATAGATAGTATATATGATCCCAGATGATAATATTTTACTTACCTCCTTTATGAAACCATCAAGGAGGATGGGTTTTATCAAACATTGTGGTTTCATTACTAGTTTAACCTCATAATCAAGTAGAGTTATATGCATACATGTGGATAGGGTGATACTAGGTATATCATCCAATTCCCATCCAATTTCCTTTTTTACATTCTCTTAAAAGGTCAAGCAACTGTATTTCATTCTATGGAGAGAGGTTATTGGAATTAATGATAGGTAATTGGTCGACACACTCAAATAATTCATATTTTAAGTAACATGGAAAAAGTTTTAATTCAATAGAATGTGGGTTGATAATAGGAGGTAATTATTTTGTGTAAAGAATCACATTTATACCATTTATCTACTCATTATTTCTCTCCTCAGTGGGAGATTCAATATCAATAGTCATTGCAGAATCATCGATGGTTTCAAAAATCCCAAGATGTAAGAAAACATCAATATAATTACATGCATTTGATTTTTCCAAAACATTACAAAAATTGGTAAATTAATCATTACCTATCATGTATATCAATGATGAAAACTTAAAAAATGGATAAAGTGCATAAAGATAAGTTTTCGTGGGGAAAGGGTACATTAATTAAATTAACTGAAGGATATTAGTTCTATTTTGAGAGGTGCTTCATGGAATCAAGGATGCTAAAGTGGAAAATGTCACCACCAAAATCTATAGATAATATACCATTATGTACATTAATTATGGTGTAGATGGTTTTTAATAAAGGTCCCACCAATGTAATTGGGGACTGTTCATCTGTCCTATCATCTTCCATTTTAGGCACATAAAAATTATTAGGAAAGATTAAGTTTTTAACCCTCATAGGAACATCCTCTAGTATACCAACGGGGTGTGAAATACTTCATTTTTCCAGTTTAATGACTATTCCAGTGGGATTTGGCTCCCTAACATGGAATAAAGAGAAAATGAAGTGAGGCATCACATTTATAGAGGCACCCAAATTGATCATGACATCATAAAATAAATAATCCCTTATGGTATATGGAATCAAGAATATTCTAGGATCCTTATATTTGGTGGGGAGTGATGGTGAGATCAATACAAATACGTTCCTCCCTAAGCTCTCCATTTCATCACCTTGAATTTTCCTTTGGTGTGTAAAAATCTCCTTCAAGAAATTGTCATATCATTTAATTTTCTTCACAACATAAAATGAGGGAATGTTATACTAAAATTTTTTAATGTTTACAATATATCATTGTCAAGTTCAGTTTCCTTGGGTTTCCTCTATTGGGTGGCCCATTGGGTGGAATAAAAGAGGAATAGTGGGGCTAGGTGGCTCATTAAAAGACACTCTCTTTCCTTTAGTAAGAATTCTCTCTAGGCATGGATTTTCCTCATTTGGATCTGTAGGGATGGTTAGAATGTTTATTTCCTCAGGATGAGATAACTCTAATAGAGGGTTCATTTGGATTTTTAGTTTCAAACCACTCTTAAGGGTGGTGTCACTAACATTTACCTTATCCCTTGAGTTGACTAGAGGTTGAGAAGGTAGTTTACTTGACCCTTGATTTTGAATTTCCCCCACCATGTTGAAAAGTTGGTCAGATAGAGTTTTCAAGACTTATATGGAAACTTAGGTTGTTTTTTGGGATTGGAGATTATTTACAACCATTTTTTTCATTAGGTATTTAGGCTAGGTTTGGGTTTTACAGGGGGTTGTTGAAAATTCCTTTATAGTGGTTAAGGATTTTTGAGTGGGGGTGGATGATGATTGCCCTACTCTTAGTGGTTCCATAACTATTGAGGTTGTTTAGAATACCCCCTTACCTATAGTCTTGGTTATCTTTCTATCCAAAGTTTAATGGGTAGTATAGTTCTTGCTCAATAGGTTGGTTGTATGGGTGGCTTGGGAAGATTTCCCTGTAACTCTTAAAAAGAGTATATAAATTGAGTTAATTGGTTAGAATAGTGGTTATCAGAGGTACATATACCACAATAAACTAGAGAAGTTGTTTGGGATTTCCCTTGGGAAAGAGTAAGTTATCGGAGTTTAGTACTTACCTTTCCAAACTTTGTGTCCACCTTCTTCTTGAAATCAGAACTTTTCACCTCATGGACACCTCTAATGGGTACATTGGACCTCGAACCAAACTACTGAGTGTTTTTTTTCATGTTTTTTGATAAGGGCCTTAATAGTGATCGAATTATTTTCCACTAGGGAACCACCTGAAATAACATTAATCATATTACTATCAATAAGTATTAAATCTTCATAAAAACATTATATTAAAAGTTGATCGCTTATTTGGTGGTTTGTAAAAGTTGTACATAACCTTTTAAATTGTTCCCAGTATTCATAAAGTGTTTCCCATTGAGATTGTATTTTTCTATATATTTTTTTTTTATTGTTACAGTTCAATATATTGAGAAGTATTTTTCATTAAATGGAATTTCATGTTCTCCTAACCTCTAATTGGGTATTTAACTTAGTATAGTCAGTCTTTTGTAGTGTCTTCTAAATAAAATAGAAAATAACTAAGTTTTACAAGTTCCTCACCCACATTTCCAAGCTTTAGTGTTGAGCATGTAGTGTGAAATTATGTTAAATTATTTTGTGGGTCTTCTCTAGTAAGTCTATGAAATTTTGGTAATAAGTTAATTTAACTGGATTTTAGTTTGAAGTTTTGTTCTTCACCTTATATTTGAATATATGCAGGTTGAATATCAACATCAATAGAAGTTAGTTCCTATAATTTTTTTGTATTTTATACCATATTATACAATTTAATTTTAGTTTCAACATTACTTCTAGAAGAAGAAGGGTTTATAAGATGGTTGTTGGTAGGTTGTGTGTTCTTCTTCAAAGAGTTATTCTATGTTTCTTGGTGTAATTGACTTAGGGTTCTCTCCTTTTTGGGTTTAAAAGTAAATAGTTCTCCCAGATTAGAATGTGTCATGCACAGAACCTACAAACAGAAGAAGTTAGAACACAATAGGATACATAAAATTATAATATAAAAACACATGTATTTACAAAATACATAAAGATATTATAAAATATACACACTAAAAATCAAATCACTCTCTAACAATGATGCTAAAATTTGGTCATTCAGTCATGACATGTCAAACTAATTAGGTTTTATACCCTATTTCATCTCTCAAGTATAATTTAAGGTTTAAAGTGTGTATTTTAAAATAAGTTTTATAAAACAAAACCTACAATAGGGAGGGTTTGAAAATAGTTTGAAGTAAATAAATAATAAAAACAATAAATGGATTTTATGAAATAAAGTTGTTTTTGAGATAAATAAAAGAACTGGTTATTGAAAGTTCACTACAAAACATGTCAATTTCATAGTTCTTAAAAATTTATTTAGGTTTGAAGTAAGTCTTTGTTCGAGGTTAACCAGAATTGTGGCAACCTCTTAGCCCTGATATCAATGCAAGTATAACTAAACCTTGACATAACGATCATGTTCCCAAGGTCTAGCTCTAACTCATAATATAAAATCTCCCAACACAATTTAAAATCTCAATGTTTTGGGAAAGAAAATGATTCTTATGTTTTCCAATTGGAATGACCTAAGTCACATACTTGAAACCTCATATCGATTGGTTATAAATAAAGATCATTTCATTCACATACATAAAAAAAGCATTAAAGACAAAAATAATGTAATATAAAACTAGAAAAACTGTTTAAAACCCAAATTACATCAAACTAGTAGATAATATGTGTGTAATAACTCCCCTTACAAGTTAAGAGCTCCCTCACAATAATCATTCATCATTTAGTTCACCATCGAGAGGAAGATGAGGCTCGTAAGAAACCCCACCTTCATCCTTGATCTCCCTATGATGATAGGGATATCTATAGATTCTATAATGATGAGATAAACCGTATAAATATATAAAATTGTATCACTAAACCTTATAGTCTAGCTTACAAATGAGGTTCCCAAATTACCAATTTATAGTCAATGATAGGTGGTGGTTTTGCACAAAAAAATTTCAATACCACTTGTTGCTCAATTTTGTACTAGTAAATAGCCTTATCTTTTCACTAATAGAACTTAGAAGTTGTTTTATAACATCTTGAATATCTCTTTGTAAAATGTGTTGGTAATTTTTCTTCTAGAATGTGAGATGTTTTTCAAATACCGAGTTATACTCCTGACTTCAAGAAGTTTCAGTTTTTTGGATAGATAACTTTAGTTGGGACACTGTAATGATTTATAGAAAATAGAGTTATGGATCCACCCACAAAGTTTTAACCTAATTATATTGATATATTTTTTGAGATGCATAAATCAATTCACATGTTTGCTTGATATTCCATGTTGGTTGACCCATTTTCTCCCACTTCATCTTGGGACCTCCAAATATCATCTACCTATAATAAAAATATCAAAAAAATTGAAGTTTTAATTTTTAACAATATTTAAAATTATATGATTTAATCAAATGATAAGTGAAATTGATTATTAAATTCAAGAATTTATAATAAAATATCATTTTAAAACAATGGTACGAGGGTGGAAAAATAATAGTGAACCATGGTGTGATTAGTGAGGTTGTTTCAAAGATAATTACTTAGCCAAATTATCTAAAATACTTATTAAACTGAGTTTTTTTTCATGTATAAAACAAACACATATGTGATAACCAACTTTTTTTAGGTGATTGTGTGTATTCTATTTTTACACTTGCATGAAAGGTTGAAAATTCAAGTACATCATTTCTATTGGTCAACTGAGTGAGCATAATTGGATTCATTAGAATAAGTTCATAGTTTAAAACTAATTATCTTAAATCAATTATTTTTTGTAAGATAAATGAAATAATTTGTGCTCTGGTGATGAATTTGTTCCATATATGTGGGGGATTGTTAGAGATAAATTATAAAAACCCATATGTGGGGGGTTTGTGAATGGTAGCAACAATTTGAGAAACTATTACCTCTCATGCTCTCTTTTATAAGGGATCATGGGGTTGGTAAATAGTTTTTTCTATCCCTATCTCATGCCTTCGGATGTGGGTTTTTTATTTTGAAAATATTATACTTATTATTATTATTTTAAAATATCCCTTTCCCTTATTTATAAATATAAGGGTGTCTCCCCTTATTCTGACACATGATTTCCCTCATTCTTAAAGTATTGAAACTCTTTCAGGTTTACACCACAATTTACAATATTTCAAAATGTGGTTGTCTGTATATGTTACATTCAAAAGAGATCTTATATTTGATGTGTCACTATATAAGAAATGTCATTTATTTAATATTCAAAGTCAAATGCTCACAAACCTGAGTAATGTGTAGGTAACAAATTTATCTTAAGTAAACAACTTAAGTTTTTCAGGCTCAAATTTTATATATTTTACATGTTTTTATTAGTTATTCTCATCCTTCAATACCTTTTCACTCTGTAACTCATATTAATTAATTAAAGGATACTTTAATACATATACATATTACTTAATTAAATATACTTAGAGGCATCCTAAATTATTCTACATGTAGATTCATTCAACCTTACTCTACTATGTTTGTATAGATTAGACTATATTTGTTATAATTTTTATTTATTAAAAAAAGGTGTCCCCATTTGAAAAAAAGGGAATTTTTTAAAAAATAATTGGAGGGAATTATTTTTGGTATTGGGAATCCCTCATTGGTTATGGTTTTTTTATTTCCAAGGGATTTCCCCTATAAATAGAGGCCTTAATAATAATAAATTTTCATAAAAATATATATATGAAAAATGATTTTGAAAGTATTTTAAACATATATATTTTTAGTAAAATGTTTCATTATATATATATATATATATATATATCTAACAAAACAAAACAATAAAATAAAATAAATTAAAATATTTTATAAAACCGACTAATGATGATATTGGTTGTGACAATGGGATTTTGAAATTCTAAATTTGATTAGTTGCCTCCCTCCAAAGGTTTCCTTGTTTCAATCAAATCAATGTGTCTTTTGATCAAAATGGTGATATTTATTTAGTGAAAATAAAACCAGTTTTAATTTATAAATAAGTGGGATGCTGAGATTGTTTAAGGGAATATCCTAAATATGAAATTCTCCAGAGATATTTTCCCTACATCAATGATGTAGTACTATAAAAATTTAGTGTATGACATTCCCTAAATCTTGGTGAAATCCTCGAGGGAAATTTCTTCCAAGAACCCTACACCAGCAATTGGGGGTGGATCAAACCCTTTTTGGACAATGAACCTTGTTTACGCATCAAGATTAAATTTAGGCCATTTTCTCTACCTTCCCTATTATTTTCCAATAATCAAAAGGGTTTTAATCAAAGGTGGAACCAAAAATATGGATTCATAATCCCTTAGAATCGTGAATCAAGACATAGTAAATCTTGACTGTTTCAATGGAAACAATTTCTCTTGATGGAAAGATAAGATAAAGTTCCTTATTATAGTGTTGAATATTTTTTATATTCTAAAACCAAAAATTCCTCTCGTTCTTAATGAATCTACCCCAAATCCTAATGGAACACTCGTTGACATGATTTAAGTCAAACATATTTTCATGATGAGGAAAAAACATGAAGACGATGAGGTTTTATGTCGAGGACATAATCTCACTCAATACATTATCAAATCATATTTATGACTATTTTATCTAAATTAAGTCCTCTTGATAGATATGGGATACATTATAATTAAATTATAAATATGAGGAATAATTTAAAATAAATTTATTATTGAAAAATATCTTAACTTCAATATGGTTTATAACAATCCAGTGTTGGAGTAAGTTCATGAGCTTCAAGTTATAGCAAATGAGATTTATCCCTTAAAATTAATATTCCAAAAACTTTCCAAGTTGGTGTAATTATTACTAAATTTTCACCCATGTGTAAATAATTTGGAAAATCACTCATTAAAAATAGTTAGGATATTTCCTTGAGGCAATTGAAAAGTATTCTTTGCATTGAAGAAGAATCTAGGTTGAGAGACATGGGTATGGATTTGAAATTTGATACCAAGTTAAATATATTTGAGGGAATGAGAAAATAGAATACTTACATGTTAGGAATCAAGGTCAATAATTCAAGAAGAAATAAAGTCCTTCAAAAAATAAAGGAGAATAATTTATATATAGAAAACCAGGTCATTTTGAAAGGGAATGTCGCTTTCAAAAGAAAGTGAAAAAAACCTGCTATAAATTTATTTATTGAAGAAAATCTAGTTGCGATGATATCTGAAGTCAACATGAATTTGATGAAGATGAGGTTTTGGACAGATTTTTTAGAAATGGTTCATGTGTGTAAGGATCGTTCAATAATCAAAATATTTTATTAAAGTACAATTGTGAATTAAGTACACCTTAGAAATAATGCATGCATCAATATCACTAGTTAAGGAAGTATAAAACTATACTTTACTTCTGGGAAGAATTTGACTCTTCTAAATGTGTTTTATATACTTGAGATTCAAAATAATTTAGTATATATTGATCTTATATGTAAGAATGGATTTTGGGTTTCATTTGAATCCTACAAGGTTATCTTGTCTAAGGGAGCCATGTTTGTGAGGAAGAGATACTCGAATGATGGTATGTATAAATTGTCTGTTAATAATATGATTGAATCTTTTTCTTACTTGATTGAGTCCTCTAATTTATGGAATGATCGTTTGACACACGTTAATTATAATTCATTAAAATTAATGAAGAATATAAACATAATTAACTTTGGAAATAAATTTAATAAATGTGAAACATGAATAGAATCTAAAATAGTTAAAAACCCATTTCAAAGTGCTGAGAGAAATTTTGATATATTATAATTGAAACATTATAATATTTTTGAATTAAATGGTTTGTTAATTCATGGAAGAAAAATTTATTTTATTACCTTTCTTGATGATTTAATAATATATTTACATATATATATTCTTAGAACAAAAGATGAATCCAATATGTTTAAGAAGTATAAATTTTAAGTTTAAAACCAATTAAACAAAAGTATTAAATTATTATGCTATGGTATAGGTTTTGAATACTTTATGAATTAATTTAATGAGTTATGTGAAGAAAATGGTATAATTCATCAAAGTACTACTCTTTACACACCTCAATAAGATGTCTTATCTAAAAGTAAAAAATCTTACTTAAGTATAAATGGTAAATTTCATGATTAATAAATCAAAGTTACCATTAAATTTATGGGGTGAAGCTTTATTAGTTGCATGTCATATTCATAATAGGATTGCATTTAAGAAAAATAATTTATCCAATTATGAAATTTATAAAGGTATAAGACCTAATATTTCATATTTTAAAGTGTTGGTGTGTTTATATTACTATAGATTTTTTTATCCTAAAAGAACTAAAATTAATCCTAGAGTGATTAAAGGTGTTTTTTCAGATATGCATAAAATAACAAAGAATATAGAGTTGCAGATTTGAAAGATAATTCCATTGTTGAATCAAGGGATGTAAAGTTTTTTGAAAATATATTTTATAAATATAATGTAGAGGAGGTTATTCATTATACCCCTATATATTGTACTCCATATAGTTTAAATACAACAGTAGAGAATAATTATGATTCTTGAGTTGAACCTAAACATAGTATATGACTTTGGAAGGAGAAGCATCTACATAAAGATTTTATTTCTCCTGATTCCATTGTTTTCCTTGCTAAGGGAGATCAAAATAATCATCTTCGGAATAATTATCACATGTTATTGGCTGTAGAAGATGGTTCAAATACATATAAAGAAGATGTGACTTCTAGATATTTTGCTTTCTAAAAAGAATCAATTAATGATGAAATGGATTCTATTATGGAGAATAATATTTGGGTCATTATGGATTTACCAAGAGGTTCAAAACCTATTGGTTTTAAATGGGTTTTCATAAATAAGTATGATTCTAATGGTAACATTCAATATTTTAAATCAAGATTCGTTGCCAAAGGTTTTAGACAAAAAGAAAGGATTGATTGTTTTTATACTTATGCACATGTAACTTGAATTAATTCAATAAGTATTTTGTTTTCATTAGCTTCAATTAATTATTTGTATGTCCATCAAATGGATGTTAAAAATAATTTTTTAAATGGATATTTAAATGAAGATATTTACATGGAACAACCATAAGGGTTTGTTCTACAAGGTAATTAAAATAAAGTATGTATACTAGTTAAATTTATTTATGGCCTTAAACAAGCTATGAAGTAATGATATAAAATTTTTGATTCTATTATTTTATCTAATGGATTTACTCATAACAATGTGGATAAATGTGTTTAATCAAATTTTAAAAAATAATATGTATTTATTGTGTGTCTATATGTGGATGATAGGTTAGTTTTTGGAACCAATATGATTGGTATAAATGAGAGAAATAATTATTTATCCATTTTGTTTAAAATGTAGGATTCTTTAATAGTTGATACTATTATAGCTATTAAACTTGAAAAACATATTGTAGGTTATTTTTTAATTCAATCTCATTATATAGAACAAATGTTAAATAAATTTGATCAACTTTGTTTCAAGGATACTAATACTTCATTTGATTCTAGTGTTAAAATATTCATGAATATAGGCGGAGCCGTAGCACAACTTGAGTATTCTAGTCTAATTGATTATTTAATGTATGAAATTCATTTTAATATACTTGGTATTTATTTTGAGGTACATAAAATAAGTATGTATACTAGTAATCCTTGTGTGTATCATTGTAAATGTGTAATGAGAATATTTGGATACTTGATAAATACCAAAGATTTAAGTTTATTCTATAATGATTATCTAGCTGTATTAGAAGGATACACCAATTGATTTGGATTACCAGTATTGGTGATAATAAATTCACATATTAATGGTTGTTTACTCCCATAGGGTTTTTTTTTCTTGGGTGAGCAAGAAACAAACATGTATTTTACATTTGAAAATGGAGTTGGAGTTTATCGCCTTAACGGCATGTGGAAAAGAAGATGAATGGATTAGGAATCTATTATTGGATATCATATTGTGGCCTAGTCTAATGTGTCTTATCTCTATAAATTGTGATAGTGAAACAACTTTATCAAAAACATATAGTTTCATGTATAATGGAAATTCTAGACATATAAGTTTGAGACGTGATTATGTGAGATAATTGTTATAAGATGGAACCATAACAATTTTCCATGTGAGATCATGTAAAAACCTTATGGATTTGTGTACAAAATCTTTACTGATAGAGATCATTCGTAGAACTAGTAAAGATATCTGGTTAAAACTCATAGAATAAATCATTTTTTTAATGGAAACCTATAACGAACCATATTTTTTCATATATTATTTTGGAATAATGTATAAATTATTTTCAAAACTAGGCGTAGAGATGGTGTGAGATTACAAATTCTGGTGTGCCCAGAATTAATTTTTGAAATATTTTAAATATATCAAATATCACTTGTGCATAGTTTTCCTAAAAAAATGGAATATCTTCCAAACATGTACTCAGATTAGAAATATGAGGTTGTCATTGAGATTAGAGTGCGGGTTTTACCCTAGGTATGACATAACCTTGGATCATGTCGGACATTCGGGTTAGGCGCGGTCATGGGTGGATGTTTAAAATAAATTAATTGAATAAATTTATTTATTTAATTAATTTCCATGACCTGGGTGTTGTCTATAAATACACTATTATAGAAAAATATCAGGGTTAGCCGCATAATCCTAGAGATTTGTGAGAGAGATTTAGAGGAGCTTCCATTAGTGAGAGATGACCAGATCATGGATCATCGATCGGTGTGCAATGGAACTTGAGGATCTCACTGATTACAATGACACTGAATCATTATTCACTGGTGATTGATCCAAATCGAGGTTGGATGTTGTTATATTTGGATTTATCCCTGATTTATTATTCCTACAGCGAATGTTAATCAATCAACTAATGGATTGATTCCCGGATCAATAATATTGTGGGTATGGGATTTTCTACAGGGATTATTAGGAGAATTATTTATTTTTGTTTGGATCTTCATTTGTTGTTCTAATGGAAACATATCGAGGCCAACCTAAACACGGTTGAGTTTCGTTCCTCTTTTGCGTGTTTTCTTGGATTCCACCCACCATTCATCATGTATTCATCACTGATGTTTTGTTTGACCATTGGTTCGACCAAAATACTGATAAATCAATTGTTGATCACCCGTTTCTTGGCATGAATATTCCATGGGATCTATGAAATCCCACATTACACGACATGTATTTTGGATTTACACATTATGTGGGACCCCTATGTGGTGCTATGGTTTCACGGAGAATATAAATATCACACAGTGTGTGACATATGTCACATGGTGTGTGACCCTTACTTAATGGATCGATGTGTATGTCAAAGGGTACATAGACACATACAGTAGTACACGAGCTCAAAAACGTCGTGTACTAGGGCACAGACACATCTAGAGGGACACAAACATAGTTAGGAATACATAGGCTCAGGCACTCCATGTACTCAGACACGTACATGAGAATGGGTTGTGATACACGAGCAGGACCTGGTGCTGAAGGGACACACCATATACTACCAGTACACACAGTGTACTCCTTTAAAATTGGCTTGGATCCCTTATCCTCTTCAACTTGGACAAGTTCCGTTAAGGTGTGTTCCCTTGATTCATTCCTTAAGGGTTGGTATGGAATCACATCCGATACATAGGATGGTTATCCCTTCAAAGGGACTTCAGTCTTGGATAGAGTTGTTAGAATCCTTTCATGAGGCCCAGAGTGAGATCCCCTATCATCATCTTTTCCCTATGTAAAGTTCTTGGTATCTTCATGACCAACACTATATAGACGTTGATCCTCTACTTATCAGGATATTATAGATTGATTTATTGGTATACCACATGTCCTTGGGTGTGATCCTCATTTGTGTATTGTTTTGTTCAAACTTCCAGCATATACTTCTTATAGAGAGACCCGATGAGCATGAAATCTCAAATGAATGTTGTCAATGTTATGTGACTCATGGAGTGAGTTCTCCTGGACGAGAGCTATGTGGAACCTTCGATCAGGAGTCCTAGAATGGAATTACGGTTGTGAATTTACCTTGATACCATGTTTATTTGTTGAATATATCTAGATATTCTTGTTATATGTGTTGTATACATATATCTGTGATGACTTGACTGTTATTATTGATGTTATATGCTTAGTGGTTTTGAGGTGTCCTACTGCGTATTTTTATACTCACCCCTATATGATATTTTCCCACATGTGTCATGTATTATGCATACGATCGACCTTTTGTCGGAGTCTTAGAGGGATCAGGACCATGTGGAGCTTAGTGAGCTAGACAGACTGAGTTTTGTTCATGCGGTTACCTTGATAGTAGTCCCCTTCTGTACTTTCTGGTTAGACTTGTTTTCAAATTCTTTATGGTGGGATTGTATTTGGACCTTTTTTTCTAGTACTTGTTTTCATACTCTACTGGTGGGATTTAGATGTATCCATGCATGGTTTATCAATTATTTTACATTTCAGTATTGTATGGGCTTAGATATGTGTGCGTGTGTATAGGTTTATTAGGCTCATGTATACCAAGTGGGTGATATGCCTACTTGGTGCTAGTTGTCAGCCCCTAGTCTATTGGAGGCGGGCTTAGGGTAGTCGTATCATGAGCCCTATTGGGATGGGTTGGGACAGAGTGGTATTAGAGGATCTGGTTCTACCTTAGGACCAGAGTCTATGAGATTGGTTTGAGGAAAAAAAATTAAGTGCTTTGAGTCCAAATTTCTCATCAGGGACTCCAGTGTTGGTGTAGCAGTTGATGTATCTATACATAAGGACTCTGATCACCCACCTTTTGACTCAGTATATGTAGATTCTAGTTTCAGGAAAAAAATCAGTACATGCATCATATAAGAATGGGTTGTGGTTTCCATTTCCTTATTGAGTTAGCTCTCTAGATATACTTATTGATTGTGGTACATCTTCTCCATTTCAAGATGTTTACATGATATTTTCTAGCTAGGATTTAGTAGCATGATCATGAAGATGATCCCGTCAGCGATGAGGCATCGATACAGGGACTTGTTTAGGAGGTGATACCTCCAGGAGGTGTGCCAGTTATACCACCACCTATTGAACAGTAGATGGTACCAATAGTACAGTGGATGAGGTGCACAAGATGAGGGTGCTTTAAGAGTTTCAGCGATAGTGACACCTTAGGTTCTAAGATGAGACTAACTTACAAATAGATGAGTATTATTTTAAGGTAGTGACATAGGTTTTCCATCTAGTTAGGACACTATAAGATCATATGGTGGTTCTGGTAGCGAGCCTTCTCCATGAATCTGCAGGACAATGGTGGAACTTAGTGACCTAGTCATACGACAAGGTGAATCTTTCATGGTCAGAGTTCTAGATCATTTTCATAGAGTAGTTTTCCATAGATATCTTGAGAGTTGTACACATATAGGAGCTTCTATAGCTTCAGCAGTGTAGTACGAGTATGGATGAGTATTCATCAAGGTTCACCAACCTCTCTAGATACTTTATGAATATGGTGTGTGATTAGTTATTCCGGTCTTGGACCTTCGAGTGAGGACTATGAAAAGAAATCTGAGATAGCATGATAACTATATGAATTATTACCTATTCTAGGTGTGTTAGAGTGTGCTTTTATAGTTTAGAGTTTTCTAGATGAGCATACACAGACAGTTATTATCAGTAGTGGGCACACAAGAGCAGAGACTTCAACAACAGGGAGCTGACATCAGGCGCAGGGACATGGACATGTGATATGTTTTAGTATTCCATCATAAGACATAGTATCTTTGGTTTATGGCTCATAGTATGTATCTAGTCACCTTAGAGAGAGGCAGTGCTACTCTTGTGACGACAGGGGACATCTCATGCAAGATTGTCCAACCTACCATATGGATAACGGAGAGATAGTGGATGGGTATCCTAAGTAGAGGTAGTTGAAGGAGAAAATAGGTTCATAGGGTGTAAAATTTGGAAGAGGATGTGGGAGAGTATTTATAGGTGGTATAAATTTTAACTTGTTACCACCACCACCCCTATGTGGTTTACATCAAGTTCAGGGGGCTAAGGGATAGGGGCGAGGGCATCTGCGGGCAGTTGAGGCTTATAAATCAGAGTCCCCAGGGATGATATGAGGTACGATATATGTCCTTTATACCTTGAATAAGTATTGATAAATGTAGGTGTAATTCATTTATTTATTTCCACTTATCTGGTTTGAGACTTAAAGATTCTAGTTGAGCCTTTGGTTTAACCCTTGTGCTCGAAGACTCTAACCAGAGGTGACTTGGTGATCACACACTTATGCCAATAGTGTGACCTAACTCTTAGAGTTGGGAGTTTTTTTTGGGATATCTTTGTATCATTGATGATTCCTTATGATGTCATCTTAGGTATAGACTTATTATCTACAATTCATATTGATATAGACTATTTTAAGTAGAGGATGTGGTGTTTCTGTAGTGATTGGATGAGGTTTTCCTTTTTGGGTGAAAAGGAAACTCAAAAAGTACAGGATAGACTCATGCATAAGAGGGTGCATCCGATTACTCATCAGTTAGCTAGCATGACCCTTGGTGCATTGGATTCCATGAGTTTTCAGTTCCTTGTAGTGGTGGCATAGTATGAGGTCGTCTTTTCTGAGGACATTTCAAGCTTACCTCTCTGCCAAGAGATATACTTTTGCATTGATCTACACCTCGGGAAGACCTTGGTATTAGCACCATCATATTAGATGTCTCCCGCAGAGCTTCAAGAGTTAATGATGGAGTTGGAGGACTTGTAGAGGAAGGGCTTTGTTAAACCCATTATTTCACCCCGGGAAGTCCCAGTATTGTTCGTCAAGAAGGAGGATAGGAGCTTGAGGTTGTGTGTGGATTATTTTCACCTAAATTAGGTTTGACCATAAAGAAAAAGTATCCACTACCAAGTATTTATGACCTATTTTATTAATTGAGAGAGTCACAATGGTTCTCAAAGATTGACCTTATATTAGTCTATCACCAGTTGTGAGTACGAGACGAGGATATACCAAAGACGATATTCTGATATCGTTATGGTCACTATAAGTACTTGGTGATTTTCTTCGACATGAAGAACTCCCCAGAAGTGTTCATGGGACTCATGAAATATATTTTTTAACCTTTCTTAAACTAGTTCATGGTAGTGTTCATTGGAAATATCCTACTGTACTCGGCATCCAAGGAGGATCACGTTAGACACTTGAGGATGGTTCTAGACGTACTATTAGAGCATCAACATTATAGGAAGATCTAGAAGTTCCAATTCTAGATTCAATAGGTCCACTTTCTAGGACATGTTATCTCAGAAAATGGTGTAGTATTGGACCTAATAAAGGTTGAGAAAGTGTTAGCTTAGGCGCCACCCAAGAGTGCGATGGAGGTGTAGAGCTTCCTTGGGTTGGTATACTACTTTCAGAGATTCATACCTAATTTATCTAGGATATAAGATCCTTTGAAATATTTGACCAGATAGGGGAATCCTTTTTTGTGTATAGAGAGGTTCCAACGGTCTTTTTAGGAGTTGAGGTGGATATTAACAAGAGCTCCCACCTTAAAATTTCCAGAGGAGGGTGTTGAGTATATAGTGTTCTATGATGAATCAATAACTAGGTTTGGTTGTGTTCTGATATAGAGGTAGGTAGTGATTTCCTATGGTTTATGTCAGTTGGGACCTCATGAAAATAACTATACGATCCACAATCTTGAGTTAGTGGGGATAGTCTTCACACTAAAGATGTGATGACACTGCCTAATGGGTGAGAGGTTTATTGTCTATTCTGACTACAAGAGTATCAAGTATATTTTCTCTTGGAAATATATTAACTTGAGATAGAGGTAATGGTTATATTTAATCCATTATTAAGACTTTGAGATTGTCTATATTCCTAGTAAGGGGAACATGGTAGTATATGATCTCAGTAGGAGATCTTGTTCACAGCTGTTGAGCAAGGTGTTGGAGAAGTTAGACTCATTGTAGTTATCCTTTATGGATGGGGATGGATCTTCTTAACTCCATTAGATGGTTGTTACCCTTCCTCTTTTATAGAAATCCAAGGATGCACAACATGGGGATACCAACTGTGAGACCCTACGGACCCAGATATCCACTAGACATGCTCTTGATGGATTTTCTGAAGGTGGGAAGCATATTGTTATTTTAAGAGGATGTATTAGGGTACCAGTGATTTTGTGGGAGGATTTTATAAGAAAGTTTCATACATCACTCTTAGAAATACATCCATGTGTGGAGAAGATGTACCAGGAACTTCGATGCCGGTTTTGGTGGACAAAGATGAAAAATAGAGTTATAGAGTTTGTCTCTCAATGCCTTTATAACACCCTGACCCCAGTTACCCAGAGTCGGTGCATTATTACATAACATTGGCATGATTACAAAAGATCAAGTCTCGAAAGACCGATTAGTTTAATAGCCTTGGAAACACCATATACATTCATAATTCTTACATTACATCATAAAGTGAAAAACTTCAACAACATCTTGTCTCCATAGACCACACTCATATCTTCATACTGTCCCTCCAGGTCATTCATAAAATACTTCTTCACATCCTAGGAAAAATAAAACATAGAAATAGATGATATCAGATGATCAGTAAGGATAAAAATATAGTGGAAACTTTCATAAATAAGTATAAACATTTAAGGAAATGTATAACTAAAACAAAAGCCTTTTAAACTTGAACTTCAACATAATATGGCAGAAATAAAATGAAATAATTCCATTTACTTATTCACATGGATATTCTACTAGTCGAATAATCACATGAAATATCAATAACCATTTTCATAATGATGGAATGCATAATGCTAGACTATCATAACCACATCGTCAAGGCCTTGTGCCAAGACTACAAATAAGATTTTTTCAAGGCCTTATTCCAAGACACTAGTTTGTCTCATGAGACCTACTGATGCATCGAGGAGCTATAGCGGGCTCCACTCGTCACTTACTAAGTCTAATTCATTCCTCATATGAAAAGTTTGAAACATAACATAAACATTCGTATTAAAACTAGCATACGAAATGTCAATACTTTATCCACAAACCATGAATGGTATAAAAAATAGCACATACATAGTCAAACATAACTCATTCAATACAATATCGAATATTGTATTGTAACATATTAACCTCAATCGAGAATAATGAAGGATATTTACATAGATGAAAATAATCATCAAAAATATTTGAGAGGAATATCCCCCTTTTTATTGAAAACATTTAAAAGTCACACTACTTGTCAAGAAGCCGTTTTAAAATAGATTTTTGAATCAAAGTGTCCCATACCACTCTGAAAATTTTAAAAGGAATTTTAATTTTAAAACATTAATGTCCATATAAATAAATCCTTAAAACCATTTTTAAAACATGGACAGTAATGAGAAAGATTTAGAAGAATAAATCTTTAAAACATTTAAAAATGATATTTTAGTTAGAGTTTATAACCAAAATAGAGATACTTGAATAAAAATAATTGAGGTAATCAAAACATTTTAATATCATGAGAATAAATGTATTCATGATATACTATGTCAAAGTACATTATATACACCATATAAAAGTGATTTGGTGTATAACAACAAAGAAGTCTCAATGGAATGTAAATTGAGATGAAATCTATTATAAAGATTGTATCCTTAGGTTAAGGATAAATCAAGGACATAATTATGTGTGAAAAATATAAATACACTCAATATGATTGTATATTCAGTTTAAAACAATCAAAGTACATTCACACATATTCTTGTAAAAACAACACCAATGAATTAGATGTTTAACTCAATAAATGGAGATTGAGTTAAAATTACTCTTATCAAGTTCATATCGATGACTTGAGAATTTATCAATGGAGTTATTATGTGTTTCAAAATTATATCCACATAAAGGGGAGTGGAAATTATGACATAAGCAAATAAATAGTGATTCCACACATAATCTTGGAGTAAAATAATCAATGAAGTATGCGTAAAGCCGAATGAGTGGAAATTGAAATTTAAAATTACCTTATCGATTTGGTAACTTACGAAACATACACCCATGAAAGAAGGATCATACAATGATGATGTAGACATCCATAAATTAAAGTATATTACACAATGACTATAGTCATGGGCAGTACGCACACCACATGCAATAAATAAGTGGTGAATAATGGAAATCTCATGGAATTAAAAGTGAGATAAGAAACCCCTTACTTTGTAACTTTTCCTTGGTCGAGGGTAGGTTGACCTCATGTATAATGATTAAATAATTTTTATTGAATTATACAAGAATCATATACATTAATATGATATCATATATGATCTTTTAGCATTGATTTGTTAATAATATCTTAGTATTATCGTCGTTTCGGGTGTTAACGGATTCATTTTGTTATGTGAGTCATATTTTTTATGGATGGGATGTATCTTATTCATATCTAGAATTATATCATGTCTCTAAACATTATTTTTAATAATAAAATGAAATTTAGTCTTGAATGGATATGATGGGGAATGAATCTCATCGCATTCGTGGAGACGGTAATCCGTACGTACGCACGAACGACATTATCATTCTTTTGATATTAAAATAATATATAATTGGATGGTATATCATATATACAGAATCATTATCATGTTATATTTATTATTTAAATTAATTACACATCATTATTATACCCATTCAAATAATAATATATTGAATAACAATTACACCATGACGTGGAGACGGTAGGTCGTACGTACGCACGTATAGTGACATGTCATTCAAAGGATGGATAGAATACTGAATATGGTTGTACCATATTTATAATAAAATCATAGTATATATAATATACTGGAGTTATTATTTTAGAATGGAAAAAACAAATAAAGAAGAAGTTGAAGAAGAAAGGAACTTGAAAGAGGGTGGTGAAAACATTACCTCTTCTTCGGGTTCTTCCTTTTGATTTGATAAAAAGGGCTCCATAGGTTGGCTTTATGACTAAAGGAAGGCCTCTAGGATGAAGTGAGAAAAGTTTATAGAATATTTGGGTAGGGTTTGGATGAGCCAAAAGGCTTTTAAGGTGTGAATTAGTGAGAAGGGGGAGTGCCCTTTTATAAGAGGGGTGAGGGGCACCTTAGAAAAATCTAGAAATATTATTTTATAATAAATTCATATTCCGTTTATAATGGATAAAAAGTAAATTATTTAAATTTTAAGGTTGTGCTAGGTCTAAAACAACTCAACCAATAGGTTTTAGACAGATTTGGGTCACTATATTAACCTTATCTTTTATTTTTAACTCTTAGTTAATTAGTTTGACATTTACCATGTCTCTTTGTATTTTTATATTATATAGTAAATAAACTTACTATATACATCAAAGAGACCCCAAAGTGGTCCATTAATAATACACCTATCATTATGTAATTCCTTTGGCCAAACCTTAGATTTTTAGGAATATAATATCAATTAATAATATAATATTTGTTTTAAAAACTCATTTATGTCAATTTTGACACTATTTAATAATTAATTTTTGTTAAAGTCTTAAAAACTTTATTAATACAAAAAAAATAATTTAAGAAATCATAACATGTCATATTAACCAATAAAATTTGTGGATGTCATCAAAACTTTCAAATTATATTTATTTTAACTTTTATAATACTAATTATTTGATTCTTTCATTAATAAGGAAAATACTATATCATTATTGTGTCATAAATAAATTTAATTATTCAATGTATAAAAATTATAACTAAAATACCATTATGTAATAAATCTTTTTATCTTTCCAATTAATATTTATAGTTAAAAATATAACATATATAACCCTATGTAAAAAAAAATTTCTAAAAGATATATGCTTTTTTCATTTTTGTATTTACTTTAACTTAATTAATATAAAGTATTATTATCACTTAAAAGTGGGTCAATGGGGTCCCAAAATCAACCCAAAGATGCCCATGGTCGGACATGTATCAACCAATAGGGTTAGAACATGTTTTAGGATAATTTATTATTATTATAATATTATTTTTTACCCTTATTTACCGGATTTACCCTTTAACCATGGTAAATAAAATATTTACCGAAGTAATTATTCAAAATGTATAAATATAAGAGTTACCTATTTACACAATTTGGACCTCCTGATTCTAAATATGGAATCCATTTTTCTAAATTCAAAACACAGAAGTGGCAGAAATTAATTTAAAATTAATTCCCGATGTCAAAACAAAAAGTGTGTTTTTAAGAAATAATAACTATCAAAAGATTGACACTTCTTTATGTCTAGTTTAAATGTGAAATTATGTCCAATGAACAAAATTGTATTAAATGGTAAAAATATATTCTATATATACTTTAAAATCACTCAAATTAATAATTTATCACTTTTAATTATTTCGATTAAAAAAGATGTTTTTAATTAAAATTTAGTAATTTTCACTATTCATAAAAATATGACAGTTATCTGAAAAGTACCAAAAATTCACCCTAAGCTAATTTCGATATTCCGAATCCAAAAATGAAGTCCATTTTGAAAGATAAAATTTATAAAATTTCAAAAAGTGGGTATTATTATTCATAACGGCTAGTTTGATTGGTCACGGTGTGTTAGAATCTCGAAGTTGCGTACAATGCAAGCTATTTCATTACTCAAAGGGAAACATACCGTGGAAGCTTGGGGTGTTACATTCTCCCCTCTTTCAATAAATTGAGTCCTTGAAATTTTTAAAATTGGGCTTTGGAATATAATGGAATGTCCCACATCGAAAAACGAGTCAATAAAAATATCACTTCAAAAGAAAGAAAGAGAAGTACAAAGGTCACCCGAGATAACCTATACTAGGATTCCATGTAGAAAAACATGGATATGGATGATAAAATAAGTGTCAAGTTCTGATGGAGAGGGATAGAAAACATGATCAGGATAAATTTAACAACAAGAAAACCACAAACTTGTGATGGGACAAATGGTCATTAGTTTCCTAGAAGGAAAAGTAAACGGACAACATTTTTTTTAAGTTACATTACATAAATATGAGGAATTAATTTCTGAGATTTAATAATAACATAAAGAGATATACTTACTTTTTATGTAGAGTTTCATTCTTTAATAAATTTCTACCACTAACTCATTTTTTAAATGATCAGTATTCAAGAAGACTTGGTCACACCAAAAGAGATAGAATCAACTTCTAGAGAATCAAGTGATTCACAAAGGATAAACTATATGTTTACCTTGTATTTAGAGATTAATCCAAACCAAAATGGTTAGTACAATATCAGATTATCCCCCAAAAGGATATTCCTTTAGATAAAGAAACACTAATCTTAATTTTTAAAATTAAACCTACAACACCCCAAAGTTAAATAAATACCATTCATTAAACAATTGTCCTTAAAATCCTTCAATATAATCCAAACTAATATTGAAACCCAAAACTTAGAAGAATTTGGTTATGTAGTCTTCCAATTTAAGTTTTATCTTCAAATGACATCGACTACTCTTAAAGTCACACACTTAAAAGTAATTAACCTAATCACATATTCTCTATTATAGGTTAATCATTTCCATAAATAACCAAAATCACTATAAATCCATAATAAAAACATAGATAAAAATCCACCATTACTCCTCAAATTAAATCTCATAGTATTCTATTTTCCATAGGCATATAGTGTTCCCAACAGAGCGAACGTCTTCCAAAATAACATTTATCACTTAATCACCAAATCATTTTTCTATACTAAGGGTATTAATTTAATAAGACATAAGATCCTAAATTAACTTATTATTGATCAATAAAATTATTTAAATAAAAATAATTAGTCACACTAACCAGTGACTTCACGTAGTCCAGTGGTAGGTGATAAATCCCAATCGCACTTTGGTTGTGGGTTCGATTCTCACAGCTTTTTCCGACGCGACGGGTTGTCACACGGTCTGTGTGTTGTCCTTTTTCAAAAACTATATTTTATTACATTACCAAAATGAGATAAATTCCTCAAAATAACCATAACATAATTTAACCACAAATTTTATCTCATACCATGCATTTTCATCCCAAAATATAATTACTTGTAATTGCCTCAAACCCAATGATCATATAAAACCAAATGGTTATTTATAACTATATCCACAAGAGAAAAGATAAGTAATCCTCAAATATCATTCTCACATGGCAAACTGTAGGGTTACAAATACAAGAGAAAATTATTCCAAAGTAATCCCATCAACAAGGAGCACTAATACTTTTAAACATTTCTCCAACCATTTATTTCCACATAGCTTCTTCTTTGACCAAGAAAATATCCTATAGAATAAGGCATTCACTCGGGTAATGGTCAGGTCCCCTACATTTACAGCAAATGAATGTAAATGGGTTCTTGGGATCATTTTTATTTTCTTTCATAGTACTCTTCATTTTTCTTTAGCAATTATTCACTTTATATCCTTCTTTCCCACATGTAAATCATTTCTTTGTTCCATTGTGACACTTTCCTGGGTGTCTCCTTCTACATTTCCTACATGATAGAAATTGAGGATTCTTCTCTCCATGGTCTCCACTGCTGGAGCTCTTATCATTCATCACCTTTCTCTTCTTTGTTGATTCCGGGAGTTGGTTAATATATATGTTGTTGATCATATTTTTGGAAAACTGATTTGGCATGAACACGATATCTTTTACGCATATCAACATTGCATTTTGTTGCTCATTTACACTATCGTTCCCACCTTGTACATCATTCTCAAAGTTACTATGACTTCCTTGGAATCCAGCCATTGACTTAAACCAGAAAGCATTGTGTGAGTAACAGTAGTCATAAAATCATTTAGAGAATATCATGACACCATATTATTAATTTGAAACACCATAGGATTAACTAAGGTCATTTATTCTCATATTATATTAAAATACTTCAAATCGGTTTGAAAAGAAAATGTAAATTATCCTAAGCATATCCCCCGGGAGTGTCATAACTAAGAGTGCAGCAAGGCCCATTATCGTTCACCAATTCCCGTTCGAGTCTAGCTCAAAGCGGTGTTTTCAAGTTTTACCCCTAGATACATCTGTGCTAGAGCCACCTCTACCTTCTCGTATCCAGACAGGGATTTATTGCTCAGAAAACGCACAAAATCTCTACAATACCAAAATTCTAGGAAGTTCTTCTATATTAATCCTCAAAGTCTATCTAAGGGCTATGTGCTCTAATCAGAGTTTATCTAAATATAGCTTCCAAGGTTTGTACTAAACTTCCTCTGATACCAACTGTAACGCCCCAACCTCAGTTACCCAGAGTCGGTGAATTATTACATAACATTGGCATGATCACAAAAGATCAAGTCTTGAAAGATCGATTAGTTTAGAAGCCTTGGAAACACTGGATACATTCATAATTCTTACATTACATCATAAAGTGAAAAACTACAACAACATCTTGTCTCCATAGACCACACTCATATCCTCATACTATCCCTGCAGGTCATTCATAAAATACTTCTTTACATCCTGGGAAAAATAAAACATAGAAATAGGTGAGCTCAGATGCTCAATAAGGATAACAATATAGCGGAAACTTTCATAAATAAGCATAAACATTTAAGGAAATGTATAACTAAAACAAAAGTTTTTTAAACTTGAACTTCAGCATAATATGGCAGAAATAAAATGAAATAATTCCATTTACTTATTCACATGGATATTCTACTAGTCGAATAATCACATGCAATAGCAATAACCACTTTCATAATGATGGAATGCATAATGTCAGACTATCATAACCACATAGTCAAGGCTTTGTGCCAAGACTACAAATAAGATTTTGTCAAGGCCTTATGCCAAGACACTAGTTTGTCTCATGAGACCTACCGATGCATAGAGGAGATATATCGGGCTCGACCTATCACTTACTAATTCTAATTAATTCCTCATATGAAAAGTTTGAAACATAACATAAACATTCGTATTAAAACTAGCATATGAAATGTCAATACTTTATCCACAAACCATGAATGGTATAAAAAATAGCACATCCATAGTCAAACATAACTCATTCAATACAATATGGAAGATTGTATTGTAACATATTAACCTCAATTGAGAATAATAAAGGATATTGACATAGATGAAAATAATCATCAAAACTATTTGAGAGGAATGTACCCCTTTTTCTTGAAAACATTTAAAAGTCACACTACTTGTTAAGAAGCCGTTTTAAAATAGATTTTTGAATCAAAGTGTCCCATACCAATCTGAAACTTTTAAAATGAATTTTAATTTTAAAACATTAATGTCCATATAAATAAATCCTTACAACCATTTTAAAAACATGGACATTAATGAGAAAGATTTAGAAGAATAAATCTTTAAAACATTTAAAAATGATATTTTAGTTAGAGTTTCTAACCAAAAGAGAGACACATGAATAAAAATAATTGAGGTAATAAAAACATTGTAATATCATGAGAATAAAGGTATTCATGATATACTATGTCAAAGTACATTATATACACCATATAAAAGTGATTTGGTGTATAACAACAAAAAAGTATCAATAGAATGTAAATTGAGATGAAATCTATTATAAAGACGGTATACTTAAGTTAAGTATAAATCAATGACATAATTATGTGTGAAAAATATAAATACACTCAATATGGTTGGATATTCAGTGTAAAACAATCAAAGTACATTCACACATATTCTTGTAGAAACAACACCAATGAATTAGATGTTTAACTCAATAAATGGAGATTGAGTTAAAAGTACTCTTATCAAGTTCATATCGATGACTTGAGAATTTATCAATGGAGTGATTATGTGTGTCAAAAGTATATCCACAGAAAGGGGAGTGTAAATTATGACATAAGAAAATAAATAGTGATTCTACATATAATCTTGGAGTAAAATAATCAATGAAGTATGCGTAAAGCCGAATGAGTGGAAATTGAAATTTCAAATTCCCTTATCGATTTGGTAACTTACGAAACATACACCCATGAAATAAGGATCATACAATTATGTTTCAGACATCCATAAATTAAATTATATTACACAATGAATACAATCATGGGCAGTATGCACACCACATGCAATAAATAAGTAGTGAACAATGGAAATCTCACGAAATTAAAAATGAGATAAGAAACCCCTTACTTTGTACTTTTTCCTTGGTCGAGGGTATCTTTACCTCTTTTATAATGGTTAAATAATTGTTATTGAATTATACAATAATCATATACATTAATATGATATCATATATGATCTTTTAGCATTGATTTGTTAATAATATCTTAGTATTATCGTCGTTTCGGGTGTTAACGGATTTGTTTTCCTTTATATTCTTTGTTATGTGAGTCATATTTGTTATGGATGGGATGTATCTTATTCATATACAGAATGATATCATGTCTCTAAACATTATTTTTAATCATAAAATGAAATTTAGTCTTGAATGGATATGATGGGGAATGAATCTCATCGCATTCGTGGAGACGGTAATCTGTACGTACGCACGAGCGACATTATCATTATTTTGATATTAAAATAATATATAATTGGATGGTATATCATATATACAGAATCATTATCATGTTATATTTATTATTTACATAAATTACACATCATTATTATACCCATTCAAATAATAATATATTGAATAACAATTACACCACGACATGGAGAGGGTAGGCCGTACGTACGCACGTATGGTGACATGTCATTCAAAGGATGGATAGAATAATGAATATGGTTGTAACATATTTATAATAAAATAACAGTATATAGAATATACTAGAGTTATTATTTTATAATGGAAATAACAAATAAATAAGAAGTTGAAGAAGAAAGGAACTTGAAAGAGGGTGGTGAAAACATTACCTCTTCTTCGGGTTCTTTCTTTTGATTTGATAAAAAGGTCTCCTTAGGTTGGATTTATGACTAAAGGAATGCCTCTAGGATTAAGTGAGGGAATTTGAGAGAATATTTGGGCAGGGTTTGGCCGAGCCAAAAGGCTTTGAAGGTGTGAATTAGTGATAAGGGGGAGTGCCCTTTTATAAGAGGGGTGAGGGGTACCTTAGAAAAATCTAGAAATATTATTTTATAATAAATTCATATTCGGTTTATAATAGCTCCAAAGTGGATTATTTAAAGGTTAATGTGGGGATAGGTAGAAAACAACTCAACCAATAGGTTTTAGACAGGTTTTGGTCACTATATTAACCTTTTCTTTTAGTTTTAACTCTTAGTTAATTAGTTTGACATTTACCATGTGTCTTTGTATTTTTATATTATATAGTTAATAAACTTACTATATACATCCAAGAGACCCCCAAGTTGTCCATTAATAATACACATATCATTATATAAGTCCTTTGGCTGAACCTTAGATTTTTAGGAATATAATATAAATTAATAAAATAATATGTGTTTTAAAAACTCATTTATGTCAATTTTGACACTATTTAATAATTGATTTTTGTTAAAGTCTTAACAACTTTATTAATCCAAAAAAATCATTTAAGCAATCCTAACATGTCATATTAACCAATAAAATTCGTGTATGTCATCAAAACTTTCAAATTATATTTAATTTAACTTTTATAATACTAATTATTTGATTATTTCATTAATAAGGAAAATACTGCATCATTATTGTGTCATAAATAAATTTAATTATTCAATGTCTAAAAATTATAAATAAAATACCATTATGTTTTAAATCTTTTTATCTTTCCAATGAATATTTATAGCTGAAAATATAACATATATAACCCTATGTAAAAATTATTTTTCTAAAAGATATATGCTTATGTCATTTTTGTATTTACTTTAACTTAATTAATATAAAGTATCATTATCACTTACAAGTGGGTCAATGAGGTCCAAAAATTGACCCAAATATGCCCATGGTCGGACATGTATCAACCAATAGGTTTAGAACACATTTTAGGGTAATTTATTATTATTATAATATTATTTTTTACCCTTATTTACCGGATTTACCCTTTAACCATGGTAAATAAAATATTTACCGAAATAATTATTCAAAATGTCTAAAAATAAGAGTTACCTATTTAAAAAATTTGTACCTCCTAATTCTAAATATTGAATCCATTTTTCTAAATTCAAAACATAGAAGTGACAGAAATTAATTTAAAATTAATTCTCGCTGTCAAAACAAAAAGCGTGTTTTTAAGAAATAATAACTATCAAAAGATTGACACTTCTTTATGTGTAGTTTAAACGTGAAATTATTTCTAATGACCAACATTGTATTTAATGGTAAAAATATATTCTAAATATACTTTAAAATTACTCAAATTCATTTTTATCACTTTTAATTATTTCGATTAAAAAAGTTGTTTTTAATTAAAATTTAGTAATTTTCACTATTCATAAAAATATGAAAGTTATCCGAAAAGTACCAAAAATTCATCCTAATATAATTTAGATATTACGAATCCAAAAATGAAGTCCATTTTGAAAGATAAAATTTATAAAATTTCAAAAAGTGGGTATTACTATTCATAACGGCTAGTTTGATTGGTCACGGTGTGTTAGAATCTCGAAGTTGCGTACAATGCAAGTTATTGCATTATTAAAAGGGAAACATACCATGGAAGCTTGGGGTGTTACAGCCTTACTTGTCAGCAAGTAAAGGATTAGAACTAGGTTCTAGAAGGTTTATCTTAGCCCCTTGAGGTGCCAGAGTGGAAGTGGGATGTGATATCCATGGACTTCGTGATGGGGTTACCACATACGTCTAGGGGACACAATTCTACATGGGTGATCATAGAACGACTCACCAAGTCGGCCAACTTTCTAGATATTTGATATCAGAGTTCAATTGAGAGCTTAGGATGCCTCTATGTGTAAGAGATAGACTGACACCATGGAGTTCCCTCTATGATCATTTCTAACTATGGTGATTACTTCACATATCAGTTATAGAATGTATTGTAGGTGACTTTTGGGACTCAATTGCTTTTGAGCATAGTATTTCACCCACAAACTGACGTCCAGACTGAGAAGACCATTCAGGTCTTGGAGGACATACTACGGGCTTGTATGTTAGACTTTGGTTATAGTTGAGAGGATCACCTACCCTTGGTGGAGTTGGTTTATAAACTCTAAATTGCCTCTATCCCCATGTATCTATACCCATAGTTTAAAGAAAACATGGGTATATATTTTCTTCCCAAACCTATACCCATTATTTTAAAAAACCATTGGTATAGGTTGATCTATACCAATGGTTTTTTAAAAATGTGGGTGTATCCCTTATATAAGCAGGCTCGTTCGCCCCCCCCCCCCTCCCCTCCTCCACATTCGAACCCTAATAATCTCCTCCCCTCCTCGGGTAATTTTGGTCCCCCCCACTCACCTCCTAAAGTGATTTTGGAATCCCCCCTCCCCTCCTCAGGCGACATTGCACCCATCAGCCTAGTGCTCTTCCTCCATTTGTGGCAGTTTTTTTGTTGCAATATTTTAGAGGTAATATTTCCTTCCCTGTTATTTTTTCTCTTTACTTACTCCATTTTCATGGGAATGAGTCACTTTTATAAATATAATTTGATTCAACATGTGTCTTTTTACTTTTTTTAGATATTGTAAAAATAAATTTATTTTCTCTAAAGTTTTTTAATGTTTTTTAAAAGTGTTTTACATTACACAGGCATGATTTTCCATTTTAGTTCATGTATTTTGTGGGAAAATAATTTAAAAATGGTTTATTTTATCACTCGTCCCTAGTTTTCAACCACTGGGGATTAGTTTAGTGTGATTTATCCTATATGAGAACCTAGTTTAAGTCTCAATACTTGGGTTACCAAACTCATTTACTATAGTCAATACCATTTTAGATTGTGAGTGTACCTGATAATGGTGTTTTTTAAATTGAGAGATCAAATGGAACCCATATGTTTAAGGTTACTCTATGGAGGAGTTGAAAATCTTTACTTTAAAATAATTAATTGTGAGATAAGTTAAGTTAAAGACAATAAATCAATCAATTTTGGAAGGTATCCCAAATTTAGAAGTTTTTTTAATTTTTGATTTATTAATTTAGTTTTCATGGTTGTATTCCATTACTCATCGAACTAATATTTGATTTTCCAAGAGGAGCATGAAGAAACTTAAACATGTATAGAAGGATTCATCCATGAGATCCACTAGAACTCAATATTTGATTGTATCTCTTCTATATTTGGGATAATTATATCCCATATTTCATTTGATTAATTTTTCATAATGCCTTTTTAAAGATAAAGGAGATAATATTATTCCTCCTCAATCCATTTTTTTTATTTATTGAAAAGCCACTTTGAGGGTAAGTGGGAATATAAAGAACCATTCCTTGCAGCATCAAGTCACACCCTCACAAAACACACATTATATAATTCAAATTTTAAAATAACAAAATAGAACCATATCACCACTCCAAGACTGTCATCACACACCCTATTTAAAAATTCAAAAGAGACCAAAATCACCACAAATCCCACAAATCCAGTGAGCCAACTGAGGAAACTACATCGACTACATCAAGGAATGTCTCGTCTTAAGACTATGGGTGAAGAGGTCGTCTCAGGAACCACATGCAATGTGAGCCGCCCAAGAAACCCTAAGTTGTATCACTGTCACCGTATCATCATGACACTAGATTGAAATCGCCTTCAATAACATTGTTTGATCACCAATAGGAACATCGAAGAAGACCATCCACCAAATAACAAATTCCAATGAAACCACCATGATGTCGATAACCACGCAAACTCACAACCCAAGGCATCGTAAAGACCACCACATAGATCCACCTCAGAGAGAGAGGTGGAGTTCTGGGGCAAGAGTGGAGAAAAAATATGATGGATATAGGTCATAATGCCGACAAGACTCACCAAAAACCATCGTCACTAAGAGACATGCACCACCGTAGATGTCAGCCATTAGAAATCACATACTTTGAGCCTCTTCGAGTAGAACACCCTAAGTCACTGCAGTCGCAAAGTCTCACCACTGGCGTCCACTACTAGAAATGAAACAACTGGAACTGTCATCATATTAGACCCAAGACATAAACCACCATTAAATATAAAACATGAAAAAAAAGGAATTGGGGATGAAACCCAAAAACAAAAAGAAATAGGAGACCAGGGGATTATAACCCTAAAAGAAAAGGAAATAAGACATTGATAATACCCACAACCGCCAAACCGTTTAGCCCAAAACCTCTAAGTATCCATCATATTTTTGTTTTACATTTTTTATTTGAACATAAATTTTTTTACCAATAATATAATGGATAGAATATGGATGTATCATACTGATCAGATTTTATCCGAGTTTCAAAATAATTTAGAATTTTTTTTATTTTTCATTTAACAATGCTTCAGATGGAGGTCATATACAATGTTCATATTATAATTTTGTTGGAATACCATGGTTAATCTAGGAAGAAGTTATCTACCATTTAATGAAATATGGATTTAAAACAAGATATTATGTTTGGTATCACAATGGAGAGACAAGACAATCTTCTATTAGTCATGAACGGAAAGAAAGAAGTGGTGTAGAGAATTTGATATTTGATCAGTTTCCATTTGTGCATAATCACAAGAGAGATAGCATGTTAATGAAATAAGTAAATGATATTAATACATAGGAGGAAAAGACTGGAGATGATGATGTTGAGAGAGTGAAAAATTTAATGGATGATGTCATAACTCCTATATGTCTGGAATATACTGAAATGACAAAGTTAGAATTTTTAATGTGGTTATATCATGGAAAAACCATGTATGGAATTTCTAATACCTCCATTAATTAAATTCTTACCTTTTTAAGGAATTGATTCCTGATGGTACAGATATTCCCTCAAATTATTATAAGGTATGAAAGTTAATTAGATAGCTTAGACTTTCTAAAAATAAAATTCATGCTTGTTTAAAAGATTGTAGTTTATTATGGGAGGAAACAACTAACTTTAATGACTGTAAAGAATGTGGTACATCTCTATGGAAGGAAAATATAGATGTAACACCATCTCGTGTGCCACAGAAAGTCATGTGGAACTTTCCATTTATTTTTATGCTTCAAAATCTATTCATGTCTATAAAAATCTCAGCCAATATGCAATGACATGATGCGGAGATAATTAAATGTAATGATGAGTTGGTTTATCCTATAGATGGATTTTCATGGTGAGATTTTGATGAAAAACATCCCAATTTTGTAGTTGAGGTGCATAATGTTAGGCTGGTTCTATCCTATGATGGTTTTAATCCATTTGGTCAGATGTTTACTGCTCACAACACATGGCCAGTTTTTATTCATGTTTATAATCTTCCTTCGTGGATGGGTATGAAAGAACCTTTCACTTTCTAGATTATATCAATATCTAGACCTTATGATCCTGGAAATGATATAGACATCTACTTGCAGTCTTTAATAAGAGAGTTTAAGTAGCTTTGGGATATGGGTGTGCGCACATTTTATGCTTCTTCAAAAAATATATTCTAGATGCGTGTTTCCATTCTATAGACTATAAATGATTTCCCTACTTATGCAATGATTTATAGTTAGATAATGAAGAGAAAAATATCATGTCCTATTTGTATGAAAAATACACGATCGATAAGGCTTAAAAATCATTGTAGTTTCAGTTTCATGGGGCATCAAATTTTCTTTCCAATAGATCATAAATACAAGAAAAATCATCAGAGGTTTGGTAATACTGTTGACATTGAGTAGCCACATCAACATATATCATGAACTTATGTGCTTAGTGAATTGAAAGATTTCAATTTTTTATTAGGGAAAGGCCAGATAAATTCTAAAAAGAGGAAGAATGTTGATACTGAAGTCACTTACAATTGGAAAAAGAGAAGTATCTTTTTTGAGTTTCCATATTGGTCTACCAATTTTTTATGTCATTGTTTAGATGTAATGCACATTGATAAAAATATATGTGAAATGTTTCTTTCAATTCTTCTAAATATTAAGGGGAGGACCAATGATGACTTCCAATCTCACTGAGACTTGTTGGATTGGGTTATTTGACTAGAACTGCATCATGTGTATCGGTGAAAACAAATGGAAAGTTCCTTGTACTTCTTATGTGATGAAATATTTAGAGAAAAATCAATTTCTGTAAGTATTGGATAATATCAATGTAACGTCCTGGTTCTGGAAGCCACCCAGAGGCGCCCCGTACCAGGTTGGTCACATGGCCTCAAGCACATTTTCCAAAACACCAGAGGCTTCCGACTAGCAGTGAGGACCTTGGGTGTGATAGTGGGGAAACTATGCCCTCATTGGCAGAGTACACAGTAGAAGTAAAAAAATACATACAAGACTGGAAACAGTAATAATGATATACAACAAAAACTGAGAGTATAAACTGGAAAACACATATATAAAATGATGCATGATACATATGTCTAGGAAAACATCCAAACAAGTCACAATGCTGGAATACAACAGTGCTAAACCAAAGATCAAAAGAAAGCAAATAAACTCTTCAGCATCGCAAGCCATAGCTTGATCCCATGCTCTCCAACTCCACAGCAAGTCAAGAACCTGAAGTAGAAGGGCGCTTGCCCTTATCTATACCTGCAGCAATATAATCTGTTTGGGCCCAAAAGCATGGCCCAAACAGGGTGTGAGATTAAATCCCAGTATGCAATCACCATGAGATCTGTGCCTAATAGTTAATGAATATATGGCAGGTAAAATACATAAGGTAGTAAACAAGGTGGTACTCGATAGTAAATAATCCACAGTTCAAAGCATTCAAAACACCACACAACATGCAACAGCTAAACAAAGCAGATAAACACAATAGGTAACCCTCTGGGAAGTACCCACAACCTATCCCCTCTGGTCCTACCTAGAAACTCAAGCAAGCATCTAAACACAAGGTAACCCTCTGGGAAGTACTCATAGCCTATCCCCTCTAGTCCTACCTAACAAGTACAAGCAACCATCTGGGCAGTACACTCAGTCTAACCCCTCTGGTTCAGCTTAAGCATAGACTCTCTGAGGAAGCACTCACTATCAATTCCCCCTATAGTCTTGTAACGATACTAAAGGCGCTCTGGGGAAGCACTCAACGTCTCATTCCCCCTATGGCCCATGTCGAGGAACTACAGACACTCTAGGGAATCACTCAATGTCAATTCCCCATGTGGTCTCGCATCGTAAATTATAAAGGCACTCTGGAGAAGCCCTCAACATCCATTCTCCCTATGGTTTATACACCAGGTTCTCACAACCCTATGTAAGTCAAGAAAGTATAGCAGAACGTAACGACCAAGTTAAACCTCATGAACTACTTGGATAGCATTCTACAACACAACAGCATAACAAAACAACAGTCACACCATCCTATAATACCAGGCATGGGAAAGTAACAGTAGCCTAACAGTCAACAAGACCTAAAGGTCAAAACAGGCAAGACATTCATGGGAAATACATCCAAAGCACAACAATTCACCCTATTCACGATCAATAATCATCTACTCGGGCATACCAGCATGGCAGAGAAACAATAGGGCTGAAATGGTAAACACGCAATACCTCGTTCATGGGTATTGGGAAAATTTCCACATAAAACTCAAAGACTTTCAATAGAAAGGAACAAACCACCTACCTCAGGGTTAGGAGATTGCTATATGTGAACCTTGAAGCTTGAATCTCCTTAGAATGTCGTAGATCTAAGAAAACATCTAAAATGTTCAACCCACAATAACTTGGAAAATAAGAGAAATCATGAAACGAGGTTCTAGTAGAAAAGAGAAATCACTGATGTGATTCCAATGCAACCGATAGTGTTCGATTCAGAATATGGATGGAGGCTCGGGGGCTCGTCAAAGATTCTTGGTCGTATAGACTCTCTCAGGAGAACGAGACCTAGAATATGGGTGTTCTGTCTGTCAGACGCGACCCTGGTGCATTTAATGAAAAAAAATACCCAACGTGTACTTTTGGAGTACAAGGTGTGTACTTGTTGTTTCTGTAGTCCACATTAGGTAGCCTCCAAGTCACTCCCACATGGCCGTGTGTGTGGCTACTACATGACCAGCACATGGCCTGCTGCGGAAAGGAAGTACACGGCGTGTACTTAGAAAATTTCCAAAATTTCCTCTTTTTCTCAAAAATGACCAGAAAAGGAAAAACATACCTGAAAAGAAGGTTCGGGTTCTTACAAACTTCCCCCCTTAAAGAAATTTGTCTTCGAATTTACCTAGCACGGCGTAGAAGAAGAAACCCCGAATAGTTCCAGCCACTGTGCTCGTACATCGGCCTCCCTCTCCCAAGTCTCATCCTGCACCCGTCTGTGCTGCCACATCACTCATACCAGAGGAACAGACCAGTCACGGAGAACCTTTGTATTGTGATCCAAAATCCGGATAGGATGTTCTTCAAACGAAGCATCCACTTTGATCTCAAACTCCTCGGTTTGAAAGACATGAGATGGGTCTGAGAAGTAACGTCGAAGCTGAGAAATGTGGAAGACGTTGTGCATAGCTCGGTACCTTTGAGATAACTGCAACTGGTAGGCAACTGACCCAACTCTCTCCAACACCTCAAATGGCCCGACGTACCTCGGTGAAAGATTACCCTGTCTCCTAATACTCTTGTGTCCCAGCCTCAGTGTGACACGCAGGAAAACCTGATCCCCGACCTCGAACTCCAGAGGTCATCTCCACTGATCAGCATAAGTCTTCTATCGAGACTGTGTAGTATCCATCCTATTCCGAATCAACTCTATCTACTCTGTGGTTTCCTGAACAAGATGAGGTCCCAGCAAAGATGCATCTCCTGCCTCCAGCCAACATAAGGGTGATCGGCATGGTCTACCATACAAAGCCTCATAAGGTGTTATCTGAATAGTTTCTTGAAAACTATTGTTGTAGGCAAACTCCACAAGAGGTATATGCTTCTCCCAAGAACCTCCAAAATACAGAATGCATGCTCGGAGCATGTCCTCAAGCACCTGAATCATACGCTCTGATTGGCCATCTTTCTGGGGGTGGTAAGCTGTACTCAAAAGTACATGTGTTCCTAAAGCCTTATGAAGCCCCTGCCAGACCCAAGAAGCAAAAGGTGCATCCATGTCTGAAACAATGGAGTGTGGAACTCCATGTAGACGTACAATCTCATGGATGTAAAACTGTCCCAGCTCATCAACACTGAAGGTCTCCTTGATCGGCAAGAAGTGAGCAACCTTCATGAGTCTGTCAATGACAACCCAAATAGCATCATTCCCTCGAGGCGATCTCGGTAAACCTATCTTGAAATATATTGTGACATTATTCCACTTCCACTCGGGAATGGGTAACTGCTGTAAAATTCATGCTAATCGTTGATGCTCCGCCTTCACCTGCTGACAAGTGGAACACCTTATGACGAAACCAGAAACGTCCCTCTTCATACCTGGCCACCAATACTGACGGTGTAGATCACGATACATCTTGGTGACGCCAGGATGAACTGCCCAAACTGAGGAATGAAAATCCTGCATCTGCTCCTCGCGTATATCTGTTGGCACCCATACGCGTCCCTGGAAACGCAAGATCTCATCCTCGCCTATGGTCTATCCAGGAATAGGGTCCTCTCCTAACACGCTTTCCCTTAGGACTAATCCTTTAGAATCTGATAGTTGCCTCATTCGAACTCGATCCAGAAGAGTAGAGGTAACAACTACAGAATAAAGAAACGTCTGCCCCTGACTGTCGTGCCCCTCCAAATGCATCTCAGAGAACATATCCATAAGCTATCATTCACTACTGGCCTCCCGAACTGCCTGTATCTGAGTCCTCCTTCTCAACGCATTAGACACTATGTTGCCTTTCCCAGGTGTATAGGCAAGCTCAAAGTCAAAGGATTGTAGGTACTCAACCCACCCGCGTTGTCTCAAATTCAGATCATGTTGAGTGAAGATGTAATTGAGACTTTTGTGGTCAGTGAAAACCACAAAATGCTCTCCCAGAAGATAATGTCTTCAACAGCGTAGGGCGTGAACAACAGTTGTCAACTCCAGATCGTGCGTTGGGTAATTCCTCTCATGTGGCCTCAATTGCTGAGACACGTACGCAACGACTCCATCACCCTGCATAAGCACAGCTCCCAGCCCGATACCTGACGCATCACATTAAACAGTATATCTCTTTCCTAGCTCTGGAAAGACTAGTATCGGTTCTAAAGTCAACCTCCCTTTCAGCTCCTGAAAGGATGACTCATAAGAATCTGATCACATGAACTTCGCACCCTTTTTGGTTAGACCTGTCAGTGGTGCTGCTAAGCGTGAAAAGTCTTGTATGAAACGTCTGTAGTATCTATACAACCCTAGAAAACTCTGCACCTCAAAGACGTTCTTTGGATACTCCTAGGAAACTACAGCTCTCACTTTCTCTGGGTCTACTGATACTCATGCCTCTGAGATAACATGACCCAAGAAGTGAATCTCATCCATCCAAAAGTGGCACTTTGAGAGCTTAGCATATAATTGATGCTCCCTCAGTGTACTCAAAATGATCTCAAGATGGGTAGAATGGTCATGTCGAGTGTGAGAGTACACCAAGATATCGTCCATAAAGACCACCATTAAAGAATCCAAGTATGGATGGAACACTTGGTTCATCAGTGCCATAAAAACTGCAGGCGCATTCGTGAGACCGAACAGCATAACCAAATACTCATATAGATCATACCTGCTCCTGAAGGCTGTAAGAGGTATATCTGATGGTCTTATGTGCAACTAATGATAACCAGACCTAAATTCAATCTTCGAGAACACCCGGGCTCCTTGAATCTGATCAAAGAGATCATCAATCCTCGGTAAGGGATACCAGTTCTTGACCATCAACTGGTTCAACTTCTGATAGTCCACACAAAGCCTGAGGGTATCGTTTGTCTTCTTCACAAACAGGACAGGTGATCCCTAAGGAGAAGTACTGGGTCAGATGAAACCATTTTCCTGCAACTCCTTCAACTGCTTCTTGAGCTCCTTCAACTCAGGTGTAGCCATCCTATAAGGAGGAATGGACACCAGTGCCACTCCTGGCACAAGCTCAATCGAGAAGTCTACCTCACGCTCCAGAGGCATACCTGAATAGTCCTATGGAACGACATATCTGAAATGATCCACCACTGGAGGAAAGTTTAACTGTGAATTCCCCTAGTTATCTAAATATAGACTAGCAATCTGGGTTGTAACTCCTCCCAACCCATGATGCTTTGGACCCGCTCTGCTCGCTTGGACATCCCATTCACCCCTATAAAGAAAAGATTCACCTTATGGTGATGTGAAACTCACCCTGTGGCGATAACAGTCAACGACTGCCTGGAATGGAACTAACCATTTCATCATGATAATGAAATCATATCCTGTCATCTCTAGAATATAAAGGTCCCACAGAAAGTGACATCCACTAACCTGTAGAGGGCACTCCCTGTACTGACGTACACTAGTCATTCTAGTCCCCAACGGAGTGTATAGTGTCAAGATATCAGCATAAGAAAGGATGTAGAGCCCAAGGATCTCCACGACAGCAACAGATATAAAGCTATGGAAAGCCCCTATATCAAAAAGAGTAGAAGCTAAAACTGAGGGCACTAAGATCGTACCTCGAACTGTAGAAGGTTCGGGATCTTGCTCCTACTGGGTCTACTCCACTGCAAAAGTCTGGCTTGTACCGCAGCCCTGTGGCCCTTCCTGACCACTCTAAGTTGATCTTCCCTGATGTCGTTGAAAATCGGGCGACTAGCTACCATAGCCACGACCTCCACCTTGGCCTGAATGGCCAGAAGAACTCAAGTTCCCAAACTAGTGAGAAACTAGTGGAGCTGCTCCTGAATGAGGAGTCATAGAAGAATCCCTGTCACCAGCTGCTGGTGAGAAGATCTGACAGAAGCACTGAAGATGAACAATCTTGCCACAAGATCAGCACTCCGCTGGGTCTCTCGGGCAATGTGGCTTCGTATGCCTGCTCTTTCCGCACTGGTAACACACCACCTGACTACCAGAAGAAGTGTATCGCCTCCTCGGATCACCGCATGAAGACTCCCTGTGGTGCTTCCTGCTGTCAGTAGGAGGAATACTAACCCCAGATGTTGAGCCACCCTGGCTCACAACTCCAAAATCCCTCAGATTGCGCTCTACGATTAGTGCCTGGTTGACTATAGAAGTGATAGAAGTCAACTGGAAGATGTTCACCTGTGATTGGATGTTGTGCCACAGACCATCCTCGAACTTCACTTCCATGAACAATTGATCAACTCCTGTAATAGGCGTGAAGCGTTGCAGCTCGGTAAAGTAAGAGGAATACTCCATAACAGAAAGAGTACCCTACTCCAGACTCATAAACTCCCAGGATCGATCAGACCTCAGGGTCTCCGGATAGAAGTAATCAAAGAAGATGCACTGAAACTCATCACACGCCATAACCTGCTGGCGTCCCGCCTACAAGATCACATCCCACCACCTCTTGGAGGAGTTCCGAAGCATATAGGTAGTGATCTTGACCCTCCTCTCTGGAGGCGTCTCCAGATGTTCAAAGATCATCAGCATGGCTTCTAGCCATGACTATGTAGCCTGAGGTCCTCATTCCCCTAAGAAAGTGGGAGGATGCTGCTGATGGAAGACTCGCATCAAGTCAGCCATCGACGGGGAAGGAGGTGGCGCTCCCTGAAAGGTTTACATCATCCTCATGAATTCTTCCCTGAACTATGCATCATCACTGGTAACAGGTATAACTATTGGTGCCAAGACTGACACAACTGGAGGATCGGCTGGAAGTCTATGATCAGCCGTATCTGGCGTCTGATCACTGCCCTGTAACTGGCAGACAATCGGAGGATATCTCGGTGGAATAACTTTACAAGGTCAAGAACACGCCTTAAATCAGAATTATCAAGGACTGAAAACAAGGAGTGTAAGAAGGGAACAAGAGAAAGAAAACATTCAAGTTTTTCAAAACATGACTACATGGTGTGTACATTTTCTACACGGCATGTTCCCTGAAGCCATTTACATGGGCGTGTACTTCTGCCTAAATTGGTTGTGTAACACCCCAGACACACGGTGTGTTATCTTAACACATGGCGTGTACTTGAATCCTCTTTACCTTCCTGAGTTCTTCCACACGGCTAAGCAACACGGCTAAGAAACACAGCTCTCCTAAGAGAAAACTACACGGCGTGTTCAAGATAGACACGGCGTGTACTAAAAAAGCTTCACCTGGCCCGTGTTGTTTGTGACACGGTCTAACACACGGCTCAAACTACACGGCGTGTTCCAGACAGACACGGCGTGTATGAGAAGGGATAACACCGACCTGTGTTGTTCATGACACGGCCGGGTACCTGGGTCAGACTACACAACATGTTCAGGGCAGACACGACGTGTATAGATTAAGTTCTACCCATCCGTGTTGTTAGTTACACTGGCAGACACAAGGTCAACACTACACGGCGTGTTCGACTGGTACACGATGTGTTCCCACCAGATTTTTCCCCATCTCGTGTCTCTACCCACACGGCCTATGAAACAGTATAGAGACTACACAGCGTGTACATAAAGTACACGGCATGTACTTAAAAAAAATAGTTTCTTCCCGAACATAAGAACACATGGCATGTACTTAACATTACACGGCGTGTATTCTGGGTTTTTCCGAACAATAAGCCTCAGAAACTACTCCAGAACCCATAAAACACTGAAACAAGCATTGAAAGTGCCAAATTCTGATCTGTGAGGGCTCATACTCCTCGTGAATCAAAGTTTGGCATCTTGTACACATTATAACATGGCAACAAGATAATGATCCTCCAAATTCTGGTCCATGAGGGCCCATAACACCTCAAGAACCAAAGTTTGGCATTCATTCAAGCAAATCTCTACACAAAACAATACCCTATCAAACAGCAGATATTTTTATCAAGGCAACTATCACAACAACATGCATATTTTACACATCATCTATCACAACAACATGCGATCTCTAATGCATCCTAGATGGCATGGCAAAAATGCATGACATGTGATTTCTAGAAAATGCCTATATGATGCATGAGATGACATACCCTCATCTCATCAGGTTGAAACAGAAATAGAACCTCAATAATATCAACAACAGCAGCACAAACCATGTGAATCACTCAAGGTGAAATCAGGTCAACTGTAATAATTGCAAAACTAGAAAAATTGCAATTAAACGAGTTAGATTGGCTTTTCCCTGTACACGGGTTAGCTACTCCCGGACACATCTTATTACCAAGTACTCATTCCATCCTATCCCTGGATAAGGCTCCAAATAGTAATTCAAGAGAAAAGAATTCCTCTGATATCACTTTGTAACGTCCCGGTTCCGGAAGCCACCCAGAGGCACCCTGTACCCGGTTGGTCACATAGCCTCAAGCGCATTTCCCCAAATATCATAGGCTGTCGACTAGCAGTGAGGGCCTTGGGTGTGATGGTGGGAAAACTATGCCCTCATTGGCAGTGTACACAGCGGAAGTAAACAAATACATATAAGAGCGGAAGCAGTAATAATGATATACAGCATAAATTGAGAGTATAAACTGGAGAACACATATATAAAATGATTCGTGATACATATGTCTAGGAAAACATCCAAACAAGTCACAATGCTGGAATACAACAGTGTTAAACCAAAGAGCAAAAGAAAGCAGATAAACTCCTCAACATCACAAGCCATAGCTTCGTCCTATGATCTCTAGCTTCACAGCAAGTCAAGTACCTGAAGTAGAAGGGCGCTTACCCTTATCTATACCTGCAACAATATAATCTGTTTGGGCCCAAAAGCATGGCCCAAATAGGGTGTGACACTAAATCCCAGTAGGCAACTACCACGAGATCTGTGCCTAACAGTCAGTGAATATATGGCAGGTAAAATACATAAGGCAGTAAACAAGGAGGTACTCAGTAGTAAACAATCCACAGTTCAAAGCATTTAAAACACCACACAACATGCAACAGCTAATCAAAGCAGATAAATACAATAGGTAACCCTCTTGGAAGTACCCACATCCTATCCCCAATGGTCCTACCTAGCAACTCAAGCAAGCATCTAAACACAAGGTAACCCTCTGGGAAGTACTCACAACCTATCTCCTCTGGTCCTATATAACAAGTACAAGAAACCCTCTGAGAAGTACACTCAGTCTAACCCTTCTGGTTTAGCTTAAGCATAGACTCTCTGAGGAAATATTCACCGTCAATTCCCCCTATAGTCTCGTAACGATACTAAAGGTGCTCTGGGGAAGCATTCAATGTCTCATTCCCCCTGTGGATCACGTCAAGGAACTACAGACACTCTGGGGAAGCACTCAGCGTCAATTTCCCTTGTGGTCTTGCATCGTAAATTATAAAGACACTTTGGAGAAGCCCTCAACATCCATTCTCTCTATGGTCTATACACCAGGTTCTCATGGCCCTGTGTAAGTCAAGCAAGTGTAGCAGCGCGTAACGACCAAGGTAAACCTCATGAACTGCTTGGCTAGAATTCTACAACACAACATCATAACAGAACAACAGTCACACCATCCTATAATACCAGGCATGGGAAAGTAACAGCAGCCTAACAGTCAACAAGACCCAAAGGTCAAAACATGCAATACATGCATGGGAAATACATCCAAAGCACAAAAATTCACTCTATTCACAATCAATAATCATCTACTCAGGCATACCATCATAGCAGAGAAACAATAGGGCTGAAATAGTAAACGTGCAAAACCCCGTTGATGGGTATTGAGAAAATTTGCACATAAAACTCAAAGACTTTCAACAGAAAGGCACAAACCACCTACCTCAGGGTTAGGAGATTGCTATATGTGAACCTATAAGCTTGAATCTCCTTATAAAATCATAGATCTAAGAAAAAATATAAAATGTTTAACCCACAATAACTTGGAAAAGAAGAGAAATCATGAAATGAGGTTCCAGCAGAAGAGAGAACTCACTAATGCGATTCCAACGCAACCGACGGTGTTCGATTCGGAGGACGGATGGAGGCTCGGGGGCTCGTCAAAAATTCATGGCCGTATGGACTCTCTCGGATGAATGAGACCTAGAAGATGGGTGTTCTGTCCATCAGACGCGACCTCGATGCGTTTAATGAAAAAAAATACATGGTGTGTACTTTTGGATTACACGGTATGTACTTGTTGTTTCCATACTCCACATTATGTGGCCTCCAAATCACTCCCACACGGCCGTGTGTGTAGCTACTACATGGCCAGCACACGACCTGCTACGGAAAGGAAGTACACGGCGTGTACTCATAAAGTACATGGCGTGTACTTATAAAATTTCTCGAATTTCCTCTTTTTCTCAAAAATAACCAGAAAAAAAAACATACCTGAAAATAAGGTCCGGGTTCTTACAATCAAGATTCTTAATGGTTATTGCAGCAACATATCTAAACAAGTCAATATAAGGTATTTGAAACTAAAATCCTTAAAAACCCATGATTATCACATCATTATTCATGAATTGATTCCAATAGTAATCCAGTATTTGATATCCAATAATGTAAGGGTGAAAATGATTCATGTGTGCCATTTTTTAGAGACCTTTGTGCTTAAAGGTTATCAAAGTCACTCTTGACAAAAATGTAGCAAGATTTTCCATTAATTTTGTGTGAGTTGGAAAAATAATTTCCCCCATAATTTTTCACCTGCATGTTGCATTTAACAGTTCATATTCCAACTGAAACACTTATTGGGGGATTTTTTATTTTCGGTGGATGTATCCTACTAAAATTAATATGTGAACAATGAAACCTTATGTCCAAAAAAAGAATAATCCTGAAGGTTCTATTGTGAGAGGTTATCTGGATCAAGAATGTATGGATTTTTGTTCAATGTATTTTCTTGATGTGAGCACAATACATAACCAGCCAATGAGAAAAGAAGATGAGTGGTATTGGGAAATTTATCCCTCATTTCTATCTCTTCCCCAAATAGGTTGAATTCTCAGGTTATATACATTGGCTACATTGAGCCTTGAAGAGCGGAATATGACACATTGCACAGTCTTGTTTAAATATGGTTTGTTCGATGACTATATCAAGTAAGTAATTTGAATATTTATATGGTATCTCATGCTATGTCATTTCACATATACCTTAAATTTTTATTATCATTTTATATAGGTAGCATAAACAAATTATAAGTAGAGTTCATCAATCATTGTCTTTGAGAAAGAGAGAGGATTTGCATAGCCAAGAGTTTCTAGCTTGGATGAAATCAAAGGTATGACCATTAATTTAATAAATTAAAATATTAATATTAATTTAATTGTATTATTCATATATATTTCAGGTATTGAGTTTACCTATTGACTCTGTTTCTCAAGAATTAAGAGCGTTGGTTTTTTGTCCTAATTCTTTGGTCCGTGAATGCAAATCTTTAATAATTAATGGGTATAAATTTGTTACAACAGATCGAACGGTGAAAATGAGAACATGACATGATGGTGTTATGTTAACCGCTACAATGAACTGTTATGCTAGTGTATCAGATAGTTGGCCCTGATATGAAAATGTGTCTTATTATGGACTTATTGAGAAAATATCTTTATTTCATTACTACTCTCAAGGTCGAGTCACTGTGATGAAATGTAAATGGTTTGATTTAATGACATGACATGGTATATTTATTGATAATTGTGGATTTAGAGTTATTGGAATGAGTCGATTTCTGGCTACCGATGAACCATACATTTTGGCATCAATGGTAAAACAAGTTTTTTATGTGAAAGATCATCTGAGACCTGATTACGGTGGCATTAATGAAGTAATCTCAATACATATTTTTCATGATGCTGGGGATGAAATTGACACCATTTAATCCCCCATTAGTGTTGAGAAAAATATTTCATTTGATTACTCGAATTTTCCCATTGTGAGAGTTGATGTTGAACCTAAAGTAGTGGTGGATAATATATAGAAGCAACCATATATGTTCATAGTTCATCCAGTTTACCTTGACATGAGTTTATCAAGTTGGTATTACTGTAATTACTTTAATTTAGTTCTAGTTTGGAATGATGTGTTTGTTTTAGTATTGTTTGGTTTCATTGAATTTGATTAGATTTATTTCAATTCAGAAAACTGGGTTTAAAATAGGTTTTTAAAAATTGTATAATTTGGTTTTAAATTATTGTTACTAAAACATGTTCTGAAATTTTTTATGACTTCTTTGACTTCTAAGTTGTATGCATGATTTTTAAAAACCATTTCTAAAAAATGTACATTTTATTCTTATGCAGATTATGAAAAATTCCGCAAAAGTTAGAAAGAAGCGATTATGTGATGTTGATCGAGATATGCGTGGGTGTGGGCTATCTCCTCTTCTTTCCTTAGTGAGTATAATAATTGTAATATTTTTCTTCTTCATTACATATAATTTCATGTTCATGTTATTTATCAAAAAAAATTAAAGACATACGGCTCCACCAGAGTTGACTCCTCGTCCTACTGGCATGGGTCCAAGTGGGGATGCTCGCCCATCATACCCATTCCCACCCTAAACCACTAGCAGACACCCCATCTACCACACCTTTCCATTATCCACTTGAGCCTCCAGGGATGTTCCCACCCATGCCTCCATCATCATCTCATTTAGCCTCTTCTTTCCATACCATTTCTACACCACCTCCAGGGATGTTCCCACCTTTATCATATTCATATCATTTGATGTATCCCCAACCCTACTACCCATATTATTCCATGTCTACACCACCTATATTTCCTACTATCTATCCAGTATCTGATGATTATGTTCCTTCGGCTTCCACTCTAGTGCATGCAGATCACCCAGAGCATGCATTGGAATAGACACATTCTTAAGAGGCTACTGATTCAGGACAGACCACAGATCCATCAGAGCCTATTGAACAACCTACATCAGGTTATTAATAACGCTAAAAGTAACCTTTACATCTCCAATAAGTGCCTACCTAGCAGAGCTTCTTCTCTTTGCAGCAGGCTTGATATGCACCGTGGGTCCTTTCCCATGGATTACCTTGGAACCCCAATTTCTTCAGGGAGACTCAGGATTCGAGACGTCAACCACATTGTGAGCAAGATCACAGGGAGGGTCCTTAACTGGAAGAACCATTTCCTTTCCTTCGGGGGATGGATCACTTTGGTTAATAGTGTTCTGGCGTCCATCCCCATTCATGCAATGGCCTCCACTGTTGTTCCAAAAGGAGTCATCAGGACCATTGATAAGATCTTGGCTCGCTTTGTGTGGGATGCTCTTTCTGAGGGGAAGCATCACTGGGTTTCATGGGAAAGAATGAAAAAGCCAATCCAGGAGGGGGGAGTTGAAGAGAGGAGCCTTAAATATACGCTGCACTGTATGCATGCCAAACTGGCATGGGAAGTGATTGAAGGGAAAACTCTATGGGGGAAGTCCATGTCCTACAGTTGGGTGGGGAAGAGGAGTACACTGGCAGTAATGGTTCCTTGTTCTGGTCTAGAATTTATCCTATCATCAACACCCTGAAATCGCACTCCCGCTGGATTGTGGGGGAGGGAAAGATCCTCTTCTGGAGGCATAATTGGGTTGGATCTGTCCTGGGCTTTCCAGGTTTCCCGGCCCCCTTGATAACCTTTAAAGAAGCCAGTCTCCACCCCTCATTTACTAAAGTTGTGTTGGACACAGATCAGCAGAAGATCCTAGACTCAATTGGTATTAACGCAGACCCCGACACATGTATATTCATTGGTGCTTCCTCGGGGGCGCTTCTCTTCCAAGGATTATCGAAGGCTCTCGGCTTCGCAGGACCCTTGCGATCTCTAAAACACCACTGTTTGGTGCAAGAAGATCCCTTCTAAATATAATTTCTTGACATGGAGAATCCAGAACTATGTAGTGGCTACGGACAAGCAGGTCAAGAAAACAACTATCTGTCTAGCCTCCAAATGCCAGTGTTGTCGTAGCCAGCGCGAAGAGAGCACGACCCACCTGTTCTTCGAGATTGAGTGGGCACACAGTCTATGGTCATTTTTTGGAGCCTTCACGGCGTACTCCTCTGGTTTGCAAGGCGATGTGCCCTTTCTGGACAATTGGTTCCACGGGATGGTTTGTTCGGATACGGAAAGGATGGCGCGGTTTCTTATTTTCAGTGCAGGGTGCTGGAGTTTGTGGCATGCCAGGAACCAGGCCCGCTTCGAAGGCGCCACCCATACTGCACGGTCCATTATAGCGGGCATGCGTAACTTGTTGCTGGACCTGGTCACGCTCATACACAATTGGAAGGAGGCTCCCTCATTGAATTTGCTGCAGGTAAGTGCTCCTCCGGTTAATCCTCCCTACAACAGGCCGCAAGGGAAGTGGATAAGTTGGCACCCTCTGGCCTCGGGCTACAAACTCAAATCGGATGGTTCTTGCCTTCTAGGTGATATGAGAGAAGGGGGTGTGATTCGAGATAGGTGTGGCAGTGTTGTGCTGGCGTTCTATGCTTTTTATGGGAAAGGCACCCCGCTTTAGCCAGAGGCCAAAGCCCTTCTCACCGGACTATCCCTTTGTGATCAGAGGGAAATTGTGATCACTCAAGCGGAGACTGATTCTCTCATTCTTTATATGTCTCCGAATGTAAAAGGACACATACCTTGGTCAATATCCTACACGGTTAGGAAATGTCACACTTTCCTCCACAATGTCAGAGTGACCCACACATGGCGGGAGGGGAACAGAGTTGTGGATCATCTTGCATCATTAGCAAGCCCGGGATCTAATATCACTTGCCTCCCTTCGACCAATCTCATGAAACCCGAGGGGGTTAATTTGATAAGAGGAGACGCTCTCGGTTTACATTACTTTAGACCCCCTAGTTCCCGGGCACCTTGGTGCTTGTCTCTTGTTTTGTTTTGTTTTTTGTTTTTTTTTCTTTCCGTCTTCTTTGCTTGTTCTCTTTGTCTTCCTAATAAAAATTTGACGATGATGATGATATGTTCTTTGTAGCATCGTTTTAACTTTCTTGGTGGTGAAGCTGTTAAGGTTGTAAGGTTGATGGATCTTGGAGAGTTTTGGTGATCATATAAGCATGAGCTATATATTATTTGGAGGATTAGAGTCATGTCTGATTTAGAGGGTGTACCCATATTCTCTAACTATCCAAAAACACAATATCAAAAAATGATCTCATATTAGAATAGTGACAAGTTTAAGGTATTCTCAATCTTTAATGGTTTTCATATGAAATTTAATTTGTATTACTTGTATTGATTTTTTGTCTTTATGAGGTGTTGGGAAAAAACAAAAATAACAAAGATTCAATGACTTATTTGCACACTTTGGGGTGCACTACAATGCCCGAGCATGAGAAGCGCTGGGTACTTTAATATGAATAGAAATAATACCAAGATTTATATTGTTACTTAGTCAGCTTTGCATGATTAAATTTAAGTTTTATTGTCATTAATACCTTTAATATAAGGGTGAAAATACCCCTTTAAAATGGTCTAATAGCCAATTGGCCTAATGTCCTAACGGCCAATTGGCATAATAGCCTAACTGCCAATTGGTCTAATGATCAATTGGCCAAATTGGTGTAATGGACTAATGGAAAATTGGTCAATTGGCCTAATGGACTAATGGTCTATTGGCCTAATGGCCTAACAGCCAATTGGTCTAATGACCAATTGGCTTAATGGCCTAATGGCCCAATTGACAATTATCCAAATGGCCTAATGACCCAACAACCAATTGGCCTAATGGCCTAATGGCTCAATGGTCAATTGGCCTAATGGCCTAATGGTCCAACAGCCGATTGGCCAATTGGCATAATGGCCTAATGGCCCAATTGGCTAATTGGCTTAATGACCTAATGGTTAATTAGCCTAAAGGCCTAATGACAAGTTGTTAAATTGGCCTAAAGGCCTAATGGCCAATTGGCCAATTGTTCTAATGGACTAACGGCCAATTGGCCTAATGGACTAATGACTAATTGGCCATTAGACCCTTAGTCCAGTAGGTCAATTAGCCTAATGGCCTAACGGCCAATTCGTTAATTGGTCTAATGGCCTAATAGCCAATTCACCAATTGGCCTATTGACCTAATGGCCTAATGGCCCAATGGTCTAATGGCTCAATGGCCCAATGACCAATTGGACAATTAGCATAATGGCCTAATTGGCCAATTGGTTTTTAGGCACTTAGGTCATTATGTCAATTAGCCTAATGGCCTAACGGCCAATTCGCCAATTAACCTAATGGCCTAATAGCCAATTGGCCAATTAGCCTAACAGCCTAACAACCAATTGGCATAATGGTCTAATGACTTAATGTCCAATTGTCCTAATGGCCGAACAACCCAATTGGTCAACTGGTCTAATGGCCTAACGACCAATTGGCCTAAGGGTCTAACGGCCAATTGGCGTAAGGGTCTAATGACCAATTTACCTAATAGACTAACGACCAATTGGTCAATTGGTCAATTGGCCTAAATGGTTTAAATGGACTAAATGGACTAAATGGAATAAATTGACCTAAATGATCTAATTGGGTTAATTGTCCTAAATGACTAGAATGACCTAATTGGCCTAATTGGCCTGATTGACCTAAATAGCCCGATTGACCTAATTGGCATAAATGGCATTATTGGCCTATATGGCCTAAATGACCTAAATGACCTAATTGATCTAAATTGTATAAATGGCATAATTAGCCTAAATGACCTAAATGGACTAATTGGCATAAATGACATAGTTGGCTTATATGGCCTAATTGGCCTAATTGAACTATTTAGCCTAATTAGCCTAAATGAACTAATTGATCTAATTGACCTAATTGGCCTAATTAGCCTAAATGACCAATTGGCCAATTAGCCAAATGACCAATTTATCAATTTACCAAAAAACCTAACCTAAAATTGAACTTGATGACCAAATGATCAAAATTACCAAGTGACTGAATAACCAAATAACATAACACAAATAGAATTGGTTTGAAATGAACATACAAGATGAATCCATATCACACCCATATTTAGTATGCTTATGTGTTGTTTATGTTATGCCACTTGTATTAAATTTCTAATTAAATGTATATTTAGATGCTTCTTCATTTTATGGATTTCTTCAACAACTACAATTTTAATTCATTTTAGGTTTATCACTTTAATATTATTCAATAATGTTGTTTTATACTAATAAATGTCATTTGCAGCAAGTGGTATTGGGCATTGAAGGTCGCGTGCCTTGAGAAAAATTATTTTTCCAGAGTAGGAAGAAAAACGATGGAAGTGCAGTAAATACACAAACATGAGAAAAGATTATATGTTTTTTATTTATATTTCAAATATTTATATGAAATTCATAATTAAATATCTTGTTCAGTCTGCCCCAGAGGCCTTCGATGATAAAGAAGAATACAATTTCAGGCCAAATGATCATTTGAGTTAGGTATTAGGTGAGGATCATCAGGGGAGAGTCTAATGTCGGCCAGGAAAAACACCATCCCCATTAGGTATTGGCCATCACCGAGCTCCTCTCAGACCTCTCAGACCACCAAGTTTGAAAGGGCTCGTGTAGAAGCATCTGAGAGAAGAAAACTAGTTTTATAGGAGTGTGAAAGAAATAAACAGATCACCGAACACTTCCTGAAATCTATGTCAGTTACAAGTCAATCGCTTCTATCAGAGGCCACTACTATTATTGATTCATATATGACAACAATGGACTCTTTAAATGATGCCCCAAGTGATGTCAATGAGGGTCCTAATGGCGGTTAAGATAATGGTGGTGGTGACAGTGGCGGTGGTGGTGGTGGTGATGATGATCTAGATGATGTTGGTGGTGATGAGGATGTTGTTGATGGTGATGAGGATGTTGGTGATGGTGGAGATATTGATCCCCTCCATTTTTGACTTAGCAGTTTAGAGACATGTAGATGTTGTTTAATGACTTGAATCGATTGGTTGTATGGATGTATATGTATGTTATAGTATTGCAAATGGTTTGAAATTATTACAAGTAGATGGTTGAATGCTAAATATACAATATATGTATTACATTGAATGTGTATTGTGGTTTGTATTTTATTTACAGGTTTGGGATGGGTTGGAAAAGCTGTTGCAGCTGCCAAATGGGGACAACCTCCTATACCCATGGTTTGGCTTAAATCGTGGGTATGTTAAAATCCTCTAAGGATATACCCACAATTTCTATAGAATCTATGGGTATAAATCTATACCAACGACTCCCAAATCCATGGTTCCTAAAACCATGGGTATATCCTATGTCCACGGTTTTAGGGGCTATACCCACGGTTCTAAATCATGGGTATAGAGTAGTTTTCCAGTAGTGAGGCCTTGTATGGGTGACCTTGCATGTCACCACTATGCTTGACCGACCTAGAAGAGTTGGCACTTATGAGATCAGAGTTGGTGTTAGCCACTATGGAGAAGGTGTAAATCATCCATGAGCGGATGAGGACTGTACGGATCCATCAGAAGTCCTATGTGGATAGATGACGAAGGCCTTTGGAGTTTGAGGATGGATACCACGTGTTCCTGGGGGTCTCACCTCGACGTGGATTGCAGAGTTTTGATAGGGGCAGAAAGTTATCTCCAATGTTCATTATCCCTTTCCATGTACTGTGTATAGTTGGCGAAGTGGTGTACCGCTTAGCTATATTGTCACAGTTAGATTGGGTACATGACGTCTTCTACATGTCGTAGTTGAGAAGATATGTGCACGACCTATCGCATGTTATCGACTGAGACGAGCTGGACATCGAGGATGAAGCTACCTTTGTTGAGTACCCGATAGAGATCAAGGATCAGCAGGAGAGGATCCTTCGTGAGTAATCGATTTTCTTAGTGTGTGTCTCGTGGTAGCACAATAATATTCATGAGAGTACCTGTGAGCAGGAGACCCAGATGTGTGCTAAGTACCCACAACTTTCTGTGTATCCTTTTTGTTTTAACTTTTATGGACATAAAGCCCCAAGGTGGGGAGAATGTAACGACTTTGTTTTTTCTATGTATTGTTTTAGAATAATGTATTGATTGTTTTTGGAGCTAGGTGCAGAGTCGGTGTGAGATTCTAGGGCTTGGTGTGCCCAGAATTAATTTTTGGAATATATTAAATATCACGTGTGCGCAATTTTCCTGAAAAAGTGGAATATCTTCCAAACGGGGACTCAGATTGGAAATCAGAGGCCGCTATTGAGATCAGAGCATGGGTTTTACCCTAAGTGTGACATAACCATGAAGTGTGTCGGACATTCGGGGTTAGGTGCGATCGTGGGTGGATGTTTAAAATAAATTAATTGAATAAATTTATTTATTTATTTAATTCCCACGACCTGGGTGTTGTCTATAAATACACGGTTACAAAAAAAAATCTTAGGGTTAGCTTCATAACCTTGAAGATTTATGAGAGAGTGTTGGAGGAGCTTCTGTTGGAGAGCGACGACCGGATCATGGATCATCGATCGGTGTGCGACGAAACTTGAGGATCTCGCCAACGACAATGACACAGAATCGTTCTTCGCCAGCGATCAATCAGAATCGAGGTATGACGTTGTTATATTTGGATTCATCCCTGATTTATTATTCCTATGATGAACACAAACCAATCGACCAACAAATTGATTCGCGGATCAATCATATTACGGGTATGAGATTTTTTGTGGAGATTATTAGAAGAATTGTTTATTTTTGTTTGGATCTTCGTTTGTTGTTCTAACAACAACGGATCGAGACCAACCTGAACACGACTGAGGTTTGTTCCTCTTTTGTGTGTTTTCTTGGATTCCTCCCACAATTCTTCACATGTTCATCTTTGATGTTTCGTTTGACCGGTGGTTTGGCAAAAATACTGATAAATCAATTGTTATGCACTCGTTTCTTGGTGCAATAGTTTGATATTGTAGATCTAGGCTCGATGTGATGTGGGGATTGTGCGACGATGGTACCGGTAGCAGATCAGTTCAGATTTGGGGTCACTGGTTGCAATTTCGTCGTACAACGGTGGAATGGTTCGACGATTGGGTTCTCCCAATCGTTTTGGATGACCGAAAATCGAATCTTCAGTGGTGGTTGAGATCACTTGGATCCAAATCCACATTTTCTGGCAAGAGGGACGGCGACGACAACAGATCCAGATGACACGTGAAGCTTCCATGAGATCTGTGAAATCCCACGTTGTATGGCATGCACGTGCCGAGTTATCAAATCTTAACAAAATATTAAGACTCGACGAGTTATGCGTTCTAACAACAAAAACAAATTATAATATTCTTCCGATGTGAACATAGAAGTCGTGCCACCTTTCACAAGAGTCAATATGTTTACTATTCAGAGAGTTCATGAAAATGATATAAACACATCGCTATAAAAGTGCTTCAAAATGAAATATTGGATGAGAGAATCATTGTATATATGATATATTCAGTTATCTTAAAAATTAACAAGTTTAATGTTTCGTCAACTTGTAAATTTGATAATTTGAGATATTGACGCTAAATAAAAGTTTAAATCGAAAGATACCTTTATTGTGTATAATGATCTAAATGTGATCTGGAAAATAAATATTTACTAAATAAAAGTGGAAGATTGTTATAATTATTATTTATTAAAAAAAGGTGGTTCCATTTGAAAAGAAGGATATATATTTTTTTAAATAATTAGAGGGAATTATTTTTGGTTTTGAGAATCCCACATTGGTGGTGGAGTTTTTAAAAATTTGGGTACCGCGAAATCAGCACACACACAAGGAAGAAAATTACATGTAAATCGCAAGCCCGGGACCGGTGGTGGGGTTTTTATTCCCAAGGTATTTCCTCCGAAAAAAATAGAGGAACTGTGAATAGTAAATTCTCATAAAAAACACATACAACCAAATGATTCTGTAATTATTTTTAAAATATACATTTTTAGTAAAATGGCGCAATGATTATCTGCGGGCAGACGAATCTGTGCCTCCATCTCTTCAACCCTGGATCACGGTTATGAAACTGGAGAGGATTCTGCCTCATCTCTAATTTGCATATGATCGATGGGGTTTTCTTGAATCTTTCCGACTTTTGAAAAATGGATGCTCTGGGCGGCGTTGGCTGTGGCGGACATGGTGGCTGGTGGTGGAGGCGCTCGCCGAGAAGACACGGGTCATTCCGCTCCCAGGGAAACAGTTCCCGCCATTCCAGTTCGTTAGAGCCCGCCGGAAGCGAAGGGGGCTACCATTTCCCTTTTAAGCAAGCTGCGACTGCGGCATCGCTCGCGTTGACCGGCGACACCTTTGCCCAGCTCAGACTCCGGTGCATGACTAGTAATTCATCTCTCGGAAACGACTCTTCGAATCGATCCAACGAGTCATGCAAGGTCAGTTATTATTACAATGTCATTCTCACCGTGAGTGTGACTGAAAAGGTTTCTGTTGTTATGTCATATATCGGTTATGAAATTGAAATCTATCATAACTCGAAGGCATGTATTAGAATGAGCTGTTTTAAGGCAGCAATTGCTGTCTTCTTGGCAGTTTCCTGCCACTACTCTTCGAGGCCCGACCTGGCAAATTCACCCAAATGGAGGGGCGGGGGGCATATTAATTCTAGCTCTTGGAATCTGTTGTGGGCTGCGTTGCGAGGCAATCCACGTTAAGATCCACTGAGTATAAATTTGGTTCGTTAAAACTCAAAAACGAAATCTATACATGCTGTCTATATTTATAGTTTCATGGCAAATGAAACTAATAAACAATAACAAATTCGCAAAACAAAAGGAATAACTAAATGATTAAAACACCCGTGAACAAATCACAAGGGTGGAAGGAATTTTACACATCACCTGAAGTAATTTTACGATGCACCTGAAATATTTTTCTCTAAACACCTGGAGGAATTTTTCTATCACCCGAAGACATTTTTTACACACACATGGACATACAATTTTGTTGTACCGCCGATCATCGCAATCGGGACGCACCGCTTGATCATCGCAACCGAGAGTACTTTCGACACATGGCTCTTTATTATAGATCTCTTTACACGTCGTCATCGGTAATTCTCCTTCCATCGTTGCACGCCATCGTCTTCACCTCGCTTCGTACGCCTTTGTTAGCAGTTAGACAACCACAAAGCAGCACCCCCTTCGTTCCCTCTCAAAGCGGCTACATCTTGCCAGCCCTCCTCCTTGAAAGACGTGGGTCTAAAAAAAAATATCTTTTTTTTTTCAAACAAACTTTCTCATCCCACATATCACTCTTATTTTTCACACTTATCCTTTTTTTTTCTCTCCCTCTCCCGTATTCAAATTTTAAAATAAAAAAACCCAACAGTATAGACATCACAAAATCATGCTCGCAAATGAGATGTTAAACTCTGATTCAGAATTAAAACTGTACAAACAGTAAACAAACTGTTGTAGTGCAAAGAACAGAATGAGAACATCTCAAGTTCAAGTAGTACAAAACCAGAATACAACAGGACCTCAATACAACATGAATATCAACCAGCAATCAAGATTCAAGGGCAGCAGCGGCTTGCAGCTATGCAACCAAGCAAGGCAGAAGGATCAAACTGCTTTGAATATCAACTAACGAATTCAGAACCGATTTGAATTAATTCAAAAAGGCCAATACAAAAGTGTACGTTCAGCGAACACCTGGACGAAGAATGCAGGAAGGAAAACAGTAAATGTTAGGACTTCTGTCTAACAATGGATGCACAGCTGGTTCTCTTATTACAGTAGCAGGAACAAAGAATACATAAGAAGAATTACAACAGGAGAAATACAAAGTAGGAGAAAAAGAGGAAGGAAGAAGTAGAAGAAGATAAAAGTCCTTGGAGAAGACCATCCTCCGGAGAAGACAAGTCGAGACTTCCCAAGGCTCAGCTCCCACCAGCCAGCTGTAGAATCTAGAAAATGAATCGTAGCCCTCTCCTACAGCCATCCCCACCTATTAATAGGGTCAACAACTACCTAATACAACAACCCAACCAACTACCCCAACAAACTAATAAAGGAAAAAACAAAGGTGCCTCTGATAGTTACGTACACAGACAACCACACTACCCAACATTACCTCCCCCTTGAAAAACCACCTTGTCCCCGAGGTTGGCCTCCTGACATAGCCATAGTAGCACTGGAGAGGCACCACTTGGTGGTGACTCTGGTGGCGAACATGATGAAATTCTTTCTGAAGTGGTGGTTCTTGATCCTCTTTGTCCTCCATTGGGTCCCAAAAAACAAGCCCGATGAACTCCAGCTGCTCTGCAGCACAACAAACCTCTGTTTTAGCATAAATTTCAGCCAACACTTCAGCATTAAGTTCCACTTCTTTAGGCTGCTTTGGATGCCCAACACTTATAGCAACTTGCCTCACACAAAATCCAGCATTAATTGCAAGTTCTACTGGATGCACCAGGCTGAATTCTACCAACTCCAAGCTTTCTGCCCCCTTCAGAAGACCATGGTCCAGTATGCAACAATGGTTCCTACACTTGTAAGCTGGATGCCCGCTGCCTCCGGCTAAATCACAAAGCTTGTAGCCAATTTTAGCAGTAGCAGTAACAATTCCATGCTCACTTTCAGCAATACAACCAGTGTTCGGATCAACTATCTCCGCAGGAACATCAACGCACTCTTGCCACAGTTGTCCCGTTGGAGGTACTCTCGGACGCACTGTTTCGACAGTCAAAGATGCCGAAAATCTAGGAACTAGCTGCTCCTCAGAACGTAATGCCCCCATGAGTCCCACAGGCGTTTGAAGCTCCTACATCTCGAACACTTGCGCACGCATCAATCCATTGTCCAAAATCGTGTCAACAAGTGTTGGATTAACACCTAGCTTATAGCCGGTGTCCGCATCCTTGTCTCCACAACTAGCAGTACTCGCTACGGCGTCCTTGCTATGCCCAACAACACCTTGCTGGTGATCAACTTGTCCACTGACCATATTTTCAACATTAGGCTGCTTGGTTGACTCATGCACCCGCTCCCTTTGTTCCTGCTGGTCATACCGTAGCTCGCGCAACAACCTCTCGATCACGGCTTGTCTTATAGCAAAAACTTCTATAAATGAAGTCTGCCCTTGCGCCTGAGCCGATCGTTTCTACATCGTTTCAGTCAGCGTGTGTGTCTGCGTAACAGTAATTTCCCTTGAGCTCATTTTCTCCTTGATCGTACTCCGCAGCGAACGTCTCACAGAGATCGTCTACCTTCGATCAGTTCCAACTCGATTGCGTAGTTTGCTTTCAAACAGGAAGGCACACACCTCAACCTTGCTGCAATCGTCCAACAAAGATTGTTCGCTCCAGGAGCTTCCTAGCCAGCATTCCCTTGCGTGTGCGTCACACAGCTATGACTAGCTGTGTACGTCTTCCTCCCAACGTTTGAACTGCACAGTGCGAAGCTTCTCAAGTCCAGCTTGCACCGTCTGTCCACACAATGCACACGTTCTCCCGCAACATGCGCCTCCTCAATTGCTCTTCATCAAATCGAACAACAATACGATTGTCCCCAACAATCAAGATTTGTTTCTTGATTTCATCCCCTGAAGGTTACAGCAGACATTTAGTAGTATTCGTTTTTTTCCCAAGGCTCAGCTCCCAGCAACTAGCTATAGAATCTAGAAATTGAATCGTATCCCTCCCCTACAGCCATCCCCACCTATTAATAGGGCCAACCACTACCTAATATAACAACTCAACCAACTACCCCAACAAACTAATAAAAGAAAAGACAAAGATGCCCCTGGAAGTTACATACACAGACAGCCACACCGCCTAACAGTAAATGGACATGAGGATTTAACTTGCTTCGACCAATTGACCTACGAGCACGGGATAGGATCATCACAATTTTACTATGCAAGAAAAGAAATGCAAGAAGTGCAAAGACGGATAACAACACACGCACGCTACAGCATCGATAAACCAACACGTACAAGAATCACGACAAACTGATATGAACAAAAATATGGACCGAAGCCCCCTTACCAGGGCGTAGTCTCACCTGTTGGAGATCCTCCGTGCTTGACGCTGTTCGAAGTCGCCGTCGTGGAGTCCAAGCATCATTGTCTTCCAGGTTCTCACACTAAGAATCATATTGCAGCTTGCCAACACCTCTCCCCCCTCTTGGCCAAGGGCTGAACTAGGGAACCCGCCTCCGGGGTCTCTCCTCTCTCAGTGAACCATAAAACCCCAAAACTAGGTGCTCTCTCCGATGGATCGCCAAACGAAGGCGCGTATCAAAGAATCGAGGAGCCGACATGTAATCAAAGCAAAACAGGTGAGTGCGCATCTAGAAGGACACACATAGGGTGGAGGAGCGCCCAAATGTAACTGTACAAACGACTCGACAGGGACACATGACGAAAAACGATTGACCAACATGAGTGCTACGAAGACCTAGCCGTTGAGAAAGCACACAACCAAAGAAGCAACTCGTTGGATCACAGTGATCAACGACTCTGGTAAAGCCAGGTCAACAGGACTAGCGGGCCAGCACAAGGAAGTAGGCCAGTGAAACAGGCCCAAACGGGAAAGTCTAGGGGTAAGGCCCGACACAATTGAAACAACATATTAAAAATGAATTAAATCATGCAATTAATTAACATTTTCAATGAATCCAAATTTCACAATTCTCTATCTTGGTAATCAAAAAGCATGAACACAATTTAATATGCAACGATACCACATAATCTCTTCATTGCAAATTAAATCCCTACCCCTCATGATGATTATGCACCACCTACGACAATTAATTCGAACATCACAACCTAAATAGGAAACTATTACAGGGTACAACAACGAGTTGCCCCCCTTAACATGCATCAACGTGACACATGTTGCTCAAAATCAATGACATTCTAGAAGTTGCTAGCATGCTCAGAATTTAAATTACTCTAAACCAATTGCACAATTAAACATATACTTGCACTTATTTGAGTCGCCCTCTGTGAAACACGGAAAACAACCAACAATGAACTCAACAATGACAGTGTAACCATGCAAAACAACAAACAACCAACAATGACAGTGTAACCATGCAAAACAACAACAATGAACGCAACAATGACAAAACAACCAACAATGAACCCAACGACAGTGTAACCATGCAAAACAACAACAAGCAAGAGAATAAACTCAACGAGCATAGAAAAAGCAAAACAGTCTCCACCTGAACCCAGAAAAACCAAGGATCGAAACACTTTATCCCGTCGGCTTTAAGCCAAGACATGCCCGCTGAACACCACAATCAGAAAGACTATCAATTCAAGAAACAAAGAAATCCTTAAATAGGGGATCTAAAATCTTCACCTAAGGAGATCACACTTCCTAAACCTATGCCATCATGAGAATTCTTCAACAATAGGGCACCACCGCAAATCACATGTATCCCCATTGGTCCTAGAGACAAGCTCTAAACCGCAAGAAACACTGACGATCCATGTAAAATCAACTATCGATTAAGAAAAAACCACCTTAGTCTATTTTCCTAATGACATTTAAGTACCATCCAACGTCGCTAGAGAGATCCCAACAGAACATCGATGGAGTTCAGTAGTCGTTGAACTTATTAACATGACATTGCCACTCTAAACGCTGCCCAAACTCAATCACAACTCGTAACAGGTCAACACCTGAAGACACCAGCCCCATCCAGGACACAAAACAGAGGAACAAAACCAGGGAGCTAAATATCAACTCAACTCCCAAGGCAAAAGGCAAACACTGGAGACAAGAACAACCAAACATACCCTGCGACCAAACCTCACTGCTAATCAACACTCTCACACACACCAACCTCACACTAACCCCTTCCTACCCCAGAACCAGAGATACAACCAAACAACACCTGCCAAAAGGTCTTGACGGGTTCAAACAGGCAGACAACCAGGGGAAAACCATTAAGGAAACAACAATCAATAATCAGAAGCAAAATCATAGCAAAAAAGTGTAAAAGACCCAACTGAATGAATAATCAAAACAAGCTGCAATCAAGGGCCACACAACAAATCATTTGAAAGCAACAAACAATCGATTTCAAATTTTGAAGACACAAAATTATGCCCAATTTGGCTCTGACACCAACTGTTACGGGCTGTGGTGCGGGGTAGTTAGCATTCAACGACCAAGATTCATTGGGTATAAATTTGGTTTGTTAAAACTCAAAAACATAACCTATACATGCTGTCTATATTTCCAGTTTCATGACAAACTAGTACTCGCCCGTGCATTCACACGGTGTTATAAAACAATGCTTATATTCAATAACAAAATACCATTATTCAAATTTATTAACAAACAATAACGTTGAATATATTTTCCCTATGGGCACAACTTAGTGGTACATAAAATTGGAAAACTGGATAAACTATAGAGACATCATCAATATAGTAGAAAATATTGAAGAAAATTTTCATGGAATAAAAATTTATTTTGAGCATGAAGAATTTAAACCCAATAAGATATTTCTATGATTCGAAGTTAATAATGAACATTACTATTGAATATATTTAAATCACAATTTGATGGTACATAATATTGGAATACATGTGGTGAAAATAGGGATACACCATGAATATAGTCAAAAACATTAACGATAAATTTAAAGGAATGGAATTCTTCCGAGGATAGTGATTTCAATAACATTAATAAACTAAATCTAAAATAAAATTTAAAAAAACATTGGATTGTAAAATGAAATAAAAACTGATAGGAAACTAAAGTAGAATCATATTTTGCAATACAAGTTACACAATTAAGTTGACATCATAAATATAGTAGAAAACATTTACATTAACTTATAAAGAATAAAATTTTAATTTCACTATGAAGAATTCAAACACATTAATGAAAACATCATTCAAATGGTTAATTAAAATTCTTATCATTATGATAATTAATGTTGAGTTGAGGCCATACGATCCTCAAATGGAATACTAAACGAATAACCTATAAAATAAATGATTCCAACACAAAACGTAATATAGTATAGTAAACACATAATACATCACTCAAAGAACATATTGAGAATAGAAAAAAGGGAAATACTAACCCCAAAAAAAAATGTAAACTCACATTTAATGATAAAAAATAAATAATAGATCAAATAAAAACAAAATATCTACTGCTCCAAAATACGCCAAATGATCCCCTATTCCATGATGTTGTATTCCCCCAAATTGTAGCGTGACTCCACCCAGTCACCATGTAGGATCGAGACCTTTCATCCCAACAGTGGAATTGTTCACTGATTTCCTGCCATTGGCATCAACTATATTATAATTATGTGCGACAGTTGGATATAAAATGCATGATAACCTATCTATATTTACCATACATGTTATGGCATCAAATCAAAAAGAGGCAACTTAAAAGAAATAGTATCAGAAGTGGGAGTGAACTGTTAATTACCATTTTTCTGACATGAAGTGGTCATTGAGAAAGATTTACATACAGAAATCATCATTTGAGTTATAGTGATGTAATAAGAGGAAATAAGGTAGAAGCTCATCAGCTACAATTGAAATTTCGGATGGAACATGCACCTGATCCACTCAGCATGCTGTACAACTGTCATGAAAATGAGAAATTGCAGCCTGCACAGACAAAACAATAGTGAATCCAGAATTTAATGGTTATGTGGAATTCATTTATTATGACCCCATAAAAAACATACATATGATAATGAGCACATGCATATGTAGGCTGCCCAGTCTCAATTTTTCTTTCAAAAATGGGGTGACAGTTCACACGCTTGTTCAATCAGAAAATATGTATAATCAGAAATACATTCTAAAACCAGATAAATATAGAAATCAGAAAAACCCAATAGACATGAAAAGGAAATACTTACCCATATTACAGAAAATGTGGTTAGGCCAGGACAAAGCCTTACCTGGACAGCTAACCTGGAAAGCTATAGACAGTGTGCGAATGAAACAACATGAAGGACAAAGCCTAACCTGGAAAGCTATAGACAGTGTCCTGAGTGGAAAATAAATTTAGGCCCATATCATTAGAAAAATGATGAATCTTGGAGGCTATGCATTGTTATAGATGGTGGCCAAACCGCATGCAGCAATGATCCAAAAGTACCTGAAAATACAACAAAGTGTATGTTATAAAATTAAAAATGTAAAATAATGGCAAGAATAAAAAACATGAAATTTACAAAGTAAACAATTTTAATTAAAAATTTAATATACATACCAAATTGATAATCCACATAAAACATCAAACTGAATCTGTTGATTATAGTTTACAACATACCTGTATTATGTTGCGACGGTGGTGAAGGAAGAAGGATGGTATTAAGAGTTGGGCAAGCTTACATAATAGATTGACATATGATTCAGAACAATAATCAAATAAAAAAATAAATCAACATTTAACAATACGAAGGAAAATTAAAATGAATAAGGAAATGGAAATTGATAGGTAGCGGCTAATGTGCCAACCTTATTCTCAATCACATCACTCAATCTGCTGTCAAGACACTTCTCTAACTACTTCATGTGGAAACGATCAAGCCCAAAAGATCCTCCCCTCATTTTTCTATGTTATCTGCTTCTTGGGCATCACCATGTAAAAATCTAGTCATACCACATTTAGATTTAGAGATATAGTAATGGTTGGTATATATGATTTTCACTACACCTATTTAAATAACTCTTACTATAGTAGTGTGATATGACTCTAAAAGAAATGGAGTACACCAACCTGATTACATGGAACTGAAGAGTGGGTTGTTCCAGTTAGTCCAGGTTCCTTGATCATAAAGCACGACATTAAAGTATTTCTCTCATGCTTCATGGGAACCAAAATATAAATAATAGGACGAGGATACATAAAATTAAGAATCACATATCAGCATTTGTTATATTCCAACTCAAATAACATAAGTAATTGACATATTTAAAAACAAAGATAAAACTAATGAATTACTTCCAAAAACATAAATAATGGAAAATATCATGTAAAAAATTACATTAGATATGAATAAATTTCATCATACAATGGTGGATGAAAAGAGATGATGTTCACAGTAGATTTAAAAAATGATTCAAAACATGCTCACAACACTTTCTAAACGGGTCTATAAAACAAAAAGAATGCTTGAAAACACGATCATCCATATCATTCTAAAATCAATCAATCAATCAAGGAAATGAAAAACATAATGAATGCTTTCCAATCAAAATTTTTCCATACCTTCGAGACTACGTCAAATCCTTTATTCACAATATTTACTCATTGTCAATGTTGCACCTCCTTAAAAACATAATGACTGCACATCACATACCTGAGTAAGTAGCATAAGTGACAAAAATATAAGATTGAATTAATTGGAAAAAGATATCATGAGAATTACCTTGAATTTGTGTTACCATTGCATTCAAAAGATGGAGGTGGTGAAAAATAAACCTAAATTAAAGAAAACATGTAAGCACATTTGGAATCATTACAATTATCACGAAACATACAAACAATGTACAAATCATGGATATCATCGAATTTGGTAGAACATGCATCAAAATAAAATGACCAACTGCTCCAAACTATTATATGAAATTAAGCTCATACCTTTCTCAAAATTCCTAGTTTGGAAAATCCCTTCAATCAAAATGTTGTTGTAATAAACTCATGGGGGGGGGTATTCCATAACTTTTTATTTCTCCAAAAACAATAAAAGCATCAGATATTTCATTTCTGAGACAAATATCATAAATAACTACTACAAAATTTAGTTGTTGTTGAATGGAAGAATAAATTACTGGAGAGTGATAATAAATAGTGTGGATAGATGTATAAAATTCATAAAATTTAAAGTATAGACAGGTATGGAAGAACAAATTACTGTATCTGGAACGACCCGTCACAATTTCTTCAAAAACAATAAATGCATCAGACAGTTCATCTCTGAGACACATACCATAAATAACTACTTCAAAATATAGTTGCTATTCAATGGAAGAATAAATTACAGGAGACAACTAAAAAACAGTGCGGACAGATGTATAAAATTCATAAAGTTTAATGTATATACAAGTATGGAAGAACAAATTACTCTGTGGAACAACCCGTCGCAATTTCTTCGAAGGTATAGAAGCGTATTATGTTGACGGATAATGGATTTCCCAGAGAAGCTAAATGACAATCCGGTAATAGTTTTAGGGAGAGTAGCACATTGGTCGGAAGTCATTAGCAGAAAGAGACGGCTACTACAGACGTGGGAGTAGGTCGACTGTGAAGAAATTCCTGACCGGGTTGAAGGGCGTGGAGGATACAACAAAAAACATTTAGTGCGTACCATAGTTATTTACGGCGCATGGCGCACAACGACGACAAGAGCCCCCGGCGCAAAAGCGCACGGCGCGGCGCACGACGCGGCGCATGGCGCGTGACAATATTAACTTGCGGCGCACAAAAGAGGTGTATACATATATCAACAATAACAAATAATAAATTATACAATTTATATATAAAAAACAAAGATTTATGTCAATAATTCATATTCCATACATCAAAAAACAAATGAAGTCAACAATGACATCTACAATTAAATATTAAAAACTATATATCTCAAAAAATCATATATATCAATTCCTGAAATATATTAAAAACCATATATCTCAAAAAACCAAGACGGGAGTAAAAAACCATATATCTCAAAAAAACAACAGGAGTAATTCGAAAAAAAATAAGGGGCGAGCAACATAAATAAAATTGAATTAAAAACAAAAAAAAGTTACTGATTCGCACAGAAAGTGTGCCTGCTCTGGACAACATTGTGTATCTAAGTCGCGGTGGTTGAGGGAGCTCAGCTAAGTTGTGGTCGACTGAGTCACGGCGGTCGAGAGATCTCAGTTTGGTCGTGGCGGTCAATGTGGTCCAACACCGGCTGGGTCGCTATGCTCACGGGAAGAGTGTTGCGTAGAGTCGAAAGGGGAGGTCGTTGTTTGACCTCAAAAGAGGTATTTTCAATCGGGGCGTAAGAGTTGGCAGGTTAAAAAAATACAAAAAAATAAATAAAAAAGGCTCAATGGCGCGCGCTATTGACGCAACATGGCGCGCGCCATTGCGCAATATGGCGCACGCCACAGTGAGCCATCTTAAATGAGCCATGGCGCGACGCACCACTCCCTGGCGCTAGTCATGGCGCAATGGCGCGCCATGGCGCGCGCCATTAATAACTATGGTGCGTACCATAGGAAGACTCGACAGAAATCGTGAGTCGTAGGGAGTTCGACGCGATGGAATGAGGTTACTTTGAAATGAAGGAAGGGTTCGCTCGAAGGAGTAAAATGAAGCACAACGCCGACGTTGCTAGACGGGAACCATTGGACGAGATGAGGAGAATCGATAGGAGGAACCGAAGTTGAAGAGAATCGAAATCTGGAGGAGGACGATGTAGGTGTTATGTGGGTTAGTAGGAAGTCTGGAGGGGTATCGCGACTGTGAATCCTAGAAACCAAATTGGAGGAATCGTAGCCATAGAAGGTTGAGGGCGAGAGCAGATGAAGCGGCGGAGGGAAGTCGTTTGGAACCCTAATCGTATTGGAGGAAAATCCCGAGAGTGGGATGGTGTGGACGGTGGGAACGAAGAAATGGCCGGGGATGGTAAGCGCGATGATTCCGAGGACGATATGCGGGAGGAGATGAGCAGATTCGACCGTCGGTGTATTGATTGGAGCTCTCTCGAAACCCTAAGCGCGGCTGGAGTACCAGGTATAGCAAGCTAGGCGAATGGAAGGAGTCGCGCGGGGAGAAATGCTTGAGGAGGGAGCGCGCGACGGTGTGGGGGTATATTTGGAGGCACCCAGCTTTAGTAAATATAGTAGATGAATCTAATAAACAAGAACAAATTCGTAAAACAAAATTCCAAAACCAGGAATAACTAAATGATTACAACAGCCGTGAACAAATCCCAAGGCAGTGGCATATAGACATCACATAATCATACTAGCAAACAAGATGTTAAACTCCAATTCAAAATTAAAAACTGTACAAACAGTAAACCGTTCCAGTCTAAAGAATAGAATCAGAACATCTCATGTTCAAGTTGTACAAAACCAGAATACAACGGGTCCTCAATACAACAAGAATATCAACCAGCAATCAAAATTCAAGGGCAGCAACAGCTTGCAGCTATGAAATTGAGCAAGACAGACGGCTCAAACAACTTCGAATATCAACTAACAAATTCTAAACAGATTTGAATGAATTCAAGACCGATACAAAAGCGTATGTTCAGCGAATACTAGGCCGAAGAATGCAAGAAGGAAAGTAGTAAATTGACATGTGGATTTAACATGCTTCGGCCAATTGACCTACGTGCACGGTGTAAGATCATCACAGGTTTACTATGCAAGAAAAGAAATACAAGAAGTGCAAAGATGGACAACACACACAGGCTACAACATCGATAAACCAGTATGGACAAGAATCAAGACAAATTGACAGGAATAGAAAACGGGACCGAAGCCCACTTACCAGGCGGTCTCACCTGTCGGAGATCCTCCTTGCTTGACACTGCTTGAAGTCACCGTCGTCGAGTCCAAGCATCATCGTCCTCCAGGTCTCATGCCAAGGATCGTACTGCATGCGAGCTACGCCGAGGATCGTACTGCATGCGAGCTAGAGGAATACCGGGACCTCTCTTTACATGTACCAGTGAATCGCCACGACTCCAGCAGCCATCGACAAACTCCAACAACCAGTCCGAGGTCGAACTCCAGCTTGGTGAACAGGCGAGAATCCGTGGCATCCTCGTCTTCTCCTTCACTGACGAACTGAGGAAGCAGCTCGCTGACACCTCTCCTCTCTCTCCTCCAAGGAAAAGCTGAACTAGGGAACCCGCCTCCAGGGTCTCTCCTCTCCCTCAGCGAACCAGAAAATCCTAGAAACAGGAGCTCTCCCCAACGGAGTGCCAAACGAAGCTGCGTATCAAAGAATCGAGAAGCGGGCATGTAATCAAAGCGGAACAAGCGAGCACGCATTTAGGACACGCGTAGGGTGGAGCACCCAGACGTAACTGCCCAAACGGCTTAGCAGGGACACACGGCTAAAAACGATTGGCCAACTGGAGTGCTATGGAGACCCGACCATTGAGAATGCACAGAACCGAAGAAGCAGCGCCGTTGGATCACACTGATCAACGGCTCAGGTAAAGCCAGGTCAACAGGACAAGCGGGCCAGCACAAGGAAGCAGGCCCAAACAGAAAAGTCCAAGGGTAAGGCCTAACACAATTAAAACAGCATATTAAAACTGAATTAAATCATGCAATTAATTAACAATTTCAGTAAAACCAAATTTCACAGAATCAATAACTCGCTGAACGATGCGTAAAACAAGAGTTTAAATTTATACTCATCTTATTTAGACTGCATTGTTTGTGGGGATTTTTTTTTACTTGAAAGCGTGGTAGGGATCAAGGACAGATGGCTGCAGACAAACTGGAAAAAATGGCGTTGATTAGGAAAGATGGATAAATGACGGATGACTTGATAAATGCCGTCGATGTAACGTCCATGAATTGCTCTATGGTTTATGATAATTGTTGTTTATGTGTTTGACTACATTCTATTCTTCTCATTTTATATTATTTTTTTATGTCTGCTCACATAAAATTCTCCCTTTTCCTGTTCTATTTTATTTATTTGAATTGCTATTTGTTTTATCAAATATACGGTAAGTATCTGTGCAGCAATCTTTTGTATGAACTCCTTATTCCTTCTGCAATCTGCTACATCTCTTTGTGAGTAAAGAAGGCTTCTTTCCTCAGGGCATGGCGTGGACCCTTTTTTCCAACCATGATTGGCTTAGGGCACTGCGAATGACTTCCTATGGATTTTTATTCTACGGCCCTGGTTCTTATGCATGGTACCAGTACCTTGACCATTGTTTGCCAAAACAAACAGTAAAAAACCTGTTGTTAAAGGTATGGATTATTTTTCCTTGATGTTCATGTTTAGCTGTTGTCATGATCCTGCTCCTTCAGTCACAATTTTTTAAAATAAAACCCCACGGGTATCCAATTTATTTTATTTTATTTTATTTTCATTTTTTAAATTATTATTTTATTTTAGCCTATTTTCATGCTGAGATGTTAACCATGCCCATGTCTCATCAGGGTTTGAGTATTGCATACTACAGGGTTTGCCAACGTTTATAACCATGGTAAAGAAACACCCCCTATCATACAAAGCATATTTACTAGCAAACTTCCTATAGTAAAAAAAAAAACTGCTGTAATGTCACACCTGAATGTGTATCACAGCTTTGATGCCTCGAAAAATGATATATCCACCTTATCATTGTTCCACTAAACCTGTCATTGGTAAACATGAAATGCGGCATCATCTGCTTGAAGCTTAGTGAGGAGATATCAAGGTCTCTAGAGTCTCCACTACCCAATTTCAATTTTCTGCCTTAATGGCACTTTCCTCTAGGTTTGGAGTCCCTCACGCCTATCTTACGAATAGCTTTCGTCGTGCCAGGTCCATTTCTTAGGACCTGTCGGTTTTGTCGGTTATGCTCAGATTTTCCCCCTACATTCATGTTGGTTCCTGCCCAGATGCGTCCGTTGTCCGTTTACAAATCCCTGCATAAGCGTGCCCCCAACCTCTGCTGACCCCCTTACCCTGGCGCAATCTAGTCCCCCCCGCCTAGATGTACCTTAGGATCCCTGCCGACACCCCCTACCCAGACGCGCCTCAATCCTTGATGCCTTCTTGTCATGCCCAGACCATCCTCTAGATCCCTACTGACTTGTCTCTGATGGTGGCATGGCTCTTCCTCTTACACTCCAATGATTCTTTTCTGGCCCCTTTATTCCTATTTTTTTTTTTTTTGGTCATTTGGGTTTGTACTCTTTATGGTTGCCTCCAATGAGACTGTGACCAACTCAAAATGATTACCGCATCCTCTGGATTGGTTAATAAGCGTCTCGATTCTTTCAATTTTACTACGTGGAAAAAAGAGAGCTATTGTTTCTTTGAAGGGAATGAGCAGCCATGTTTATCTTGTTAGTTCTCATCCGGAACCCAAGGATCCCCTTTATGCCTCCCAGGAACTTGTGGGCAACAAGATCTTTGTTCTCTTTCTCAATTCGATGGACAAGTTCATCAAGCATGTGGCAAAAAATGTGAATAAGGTCAATAAACTTTGGTACTTGTTGGCTTTGATGTACTTTGAGACTAAAAACTTGTCCAATGCGTCTGATCTTTTTCTTCAGTTTTTTTCCCTTCGTTAGGGTTCCCACTTGATGCCTACCTGCTATTCTGATTGCAAGATGATTGTGGACGAGATCACTGACTTGTGACCTGTTACTCAATCTCCAAAAGAAATGTGCAATCAACATGAGCAATCGTTTATTTTTTCTCTTCTGCAGGGCCTGAACTGGAAGTTATGTACTGCAACGGCAAAGATGCTTGTCAGCTGTATGAATTGAGAGTTTACACACACACACACTTCTCCTTTTATCATTATAAACGTCTTGTTTTAACAGATGTTTGTTTCTTCGATGAACTCGGGCATGGAGATATATTATAAATAAATAATATGCCCCACATCCGAAAAAAACATTATTTTTATTGCTTCATAATAAAATATAACCACTCAAGGACATATACATTCATTATAACTGCTCAAAATAAAACTGGTCAATAAATACAAAAAAATGACCGTGAATACACAAGTTAGAAGTCTCCTGGCTCGTAGTTTCCCATAAATATCATAGCTAGAAGAATCAAGATCACAAGGAAGGAAAACATTAGAATTGAGATATACATTTTCTAAACCCTCTAAAGAAAATTGAAGCAACACATGATATGATTTTGGAGTAGAATATGATAGAATTTATAGGAAGATAAACGGGTCATGCGACTATTGGAAGGGTAAGATAATCATTGAAAATATGATTGTTAGTATAGTAACATGACTATTGAAATAATTAGAAGACCGTTAGGTGATCATTAAGAGTAACCTGCATGTGTTTGTTACAATGCTTGATAGCAACTAGAAATAACGTAATTATTATAAGTAAATAGTAATTATTAATATAAAAATAATAAAGTTTTATTTTTAATCATAAGAAAAATAAATAACAAATTCATTCCAAACACACAAATTTTAATAGGGATGACAATGGGTTGGGTACTCGTGAAATTTGGGATACCCGAACCCTAGTTCGTTTATTTTTACAAAACCTTAACCCTAACCCGTTTATTTTTTAAATTCACCACCCTAACCCTATTATATTTTTAACTACCCATTTAATTACCTCAACTCTTTTAATTATCCAATTAGAAATTCAAATATTTAAATTTTATTTATGAATATAAAGTAAGCATATAAAAAATTTAAGTAAATATATTTTATAATTTTGTCTTCATTTAATAACATGTAGTTAATGAACTAATAATAATTAATTTAAGCGAATTCAAATTTAAAATTTATTTATAAATTCAACATGTACCAGATTCAAAATAAATTAATAAGTTTTTAAAATTTATTGTCATTTAAAAATATATTATTTATTAACTAGAAATAATTTGCATAGCCGGGTTCGGGTTTATGGTACCCTACCCTAACCCTATGGATATCCGTTAAGCACTGCCCTAACCCTATTTAATCGGATCAGGTAATGTCGGGTGCCCGGTTAACGCGTACCCATTGCCATCCCTAAATTTTAATGCCTTTAGAGTTTTTATTTAATAATCAATTGGATTTATTTTCATGAAATGTACTTCAAATTTGGGTTTAGGATGTCGAAATTAGATAAGAGCGACGTTTTGGTAATTTTCATAAATACTAAATTACGAAAGTGAATAGTGAAAGACACTTCATATGCAATATTTTGTATTAATGGAAATTGATTAAATATATGTATTTAATGGTTTCACAAACCTTTATAAATATATAAGTTATGGATGACCTAATATAATATTTCCCACCAATCCATCTTTAAATTTTTTGAATTTTACCCTCCGATCAATTTTAAAGTTTAAAAAATACCCTTTAACAACCCCACAATACCTAGAATTTTCTCTCACATCTCACTTATAAGCACACACATCTTCATCCCATTACTCTCACTTCAAATCCGATTCCCCTCTTAATATCTCTTTTGTTAAATTTTCTCTTTAATTTGGGGAAGTTTGGAGTTGTTTCCAAAGAAGGAAAGCGAAGTGATGTAAGAGTTCATTTCCCTTCTTTCTCTTTCTTATTTGCAAATCTTTTTAGCAACCCTTTTTATATTCAGTTTCTTATTCAATTATTGTTCTATATACATTGTATTTCCAATCATTTCATGTACTATGCATGTGATTATCCCATACCCTCCCCTTATACTCTGTAAGTCAATGATGGTACTAGAATGATACTGGAATAATCCCCATTCTTCTAGTAAAACCCTTTCACGTATTATTATCTAATCTCTAAGTATGTTATGTATTTGTTGTATTATGAATATGATATGTATGAGAGGGGAACTCTCTCTATATCGAACCCATGTATATCTGGTTTATCCTTAAAGGAACCCGAATGAGACTACTTATTAATAAAAGTGTACCTTCAATATTGATGCTGCCGGTATCGAGTTTTCTTTTTCGAGGGGATTTGTGAAGGAGATATGCCCTAAAGGCATATCACACATATAATATAACGCACCATGTGATATGCTATGGGTGAAGTATATTGCATGTTGCGATATACTTTTATGGGGATATGCCGTATATCACGCTGACACATTTCATCTCATTTTTTCCCACGCTACCATCATTATTTTGGCTGCTTTATCATTCAATGGTGTGTTTAAAGTTTGATAATACACAACCTAGCATTTATGGCTTGATTATAATCATTAAGGGAGTTGTAAATTTACTTTGTGAATTTTAAGGGTGTTGAAAAGGAAAAAATAGATTCAAAGTCAACTTGTGAATAAAAATCAAGAAAATATGTGTTTAAGGAAAACCATGTCGTGGTCTTTGCTTATTATGTTGTGGTTTAAGGAATTACAACGTGGTGTGAATCGTGGTTTGGAGGAAATATGTTGAGGCAATTATTGAATGCCACGGGGAGGAAAACTATGTTGTGATTTGACGCACAACATCGTGGTTTGTTGGAAATGGTCGTGGTTTCAATGGCAATTTGAAGACATGTTTTGGTAAAGCTTCCACCTGCTTCAAGGTGAAATTACGTTGTGGTTCCGAATGGCTCTGCGTGAGTTGCTATTTGAAACAGGAAAATGTTGTGATTCTATATCGCAGTTTTGAAGAATTCATATAACCACGATGTGGTCGATTACACCACGCCGTAGTGGTAGTAAAACTTGTGCAAATTTGATTCAGAACGGTTTGTGGATTTTGTGGAAGGGGATCGATTTTACACCGTGATTTTAGGATTGAGCTTTGACTGATAGAACCACATCGTGGTTAGGGATTTAAGATTTAACAATATGAGATTGACGAACGTTCATTGAAAGATTTGGTTTTTGATGAGGCATGGGATTCTAAACTTTCTATTTATGTGTTTAGAGAATTCGTATGATTTTTGTTGAGGTGGTGGTGGTTGAATTCTACAGTTCATATGGAAATAATAATAGATAGCATAATTGATGGAATTATGTGTGAAATTTGAAAATTGAATCGGCATGGAATGATTTGGAAGATGGGAATTGTGGTAAATCTTATGAGAAGTAATTGACATGCAATAACAATGTGAAAAACGGGTAATGATAAGAAGCTCAATTGCTTTGTTTGTGATTATTCATGAAGTGATGATACGCGGGATATGAATTCATATTTGTTTAACCGATTTTATAGACTGTGCTAACTCTTGAATATTGTTGAATGATAAAAGTGAGGTGAGACCGAATACCCAAGATGCCTCTCTAAAGGAGGCTTTGAGGTTATTTTATAATGAATAATAAAGATCACATCAGACCACAAGTTCGATTTGGGATGCAGACTCCAATACTCCTCCTCAAGCTAGATGTACCTAGCTTGAACACATAAAGAAAAACAAAGCAATTAACAGACGCTGCAAACACTCCCCCTCAAGCTGGACATACCTAGCTTGATAACAAAACCAGATGGAACAAAACAAAAGATAAACCGCCATGGTTGCTGCTCCCCCTCAGGGAAGGCGTTGGGAAAGCCGCATAGGCTGGGTCGGTCGATGAAGCCTCGGGAAAGCCACATAGGCGGGCCGGTTGTCTGAGGCGTCGGGAATGCCGCACTGGCGGTGCCAGACGATGGAGCGTCGGGAATGCCGCACTGGCGGTGCCGATCAACGGAGTGCCGGGAAAGCCGCACATATGGGGTGAGGGCTACTTCGAAAAGGAGCAGCGGATGGGGTGCAGGAAGGCTGGCGACGGGGCGCAACACAACAAAGTTTTGCAACACGGAGGGGCTGGTGCACTGGAGGGGTGGCGCACTGGAGGTGGACTGTCACTTTCTTCGCCACCACCTCAAGCACAACCGTGTCACCTAGATCAGCTTGCCGACATCTTCACCAAAGACCTCCCAGGGGTTCGCCTGACCTCGCTCAGTTCCAAGCTGGGCATCAACAGCATCTGCGACCCAGCTTGGGGGGAAGTGTGTATGGTCTTGTCTGATGTCATTTTTTTTTTGTAGGACTTGTGGTCCAAGCTGGACATGTCAAGCTTGAGGGGGAGTGTTAAAACCCCGTTTTTATTATTCTGGGTATTTCTGAGTCTCACATCAGAATACTCTATCATGTATTTCTTTTTCTCAATCTATAAAAAAGGTCTCCGTCTCACCTTAAGGTTAGGAGAATTCATCTTCTACAAGTCTAAATACCCTGCTTGATGTAGTTTTTGTAAACGCTTCTCATTTACATGACCAAGACTGAAGTGCCATAGGTGGATGTTATATGAGTCATGTTTATTGGTTTTGTCATTGATTGTCAGTGTCGGGTTTTCGAGTTCAAGTATATTTAAGCCATTTTTAAGATGCGTCATACCATAACACATGTTATTCTTATAAAAGAGACTTTATTTCCAAACTTGAAATATAATCCTATGGTGTCCTGACTTGGCACTAAGATTATGTTTCTAGTTACTAAAGGTATATAATAACAATTATTCAATACAAGAACCAAACCACTGGGCAAAGTAAGGCGATAATGTAACATCCTGTTACTATTTTCAAGTATTCTTTAACCCCTCTTTTTTGTTCATGTTTTTGTTGGGGTTCATCTCAGGTTTCGGGAAAAAAGTTTTTTTTTTTTTGAAAATTTCTGGGTTGTGTTCGGTTCGCCTAAACCGTGCACCCCCTCAATTGAAACCGTGCAAACCCAAATAGTGGAGGTTTGCACGGTTGACGCACGGTTTGACAAACCGTGCGCCCACCTAGTAGAAACCGTGCACCTTGGCAAAAAGGGGCGCACAATTTGTCTAACCGTGCGACCCTTTCCAGCTAACCGCATGTACGAAATTTAATTAATCCGACAATTAATTTTTAACCCCTGAAACCCTCGGTTTAAGTGCCCGATGTGCCTGTACGACCCTAATACGATTTCTCCTTCCTTGTAGGCTCTCAAGAGGTGATTTTGGCCCCTTTACACCCCTCTAGAAGCGAATTGAAGCTAGGCGAACTACGTTCGATCTCATCTCGGTTAGGCTTCTTCTCTCGTTTTCTATCTCTCGCTCTTTTTTCTCTCCTCCCCTAGAGTTTTATAGATCTCCGTGTTGTTGGATGATCTAATATAAGTTGTTTTAGATCTTGAATCTAGGTTTGATTCTTGGATCTCTTTTGCCGACGTTCTTTGTTGGAGTTGCCCGTTGCGGGTGTTGTGTTCGTGATCCCGTGATATTTGGTAGGTGATTCCATTTATGTTGGCCAATTGATCTAACCTAGAATTCTTTAATTGTTTTATTCGCTTTCAATTAAATTGTGACAACCCAATTCGGTTTGGATTGGGGTTTTGAATTGATCTAACATAAAATTGGGAAAAACCCCCCAGTTCTCGTGAATTGGGGTGTGATTTGGATTTTGATGAAATTGATGGAAAATTGTGAAATTTAAATCATGGAATTTAGATTGTGAAATTGATTTGGAAAGAATTGATTTGAAATTGTATTTGGGAAAAATGACTTAAAATGGTTTTGATAGATTCCCATTGGTTTTATCTTGGAAAAAGACATGATTTGATTAAAAACCTGTGTATTGGTTTTTAAAGAGAAATTGACATATCGAAAAGGAAAAATGGGTTGAATTGTATTTTTAACAATTTTGAAATAAATTGCCCATTATTGTTTGTTGTTAGAGCGCATGCAAGCGCAGGTAGTTGGTGAGTTATTGAGATAACACTCTTTTGACGTTTTACAATTGAAACAAAACCTAGTGCAGCAGGTCACATCCCCGATGGGTTGGTGATGAGTCCTCTTTGACCAGTGTTTAAGGGACATATGCATACACATATTGTCGTGATTCACCTTGGAGTGTGTGAGGATCCCGTATCCTGGAACTATCGTATCTCTTGGCAGATGACCATGTTGCTCGCTTGTGATTGTTTTGATATATGTGTCATTGTTTGTAAATAGTTTTACAGATGCCTTGTGAATTTATATAAAATGTTTATTAAGCCATTTGTTTAAAGTATTTCCATCAATTGAAATGTAAAACATGATTTGTTTTAAATACGCCTTTGAACTGCCATGTATGTTTATTTAAAATTGAAAGCTTTATTTGGTTAATTAATATGACATCATATTATGGAATCCTTGGTGAGACCCTATCGGGCTTTTAGCTCACACTCTACCCGTGCCTTTGGGTGTTTGTAGATTATCTTCTTTCAGATTCGAGCAAGGGCAAAGCACCACTTGGTGGTGGTTCTGGTTGTTGATCCTTGGTCTTGGAGAGTTGTGTCGGTTGGGACTCGGGTTATCTATCCTGTTTTCTGGTACTTTGTGGTTATACTTTGGGTTGTTTATGCATGTTTGACTTCTGGTACAATCCTCCCTGTGGAGTTTCCTTTTTGTGCATACTGACTTGTATCTCTTGCTTCCGTTTTGTTTGTGGTAAATTCGTTCTCACTTTTATTGTATGATGTCAGGTGCTTGTCGCCAACCTGTGGGGATTGGGAACACTCTTCGGGCTATGTTAGGACCGACCTGGTTATCAGGGTACCAGGGTATCTGGGCTGGTTCGTGACAAATTGATATCAGAGCTCTAGGTTAAGCTTCTTTAATTGATGTCAGTATGCATCTGTGTAATCTTGTCGGGACATACGAGGTAGTTGCGAGTGAGTGTCTGACCAGCTCTCACCATAATGAGCCTTAAGTCATCAGGGGTGGTTTGAGAGTGACGTCTTGAGGATTAGTTCATGTCTTTTCCCTGCTTTTGATTTGGATAGATTGAAGTCCAAATCTTGTTTATCTATCCGTTGGGATTAATTTCCCTTGTTGCTCTGTTTGAGTGTAAATCTGATATCTTCAATGTTGTCTGCTGATGTTGTGTAGTATAATGCCTCTGAGAAGACGTGTGAATCGCATCCAAGAGGAAGCTGCTGATGAACCACAACGAGCAAATCTTCTTGTGAACCCGAGTCTGGTAAAGGTGATTGTGTGTACCGTCCAAGCTCTGGAACATGCACCACCACTAGTTCCCGTTCAGGCTCCAGTTATGGAACCTTGAGGGATGTTCTAAGGAATCGTGCTCAGGAGTTCCTTAGCCAGAAGCCACCAGCGTTCAAGGGCTCAAATGATCCTAAAGTGGCTAAGGAATGGTTGAGCAGGATTGAGCGTCTGTTTGAGTTTTTGGAGACACCTGATGAAATAAAGGTGAAGTGTGTCACTTTCATGCTGGAGAGACCTAGCAGGAGATGGTGGGACACGATGGCGACGACAAAAAAACATGAGAGCTTAGAGTGGAAAGACTTCAAGGCTCTTTTTATCACGACCCGTACTCGGGGCCCGTGTCGTGACTACCCCAAGTCCGTCTTCCATAGGTCAGGGGCTGGCGACTAACACCAAGGCGTAATTCCCGATAAAAAGGGAAGACATTGCCTTTGTAAAGTAAACAAACACCACAGAGCAAGCAAGCAGAAACAAACACTAAGTAAAGCTTGGTACAATAGTAAGTGCGGAAAAGTAAGTGGGTCAGAATACAAACTCAAACTGAAAGTAAAGTACAACTGAAAAAGGGAGTACAACAACTGAAAAGTAAAGCCGCTACGGCGAGCCTTCCACTGGTACTCCCACCTGAAGGGTGGGTACAGATAGCCTCCACAGCTCCTCAGGTCCAGCCGTCCGTTCCGAGTACGTCCCGCCCAGTGGTCCACCTCCAGGTACCGACCTGCTCCGCAAGCCTCAACCACGATCAGCGCTGTCCGTCGTCTGCAACCAACACAACGTAGTGCGGGCATAGCCCGTGCAGGGGTGAGTACAAGCTACTCAGTAGGGACCCCGAGACCCCTGAAGGTCTCCCAGAATCCACAAAGGATAATCCACAAAGGAAAGATACAATCACGAAGTAACATCCGACACTACTTAGGTATATGCCCATACATATACCTAAGTCATCAATTCCAGTTCGGCTCCAACATCCGAGCCCAAGTTCGATCACGTCCACACAGGTAGCACAACACAATCCACATAGGAAAACAAATCAATCTTATCGAAGATAATGATTGAAAGTCAAGATTCAGCTCACACAGGTATACTTCTTCGTAAGACGATAGAGATGATCAGATGTAGCCACTGATTTATCTAAGCCGTCGGACCCACACAGGATCGTTAGGTACTAACCCCCGCAATGACCCACAAAGGATCGATAGGTATAACCCCCGCAATGACCCACAAAAGATCGATAGGTACTAACCCCCGCAATGACCCACACAGGATCTGACCCACACAGGATCGGTAGGCGCTGACCCACACAGGATCGGTAGGCGCTGGCCCACACAGGACCGCTGAGCGCTGACCCACACAGGATCGGTAGCACTGATCCACGTAGATCGCTGAGTGCTGTAGTCGTCGTCGTCGAATCCACAGAGGATTTCTGTACTGTCTTCATCGTCGTCGTAGTCGCAGCCAGCTCTAGGGTTCCCGCACACAACAAGTTCGTTCGGGAGGATTCGCTCCACGAGCCGAAGGGCTGATACATCAACTGACACGTAGTCCAGAGTTGATGTATCCAAAAGTTCCGTATCGTCAACAGGAACTCAACGTCACAGACGGCGCGTCAATCGGACGCCCGGTCTGAGAGTTATTGGTTTTTTCGTCCCAGGGGCCCGGTTGGGTTTTAAGTCAAAACCAACCTGACTGTATTCCAATTGCGTCCAAACCTCGAGCGGAGTAAGTCAAAAGTCCGTCTCACTAAGAAGAATCCATCAAAGTCGACGGCACGTCAATCGGACGTCCGAAGCTCAAGTTATAAGCGTTTCCGCTCCGAGGGCCCGATTGGTTTCGTGTACGAACCAACCCGGCCGAACCCAAATTTCTCCGAAACCTTGAGTGTAATATACCGAAACGACCGTCTCGATCGAAGGATCGCATCGCAGCTGACGGTGCGTCGATCGGAGGTCTGCAGCCCAAGTTATGGGCAAAAGACCGTGAGAGGTCCGGAATTTGGGGGTTCGGGCCCGGTCCGACCCAGCCTGGTACCCCCTGGGTCGGCCCGAACCGGGTCGACCTGACCCGGGTCCGAGTCCGGCCCGCTTGGGTGCGGCCCGGCCCGGCCTGCGCGGCCCGGCCCGACCTGGGCGCGGCCCGGCCCGGCCTGGGCGGCCCGGCCTGGGCGCGCTCGGCCTGGCTAGGTGGCCAGGCGGCCAAGTGGCTCGGCCGTAACGGCCGGGCGTAGGGGGTGCGGGGGGGCGCGCTGCCCCCCGCCAGTTCGAAACTGCGGCCCCCATGAGGGGGGCCGCTCTTGCTGGCCAGCCGGTGGTTATGACCCCCGACGCTTCTCGGAAGCCGGCCGGCCCGGCTGGCCGACCGTGCTGCTGCCGCGGGACCCCACGGTCCCGCCCTCCTGCTCCGACGCTGGCGGCCAGAAACCGGCCGCCGCTCCCTGCTCTGCCGCTGCCCCGCTCCGGCCGCGGTGCTTTTGTGTTTCTCCGGCGCGGCGCCGTCGCGCCGCGCCTTGTTCGACTTCAACGGCGCGACGCGACGACGCCGCGCTTCTTCGCCCAAACTCATAGCTTCCACGCGGTGCAACGACACCGCGCCACCTTACACGTGCCGCAACAAAAATCAACAACCAAGGGGGGAGGAGGGTCGGTCGTGTTCGTGCAGTCCGACCTCCTCCCGTTATTGTGATATCAGGCGGCTCAAAATGAAATGAAGAAAGGCGACGAAAGTAATCACGAACAAACAATTAAAATAAACCCCCACCTCGAGCGTAGTCGTCGAACGAGGTTGTCGCGGAAAGGGACATCGCAGAATTGATCGTCGTGGAAGAAGGCGGATCGTCGCGTCGCGGAGGAAATGTGTCTTTCTTCCTTTGACGCGGAAAGAAGGAACGAGGTGATGCGCGTCGGGTCGTCGATCTCTGAGGAAGGCGTCTCTCACCGTCGTCCGTCGTCGGAGGTCGGCGTTCTTCGCGTTCTTCGCCGAGGATGAAGAACTTCAAGACTTCAAGCAAATTCTCCCAAGCCTCTCACAACCCAACAACTCTAATAAAATAAGAGTTTGTCTTATTTTATTTCTCAAGTTATGCGTTTTAAAATTCAAAAACGAATCAAACAATTAATTGAATTAATTGCAACGTTTAAACCGCTCAATTTAATAGAGGCGTTTTATAAACAGATAAACGCAAGGGTTGACTTCCACTTAAAAGGGGTGCGGGTGCGTTACCTTATTAAAAGAGGGGGGTGAAGAAAAGAAACGGTGGGGCTCGTGTGGGCCCCACCTCACAAATATCCTACCTAGTGGGTAGGATATTGTGGGTCTCACTCCAATCACTTAGCTTAGGTTAAACAACTTTAAGTAAAATAAAAATTGGTCGCACCATTTTTATTTTATTCCTTTACTTAACCCAAAAATTTAAAAACCACACCCGAGCAAGCGCAACTCCAGAAAAGGTGTTTCTAAGCAATTACCGGCGTTGCGATTCCATCGGTGCCCTCAGAATTCGATTCCGAGCACCGGTTCAAAAGTTAGAAAAACCCGCTCGTTCGTTCACTGAACGTACCCGAGCTAAACTTTGGAAAATGATTCCGAGCATACCGGGCCTCAGAATCAGGTGCCGTCAGAAACTGCGTTCTTGTAAAATTCCAAAGAAAATTAAGAAAAAATTTCCCTTGAAATTTACGGGTCTTTACATTACTCTCACCTCAGGGCTTTACGTCCCCGTAAAGATACATCAAAAACTAGGGAAACAAATGTGGGTACTGAGCACGCATCTGAGCCTCCCGCTCCCAAGTGCTCTCCTGGAGGTTCCCGTGCTGTCATCTGATGCGCACTAGAGGAATCGACCGTCCACGTAGGACCCGCTCCTGTCGATCCTCAATCTCCACCGGGACCTCCGCAAAAGTCGCTCCATCATCAATATCCAGCTCCCCATGGTCAATGATATGTGTTGGGTCGTGCACGTATCTCCTCAGCTGGGATACGTGGAAGACGTCGTGCACCCGGTGCAACTGAGGTGGTAGAGCCAGGCGATAAGCCACCTCACCAATCCTGCTGAGGACCTGGAATGGTCCGATGAAGCGCGGAGACAACTTGCCGCCTCGGCCAAATCTCCGTAATCCACGTCGAGATGAGACCCACAAGAAGACGTGGTCGCCATCCTCGAACTCCAGTGGCCTCCGCCTCCTGTCAGCATAAGACTTCTGCCGGCTCTGAGCTGTCCTCATCCGCTCCTGGATGACCTGGACTTTCTCTGTCGTGGCCTGGACCATCTCCGGTCCCACAAGTGCTGACTCCCCAGGGTCTGTCCAGCACAGAGGTGATCTGCAAGGTCGGCCGTACAACGCCTCGTAAGGTGTCATCCCGATGGTGGAGTGGTAGCTGTTGTTGTACGCGAACTCCACCAAGGGTAGGTGGTCCTCCCAGCTGCGACCAAAGTCGAGGACACATGCGCGGAGCATGTCCTCGAGAGTCTGAATGGTCCTCTCCGTCTGACCATCTGTCTGGGGGTGAAAGGCGGTGCTCAGACGTAGCTGCGTCCCGAATGCCTCCTGCAACCCCTTCCAAAGCCGGGAAGTAAAGCGAGCATCTCGATCGGAGACGATAGATGATGGCACACCATGAAGCCGTACAATCTCCTGAACGTAGAGACGTCCCAAGCTCTCCACTGAGCTCTTCTCTCTGATGGGTAAGAAGTGAGCCGACTTGGTGAGTCGGTCGACAATCACCCAAATGGAGTCGTGACCTCTGGAAGTGCGTGGCAGTCCAGTCATGAAGTCCATAGATATGTCGTCCCACTTCCACTTCGGGACCTCCAAGGGCTGTACCAAGTCTACTGGTACCTGGTGCTCTGCCTTCACCTGCTGGCAGGTGAGGCATCGAGAAACGATCTCAGCCACAACCTTCTTCATGCCCGACCACCAGTGCTGCCGTCTGAGATCCTGGTACATCTTCGCCACTCCAGGATTACCGCCAAAGGGGAAGTGTGAAACTCTCTCAGCACCTCCTCCCGTAAAGCAACTGGTACCAAGGTACGTCCTCTGAAAAGGACGTCATGCTCTCCTCCTAAAGAGAAACCATCAGGTGTCTGTCCTGAGGATATCTGCGCACGCCGCATCTCATAGTCGACGTCCCCACGCTGTGCCTCTCTGACCCGCTGCAGTAGTGGAGGAGTGACTGTGAGTGACTGAAGAAAGGTTGCTTCATCCTTATCCACGAACGATATCTGCAAAGCGGCTAGCTGCTCTGTCGCCTCCCCAAGTAGCTGAATACCCGTCCTCCTGCTGAGAGCATCGGCTACTACGTTCCCCTTTCCAGGAGTATAGACTATCTCAAAGTCATAGTCCTGGAGGAACTCGAGCCATTGCCGTTGTCTCAGGTTCAGGTCCTTCTGCGAGAAGATGTACCTGAGACTCTGATGGTCAGAATAGACTGTAAAGCGCTCGCCCATCAGATAGTGTCGATACGTCTTCAGAGCGAAGACCACTGCTGCTAACTCCAGGTCATGGGTAGCGTAGTTCTGCTCATGCTGCCTCAACTGTCGTGATCCATAGGCGATCACGACCCGCTCCTGTATCAGGACACATCCGAGTCCGGTCTCTGATGCATCGCAGTAAACTACGTACCCAACTCCCTCCTCCGGTAGCCTCAAGATAGGCGCGCTGGTCAATCTTTGTCTCGGCTCCTGGAAGCTCTGCTGACATCCGTCTGACCACACAAAGGGTTTCCCCTTCTTCGTCAAAGCTGAGAGTGGTGCCGCAACTCTGGAGAAGTCTGACACAAATCTCCAGTAGTACCCAGCTAGACCCAAGAAACTCCGCACCTCCGTCACGCTCCCGGGTGGCTCCCAAGCTAGCACTGCCTCGATCTTCGCAGGATCCACCGCAACTCCCGCCTCAAAGATGGCGTGTCCCAAGAAGTGGACCTCACGTATCCAGAACCGACACTTCGAGAGCTTGCCATAAAGCTGGTGCTCTCGGAGTGTGTCTACTACAACCCGCAAGTGGTAGGCATGCTCCTCCTCAGTGGTCGAGTATATCAAAATGTCGTCAATGAAGACCACGACAAATCGATCGAGGTATGGCTGAAAGATCCTGTTCATGAGGCCCATGAACACTGCTGGAGCATTGGTCACGCCGAAAGGCATAACCAAAAACTCATAGTGGCCATACCGACATCTGAAGGCCGTCTTCTGCACGTCCTCGTCCCGAACTCTGAGCTGATGATAGCCTGACCTGAGGTCTATCTTTGAGAACCACCGTGCTCCCTTGAGCTGATCGAAGAGGTCGTCAATCCTCGGTAGCGGATACTTGTTCCTCACGGTCACCTGGTTCAGACGACGATAGTCGACACAAAGTCGCAAGCTCCCGTCCGCCTTCTTGGCGAACAATATCGGGGAAGCCCAGGGTGAAACACCGGGTCGGATGAATCCCTTGCCCTGCAAGTCCTCCAACTGTACCCGTAGCTCTCGAAGCTCGGCGGGAGCCATCCGATATGCTGGGGTGGATATCGGGGCTGTCCCGGGGTACATATCAATATAAAAGTCTACCTCTCTGCGAGGAGGTAGTCCTGGAACGTCGTCGGGGAAAACGTCCGCATACTGATCCACCACTGCAGGAAAACCAGGACTCCGCACATCAACTGCTCCTAGGATGAGGCTAGCCAACAGATGAGTGATGGGCTGTCCTCTCCTCTGCGAGAGTCCATCCTGTGCTGCGAAGGCTCCCTTCTCGCCGGTGAAGGTGAACCTGCTCCCGTCGGTGCGTACACACCGCACCTTGCGCCTAATACAGTCGATCTGAGCATGGACTGTAGATAACCAATCCATGCCCAAGATGACGTCGTAAGACCTCGACGCCGCTACAAGAAGATCCCAGCCGAAGCTCTCGCCTCCTAGAGTAAGCTCACACTGCCGGCACCAGTGCGTAATCGTCGAGTCTGCTCCCGTAGGAGTCTCTAGCCGTAAGGATCGAGCCAACGGCTCCATCGGAATCTCCGAGCTCCGAACGAGGGCAGCGGCTATGAAAGAATGACTCGCTCCTGTGTCTATAAGAACTGCAACAAGGGTGGAATAGACACAGATAGTACCTCGAATCATCTCGGGCGCGCCGTGGTCGTAGGCCTCCGCTGCCTGAAGCTGTGTCTGTCTCTGCCCGCCAGCTCCTTGTGGTCGGGGTGGACCTCCTGGTGGTGGTGGTGATAGAGCCTCAAAGCGTCGCCCACCACCTGCTGCTCGGCCAGCTCCTCTGCCTCGTCCGCCTGCTCCCTGCGGACCGTCACGGTCGACCCTCTGCCTCTGCCTGGGTGGTCCCTCAACCGTCTGCTGCTCCTCCTCACGGCGGGTCGGGCAGTCACGAGCCATGTGGCCCTGCCCGCCGCATGCGTAGCACTGCCTGCCTCTCGAAAGACCGGCTCTGCGCTGTGTGCCCCGCACCACTGAGCCAGTGTCCTGAGGTCGTCCGCCTGAGGGTCTGGTCCGTCTGGACCCATGTGTCATCCGTCGACTGCCAGCTGCAGAAGATTCTGCTACGTGCCGCCCTGCGGTAGGTCTCGCTGCTGGTGTAGACTCAGCAAGAAAGCTCTCGATGAGAAGGGCTCGCTCCAGTACCCCTGCCTGTGTCGGAATGCTGAGGGAGATCAGCGATGCCCTGATCTCCTGCCTCAATCCCTGCTCGAAGGTCCGAGCCCGGAAGAATGGGTCCCGTACCATGTCCGTCGAATAACGCGAGAGATCGGTAAATCTCGTCGAGTACTGGGCGACCGTCAAGCTGCCCTGCCGCAGCTGTAGAAGCTCCTGGATGCGCACCGCACGGAGGGTGGCTGGAACGAACTCCGAGCGGAAGAGACTCTCAAAGTCCGTCCAGAGGAGAGATGTCTCGTCGTGCACCTGGAGCATCAAGCTCCACCATCTGCCTGCTGCCGCGTGCAGGAGGCTCGCTGCGAGGATCACCATGAGGTCAGCTGGTGTCCTCATCAACCTGAAAACTCGTACAACTGCCTCCAGCCAATCCTCGACTGCCTGAGGGTCCATCTCCCCGCGGAACCTGGGCGGTCGCTGACGCTGAAACTCGTGCAGTGCACTAAGGCGACGTGCATCGTCAGCGGCTGGGGCTGGTAGCATCGATGGCTTGACGGGTAGAGGTACCGCCGGTGCCTCTGCTGTCAAAGGGCCCTGTACCGAGGCCTCGTCGCTCGGTGGGCTGTCGTTCCGCACAACGTTCGGAACCCTAGCTGACTGCCGTCGTGGGGTCATCCTAAAAAGAGACAGGTGCGCCACGTTCAGAACAGTATACCTGGTGAGCTGACATAAAGTAATCACAAAGAAAACTTGAAACACACATGCAATCAATGTTTTCGTGCATTAAGTCGGAAATCAGAAGTCAGGGTCCTGATGTACGGATACGTCGGCCGCCGTACCAACACTGGACTCCCTGGACTGATAACCACACTCAATACTCTTAACACTATTACTTCACATAGAAAAAGATCAGAGTCCTGAGTTCTGCGGTAGAACCGAACCTCCCTCTGATACCAATTTGTCACGACTCGTCGTCGGGGCCCGTGCCGTGACTACCCCAAGCTGGGTCGTGAATGCTGTGGATGCTCAACTTGGTGCATAAAAAATCCAATCAAGCTCCCGACAAGCCTTTGGTGAAGATGTCGGTAAACTGATGAGTTGTTGGAATGTAGCTAAAACTGATATGTTTTTCCTCTAGGTGATGGCGAAGAAAGTGTCAGTCAATCACAATATGCTTTGTGCATTCATTAAAAACTAGATTAGAAACAATCTTCATGGCCGCCTGATTATCACACCAAATTGGAGCAGAATTCTGTGGTGGGAAACCAAATTCACAAAGAAGGTGACGAACCCATAGAATTTCAGTAGTGACTGTGACCATCGCACGATATTCAGATTCAGCGCTGGATCTGGAGATGACAGTTTGTTTCTTGCTTCGCCAGGAAATTAAGTTATCAGTCAGAAAAACTGCAAACCCAGAAGTAGATTTTCGAGTAGATAAACAGCTAGTGTAGTCGGCATCACGGAAGGCCTAAATGTCCAGATGATCGTGATGTGAATAACGAAGACCACGGACAATGTCTTTCTTAATGTATTTGACAATACGAAGGACAATGTTCTATTGAGATTTTGTCGGATGTTCCATGAATTGACTGACATTGCTGACGATGTAGACAATATCCAGACGAGTCATGGTAAAATAATTGAGTTTTCCCACAAGATGACGATATCTATCCGGATGAGAATATGGGTCAGTTGCAGCATGGAGGGACCGTTCCTCTTGTTCAAGAGGAGTGTCAATGTCAGTTGCTTGAAACAAAATAGCATCCTGCAAGATATACAATGCATATTTTTGTTGTGAAAGGACGAAGGACCCAGGTCTTTGGTATGAAACTATCGTTGAAGATAAGCTTTGAGATGGGTAATGGCACGTGAATCGCTACCAGTAATAATGATATCATCAACATACAAAACCAATATGATGCAGCCAACAAATGTTTTTCAATAGTAAACAGTGTGATCCTTCATACTCTGAGATAGACCAAAGGTAGTGATGACGATGCAAAATCTTCCAAACCACGCACGAGAAGACTGATTGAGCCCATAAAGAGACCGACGAAGCCGACAGACATGAGAACCGGTCCCTAAGGCAAGGAAGTTAAGAGGTTGTTGTGAATATATTTTTTCTTCAAGAAAACCACGAAGAAACACATTCTTGACATCAAGTTGATGATGAGGCTAATTATGAGAACCTGCAAGAGAAATAGATAATCGAACAGAGGCTATTTTAACAACTGGAGAGAATGTATCAAAATAATCAACACTATATGTCTGAGCGAAGGCTTTTGCCACGAGACGGGCTTTAAGACGATGAATAGTACCACCGGTATTTAGATGGACCGAATAAATCCATTTACTTCCAACTGTTGGATTGGTGTAGCATGATCTGGTTGGGTTGAATGCTTGTGGCCCGTACTACGCACCGACTCTCAACTTTCGCGGGTCGAGCTTCGCGGTGAGCTCATTGGGGGTTGCAGGGGGAAACACGCCCCTGCTCCGGGGGCCGAAGGTTCCCGGCCCAATTTTTCGGGGGCTGTAGCATCTTTGACCACTGTAGCAGAGTTGACCGACCGACACCGACAGAGCATTGTAGCAGTGCATACTTTGGAGTCAACTTTACTGTAGTGTTTTGGACTTTCAGCCGGCAGCCACTGTAGCACTTTTGACTTGAGTGACCGCCTTTCACTGTAGCTACGCGGACTTCCTGTGCAGTTGGTGGAACAGTGGATTGTTTTCTCCATTTGTAGCCCATTTCGGGCTAGGGTTTCGTAGTTAGAAAACTCTGAGATAAACTCTTATAAATTGTGCTCCGGATTTTAGTGAAGTTATTCCGTCTCTCTGTGGATGTAGGGATTATTCCCGAACCACGTAAATCCTTGCGTTCTTGTTTTTTTTTTCCTTTTACTCTTCTGTGTTTCACCATTTCTGTCGCTGTAACTCCCGACGTCTCCGCATCACCAACCATCTGTTTACCTGCCGGAAGGGTGACCAGATACCAGGTGTAATTGTCGTCTCAGGCCTGTAATTCATCCCGCATTGCTTGAAGCCAACCAGAGTGAGAATTAGCCTTAGCAAACGTATGAGGAACAAATATCATCTCCAGAGGGGAGAAACTTTTGTATGAAGTTGTGTAGAGAGGATTATTCTGGCAAGAGCGGCTTCCTTTCCGCAATGCAATCGGCAAGTCATCGGTGCCCATAGCAGGAGCGACGGACGAAGTCGGGGGAATGGTGTCCTCAGTTTGGGCAGGGGACATGTTTGATGGACGACGAGAGTAGACAAAACCAAAGCGAAGATCATCTGATTGGGTCAATGGAGGCAGAGGGGGGTGGATGGTGAGAGGAAGACAATCATTGATGGTGGTATCAGGATGAGGAGAGGGTGGAGAGGATAACAATGAAGAGTTCTCAATGAATGAGATATCAGTGAAGATGATATAACACTCTAAGTCAGGAGAGAAACAACCGTAGCCGTGTTGGGTACGATAGTAGCCCAAAAAGATGCAAAGGAAGATCTATGAGGAAAATTTAGAGAGACGGGGACGAGTGTCACGAACATAACAAAGACAACCAAACCCACGAAGTGGAATAAGGTGAGGATGGAACACAAAACATTTTTTAGTTGTGCTTTTAAATCCACAAAACATTCACCCACAAATGACAAATTAACAGATATAAACTCATGAGGCGCTTGGTAGGGTTTTACAGTTTGTAGTTCTTGATGTTGGATTACCTGAAATATAACCAGGGGCTGTTTTTTTAGGTTCACGACTTTTTGTATATATTTATCCCAATAATTTAATAACGGCATTAGGTTTTGCTCCCATCCTGTCCCTAATATCACTGGCACAATAAAATTAAATGACAGATGATAAACAGAAATAATAAACAAAAAGCCTACAGCAGATTTGCTAAACAAGATGTTATTATAACTCCACTCCTTGCAGGTATTGTTAAATCAAATTGTTCTCGGTCCATCTGTAATAGCTGTTGTTTTTGCATGGAATAATTTGTGGCAAGGGAAGCTTTTGCAACTTCCAGAGAAGTACCGGAAAGATGCCCTTTCCACCCTATTTTATGGTAAAAACGTATTTTTACTTGCATTCTTTACGTTCAACTGATATATTGGTGTAATATTTGCGAACTATTGAGTTTTTTCCCCCTTGTCTGCAGGGTTTAAGTTCTGGATTCCTGTCAGTGCACTGAATTTTTGGTATATATTTCTTATCTATCTCCCTGAAGCACTAATGATTGTTTCATAAACAGAAGTTTCTCCCTGGATACAAATTTTTTGAAATAGATATGGTTTCTCTTATTAAATTATTGCGGCAAAGTAGTGGTAAAAGAAAACACATCCACTCCAATTCTTTGGCAACAGGACAGCAATATATTTTTGTAAATTCAGAAATCCCCCCTCATTCCTCAAGGTGAGGAGAGGGCCTGCATTTATAGAAAAGAAAGAGGAAGTTACAAGGGAAGTTACAAAGAAAGTGGGGCAGGAAGTTACAAAGGAAGTGGGGCAGGAAGTTACACATACTCCAACACTCCCCCTCAAGCTAGGTGTACCTAGTTTGGACACATAATGAAAAAACAACGCAAGCAAACAAGCTGCAAACACTCCCCCTCAAGCTGGACATACCCAACTTGATGACAAAACAAGACGAAAACAGAAGAAACAGAAATAATAAAATCGTTGATGATGCTGCTCCCCCTCAAGATTGTAATGTGATGCCGCTGAAAATGATGGGTCATCACCGGAAAAGTGCGGGGCCGGACAACAGAGCGCCGGGAAATCCACACTGGCGGGTCGGTCGTCAGAGCGTCGGGAAAATCTGCACTACGGGCCGGTCGTCAGAGCGCCGGGAAAACTGTAATGTTGGGCCGATCGTCAAAGCGCCAGGAATCCGCTCGGGAGGGCCAGTCGTCAAAGTGTTGAGGAAGCCGCAATGGCGGTGCCGGTCGTCGAAGCGCTGGGAAATCCGCTGTGGCGGTGCCGGTCGTCGAAGCGCCGGGAAATCCGCTGGAGGAGGCCGGCATGGAGGGAGCAGTTGAGCAGAGGTGGTACGGGAGGCCGGCAGGGCTGGAAACCGACTGCTGGAGGAGCCGGCAGGGATGGAGGCCGACTGTCGAAGGGAGGCCGCCGGGCAGAGAGGCGGGCTGGACAGAACCGAAAACTGCAGGAGAGGCGCAGGGAGATGCCGGTAGGGGGAGATCCGCCGGTAGAGAGTCGCGCGAGAGGTCGGAAGGAGCCGCCGGACAGCAGCAGACCACCGGGGAAGGGAGGCCGCTGGGAAGGGAGGCTGCCGACGCAGGGAGGCCGCCAGAACATCCGCAGGAGGCGGGCGCCGCTGGAGAAGCCGAAGGGAGGCGGGGTCGGTCGTCGCAAGGAGGCGAAGCCGGGAAGCTGCAGGAGGAGGGGACGTCGTCGACGGAGCAGTGAGTGGATCCGGCCAGATCTGGCCGGATCTGACAGAGGGAGCCACCGAGAGGCCAGCACGCGAAGGAGGGAGCCGCGCTGGAACTGGACTCCACCGGGAAGAGCTGAGGAGGGCCGGCGACGGGAAGCCGCGGGAGAGACCCGCGGAGGGGACCCGCGGCCGAAGGAGACGCCGGGATGTGGTCGGCCGCGCGGGAGGAGGAAGCCGCCGGGGGTTGCGACACCGCGGGGAGGGTCGACGTGGAGGGCCGCCGGGAGTCGGGTGCCGCGGGATGGAAGACGCGTCGGCTGGGTGGAATCCCGCTCGGAATCTGCCGAGAAGAGGTCGCCACGCACAGCGGGGAAGAACGCCGAGGGAAGCCGCGGGCAAGGCGGGGCCTGGCGCCGGGAGAGATCCGCCGGGAGGGGAGCGGCGCCGGGAGAGAGGGCCACCGGACAGGGAGGCCGGCTGCGCTGGAGGGAGGGGAGGGGCGACGGTAGAGCTGGCCATGGAGGCCGCCCCCCCCCCCCCCCCCTTACGGGGAAAAGGAAGGAAACCCTAGAGCAGGGAGAAATAAAAAAGATGAGAGGGAGGGGTCGGGTTTAGCAAACCTCCTCTGATACCATGTAAATTCAGAAATCCCCCCTCATTCCTCAAGGTGAGGAGAGGGCCTACATTTATAGAAAAGAAAGAGGAAGTTACAAGGGAAGTTACAAAGAAAGTGGGGCAGGAAGTTACAAAGGAAGTGGGGCAGGAAGTTACACATACTCCAACACAATTTCCATCAACTCTAAAAGACTTGAAATGCGATACATTTAGTGGCTTTTGATTTTATTTTAATATGTAATATATGATTTATATCCTAATCCAACTTGTGTGTGTTTCTTCAAAAGAAATGAAAAGACAATGTGATAAGAACAAAACACTGGCTACTTATATAATATAAGAGAAATACAAGCAGAGGAGGAGGAAGATGAAGATCGAGAGTGATCCCGGCTAAGCCCGCATGCCACTTTCCAAGCCAAATGGCCGAACTCACCATATTCTCTTCTCTACCTCCCTTTCATCCCCCTGCTACTTATTTCTAACCCTCCCCTCTTGCCACGTGGAGCTAGCTACTCCCCCCACTTCTAACATACTAACAAATTCCCCTGATACCACCCTAACAAACTAACCCCACACAAATACCATTATACCCCTTACCCAAATTCCTTCCAACTCATAGGTTTCTATCACTCGCCACCCCTTGAAAGCACCCTTGTCCTCAAGGATGGATGTGGGGAATAGGTTCCTCGTTGCCGCGGGTTACCTCAGGGCCCCAGTCCGTTGCCCCGTCGTTATTGCCAATATCGTCCTCGCCCAGTAATAACACCCTCAAGTGAGGACCGAGACACCTGTGCATGGGTCTGTAGAGCTGACCGCATCGAAAACAAAAGCCCTTGCGGCATCGATCCTCCCACTCCTGGGTAGTCAAGTGGCGAACACCTTGCCCGTCAGGGGTGCAGTGGGTAGGAGGCTCGCGAGGAGCTCCCTTCTCGACGGCCTCTCCGTGTTTGGCTGGTTGGAGAAAAGCCCTATCTAATTGGTGCGGTTCCGAGCGGATTGGAGGATGTCACGGTTCAAACTCGCGAACCATAGTGAATTTGCGGGACCCTCTGCTATGGGATGGAGCACTATCGCCTCCCGTGAGGGCGAGCTCCACATTTTGAGCTAAGTGCACGACGTGCAATCGGATCGATGGGTTGTGAATACGAACCCAACTTCGAATGTCGTCGCTCAGGCCATGCAGGAAATAATCAATATATTGAGCCTCATGTTGGCGGGGTAGCAAGGACGCCAGATACTCAAACTGCTCAATATAATCCTGTACTGGTCCCTGCTGCTGGAGGGCTGCAAGCTCCTCGTAGGGGTTCTGAATTTCCAAGCCGCTGAAACGTTCGAGAAGCTCCTCCTTGAATATCGCCCACGTTAAAGTTAGGTACACCTCAACTAAGATTGTAAACCAGTGAATAGCGATGCCCTCCATGCTGAACTGAGTTAAGGCAATTTTATCAGCTTTAAAGGTCCAGTGAATATGAAAAAACATCTCAGCACACACAATCCAACCCCTTGGATCTGTGCTAGCGAAAACCGGGAGCTCCAATTGCCAAGCAAGAGACTATTGCCCGAAGCCAGTGTGGAAAGGGAGGGCAGCTACACCGACCTCGTGGTCGAGCACAGGGGGTCTGGCGGACTGCTGGTCGCGTGGGGAAGAAACATCCGTCGTCAGCGGCTGGCGAGGGGCTGGAGAAGGGAGGCGGGTTGAGTGGGGAAGTGCGGCGAGAAGAGGAGGGGAGGGCCGTGGGGAGTTGGCGGCGAGGGTAGAGAGGGGATCGGGGGCAGCGGCTGGCGAGGGGCTGAGTGGCGCGCGGGGAAGCCAGGGAGGCCGGGAGGGGGAATGCCGAGAGTGAGAGGGGAGATAAGGGGGCCGGCGGTTCCAGCGGGTGAGAAAAAGAGGGGCGTGGGGTTGATTGGAGAGAGGGAGAGGGTGAGGATAAAGTGGGAGAAATGGTCAAAGGGTGTTGGGTAATTAGAGAGAGAAAGAAAAAAAACAAAATCAAAATCAAAAAGTGAAATCAAAGTTAAAACTAAAATTCAAATTCAAATTAAAAGAAAACAATTATCTAAATATTTAATGTTAGATAATAATAATAATAATAATAATAAAATTAGAACTAAAAATTAATGCACATGTAATTAGATATTATACTATTAAATATAAAAATAATAAACTAATAAAAAGATACTATGTTATTAATACTATAAAAACAATGAAATAAAATAAAATTAAAATATATACATACTAATAAAAATTAATAAAATAAACTAAACTAAAATTAGTGAAACTGATAATAATAATATAATTTAAATATAATATATAAAATTAATATAACTGATAAAAATAATAAATTACTAATATAAGTATATAAATTACTAAAAATTATCAAAATATCTAAACCACTACAAAGCTACAAAAATAAACTGAAAATATAAAAATTGGTTAAACTAATTAATTAAAACTATGTCATAAAATTATTAAAATACATGCAAAAATCCATGTACATCAGAGGCCCGTGTATCCGTGCGAGGAATGTAGGAAGAGCGATGATGTTTCGCAAAAGAACAGGACTCACAATGAAAAGTAGGAGTCCGATGGAAGTTCGGAAACATCTGATGAATGGTGGATGCAGGCGGGTGACCCAACTGGGAATGAAGATCTAGTGCCCGAGAAGAGCTAGACGTGCAAGCAATGGGTGCGGGTCCCTCGAACATGTAGACCCCGTCTCGAAGCCGGCCTCGACCAAGTTCCCGGTTCGTAGTCTGCTCCTGAAACACAACACCAGAAGATGTAAATATGGCCGCACAGTTATAATCCTTAGTCAGTTTACTGATGGAAAGCAGATTAAAGGGACTGCGGGGCACATGTGCCACAGAGGGTAGGTGAATCAATGGAGTCAGGGAGCATGCGCCGAAGCCCGCTATGGGGATAGTGGAGCCATCGGCGACGGTGATGACGGAAGAACCGGCATAAGTGCAGTAAGACGTCAGCATACCAGCATCACCGGTGAGGTGGTCGGAGGCACCTGAGTCCAGCAGCCATGCAGGGGAGCAATGGCTGACCAAGGCAGTGGGGCAAACAGTACGGGCCAGAGAAGCCGAGGAGGGAGCGGGGCGGACAGAGGCCGGTGGATCATGAGGCCGCCTGAGGTCGGCCATAGAAAGGGCCAGAGACGGGAAAAGAGAGGCGACAGTCGAGGACACGTCCCGGACCGCGGGCTGTCCCTGCCGCGGGTGCTGAGATGGTCGGCCATGCAGGAGCCAACATCGGGCGATCAGGTGGCCAAACTTACCACAATGGGGACAGAAGGGACGTAGACGACGTGAAGCACGACCACGTCCTAAGGAGTCCGCCATGGAAGCGTCGGGTAGCTGATGCAGCGGGCCGGCGGGATGATCGTGCGCAGGACGTGCGCGTGCTGGAAGGGCCGCCGGAACGAGGGCGCTCTGCCGGGACGAGGGCGTGCTGCCGGGACAAGGGCGCTCTGGAGGCGCGGGGTAGCGGGCGGCATCGGGCGAGGGTTGCCGGGAGCGCGCCAGGCGAGGGTGGCCGGGAGGCGTGGCCGAGGGCGAGACGCCGGGGCGAGGCGCCGGGGAAAGCCGGGAGCCAGGAGCGCGCGGGAGGCGCGGGAGGGCTGGAGGGCCGCCGGGAGGATGGAGGGCCGCCGGGAGGTGAGCCGCTGGGGTTGGGCGCGCGCACGGCGGGGCTGGCCGGGAGCGCCGCTGGGAGGGAGGGCCGCCGGGAATGGCCAGGCCGGAGAGGAGCCGGGCGAGAGAGCTGCGCCGGGAGAGGAGGGGGGGGGGGCCTGCCGGGAATGGCTAGGGCAGCAAGGAGAGAGGCGGGGCGGGAGGACGCCGGGAATCCGCAGAGGAGGGAGGGTTCGGGATAAAAATCCCTCTGATACCATGTAGATGGGTGAATTCCCTTACCTCAATGTGAGGTGAAGTTGTTCTTTTATAGAAGAGTAAAACTAAATACAGAGAGGGTAAGTCCGATGTGGGACTCAGAAATACCCAACTAAATGAAATGGGGTCCAACACTGAGCTTTCATAACCTACTATAGAAATTTTTTCAAATCCACTTCAGATTATTAATTTAGCTGAAGCTTGTTGGTTAAGTTCTTTCATTTTTTCTTACACCTTGATTAGAGCGCAAATCAGGCGGTTTGGGTTGATTATGGATGTGTTTGCATAGATCACCTGCTAAATGTCAATAAAAAGGTTTTATAAGCAGTTTGGTTTACATTATCTTCCCGACATTACTTCTGTTTTTTCTAGTGTTTTCCATTTTTAATGACTAATAGAAACTCAAATTTTGAACCCAAAACTAAACATTAGAATCATTATACAAGTGATTGTTGAATGGATTGGGTGGATTTTGGGTGGGCTATGGATCAACAATGGTGGTCAGATGTTGGTTAAGGGCATGTTTGGTACAGGGGAAAGCCTTTTTGATGCAACTTAGTAGTCTCGAGTGGTTGAAACTTATTGGTGTTTGCTTGTTCTCAATTTAACAGAGACATATTCCCCCAACCAACCTTCTCTTGGAGTGACTCTGATTGACGAGAAGATGACAAAGATTAAATTAAGATGGTTTAGACATGTTAGAAGAAGACTTCGGGATGTACTTGTTAATAGGGTAAAACTTAATGACTAATCCACTTATTAGAAGAGGTAGATGTAGATCTAAAAGGACCATTATACAAATCATTCCAGATGATCCTGTTCTAAATAGTTTCAATGAAAATATGGTCTTCAATAGGCTAATTGATGACATTTGATCCATGTAGCCAACTGTTGGATTGGTGTAGCCTGATCCGGTTGGGCCGAATGCTTGTGGCCTGCAACTGTCGCGAGTCGAGCTCCGCGGTGAGCTCGTTGGGGGTTGAAGGGGGCAACGCGCAGTGCGGATTTCGGGCTGTAGCATCTCTGACCACTGTAGCAGAGCTGACCGACCGACACCGACAGACACTGTAGTAGTGCGGACTTCGGAATCAACTTTACTGTTCCACTTTTGACTTCCAACCGGCAGCCACTGTAGCACTTTTGACAAAGGTGGTCGCCGTTCACTGTAGCGACGCAGACTTGCTGTACAAACAGTGGATCTTCTTCTCCATTTTATAGCCCATTTTGGGGCTAGGGTTACTACTGCAAAACTCTGTATTTGTGCTCTCGATATAGTGAATTTTCTGCCTCTCCGTGGACATAGGGATTATTCCTGAACCACGTAAATCGTTGTGTTCTTGTTGTTTTCCTTTCTTCTGCATTTCTTTTTTGTTTCTTGTTTCTGTCGTTGCGACTCCCGACGATTCCGCAACAACTGGTATCAGAGGGTGAGTTCGGAATTCTCCAACAATGGCTCTGGATGAAGGGAAGGTGAAGATCGATCACTTTGATGGAACTGATTTCAGTTTCTGGAGGATGCAAATCGAGGATTATCTTTATCAAAAAAAGATGCATTTGCCGCTTCTGGGTCTAAAGCCAACAGATATGGAGTAGTCGGAGTGGGAGTTGCTGGATCGGCAGGTCCTGGGTGTTGTACGCCTTAAGTTGGCGAAAAACGTGGCGTTCAACATCAGAGAGGAGAAGACGACGGTGGATCTGATGAAAGCCCTCACAAATATGTACGAGAAGCCTTCTGCGGCAAACAAGGTGCACTTGATGCGACGATTGTTCAACCTGAAAATGGAAGAAGGGAGAATCATTGCAGGTCACATCAACGAATTCAACACCATCATCAGTCAGCTAACATTGGTGAAGATTGATCGTGGTGACGAGTTATGTGCACTGGTCTTACTGTCCTCTTTACGTGACAGTTGGGAATCAACTGTAACAGCTGTGGGCAGTACCTCGGGGAATACCAAACTGGTTCTGAAAGATATACGGGACCTAATCCTTAGTGAGGATGTTCGAAGAAGAGAATCAAGCAGATTCTCTGGTTCTGCTCTGAACGTCGAAGGAAGAGGAAGATACCCACAACGAGACATTCGTAGAGGGCGATCAAGGTCAAGAGGGAAAAGCCAAGACAAGGCAAAGGGGGCTAGTCCTACCTGCTGGACATGCGGGAAGAAAGGACATGTCAAGAATGAGTGTAGAGAAAAACGGAAGGGACCTGAAACCAGTGGAGCAAACACGGCGGTTGAAGGAACTGATAATGTGCTGCTGTTAAGCGTGGATAGCCCAATGGAGTCTTGGATTTTAGACTCTGGGGCGTCTTTCCATTCTACATCGGAGAAGGGATTTCTGGAAAATTACATTTCTGGAAATTTCGGCAAGGTACATCTTGCTGATGATGAGCCCTTGCTGATTGTGGGAAAAGGTGATGCCCGGATCAAGACCAACAATGGGAGCTTGCTGGTTCTAGAAAACGTGAGGTACATCCCTGGTTTAAGAAGAAATCTCATTTCTGTGGGACAACTTGATGATGCAGGGTTGAGTACCATGTTCACTGGTGGTGCATAAAAGATCACCAAAGGAGTTATGGTCATAGCTCGTGGAGCAAAGAATGGTACCCTATACAACATGACAGAAACTTGTATGGACATGGCTGCATCACTCAAAACTGTAGGAGATTCACAACTGTGGCACAACAGGCTAGGCCACATGAGTGAGAAGGGGATGAAGGTGGTGGCAACAAAAGGATTGCTACCAGAGTTGAAGTCACTGGATGTTGGCCTATGTGAAGATTGTATCTTCGGAAAGCAGAAGAAGGTGTCTTTTGCAAAAGGAGGCAGAACACCGAAGGCTGAGAAGCTGGACCTGGTGCAAACAGATGTTTGGGGGCCTGCACCAGTACATTCCCTTAGAGGGTCACAATACTATGTGACATTCATCGATGACTAAATAAGGAAGGTATGTGTTTACTTTCTAAAAAGTAAATCTGATGTGTTTAAAATGTTTTAGAAGTGGAAGGTCATGGTGGAGAATGAGTTAGGAGCTAAGCTGAGATGCTTGAGGTTTGACAACGGTGGAGAGTATGGCAGCTAGGAGTTCATAGAATTTTGTTCTGATAATGGAATTCGGTGGGAGAAAACTATCCCAGGAACACCACTGCAGAATGATGTAGCTGAAAGGATGAATAGGACGTTGAATGAACGTGCCAGAAGCATGAGGTTACACTCGGGGTTGCCCAAAACCTTCTGGGTTGATGCAGTGAACATGACAGATTATCTGGTCAACAGGCGCCCATTTGTGCCAATGGGAGAACGTTTACCCGAGGAGCTCTGGTCTGGGAAGGAGGTAAGACTCCCACATTTACGAGTCTTTGACAGTTTGACATATGTTCATATTAATGCTAATGCAAGGGACAAGCTTGATGCTAAGTCCAAGCCATGTTTCTTTATTGGCTATGGTGCTGACGAGTTTGGTTACCGCTTTTGGGATGATCTCAAGAAGATGGTCATCAGGAGCCAGAATGTGGTATTCAATGAAGGTGTCATCATAGTAGTCGAATCGCGCCGTCGCGGTCGGGATCGCGCCGTCGCGGTGCGGAGCGGCACCTAGCCGCTTCAGGCGGCCTGATCGCGGGCGGAACGCGATCGCGCCGCGACACCCGCTATTGCGGCCGTCGCGGTTCCGCCGTGATCCCAGGCGACGCGGCCGCGCCGTGTTCTGGCGCCAAAACTGTCGGGTTTTTTTTTTCCTCCCGTAAGCAGTCCAACCCACTCGCCTCTTCTTTTTTCCTCCTCCTGGTGCAGCGACTCGGCTCCCCCTTGCTGTACACTCTTCTGCGCGCGCGACTCCTTCCTCCATTCACTGCTGCCCGCACGCACCCTTCTTCCTCTTGCGCGGCTCCCCATTTTTTCTCCAGTCGCGGCTTTGGTTTCCTCCTGCGCGGCTCTTGTTTTTGTCCAGGCGCGACTCCCGTTTCTATCTAGGCACGACTCCCTTTTTTCTGTCCAGGCGCAGCGCGGCTCCCTTTTTTCTCTCCAAGTGCAACTCCCATTTTTCTCTCTAGGCGCAGTCCTATTTCCTCCCAGCAGCCTTCCATTGGTATTTTTATTTTTTTTTGGTCATTCAAACATCTGTTTTTTGTTTGTTATTTGTGTCAAACAAGTCCAACATTTCTTTCTATTATTTATGCCCAGCTATGGCTTCATTTTCTTCTCAGCCATCTATTGCACCAACTGATGCTACGATCGTACAGTCTTTTCCACCATTGGTGAAGCCTCAAGGAAAAAATATAGATATTGCTTGGCAGTGGAATTCTTTAAGAGACATCAACAATAAAAAGAAAGTCACATGTGACTTTTGCATGATGGTGACCAATGGTGGTATTACCCGAGCCAAAGAACATCAAATGGGATTACCGGGAAATGTTCAGAAGTGTAGGAAGACTCCTCAAGAAGTGAAAGACAAGCTTATTGCAGCTCAAACAAAGAAAAAAGCTGACAAATCATCATATATGAATGATATTCATGATATTGATGAGGATATGGAGGAAGAGCTTGAAGAAATTCATGCCGTTGAGAGTGAGAAAAAAAAAGAAGTTATGCATCAAGTGCTTCATCATGTCCTTTAAGAGGCAACAAAGTGAGAAATGTGAAAGGACCACTTGATGCAATGTTCATGGAAGATCCGGCAAAAGTAGTTAAGGATGCAAGACAAACAAGCATTAAAGATGCTTGTAGCAAGCAGTTAAGAGATCAAACGGTGCAATACATAGAGCAATTCCTTTGCACAAATGGAATTGTTTTTAATGTTGTTCGATCGAGAAGCTTTAAGATGATGGTGGAAGCGATTGGACAATATGGACCATACTTGAAAGTTCCAAGCGATCATGAGTGCAGGGTTCCTCTTCTAAAAAAAGAGTTAGAGTACACAAAGGAATTGTTGAAGGGGCATGAAATTGAACGAGAAAACTATGGTTGCTCAATCATGTCTGATGGTTGGACGGACAAGAAAGGAAGAACCTTGATCAATTTCTTGGTAAATTGTCCAACCGGCTCAATGTTTGTAAAAAGTGTTGATGCATCAAGCTATGTGAAAACGGGAGAAACTGTTTATAAGTTATTGGATGATTTTATTGAAGAGATCGGAGAATCAAAAGTTGTGCAAGTAGTTACCGACAACGGAAGCAATTTCAAGTTAGCCGGTAATAAAAAAACTTTTGTTTTAATTTTTAAAAGTACTTTCATTTCATTTTAATATTATCAATTCAGTTAACAACTTAAGATTTTAATTGTTTGTTATTGATTTTGTATGATTTTTGGCAAGTTGTTGATGGCTAAGAGACAACACTTATTTTGGACTCCATGCGCCGCACATTGTCTTGATTTGATCTTGGAAAACATTGGCAAACTTAGTAGGGTGAAGAGGGTTATAGAAAGAGGCATTAAGCTTGTGGCTTTCATCTACAACCACTCATTGACATTGAACATTATGAGGAGGTTCACCAACAAAACTGAGTTGGTGAGATATGGAGTTACTCGATTTGCTACAACCTTTTTAACTTTACAAAGATTGTATTTGCAAAAAAATAATCTCAGAAAGATGTTCACTTTTGAAGAGTGGTTGAGATCCAAAAATGCAAAAGAAACAAAGGGAAAACGTGTTGCCGACACCGTGTTGATGTCATCATTTTGGAATGATGTTGTTTATAGCCTCAAGGCTATGAGACCTCTTGTAGAAGTTCTTAGATTGGTTGATAATGAGAAGAAACCCGCAATGGGTTTCATTTATGAGGCTATAGACAGGGCAAAAGAGACCATTCAGAAGCTTTTCAAGAATGATGAAACCAAATATAAGGATATATTTGAGATAATTGATGAAAGATGGAATTCTCAGTTGCATCATCCATTGTATGCGGCGGGTTATTATTTGAATCCTCAATTTTTTTATGGAAATCCAAGTATTGAAAGAGATGCAGAGGTGATGAAAGACTTATATGATTGTATAGAGAGATTGTCTCCTAGCCCTGAGGAGGAAGACAAGACTTGTTTAGAATTGACAACATATAGAAGCGCACAAGGCCTCTTTGGTGGGAAATGTTGCATGCGACAACGGAGTACAATAGCTCCTGGTAAGAGTTTATTTTTGCCTTGATTATTTAATTACATGATTCTTAATTTTAGATCATTACAAAACAATGCTAATAAATAATAATTGCAGCTGAATGGTGGAAGAATTATGGAGGAGGAACACCATCTTTGATGACAATTGCCATCAAAGTTTTGAGCTTGACATGTAGCTCGTCGGGATGCGAGAGGAATTGGAGTGCTTTTGAACATGTAAGTAACTTAGTATCAATACTCAACTCGCTTTCATTCATTTAAGCTTAAACTTCATTAGTGATACCAATGTTTTTTTAATTTTTATAAAACATGTTCATTCTAAAAAGAGAAGTCGGCTAGAGCATCAAAGGTTGCAAGACTTGGTGTTCATCAAATACAACCAAACTTTGAAGGACCGATTTGATTCCAGAGATGTCACTGATCCCATTGTCCTAAAGAATGTTGATGATAACAGTAGTGAGTGGTTTTTAGGGCTAATGAATGGTGATGAAGATGACGCTGAAGATGAATTGGTGTTTGTGGATGACAACACCATGACTTGGAGATCAGTTGAGGAAGCTACCGGGGCCGGTGAACCTTCTCATTATACAAGAAGGAAAACAAAAGGAGGAACTACCCATGCTTCAAGTTCAAGCTCTAAAGGAAAAATAAGAAAGGTTATTGAAGAAGAAGAATACGATGAACATGAATCATATGATGATGATGATGGGGAAACAAATGAAGAGGAGATTTATAAAAGTGATGATAGTGAAAGTGAAGGTGAAGAAGAAATGGAAGATCTTGAAAATGAAGAGGATGATTGAATTGAACTTTGGATGTTCTCATGGTTGTTGTTTATGAATAATTGGATGAGACATGTGTTTGATGTATTATGCTGAATTTATGAATGTTTTTAATTATGAATTTGAATGGGTTTTTACTTTTTATGTTTTGTGTTTAATTTTTCAACATATATGTTTGTAAAATTCTATAATTTAACTGCCCCGCGATTGGATAAAAAAACGGCCGTGACGCGATCCGCATCGCCGCGATCCCGCTATGGGACCCCGCCGCGATCCGAGATTGAAAACTATGGGTGTTATGTACAAAGATCGTCATGTAGCTGAAGATGAAAATGAGAACATTGAATCAGAGTGCAAAGAGCAAGTGGAGCTTGAAGATGTATCTGAGCATGAGAGATCCGAACCGGTGGAACCTACTACTCCAGTAGAGTTGAGGAGATCAATGAGGGTGAGAAGGCCTATGCAAAGGTATTCACCATCCTTGCATTATCTATTATTGACTGACGGTGGAGAACCAGAATGCTTTGAAGAGGCAATGCAGCTGAAGGAGTCGAGCAAGTGAGAGCTGACTATGAAGGAGGAGATTTCCTCTTTGCATGATAACAACACTTGGGAGCTGACACCCCTGTCAACAGGAAAGAAAGCATTGCAGAACAAGTGGGTCTACCGGGTCAAAGAAGAACATGATGACAAAATGAGGTTCAAGGCAAGGCTTGTGGTGAAAGGCTTCCAACAGAAGGAGGGAGTGGATTTCACTGAAATATTCTCACCAGTAGTGAAACATACCACCATCCGGGTGGTTCTCAGCATTGTGGCCCGTGTATCCGTGCGAGGAATGGTACACGGGCCCCAAACATCGGAATGAACCAGATCAAAGGGGTGGGAGGCCCGTGTATCCGTGCGAGGAATGTAGGAAGAGCGATGATGTTTCGCAAAAGAACAGGACTCACAATGAAAAGTAGGAGTCCGATGGAAGTCCGGAAACATCTGATGAATGGTGGATGCAGGCGGGTGGCCCAACCGGGAATGAAGATCTAGTGTCCGAGAAGAGGTAGACGTGCAAGCAATGGGTGCGGGTCCCTCGAACATGTAGACCCCGTCTCGAAGCCGGCCTCGACCAAGTTCCCGGTTCGTAGTCTGCTCCTGAAACACAACACCAGAAGATGTAAATATGGCCGCACAGTTATAATCCTTAGTCAGTTTACTGATGGAAAGCAGATTAAAGGGACTGCGGGGCACATGTGCCACAGAAGGTAGGTGAATCAATGGAGTCAGGGAGCATGCGCCGAAGCCCGCTATGGGGATAGTGGAGCCATCAGCGACGGTGATGGCGGAAGAACCGGCATAAGTGCAGTAAGACGTCAGCATACCAGCATCACCGGTGAGGTGGTCGGAGACACCTGAGTCCAGCAGCCATGCAGGGGAGCAATGGCTGACCAAGGCAGTGGGGCAAACAGTACGGGCCAGAGAAGCCGAGGAGGGAGTGGGGCGGACAGAGGCCGGTGGATCATGAGGCCGCCTGAGGTCGGCCATAGAAAGGGCCAGAGACGGGAAAAGAGAGGCGACAGTCGAGGACACGTCCCAGACCGCGGGCTGTCCCTGCCGCGGGTGCTGAGATGGTCGGCCATGCAGGAGCCAACATCGGGCGATCAAGTGGCCAAACTTGCCACAATGGGGACAGAAGGGACGTGGACGACGTGAAGCACGACCACGTCCTGAGGAGTCCGCCATGGAAGCGTCGGGTAGCTGATGCAGCGGGCCGGCGGGATGATCGTGCGCAGGACGTGCGCGTGCTGGAAGGGCCGCCGGAACGAGGGCGCTCTGCCGGGATGAGGGCGTGCTGCCGGGACAAGGGCGCTCTGCCGGGAGGGTCCGCCGGGACAGAGGCCGAGGGCGCCTACTAGGGTGAAGGCGGCGGAAGGGGGGGGGGGGGCAGGGCGAGAGCAGCGGGGGCGCTCGGGAGGCGCGGGGCAGCGGGCGGCGCCGGGCGAGGGTTGCCGGGAGCGCGCCAGGCGAGGGTGGCCGGGAGGCATGGCCGAGGGCGAGGCGCCTGGGCGGGGCGCCGAGGGCGGGGCGCCGGGGCGAGTCGCCGAGGGCGAGGCGCCTGGGCGAGGCGCCGGGGCGAGGCGCCTGGGCGAGGCGCCGGGGCGAGGCGCCGGGGAAAGCCGGGAGTCGGGGAGCTGGGACGTCGGGGCGAGCCGGGAGCCGGAGAGCCGGGAGCGCGCGGGAGCAGCGGGAGGCGCGGGAGGGCAGGAGGGCCGCCGGGAGGATGGAGGGCCGCCGGGAGGTGAGCCGCTGGGGTTGGGCGCGCGCACGGCGGGGCTGGCCGGGAGCGCCGCTGGGAGGGAGGGCCGCTGGGAATGGCCAGGCCGGAGAGGAGCCGGGCGAGAGAGCTGCGCCGGGAGAGGAGGGGGGGGGGGGCTGCCGGGAATGGCTAGGGCAGCAAGGAGAGAGGCGGGGCCGGGAGGATGCCGGGAATCCGCAGAGGAGGGAGGGTTCGGGATAAAAATCCCTCTGATACCATGTAGATGGGTGAATTCCCTTACCTCAATGTGAGGTGAAGTTGTTCTTTTATAGAAGAGTAAAACTAAATACAGAGAGGGTAAGTCCGATGTGAGACTCAGAAATACCCAACTAAATGAAATGGGGTCCAACACCTGGAAAGCAACATTGGGAAGCTGTGAATTGGATACTGAGGTATTTGAAGGGCAGCAAGGAGGTATCTCTGTGCTTTGGGAAAGGAAATTCATTGCGGGGGTATGTGGATGCTGACATTGGAGGCGATGTCAACAACAGGAGTACCACGGGTTATGTATTTACCTGTGGAGGAACTGCGATAAGTTGGATATCACAATTGCAGAAGGTGGTGGCTTTATCCACCACAGAGGCAGAATACATTGTTGTAACAGAAGCTAGGAAAGAGATGGTTTGACTGAAGAACTTCTTGGATGAATTGGGAAGAAAGCGAGAGGAAAATGTATTGCACTGTGACAGTCAAAGTGTTATACATCTCGCAAAGAACCCAGTGTTTCATGCCCGGACGAAGCACATTCAGTTGAAGTACCATTTCATCAGAGGTTTGATCCAGGATGGGTTGCTGACATTGCAGAAGATTTGTAGAACCAACAATCCGGCAGACATGTTGACAAAGCCTATGGTGATACAGAAGTTGTGGCACTGCTATGCCTCTGTTGGTCTCCACTGATGAACGGGGGATGAGAGGCAGAATAATGGAGGATAAGATGAGAGCATAAGAGGAAAACAGTTTGTATTTCATGAATTTGTGAATGGAAAGCACGCTACTAGTGAGTGAAGAAGAGGAAGAACTCAGATTAAGTAAGTTGTCTTCGTCAGTTGCATCGAAGCATAACAGTGTAGTGGATCAGGCTCCAAGTGGGAGATTGTTGGATTGATGTAGCCCGATCTAGTTGGGTCGAATGCTTGTGGCCCGCAACTGTCGCGGGTCGAGCTCCGCGGTGAGCTTGTTGGGGGTTGCAGGGGGCAACGCGCAGTGCGGACTTCGGGAACTATAGCATCTCTGACCACTGTAGCAGAGCTGTCCGACCGACACCGACAAGCACTGTAGCAGTGCAGACTTCGGAGTCAACTTTACTGTTCCACTTTTGACTTCCAGCCGACACCCACTGTAGCACTTTTGACAAAGGTGACCGCCGTTCACTGTAGCGACGCAGACTTATTGTACAAACAGTGGATTGTCTTCTCCATTTTATAGCACATTTTGGGGCTAGGGTTACTACTGCGAAACTCTGTATCTGTGCTCCCGATATAGTGAATTTTCTGCCTCTCCGTGGATGTAGGAATTATTCCTGAACCACGTAAATCGTTGTGTTTTTGTTGCTTTCATTTCTTCTGCATTTCTTTTTCGTTTTTCGTTTCTATTGTTGCGACTCCCGACGATTCCGCAACACCAACCTCGTTTAATTGGGTTTAAGGCTTTGTTGTTGTTGTTGCACTTCTTCATAAGCTGCTATGCCCTTGTTTGATTGCTCTTTAATCTCTTCAAAGCCTCATCTCGATCCAATAAAGCCGCTGTGATGGACTTAACTATTGTTTTTCAATTAGTATAATGCGAAAGTGTTGGGGGTCTGATTCCATTCTCCACTTCAAATGTAGATAATCCAGTAGCAGAATGTTCAGAAGCACTATAGCTATATTCTGCCCATGTTAGCCAATTAGCCCAGGTTCCTTGCTGTTCACCAGCAAAACATCTCAAATAAGTTTCCCAACATCTCAAAATCGGGTGTCTATCACTGAGAATGGACTTTGGTATCCTGTGTAACCGTATAGTTTCTTCTATAAAAAACCCTGGTAGACTGCGCTGTATAAGGATGTTTGTCAATTAAAAAATGGGCTTACTTTGATAATCGGTCCACTACTGCCATCACAACCTTACACCCATATGATTTGGGAAGTCTATAAATAAAATCCATAGATATTTCTTTTCAAATTAACTGTGGTATAGGCATAGGTTGCAGTAAACTAGTTGGGGCCAATGCTTGGTATTTGTTTTTCTGACATTCACTCTCACTAACAAATTTCTGCACTATCTGTGTCATGTTGCGCCAAAACAACCCCCTAGCCAGCCTCTAATAAGTCTTTGCAAACCTGCAATGCCCCCCAAGTGGTTTAGCATGGTAATGGTGGAGTCACTTGGGAATCATGGCTGACCCTTTGGGTATCACAGGGGGCGGACGGGAGAAAAAAAAAACTAAGGCTCGTAGGCCATGGAAGCCGCCACCCCCTGTGGGGGAGCAAAAAAAAATATTAAACCCTAGAGCGGAATAGAAAAAAAATAGATGGGAGGGGGGATCGGGATTAAGTTCCCTCTGATACCATGTAGAATCAGAAATCCCCCACTTGCAGCGGCACCTCCCATAGTCGCCCTCCCCCTTAATGAAAAGAAAACAATAAAACAGACGCTAACACTATCAATTCACCACCCCCTGTAATTCCGCCTTAATCTTATCAAGGTTAACCCATAATGGTTCAGTACTATCTGGGTATGGTACCTTCTCTTCCTCTACTCAGGATAAGGCATCAGTGTCTTTATTGATCTTTCTAAACCTATAAATCACTTCAAAGTCAAGTCCAGGTCGCTTCGATTACCAATTGTGTTGGTCCTCAATAGGGAATCTCTGGTTTTGGAGGTGTCTACGGCTATTATGGTCAGTATACACTTAAGTGCCTCCCCTGCAAGAGAAACCACCAATGTTGAACAGCGAGGACCAGGGCCATGGCTTCCTTTTTATAGACCAATTTTTTAAGGTTTCCTGCTGACATGGCTTTACTGTAATGACAGGTTTTCCCTTCTGCATGAGAACAGATCCTATGCCCCTCTAGTGATGAAACTCCTGGCACCCTCCCATTCATCACCATCGTTCAAGGGTAATTTTCTCTTTGACAAATATCTCCAGTGCCCTCGAGAACCCTGCAAGTCATATCCCACTCTTCCCCTCCTTGCTCATTCTCATTGTCGGCCTCCAATTCTTCTTCTTCCACCGGAGCCTCAACGCCTTCCCATATCGGCATTCTAATACCTTTTTGAGTATATACCTTGTGGTGCCCCGGTAAAAACTTCTGGCCACATGAAAAACATAACCCCTTAGACCTCTGTTCCTTAAAAAGCTGTTTACGAATTCCCCTTGTGTTTCCCCTTGAATTCTCTTCCTCCTTAATGTTCCTTCCCTGTATCTGTACTGTCTGCATCACTCTTGTGGCCGTGCCTACGCTGTGGCTTGTCCAACCAGTAGCTGTGTTGCTTTTAGTTTTTTGATACTTAATACTCCCTCAAGCACAAGTGCCCGTGCCCTTTCCACCTTTCATATAATGCTCAGTAGCTTGAACTTGTCAAGAGGCTCATTTGACAGCAGGTTTCAGTCCCCTAACAAACTGACTACCAAAAATCCATGAAATCTGGAATGCACAAAGCCAACCTTTCAAATTACTCGTCTACCCTGTCAGTCTGCTGCACATGTTTTAACTGAATCTGCGACCCCCCCCCCCCCATGCTGTTCCTGCAAATATCGCTTAAATGCCTTCCAAGTCAAATTTCCCTGAGACTTGCACAATGAGAGGTGCCAGTACTGAGTCATAACTCCCATACAAGCCTGCGCTATGGCCACCTTTGCCTCACTGGAAATGCTTTGGGCAGCGAAATAGATCTCCGCCTGGGCTATACATGCAAAATGACTTTCTCCTTTGAAAACGGGCAACTCTGTTTGCTTCGCAGCATCCCACAACTCATCACGTTCCTGTCCAGATTCTGCACCTTTTCTTGAATTCTCTCCTCCATGCATATTCCAATTCTCCAGTGTATTGTTATGGCTCTCTTGTCCTATCATGTTTTTTTTTTCTGGTCTTTCAAAATGCATTTCATACTCTTTGATAAATCTTGAATTATAGTATCGTGCCTCGAAGCAGACTGCTCAGACCTCTCCACTGCAGCTTCTAATGCACTGACTTGAACCTCCATCCTCACGGACATATGAATTTGCACCTAGCAGGAATGTCAGCTCTCCTAGCAGGGATGTCGGCAGTGGTTCTCTCAATGAAAACACCAAATTGCTTGGAACTAGCTAGTTGTTAAGGACAAACAGTTGATATGTCTTATTGATTCTTCTGAAAAGCATTTTGGATCTCAAAAGAAAAATGAGAGGAGAAAGGAGGTTATTCTCTCCGGATTCTATTCTTCCTAATCCTTGGTCCAAGCCATCCAATGACTGAATCACTGAATGCCCCCAAAATGCTCCCTCTCTTTGTAACATCCCGACCCGACCTGTTACTCCTCAACCTTACCCGAATCAAGTTGGAATGTTTACTTGGCCTTAGGCGCGCCCCCTAATCACCGAAAGCTGACAATAAATGTTGAGGGATAAAAGGATTGCCATTGGGGGACAGTTTTCCTTTACTATAGGCCACACTCCTCATGTCGAGGCCCTGTCAAAATTTAGGCACAAGGTATCTGTATTTTGAACATACCAATACCCGCATGACAAGTGAAACAATGCGCAGCAGAAATACCAAAACATGATGCTGGAAAAACATTTTAAAATGCACAATACAGATAAATGAGTACCAGCAACGTATAATAAGTGTATAAAACTCCCAAATGCAAGGCTCATGTGGTCGCAAAATATGCAATCCAAATTGAGGAGCATCCGAACAATGCCTCCGCATCACCCCAAAATTCCATGAGCTAGCTGATCCTCGGAAATCCTCTTTATATCCGTAGCACCACCACTGTGGCAGCGACCCCTCTCTAGTGAATAAATTTGTCCTGCTTTTACCTTTGTCACGCTGAACACAATCTGCATGCCCACCAAGGTGTCCGTGTAGGGGGCGAGTAACAAACCTCAGTAGGATACCCCCAAGGCTTTCCATGTACTCCATGAATTTGAAAATCAAGTAGGTTTGAAATGCGTGTTATAAAACATGACCCATTCCCATGACAATTTATAAAACAAAATTGAAGCATTTCATATTTCAACATTAACCAAGCTTTCATGAAACTATAACTGTACACATCATGATTGCAATCTTTTCCAAATCCATTCCCTGCACACGTTTTTCAATTTTCAAAACCCGAGAGTCCACCTAGACCGTGAGTGAACCTTTGGGTACCTTTCACTCTTGAGTGGACCAACCACCCTAACCTCTCCTTGTCAACCGACACTGAAGTTGGTTTTTCAATCATCCTCATCAAACACGACGAGGTCCCTACTCTTAAGCGGGATTCGTAACCTCATGTCTAAGCCCCACTGCAAAAGCAATTCGACAATAACAGCAGTAATATCAACACCAAGTCAACACATAAACAACAAACTCGTCATAACATCCACATCTTGCAATTTCCCCTAAATTTTCCGTACCCACTAAATCACATTTCCACAATCATTTTGCAGCCATATTTAAATAATTTTCTATGTTTAAAATGATTTAATCTAAACCAACATCCAAGACTCAAAGATTTGGCACAACATTGCGTGTAGAAGAAGCCATCTACCTCAACACGGTGACGAAGTGAAATCATGCCTCCAAACTCAAGATCCAAGCTTTCCTTACTCTTCTCTAACTACTTGCAACAAAAGCCCCAATTTGTTGAAGCTCTAAAATCCGATTTCAGCTAAACCCTCTCCGGTTAGGGTTCCACCAAGGGAGAAGCAAGAACAAACACAAGAGGAGAGATCCGGAGGGTCATACCTTCGATCTAGGACCCCCAACACCCAAAGATCCAAGTGAAGAAATTTGGAGAGAATCCCCAAAAATCGCTTGGAATCGGAAGCCCTGTGTAAGGGAGAAAAATGGGTCAAACTCCCCCAAAATTGGGTAAAATTAACTTTTCCGGGGGCCTATTTTAATTGGCTGCACGGTCTCGATGCATCGTCCTGGAGACCGTGCGTCAGACCATGCATTTACCTATGGAGGTTTTTGCAGCTTGCACGGTCGGTATGCACGATATGGCCTGACTGTGCATCCGACTGTGCATTTCCCTCTCGATTCCCCAAATCAACTGCACAGTCCCCAGGGCATGATGCCCGGTCCTCTGGGCATGATGTAGGGTCTCTTGGCCATGCACCTACTTTGCATCCTCCCAAAATCCTCTTATTAAACCAAATTTCATCCCTGGAACTCTCGAGCTTCAATATGCATGATGCCCAGTCCCCTGGGTATGATGCAGGTCCCCTGGTCGTGCACCTACTTTTGCATCCTCCCAAAATCCTCTCATAAAACCAAATTTCATCCCCGGAACTTTCGAGCTTCAATATGCATCATTTACTAACTTTACATGAATCAAATGAGGGTCCATTATATACGCCTATATCCATATGGGTTCATTATATACCCTCAATGTGGAAAACTAACTCACAGCCAACATTGCCACATCTGCATTTTCCACATTAGCATTTTTTACTCCATGTACGCCTATATCTAATGAACCCATATGGATATCATAATTTTGATATTTGGATCCCTCTAACATTGTTTTGTCTTATGAGAATGTTTGCTTCAACCCAGAACCATTATTGATCCACTGGATCTGTTGTTTTATGTTGATTCCACCACAGGGTTGTTCCTCTTCAAGCCCGCGTTGCATTTATGTCTATGGGCTCGGTGTTCTGGAATTTCTGTTTGTCTTCGACTATGAACAGGTGACCATGCGGGGCTCTATCGATGAATGGTTGATGCTCCACTGCTGTTCCGAGAACCCGGCATGTTTCTCGAGTGATAACTTCTCTCTGCGTAGCCTTCTTGTGAAATTTATGTTGATGCTGTTCTTTCATATGAATCAAATGCAGTTGGAAACATATGCGTGGTCTTTAGATTTTCCTTGAATCCTGGATTTTTTAATCCTTGCTGGGTGGTGGCTGGTTATAGGGAAGCTGTTGCAGTCCGTAAGGCCCCATTTGGCTGCCTGAATTTCATGGGAAGGAAAAGGAACGTATCCCACTTTCAGTTTATTTTCATCCGGTAAGTGCTATAATTAGATTTCAAGCCTAAGGACTTCTTCATATAAGAGTTTTATGTTTGGGTCATCCATCGACTTGTAAAAATGTGCTCATGCCCATGAGTTTAGCCGGCGAATCCATGAATTCGTAACGGGCTGGACGTATGAATTTTTGCCTAATTTTATGCGCACCTAAATGAGTAGACTTAACCCGTAAAAACACTACTACAAAAACAGTAATATTCAGCCTTAAAACAAATCACTGATAAAAGTACCCCAATCACTGATTTTCTTACTTCTGATAAAGGTTTATCTTTAATCAATGGTGAAACACTTTTAAAGCTGACAAAAATCGGCCTTCATAATTTTTTTTATATCTTATAACAATTTATATTTTAATATATAAATATATTTATATAGATATAGATATAATGTTTTTTTTCTTAAATATGATTTATATAATAATAAATATGTATTTACACTTAATATGTTACATATTTAGTGTAAAATAGTTTAGAAAATAATTAAAAATTGACTTATTAGTATGGAGTGATAGACATTTAACAACATGGTGATAAAAAAATTAATAAATTAATAAATCTTTTAAGATAAGTTGAAAATAAGTCTCCAACTTCAAACGATCATAATTTTTTATCCGAGTCTCTGTTTGAGCTCATTGAGTTATCAAATCAAAGTTTGTGAAGAGGTTTACGTTGTGTTGATCGGACATACCTTGATCACTATTTTTTTTGTCAAAAAAAAGTTTGAAAGACCTTCAAAATTGAATTTTTAGTTTGGATATTCTAATTTTTGAATATTCAATGGAATTTCAATTTTGTTTAAGAGGGTTCTTCATATAAAAAATTAATATTTTCATATAAAAAATTAATTGTAAAAAGTATGTAAAACGTTTATATGTAAAATATATTTTTTGACATGCATATGAAAATAATCATTATCCATTTTATTTTAAAAAATATCTAATCTTTTTAATTACCTTATAAAAATGTATGAATATATATGTATACCTAAACAAATGTCTATATAATGACTATATTAATATGTAAATAAATATTAACACACACACGTATATATTAATTATGTCAATATATGAGAAGTAAAATTCTCTAGTTTGGTGGAATTGTGTGCCTGTGTGTCTATATACATATATCTTTATACATTGCAACAAATACATATTAATATATATATATATACACAGTCATATATACGAATATACTCCTATATAAGGATCTATAGTAGGTTCGGGGGTGGGGGTGCAATGGAAATAAAGATGTAGATGTGGAGGTTCGAAATCATGACCTCCTCAACTCATCGTCATAGGTACAACAGTGGTGTAACCCATGAACTGTGCCCCATAGGCTCACACACCTATACAAATATATATAGAGTGAAATATATTTACAATAATACGTTATAAACAAATATACAATTATACATAAATATATCTTAAGTATATAAGTCTCTCTCGCTAGAGAGTTCCCCCTCCTAGGGCGTCCTAGGGTTGGGTATCTTCTCGGTGTCCTTGCAGCGGCGACCGACGGTCTTCTTGGTCTTCCCCGGTTGCAGAACTGTGATTGCGGCGACATTACCTGGGCGGGAATTCTTCATCTGCTTTGCGTCGTTTTATTCCCTCGCCGGATCTGGGAACTCTCGGTTGTTACGGCGACGATTGACCTCTGATTCCTCAACCTACCGGGTGTTATCCCGGGTTTCCAGATCTACGCCAGAGACGAATTTCCAGAGACGCACCTTGACCTCGGTGTTCCTGAACCGCGGTTGCTACGTTTTCCCAGATCCCCAGATTTCCAGATCTGCGCCAGCAACGACTTGAGGTTTCGATCTGTGCCCGTTTCGATCTCTACGCGGAGAGCTTGGGTTGTGCAGGCTCCTGCTCGTCAAGGCTCCTGCCCGTGAATAGTCCTTGTTCGCGGAGTGACCCTTGTTCGCGGAGGTCCAGCTTGCGGAGGTCCAGCTCGCGGAGATTTCGCTCGCGAAGGGGACTTTGGTCGCCAAGGGAGGTGCTGGTTCGCAGGATTACAGGGGCGCAAAGGGTGTGATTCACGCCGGGATTGCGATGGAGTGGTTTGCAATGGAAGTGATCGCGTAGGGGCAGGTTCGTGCGGGGTTTTGGTTGGCACAGTGGAGCTTGTTCGCGCAGGGGTTGGTTCGCGCAGGGTTTTGGTTCGCGCAGTGGAGCTTGTTCGCGCAGGGGTTGGTTCGTGCGGGGTTTTGGTTTGCACGGTGGAGCTTGTTCGCGCAGGGGCTGGTTCGTGCGGGGTTTTGGTTTGCCCGGTGGAGCTTGTTCGCGCAGGGGCTGGTTCGCGCAGGGTTTTGGTTCGTGCAGTGGAGCTCTGTTTGCGGGTGGGGAGTTTTTGCGGGCGCAGAGGTCTCAGTTCGCGCAAGGGAGTTTACTCTGGTTTGCGGGTGTTTGTGGTGTGATTTATTCCTAACAAGTCAAATGGAGTCGGACTTAATGAATCACTAGCGAAAGCTCTCTTTAACTGATAAAGAAAGATCGATAGTTGTTACACGGAAGAGTGAAGACGTGTTTCTCTCACAATTAATGTCTCTACTTATTGTAGGGAAATTTTTGACAAATAGGCCCTTCAATCAGGGAGCGCTGAAAAATACTTTGCAATATATCTGGAGATTGGAGGACGACGTTGCTATAAGGGAAGTGGGAGCGAGACTTCTAGTCTTTGAATTCTTTAATGAAAGAGACAAAATAAAAGTCCTCAACGGGAGACCATGGTCCTTTGACAACCAGCTCATTCTTATGGAGGACCTTGAAGGCGAAAAAAATATTCAGAAAATTAACTTGTCTTGCTCACCTTTCTGGATCCGAATTAAAGGAATCTCGTTTCATGGTAGAACTGAACGTGTTATACGGGAGATTGGAGGGCGCATTGGTACTTTTTTGGAATGGGACCGGTCTGATCCAATTCACTGGGGGCCTTTTGTGCGAATCCGAGTTTCGGTTGATATTGCACATCCCCTTATGAGGGGCATGTTTTTGGTAAGGGAGGACTCTGACGTCTGGATTTCTTTTGAGTTTGAAAAGCTTTTCATTTTCTGTTTCTTTTGTGGGTGCCTAGGACATTTAGAGAAGGATTGTGATGCGAAGGAGGAGGATGGACAGGGTAATGTCATTTTGCAATACGGTCTCTGGCTTCGAGCCAAAACCTCTGGAACGACGTTTATCTCCGAATTTGAAAAACAAAAGGACCGAGACAAACTTGCGAAGACTTTTAGTAAGCAGGCTGAACCAACTCATACTAATATCATCATGCTTGGGCCGCCGAATCTTTCCGCTGACATTCAAGGGGATCATCGGGCAGAAGGAAGGACTTTGTGTAGCACATTGACCTTGATCATTCCTGAGGAAAAGCAAATAAGTCAGGGGAAGGATCTAGTGGATACCCTAAGTCGGGTCCCAACTGTTTTAAAGGACATTCCGTTTGCAGCTGTCGGGCCACACTCAAACTGCAAGGAACCACCAGACCCAGGCCCAGGGGTACACCATCTTTGGGATAACCCACCAGACCCGGTCTCTAGTTCAGATGATGTTGCGCCTGGTACTACCTCTCAGGAAAAAGACGATATGACTGGGATAACATTGAATGCCACTATAAAACAACGGACGTGGAAAAGGGTGCTTTGCGGGGATAGGAGCGTGGAGCATTTCGGTACACAGGCCAATGAGCATAAACAGCGTTCTGAGGCCTGTCAGATGACAAAAAGCCTTCCAAAGAGGTGGAAAGTGGCAGATGACGGATAGTTGGTCGAAGTTGCAGAGGCGGCGGCGAGAGTGTCCCAGCCCCGCCTAGGGCCATGAAAATCCTTTGCTGGAACTGTCGGGGGCTTGGCAATCCCTGAACGGTTCGTGTTCTCCGTCACTGGAGTTCCAAATATCGCCCTGACATAGTTTTTGTATCCGAAACTATGTTGGATTGCAAGGATGCTGGCCTGTTGGGTTCGAAGATTGGATTCAAAAACGTCCTGCCCATTGGAAGACAGGGACACTCGGGTGGCCTCTGCCTCCTGTGGAAGGAAGATCTTGGGGTCCAGATTTCTAACTTTTCAAGCAATCACATTTGCGGTTACAGTTGCTGGCCCAGGGTCTCCTACTTGGTCGTTTATAGGTTTCTATGGGTGGCCAGGTGGGAATGATAAGCACAAATCATGGGCCCTTTTGAATCAGCTGCGGAACTCTTTACCTGACCCTCTTCTGATCGGGAGGGATTTCAACGAGGTCCTTTTTCATCATGAAAAAGAAGGGGGACGCGTGAGGAGTGGCACTGCTATGGATGAGTTTAGGAATTCCCTTTTGTCGAACTCTCTTCACGACCTCGGGTTTTCTAGCTCTCCGTTCACCTGGAGGCGGGGTAAGTCAATGGAGAACCTTCTTACTGAAAGATTGGATAGATTTATTGGGAATGATGAGTGAACTTCTCTTTTTCATGCCTTCTCTATTGTTCACCTACCCCCAGTCTCTTCTGACCACTCTCCAATCATCTTGTCGACGCTCTCTCAAGGGAAACAGGGGAGGCCTGTGCGGACATTTCGATTTGAAAGTATGTGGCTCCAAGACAACAACTGTGAAAAGGTGGTCCAAACAGCTTGGGAGGGACCGAATCAGTGCATCATGTCTAATATCCGTAATACTGCGTCTTGCTTACAGAAGTGGAACTCATCGAGGTTCAGAGACTTTGACAGATGCATTAATGAGGCTGATATTCGCTTAAAGCGACTCCACTCTTCTCCTTGTTCTGTCTCTGTTCTTGAAAATATCTTCGTTGCGGAAAAGAATCTTAATACAGCGCTGAGGGAGAAGGAGAGTTTCTGGTTTCTTCAGGAAAGAGAGTCTCACATCAGAGATGACGATCAAAATACCAACTACTTTCACCACAGAGCGTCTGCACGGAGAATGAAAAATCATATCGCGCATCTGGAGGATCCCAACGGGAGAGTTGTTCATGATATCAAGGATATTCACTCCATCATCCTGAATTATTTCAACAAACTCTATGAAGCGGAAAACATCAGCACCCCTACAGGTCTGACTAGCTGCATCCCAAAGTCGGTTACGAAAGATTTGAATTGTCAGTTGGAAAGAGATATCACTAACGATGAAGTTTTTGGCGCTCTGCATCTTATTCACTCTACCAAGGCCCCGGGGTCGGATGGGTTTCATGCTCTGTTCTTTAAACGCTTTTGGCATATCGTTGGGCCTGATGTGGTGGCCCTGCTGAAGGAGGTGTGGACAGGTAGAGCATCTCTTGAATCCCTTAATGAAACTCTTATTACTCTTATCCCAAAAACTCAGTGCCCTCAGAAAGTCTCAGAGTTTCGGCCAATCAGTCTGTGCAATGTGGTTTACAAAATTTTCTCCAAAATCTTGGTAACCAGACTTAGGGACTTCCTCCCATTGATTGTTTCTGATAACCAAAGTGCTTTTGTTCCAAAGAGATCTATTACTGATAATGCTGCCATCGCTTTTGAAATATTCCACTCTATGAAAACTCGTTCCTCTTCTAAGAGAGGCACCATGACAATGAAATTAGATATGATGAAAGCTTATGACAGAGTTGAATGACCTTTTCTTGAACTTGTTCTCTCCAAGTTGGGCTTTGGGACGAGATGGGTTTCTAATATCATGAATTGTGTTACGACTGTCTCTTACAGAATTAATATTAATGGGGCCCCTTCAGCGAGCTTTAAACCGTCGAGAGGTTTGAGCAAGGGGATCCCCTGTCACCTTATCTCTTCATTGTGGTGGCTGATGTTTTTTCTCACCTCCTTTTGAAGGCGGCGAATCAAGGAATTATCCATGGTGCTAAGGTATGTAGAAATGCCCCCTATCTCCCATCTCTTCTTTGCAGATGATAGCCTTTTTTTTTCTCGTGCTACTCCGCAAGAATGCAGTTCAGTGTTGCATATCATCAATCTGTACGAAAGAGCTTTTGGGAAACTGTCTTAATCCATCGAAATCAGAGTTATCATTCAGTAAAGGTGTCTCACAAGTAAAGAGAGAGGAACTACAGAGAATGTGTGGTTTTCCGCTGGTTGAGAAACATCCTAAGTACCTTGGCCTCCCGACCCTTGTTGGTAGGTCAAAGAAACAAGTGTTCGCCTCAATTATGGACATGGTGGATAATCTAATTTGTCTTTGGTATAGTAAGAAGATTTCCAAGGCGGGAAAGGAAGTTCTCGTGAAGTCAGTGGCCCAAACAATCCCTTCTTATGCTATGTCGCTGTTTAAATTCCCAAAAACTATCGTCGATCATATCCACTCTCGGTTGGCCAACTTTTGGTGGGGCTCTTATGAGGGAAAACATAACTCACACTGGTTGTCTTGGGAGAAGCTGCGCGTCTCAAAATTTCGTGGGGGCCTTGGCTTTTGGAATCTCAAATGGTTTAACGAGGCTCTTCTGGCAAAGCAAGGATGGCGCCTCCTCTCCCATCCATATGCCCTGTTCTCAAAGGTTCTGTGAGCAAAATATTTCCCTCATTCTGACTTCTTGCATGCCCAGTTGGGGCCAAGGCTGAGTTTTTTGTGGAGAATCATCTGGGGCGCAAAATCCCTCCTTGACATGGGCTGCGTCTGGATAATTGCAGACGGGCATAATGTTCATGTTTGGAAGGACTCCTGGCTGGCAAGTGGCATTAACCATAAGGTCTATTCGACTATTGTTTCTGGTTTCGAAGATGCAAGAGTAAGAGATCTGATCAATGACTCGCTTGAGGACTGGGATCGCGGGAAGCTTTTCAGCTGGTTTAATGAGGTTGACCGTCAGCTCATCCTGAGTATTCCTCTCACACCAGGGATAGGCAGGGACCAACTTTGTTGGACCGGGGAGTCTCATGACAGATATTCTATCCACTCGGGTTACAAAATGCGGGTCCAAGGAGTGACTCAGGCCTTTCCTGATAATCAATGGAAGATTATCTGGGCGCTCACTGCCCCCCCCTAAGGTGAAATTTTTTTGGTGGCAGGTTTGCTCTGGGGTTCTCCCAACTCGTGACTTTTTGGTGCAACGACATTTGGCAGAGGATGACACCTATATGTTGTGCCTCCAGGAGGTGGAATCCCTGTTGCATGCAATTCTTTCCTGTCATGGGGTGGAAGGGGTGTGGAAGGCTTGGAAACCGGATTTTAGTTTGTTCTTTGATCTTTCAATTGGGCTGGTCCAAAATCTGGTTAAATGGGTGACTTCTCTTAAACCGAGAGCGGGGGGTTGATCTGCACAATTGCTTGGTTAGTGTGGACTTGACGAAATGATCGCATTTTCCAAATGAAGGTGACCCATGATTGTCTTTGGGTGGATAGGGTTAGGGAATGGATGAACGGTTGGAAGAATAACGATCCAGTGCCTCCTTTGGGCAACACTCGGCAGCCGGCTCCTTGTTGGTCTCCCCCCCTGAGGGTTTCATCAAGATCAATACAGATGCCGCTGTCTCTGCTAATTCCAGGGTCAGTATTGGACTCATTGCTCATAATAGTTTTGGCCAGATTGTGGAAGCTCAGTGTCGGGCTGTGCCTTTCTCATGGAGCCCTGTGGTGGCGGAGGCCTCTGCCATCCTCCATGGGATCACTCTTGCCTGTTCAAAAAATTGGCCCAAGTTTTTGGTGTAATCCGACTGCCTCGAAATGGTGAATGCTCTAGCCTCGAAGGACGATGCATCTCAACCGTATGTACTTATCTTGAGGAAGATCTGGTCATTAACCGAAGGCTTTTCTGCATGCAAATTTTCTTTTATCAAGCGAGGAGGGAATCTGGAAGCTCATTGTTTGGCTCGTTTTGGGAAATCTTGGGGTGATTATTGTTGGGTGGACTCGTTTCCCGATTGGCTTTGTAGGCCTGGTTTGCTTGATCAGTAATATATCTTATCTTTTTTCAAAAAAAATATAGTAAGTATATAATATGTAAATATATAAACATATTTTATAAATGTATTTAAAAATAACTATATAATTATATGAATAAAAATTACAAATAAATAAATGTAAATATATATAAATAAATTGATATATCATAAAATGCTAGTGAAAACAAGATGCACCAATGGTAAGAGCGTTTATCCGACTGGAAGGATGTCATAGGTTCAAATATTCATGGGTGTGAAACTGTGTAAGGTTGGGGAATTAGGCAGGGTGTTGATAAATGGGGGGTAGGGCACTGATAAAGTGGTGGGGGCGGCGGGGCGGACATGGGAGGGGTGATGCAATTAGCTTCTAGAATTAATATATATATATATGTGTGTGTGTGTGTGTGTGTATTAGTTTTATCCACGTTAGTTTCTAGCGTTGATAAATGGGGGTAAGTTTTAAAAAATACTATGAGTGGTATCGGTATTTAAAAAGCATTGATAAAAGATGTCTTTATCAATGCTAAAAAACACACTGATAAAAGACCTTTATCAACGCTTTTTTTAGCATTGATAAACATGATTTTTATCAGCTCTTTTTTTAGCGTTGATAAAAATGACATGCTTTTAAGGGCGCTTACAACGTCAATGCTGATAAACACTAAATCTAGCGCAGATAAAAAGCGCTTCTGTAGTAGTGAAACCAGTTTAAATTAATAAATCAGTAAAGATTGATTGAAGAATATTGTATGGTCTAGTTTTTTTTATTCGATTCGGTTTTTGGTGTGAAATATGGACCGATGCGAAGTCTAAATGATAAGCCATTAAGTCATATTTCAATTTATGAATGCATGTGGTTTGGTTCGATCAGTTTAAAACTTGTATGATTGTACAATAAATATTGGGTGGAGAGCTAAGTTTTTTTATTGTTGATTTTCCCCTTTCCATTTGTTGGCTTTACACATGAACATGTGGTATTTTGTTCGTATTTCAATACCTTCTACACGACCTTTTAGTAGTATACATATGGGTTACTATAGTCTCAACATGTTCACAATAAATGTATTTTCAAATCATGCAAGCTTACATAAAATTGCTAACTATAAACATGTATTGTTTTTAATATGCTCCTTTTCTAAGTGGCTTTTAGGACATTTGTTCAAGTTGAACCTAGCTATTCTTGGCATGCAATTTTTGATGCAAAACCCCTTCAAAACTTTGTTAATGTAGGTTTCATATGATGGATGCCAAATGTATCTCAAGTTGCATTTGTGAATGTTTATCTTAATATCATGAGATCATATATACCTCACACCAATTTTTTTAAGAAAACTTTATTTCACCTCTTATCGAAAACTATTTTCATTAATCTATTTGTATATTCAATCATCCATAATGTTTTCTTGAAAACTGAAAGTATATTACATTTTGAAATTTTGAATAGCACTAATAAGATGCTTGTTTCAAACATTAGATGGATTTTTGAAACTTGCAAGATGGTTCTAAGTCAAAATAAGCAAATAATGTCAAAATACAATGAATACTTTTTAGATATTTTGGGCGAATAAGTTGACGAGTTTGGTCTTATACATCTCAATGATGTTTGATGAGTTTATATAAATTAATTTATATTAATTTAGTTTTATACTAAAGATTCACCTCTATAATATCTTTATGAAAATACCTTTCAACATGTATTTGTGAATGTTATGTAAATAACAAAGTTGTATCACATATATTTTTCACACACACACACACACACACACACACACACACACACACACACACACACACACACACACACACATATATATATATTTTAAGATGGTTTCTTTTACCTCATGGAATTTTTTTCCATTAATTGTAATTAAAATGTCATCCACACAAATATTCATCGATTCATACTGTTTTTTTAAAACAAAACAATATTACATTTTGAAATTTTGCATAGTATTTGTAGGATGCTTGTTTTAAACATTACATACTCTTAAAACTTACATGCTAATTTCTCACCATTACTAGATCATCTTTTTAGTTTCATATAAGTCACCTCTTATGGGAATTGCAATTTTCCAATTATTTTGTTTCAGTTCCAAGACAAAACAATCTTATATGATTATCTTATTGTTGGATATAATCGGTGTCATGTACATTGGTTTTCTAGTAGTTGTATTATTTTACTCCATTGATATAAATACAGCGCTCAACCTCTTATTGGGGAGGGAAGCATGATTTTACTTCTACATGGTATCATAGCACTGATTCGATTCAGCCTCACTCTGATGTGTCATTCTCTGGCCTTAACCGCCACAACTAGATTCCCCCTCTTATGATGCCCGCCTTGACTAGCTCTTCTTGGTTCAGTTCCCCTCCCTTCACTTTCAGCCTAACACACCCCCTACGCTGTCCTCCTTCCACCCATCGCGCATCCCGAGTGCGCACACCCCGGGCGGACACGACATCGTTGTCCCACTTCTTTGGCGAGTGCGAGGATAATCGATGTGCCACGCCTCCCCGACGAGCACGACCTCCGCATCAGCGTGCTCCGCCCTGACGCAATGCCTCTGCTACACGCACCTCCCTACGCTTCCTCCTGTTGTGCGTGCCTCCGTTTGCCGATGTCCCCACCGTCAAGACCTCCCTTCGCTGTTCGCATCTCCCAGCGATGCCCCCCCCCACTACATCGTGTGTTGTCCTCCTGCACTCACCCCCCCGACAACACAACACCTAACACGACACTTGCTTCCACGTGCCCCTTCTGGAAGAATCTGGTGTGACCCCTTGCTCAATGAAATCCCTTTGTGCACGTGACACCCATTGCGCTCTTATCCATTGCGGGCAACTTTGGCCCCCTTGGCCGCACAACATCTGACTTGGTCATTCTCCGGTTCCTTCTCTTTGCTGCAATATCTCGCTCAGGACTAGCATGCCTTTCCCATTGAATTCTACGTTCTGCTTGTGTTGTTCCTACACACTTTGTTGCTGCTCCACTATTCCCGCAGAGCCCGACTTCCTTGCTTCATTCCCGACTATTCCTGCCGACCTCTATCACGTGCTTAGATCCTCCTACTCGCTTGGTGATACCATTTAGCATGTTTCTACATCCTTCCTTCCACGACAAACTCTCATCAGGCTAGCTTGATGTCTTTTTCCTCTTTCACCTCAGTAGCTCAGATCGGTGGTCCTATGACTTGTCTCTCCCATCGCTCGACTGCCAGAATGCTTGATTCTGGTTCTTTAAATCATCTAACCGATGATGTAGGTATTCTTACTACCCATCTCACATACATTGGGGACATTGTGATAACTGTTGTTGACAGATCTATCATGCATATTGTTGGCTTTGACACTTGCTCATTGACTCCTTTTATTCGATTGACATTGGTGGCTTATGTTCCTCGCAATCCATTTAATCTCCTCTCTATTAGTAAACTTACAAAGGACTTTCATTGTGTTGTTGTTTTCTCATCTTCTAATGTTGTTTTCTCATCTTCTAATGTTGTTTTTCAGGAGCTGTTGACGAATCATGAGTTTGCTTGAGGTCATCTTCATGATAGGGCTTACATGTTTGATACCTCAACATCCCTTGCTTTCTCAACCATCTCTATACATGCTATAGAACTTCACTTTCACCATGATCGTCCACCCACTACAGTGTTACATAAGCTTTGCCCCCCATCTCAGTCTACATCTTTCTTTCTGCTGTGAGTCCTGCTGGGTTGCTAAACTCCATCGTAACCATTTGATTTAGTCCATTCTTATGTGTGGGGTCCTTGCACAGTCACAAGTTAGTTAGGCTATCATTAGTATGTCCCATTTTGATGATTTTTATTGAACGACTTAGCTTCATATCATCCGTGATTGTCTTGAAACGTTTAAAATTTTCAAGTCCTTTTATCATGAAATTCAAACTCAATTCTCCACGTCTATTAAATCCCTATGTTTGGACAATGGATGAGAATTTATCTTCTTCCTTTCAACAGTTCCTCATGGATCACGGTGTCCATCAAATGTCCTACCCCACTACCCCTTATCAGAATGTTGTGACTAAGCATAAGCATATTCATATCCTGAAAACTGCTCATGCCATATTATTTCACATGCAGGTCCCTCTCTAGTTTTGGGCTGATGCTATTCTTACTGCCACCTATCTTATCAATCTCCTTCCATCCTCTATTCTTAAGGGGGAGAGTCTATTTCAGGCTTTGTACTCCTTACTCCCTCCCCACCCTCTTCCACTTCATGTGTTTGGGTCTCTGTTATGTTTGTGACACTCATCCCAATCTCTCTTTTGTTTTCCCTATGGGCCCTCCATTGTATCTTTCCGGGATACTCTTGAACCCAACATGGATATTGTTGCTTCTCTCTTGACTTACAATGTTATGTCATCTCTGCTGATGTCTTCTTTATTGAGGGCTCTCTATTCTCATCCCTTCCGCCCTCTTCCTTCTCGGATGCCCTCATTGATGACTATCTCCCTTCCACCCTCCACCCACCACTGACCCCTTTATCCATCTCTCCTGATCATCGTTTTGGGTCTGTTTACTCTCCACGTCTATCGAACATGCCCCCTGCATTGACCAAGGATTCCCTTTACTCGATTTTGCCTGTTGCTCCTGCCACCACCGTGGATGAATTGCCTATTGAATTGCGGAAAGTTACCTGATCATGTCAGTCTACTCCTATATATACACATTCCTACAAAGGATTATTTACAGCTACAAATACCCTCATTTTGACTTTGGAGAAGATATATGTTTTTCATACGAATTATGAGGCTAAATCTAACCATGATTGGCTTCAAGAAATGTGAGATGAATTACATGCATTGTACGACAATCACACCTGGGATCTTGTCCCACTTCTTGCAGGTAAATAGATTGTTGGCAGTAAATGAATTTATATAGTCCCTCTAAATGCTAATGGTTCTCTTCATTGCCTTAAAGCCTGTCTTGTGGCCAAAGACTATGCTCATACATATAGTGTTGATTATTTCGACACTTTCTGTAACATCCCCAACCCGGTTCTTCCTCATGTGACAGAGATGGGTCGCCATGATACCTTAGGTGGGCCTCCCCATATGCCAAAGGCTGCAGATTAGAAACGAGGGTCTAATAAATATAGTGGGGAGGCTATACCCTCTGGTACATGGCAACAGTCGTAGCGGAATCACAATGACAAGATTAATACAATCCAACTCCTACAGTTAAACAAGAAAGTGCCAAAGCAATCCAATATAATCAAACCATGCAATGTCTAACTGTATGTCGTACTACATGTTATACAAGTAACCAACTAAAAGAAAGACTCAAAAATAGACTCCAAAACCCTATCCCAAACCCCATGCTCGATCTCATCTCCAAGCTCCAGTCCCAACTATAAAATTTATCAATCAAGCACAGGGCCCCTTGCCCTTGTACAGACCTACATCCATGAAGTCTTTTCGGGTACCAAACGATGAACTGAATAGGGCGTGAGTAAAATTTAGTAGACCACCACCAATAGTGTCTAAAAAAAATCCACTCCGAGTAATAGTGCATGCAACAATATGATAAACAAGTGTCAATTATACATTAAATACAAAACGTCTAAATAAACTTTCCGCCCCTTGAGCTCTAGGTTGACACCCGAGGTCAGCCATACTTTCTATGACATGATTCCAGATGTCTATGTCCATACCCACAAATGGGTCCTATATCAGTATCCATAATATCCATATATAATAACATAATGCACAATAAAACCAAGGCGAATTCCCATGCTCAGGTTAATTATATAATCATTTCACATTGAACCCAAGGTGAGTTCCCATGCTAGGGTTAGTTACTTATTCAATTTACAACAAACCCAAGACGAATTCCCATGCCTTGGGCTAATTATATATTTATTTACATCGGACCCATTGTGAATTCCCATGTTAGGGACAATTACACATTTAATGTATCAAGTACAAGCAATAACCAAAGCATATCAATATACCAAATATAACAACCATGTTCTTTATTTCATATTAATACATGATTGATTATATAAGGTTACACGTAATACAACCCGGAAGATTGAGAAGTCTAGTGTCTGGAAACTAGGTGCATTACAAAACAACTTAAAATAAGGAATACATCAACTTTATTGAAAACTTCCTTAACGTGCTCGCACTTAAAACTGCATGGGATAACCTAAGGACATACATAAGAATGGGGTGAGCTATAAAGCTCAGTAAGAGAATAAACATGGCATAACATGAAGAGAATAATACATGTTACACAATACACGTATCAATGAGGCATAAAAGAGTAGGGATCATAATCATGATCAATGAGACATGATATAACATGATAATCATAAAGGCAACATGAGAAATGTGACAACAACTTAAAACACGACATCATAAACATAGTTCAAGGTTAACTTCCAAGAAATTATGATGGAAAAATTCCCATAAAGGAATTAGGTTCACTCCTTATCCCAACATGACGTCTCACGAGACTAAATATTACCCAATGCATTAGAGCACTATATAATTCTGGGCGCACCCATTACTTTTATTTCATTCTCATGCTTAAGTGTTCTATATAGATCATACAACATGGATTCATTAATCATCGCAATTTATTCCACGATCAAGGAGTGTGAAATACATACATGCAAGTCCCAAGTCAAAGAAGTATTGCAGAAAGGTGAACACCCTTGATAGGAAACAGGTATGGTATTCACTACACAATTGTTTTGGCATAGAAAATCACGGTGAAATTTCGGCAGCATAACAACGTCACTTAAAAATTCATAAAATGGGTTGATGAGAGAGAAAGAGGTATCTCATCATTTGGACATCAAATGGGTAGTAATAGGGACATGGAAAGACATGTCACAACATTAGGAATTGGAAATAGAATGCATACGATAATAAGGAAACTTGAATAAATGACAGAAGGAGAGGATCTTGATATCCAGGTCAGTCCACTGCAATGTGAACTATATAGAGTACCTGATTCAAGTAATCTTAGTCTCGTGTTTTATCATTTTGTGAGCTCTTTCAGCATGCAGTGGTGTCTTGTTTGCGAATTATGGTTTCCCATTTGTCCTTAAAATGGATTAATATAAATTTACATTTGGATAGAGAAGGTGAGGATCCCTTACTTGAGTGTGTGACTCCAAATGCTTGGGAGGAGCTTCTTGAGAGCTTGGAACCTTTGGAGGACTCTAGAGCAGGGAGGGAAGAGTAAGGACGTGCTCCAAGGATTTTGAGTGAAGAGAAATGGGATCTTGGGTGAGTTTATATAGGAAAAGAGCAGATTTCTTTATTATTTCTCAAACTTAGGTTTTAGACTCTATATAATAAAATAATTAAAACCAAAAACCTCCCATGATTTTTGCTAAATGGGAGTGATTTTAATTATTTTATAAGTCCAAAGGCTGAACTTAAGAAAATAACACCATTTCTTATGTGGAAGTGATTCATACTCTTAAAGAAATGTTTATAAAACCTTAAAATATATTAATGGTTTTGGAGGATTCATAATGGATTTATAAAATTAATCAAATAAACATAAAATTTCATTATTTTAAAGGGAAAAATATCTTTGATCATGAATTCCCTTTATAGTATTTATTACATCCATTTTTGGGACATTATTATGTCATAATACACAAAATATATTTATACAGTATTTATTTTTTACCTGAAAATTCGACTGTATAAGAAAATTATGAAAAAATAAATGTTGGATAATTTCAATGTTCTTATTCCAAAAATAATATTCATTTTATCTAAATAATTTTCTATATATTTTAATTTTCACTTTTAAAATAAAATCGACATTTATTAAGAAATGTTGAGTTTTTTGATAATAACAGTTTTCAAACTCTTATAAAAATTACATTTGTTTTCATAAAAATTATATGATCATTTATATTTAATAAACATTATTTAATATAATATTTTATTAAAATATTAGTTATTTTAAAAATCCATTAACTCATCAAAATAAATTCTCTAATTGAATTTGAATATTACCCAAAAATATTGTTTGTGTTTTATTGTATCAAAATAAAAATCATTTATAAAGTAACAATAATAGGATGAATATATATTCATTATTCTATAAAAAATAATATACATAATCATATTTCTATGTTCTTGATACATATCCCTTTAATACATTAGCAAACTCCCTAAGAGTAAGGTGCACAACAGTGAGACTCTCACGGGGTGGTTCAGTGAACATGGTTTGGGATGTGATCTTGATAAGTTTGAACTTCCCCCATAAACATTTTCACTCATGCTTAATTTTTTTTAGATCTCATCTTGGACTTGGTCAAGGAAAAAAACCCAATGATGTTATCTCCCTCAAAAGCTTCAATAAATGTGCTTCATAGGGTACAATCCTACTGGTTGAGGTTATCTCTTCCTTTTTCTATGTCAATTGGATTTGTTAAAATCCTATATTTATACTAATTATAGGGTTACTATTCAATGACTATATTATCAACAGTAATGATACTTAATGGTATTTTAAATCCAATTGGATATAATAAAACAAAATAAGTGCATGTGTTTTCTATAACTATATTACATAATAAGATATTTAATTAAATTGTAAGGGGAATTTTATTTAAAACGGTTTGGGTCGTTACACCAAAACATGCCAAACTTGTTAACTATATGCCATTTTGGTTAAATAATTCCAAACCAATAATCATGTCAATTACAGTTACATGCCAATATTCCAATACTATTAACATACCAATATACCCATTTACCAATTTCATGCCAATTATCCAATACAAGAAAATTATTCAATGTCATGCCAAATATTCAAGTACATGCCAATTTCCAAGTTACATGTCAGTTATGCCCAATTACCAAATTACATGCCATTAATTCCAAATTACTATTTCACATATCAACAATGCCTAAATACCAAATCACACATTAATCCAAACCCAATTTTCAATTCCAACCCCTAGGGTAACAAGGTACATAAGATTTGATCCAAAGATCAAACCATAGTTCCTTAATTTAGATTTAAGGCACTAGGTTCATATATTCTGGATTCCAACCTAGGATCATGGGTAGGCACACCTTATGGGTGGCCGGAAGTCCAAGGTCTCGAGCACCGATGAATCCGACGAGATCTGTGCAAAGTCTATGTAAGAGGAATCAAGCAATATCAGTGGATTCCAATTAGAATAGATTGCACACAAAACATGCCATCATGATCACACATGTTGTACATACTAAAAACTAAAAACAGGCCCAAGGGAGATGCTTTAGACCACTTACCTCAATAGTGGAGAAGAAGAATCCCAATAACCAAGCATTTGAGTCAACATGAAACACCATGAATCCCTAAGGTCATTGATAGATCCACCACATCAGGGTTGGAAGAAGAAGATTCATGGAGAGAATGAGAGGAATTCATCAATTCTAAGTAAGAATTACAGAATCAAGACACCCAGATCAAACCATGAATCAAGGGATCAAAGGAAGATGTTGGAGAAGTCGAGGAAGCCCTGTAGAAACCTTCAAGATCTTTAATCCTGGGTTAGGATTGAAAAGGAGGATTATAAAACTTAGATGGGGGTTTTGGGGGGAGAAAATATGATTCTGCCTTGGAATTTCTTGGCCTGAAATGGTGCCACCAACTAGCTACCGACTGCCACCACCTAATCGGTGGTTCCATCCAGAATATCTGCACCTATGGAAACCCCATTGGCTGACCAGTGGGATTCTTGTTGGAATCTTATTCTGACAGGGTGCCACTGACTGAATGGTGACCTTCTTGTAGTCTTACTGGTATACTTCCCTGTCCACTAACTAGCCGATGGAACCATAACAACTCCTATGTTGCATACCACTATTAACCTTTGCCAAATCTTCTCCTCTGAGTCCCTAAGCACCTCTAAAATACCATTTTAAACTAGGAACATGGATTGTTTACATAATTTAAAAGGACCTAACTAAAAAATCAAAGAGAAAAGTACCTCGATAAAAGATAGGGTCTTTCAACCTCCCCACCATATAACAATTCATCTCCGAGATTTTCTCCCATGCATCACTGAATAACCTGATCCATTGCTCCCACATATGTTACTTCCTCTCCTAGATCTCCTCCTAGATACGACCATGCTGCCACTGCACTCACACTAGCGAAATGATCCTTCCTCAGAGATTCTTCTCACTACGGTCTATGATACGGATCAGATTCTCCTCAAAGGATGCATCATCATCAAGATCAACGTCATCAACATCTATCATATGATAATGATCAATGTGATATTTTTGAAGCTGCAACACTTGAAACATGTCGTGCATGACACTATAGTGCTGTGGAAGATCCAATCAGTACACCACTGAACCGATCCTCTCCACTATTTCAAACATCCTAAAAAACTTGGGTGCTATCATCCCTTACTTTCAGATATATCATTTCCCTAACCTAGGTGACACTCACAAGAAGATTTTGTTCCCAACCTCAAATTCTAGTGGTCGTCTCCGATGGTCAGCCTAAGATTTCTTCCTGCTCTGTATGATTTTATACCTCTTCTTGATCACTTGAACTTGCTCAGATGTATACTACATGAGACTAGGTCCAATGAGTGCTGACTTTCCCACCTCTAACCCATACAAATGAATACAACATGGTCTACCATATAAATCCTCAAAAGGATCCATTTGGATTGATGCATGGAAGTTGATATTGTCGGCAAAATCTATGAGAGCCTGATCCTACCCCTAGGAACCATCAAAATCCACAACACATGCTCACAACATATCCTCCAGAATTTGAATCTTTTATTCAGATTGACTGTCAGTCTGAGGATGATATTCTATGCTCATAAGAACCCATGACACCATCACCTTCTGAATGCCTTGTCAAAAGCACGATGTAAAATGTGGATCTTGACATGAAACAATGCTCTGTGAAACACCATGTAATCGAACTATCTACTGTACATAGAGGTTACCCAAGTCATCAATGGTAAAGGTCTCCCTAATAGATAAGAAATGAACTACCTTCTTCAGTCGATCCATGGTCACCCACATTGCATCATTCTTCCAAGGTGTCCTAGGTAACTTGTCACTAAGTCCACACTGGTATCATCCTACATCCATTCTAGAATGGGTAAAGGTTTCAATAATCCAGTAGACTGTTGATGCTTGACCTCACTTGTTGAAAGGTTTAGCATAAAACCACAAAGTCCGCTATCTCTTTCTTCATCCCTGGCCACCTGTACTACTGATGGAGGCCACAATGCATATTTTTCAACCCAAGATGCACCGTCCACTTTTAAGTATAGAATTCCCTTATCATCTCTACACACATGCCCATAGTAACCCAGATATGACTATAGATATTAAGAACCTCATCGTTGTCAAGGAACCAACCTGATGGTGGATCACCACTATATATTTCATCCCTCAGTGCTAAACCCTACAAATCAGACCCCCCCCTCTTTATCCGATTCAGAAGCGAGGGAACAACATAGGTCAATGTCAGAGTTGCTCGCCCCTGAGATTCCTGAACATCCATATGCGTATCCAAAAAAATCACCATCATCCACCACTCATCACTTGATTCTTGCATCGCCTATGTCTATGTATTCCCACTCAAGGCATCGAAAATGATGTTTCCCTTGCTAAGAGTATATGAAAACTCAAAGTCGAATGACTGCAGATACTCGACCCACCTCTTCTATCAAAGGTTCAGGTCCAACTGTGAAAAGATGTACTTCAAGATCTTGTGATCCATGTAGAACAAAAATCTACCACCCAATAGATAATGTTACTAGCATCTGAGGGTGTGTACCACCACAACCAACTCTAGGTCATGAGTGGGATAATTCCTCTCATGCGACTTCAATTACCTAGAGCCATAAACAACCACTTAATCCTCCCTCATTATAACTACATTGAGCCCGAATCCTGATGCATCGAAAAAAACAATATACTAATTACTTGGTTTAGGTAAGACCAAGATTTGTGTTGAGGTTAGATCACTCTTCAATTCCTAGAAAGCCTACTCGCAAGCATCTGAACAAACAAACCTCACCCCTTTCTTGGTCTGAACAAATATCAGCGCTTCTAGATGGGTGAAATCTTGGATGAATTGTTGATAATAGTCTTCCAAATCCAGAAAGCTCTGAATCTTGAAGACATTCTTGGGTCATTCCCAAGATACCATAGTAACCACCTTCTTTAGGTCCACTGACCCTCCAATATCTAAGATAACGTGGCCCAATAAGTTCATTTGATTAATCCAGAAATGGAATTTAGATAGCTTGACATATAGATGATGCTCCCTCATCATACTCAGGATGATTTCAAGATGTTGGGCATGATCATCTCTAGACTGGGAGTATGCTAAGATGTTGTCGATGAAGACCACCACAAACCGATCTAGATACAAATGGAGTATCCGATTCATCAAGTCCACAGATACCATTGGTGATTTTGTTATACCAAACAACATTACCCCGAACTCATACAATCTATACCTACTCTTAAAAGAATTCTGGGGTATATCAGACAACCTCACCCTCAATTTATGGTACTATGACCTTAATTCAATCTTGGAAAATATCTGAGCACCTCCTATCTAATCAAAGAGTTCGTTGTTGCATGGAAGGGGATGATGGTTCTTGATTGTCATCTAGTTCAAACTTCGTTAATCCATACATAAACGCAAGGTTCCATCTTCCTTATTAGTGAATAACACGGGGGAACCCCATGGTGATGTACTAGGTCATATGAATCCCTTATATTCCAGATCCTCTAATTGCACTTTATACTCCCAAAGCCCTGCTAGTTTCATCTAGTAGGGCGGTATAGAAACAATTCAGCTTCTAGAATTGACTCGATAGTGAATTCAATCTTATGCTTGGGTGGTAAGCCAGAGAAATCTTTAGGAAATTCATCCTGAAAGTGGTCCACCTCTCTAGGAAAGGTATTCTTCTATGAATCACCGTCATCCGGAATAAGGCTTAGCACCTGGGCTGTGAGCCAATCCAACTTGTGTTGAATTGGTCTCGTACGACCAAAATGAAGATCCCATTCACCTTGATATATTTAGCTATCCCCTTATGGAGATATAAAGGTCACTATCCTATGATAACAGTTGATATGATCCTAGTAGAGAACTATACAATCTATACTCAAAATCAAATTGAATCTAGCCATTTCCAGCACAAACAGATCTCAGAGGAAATGGTAGCCACCAATTTTAAGAGAAAACTCCTTACAACATCTGATACCGTCTAATCAAACTCCTAATGGTTTATCGATGGTCATGACCCCATCTACGATTTCCACATCCAAACCCAAGATGTTGAAAAATTGAGAAAATATAAAGGAATGTGACGCTCCTGTATTGAAAAAAAACACAAGAAATGTTAGATTCCACAAGAATTGTACCTCTAATAGTAAAAGGGCCAACATCTAGACTCTTAAGAGTAGATTTCATAATGTTCATCTGACTCACCCCTTTTCCCTGGTATCCATCCAGATTCCCCTGAGATACCCCTTCCTGCTAATATTGATGCTCCTATGTCAGGGTACAATGCTCCCTATCCCATCCTGAGTGACTGATGGAACTCTAGCTACCTATTTGCTGAGGGGTAGCTGAGTCCCTCCTATATTCCGATGTATTCCATGATCCTTCACCACCGCTAGATTGCTAAGTTCTCCTAAAAAATTTCTACAGGCAGCCCATCTTAACACAAGATCGACACTCCACTACTGGAAAAGGACACTGTTAGTGCTTGTGGCCAACCCTGCCACACTAATAACACTGCACCCAGTCATTTCCCTGAGATGACGGTCCACTCTCTTAGACACTTTGCCCGCTAATGCCTTGGTAGAAATTCTCAAAGTGGTGTTTCTTGATTCCTAAAGAGGAACTCCTCATATTGAATCCAATCCTAAAAGTGCTTCACCCTGACTATCTAATCCCCTACCAGTGATGGAGCAAAACATTGTAGGTTGGTAAAATGACTAGTGTAGTACATCACAGACATGCCCCCATGCGTCAGGTGCATGAAATCCCAATCCCTTTCATCTCTCAACGTATTTGGGTAAAATTAACTTAGGAACTTCTCTTCGAATCCTTTCCCGATTATCTTATCATGCTATCCATCCAGTACTATGATGTCCCAACAACACTTGGTTGGTCTTCATAGCGTATAGGTAGCAAGCTTCACCCTCCTCTCCATAGGTGTCTCTAGGTAACTAAAGGTCAAATGGATGGACTCGATCCAAAACTCTACTGCCTGAGGGACTCCCTCCCTATAAAACATGGGTGGGTGCTATAGTTGGAACTTCCACGTCATATCATACATCGAAAGAACATCATGATTAGTATCCATCTCCATGGATCACATGACCCACAAGAAACTATCGTGGAGCTGATAAACCATCAGATTCCTTAGAGATGTAGGAAGTCCTGGTTCTACTAAGTAAGGTGTGTGCTCATTATCACTCTCCTAAAGTTCAAATAGAGGACGAAGTAGATGAATTTCTCTACTAGGGTCAACACAACCCTTAAATCATAGGTGTTGGACTCCTCATGTATTAATCATGTTTTAATGATCACAAATCTTATTCAACCTAGTTAACTCTTGTAATTTATATCAAATCATGTGTATTAATGTTTAAAGTATTCTCATGCTTTAAGAAGAGCCATTTAAGATCTTAATTGCTCTACATTCAGTTCACTTACTTTATACTATCCTTTATCTCCTCACATAATACCTTCTTTGACAAATACTCAAGTCTAATCCATTCTATTATCATCATTGCTTAAGTCTGAACACAGTTATTTTGACAAAGTCTGAGACACCGTGAGTCTGCCACTGGTTATGTCTTTCTGGAACCGTGAAGCAAGACACTGTGAAGAAAGACACCATGAAGCAAGACACCGTGAACAAGACACCGTGAACAAGACACCGTGAACAAGACACTATGAAGCAAGACACCATGAACAAGACATCGTGAAGCAAGACACCGTGAAGCAAGACACCGTGAAGCAAGACACCATGAAGCAAGACACCGTGAACAAGACACCGTGACCATAAGACACCATGACCATGAGACACTATGACACTCAGACACCGTGATCAATCTAGACACCGTGTGGAGGAGATACCATTTCTATGACTTATTGTGACACCGTTTCTTAAACTATTTTGTCGTCTTTCAATTTAATTTCTAACGGTCATATTTGAATATTTTAATGCACTGACATAATTAATGTTTCTTTGTAGACATATCATCAGACATTACGAGGTACGAGGTACGAGGTGCAGAATACATGCAACCTATCGGCTCCAACACATGCATTCCAAGATAAAAGCGAAGTGTGGCCAAGAATCAAACAGTGCGATACAAAACGAAAAACAAGGCCATGAGCACGATAACGAAGAACACACTTAGAGAAAGTTTCAAAAGAAAAAGGCCTACTGCATGCAACTCGACACTACTAAAGAACACACGAAGCATATTCAAAGCTTAGAAAACATCTTCAATCTGTTGAACCTCATGACGAACACAAGCTGAATCGCGACACTCTTTTCTACAAACAAGGACTTGAGATCTGCATTTGCTTCATCTCAAGAAGTCCAAAGCTTCAAAGACTAACACTCAGAGCATTTCTAAACCCATCTCGATATTTCTGCTCTATTGTGTATCTGTTTATTACCTTTCGAGCAGAGTGTGTACCTGTAGAACAACACACTCTGTCTCCTGTATTAAACTGAAGGATACAAGATATCATTACTCAACCATTCTCTTACTCTTGTGTATACCCACAGATAAGTGTGGAAGAGGTCCCTGTGTAGCCTGGTTATTTTGTCCCCATGAAAACTGTGGAAGAGGTCCTTGTGTGACCTAGACAGTCTTTGTACTGTTGTTAACCCCGATCCAGGGTGTGGATCAAAGTTTATTATATAAAATACTTGGTGTAAGGTGATCACCAAGTGGAGTGGATTAGGTCTCATCTTGAGACTGAACCACTTGTTTCATATTTTTCATGCTTCTTAATTTAGTTTTCTCTATTTTATTGTTTTACTGTATAATTCAGAAATCACTAATTTCACTTTGATAGTTAGTCTTGGAAAGAAGTTATAACTGGATTGTCTTAGTAGAATAACTTCAAAAGTAATTTTAATAACACAAATTAAGATTACTGAGAATTAATCAATCTTTTAAGAAGTTACTTAAACAGTCAAACTCTTGTAATAGTATAACCTTGATTAACTGGGCAGTATTTAATCTTTGGGGAAACCTTTTTAGAAATAATTTTTACAGAAATTTTTATAGTTACTCAATTCACCCCTCCCCTCTTGAGTAATCTACTCTGACCAACATTTGATATCAAAGGTTGTTTATTAGGACTCTTTGTAATCTTATTCAACTGTGATTGTAGTTGTGCTTTAAAGATCTGTAAATTTTTGTTAATTCTAAATTTCTAGCTCTTTTAAAGTAATACTTTATTATGAATAATAGATTGGAAGGTGTTGCAACCAATAGACCACCATTCTTTAATGGAACCAATTATGCTCAATGGAAAATTAAAATGAAAATTCATTTAGAGAGTATGAGTTTTGAAATTTGGTCATCCATTATAGATGAATACAAAATTCCTGCTACTGATAGAATCACATTGGATGAACCTACCAAAACTACCTACAATAACAACTACAAATATATGAATGCTTTATACTACTCCTTAGGAGATGAAGAGTTTAATAGAATTTCTACTTGTAAGACTGCCTATGAAATTTGAGATACCCTGTCTGTCTCACATGAAGGAACATCTAGTGTAAAAGAAATGAGACTTAATACTTATACTATCAAATATGATAATTTTAAAATGAAACCTGATGAGCCTATTTTTGACATGTATCTTAGTTTCAATGAGATTGTCAACACAACGATTTCTCTTGTAAGAGAAGTCACTTCCAAGGAATAGATCATGAGAATCCTTAGATGTCTACCTGACAGATGGAGGGGAACCTCTGTCTCTATTAGAGAATCGTGTGACATCAGCAAAATAATTTTAAAATAACTCATTGGGAAATTGATGATGTATGAGGAAGAGCTGAAAGTCAATAAAGAGGAGGATGAACCAAGTAGGAAATTTGTTGCATTTAAGACCACCACCTCTAAGCACAAAGACAAAGGGAAACTGGAAGCTTCTGTAGAAAGCTCCACCAGTGAAAATCATCATCTGACAGTGATGAGGAGATGGCTCAACTAGTAAGAATATTCAAATGATTTTACAAAAAGAATAAATTTTTTAGAAAGCCTAACTTCAAGGGAAAATATGACCAAAAATGGAATTGGAATAAGGACTAGAAAAAAAGTTACAAAACTGATGAAATTGTCTGCTATGAATGTAAGTACAAAGGACATATAAAGGCTGAATGTCCAAAGCTCAAGTACAAAAAGAAATATGAGGACAAAGACATGAGGTACAAAAAGGCAATGAAAGAAACCTAGAGTGCTTCTGAGGACAGTTCAAGCGACTCAGAGACATCACATGACGAACAGGCTAACAAAGCCAATATGTGTTTTATGACAAACACATCTGAGGTAACAATGGACTATTCTATACATAATTCATATTATTCTGAAGATGAAAGTGACTCTAAAAAAATGACTAATGAAGAAATGTTTGAATATTGTAACATGCTTGAGGAAACATGCAATGAACTAAAAGAAAAATATAAATCATTAAAGAAACAACATGCTCTTACCATGACTATTAAATCTGAGTTCACAACTGAAAAGGAGAAAAATGCTCAGCTGTTCAAAGAAAACAATGAATTAAAAATGTCTAATGAACAATTAAATAGTGACTTAGAAAAGTTTACTAATGGAAAAAATACTCTTACCCAAATTCTAGGAAAACAAATTGCCCCTAAATACAACACTGTCATTGGTTATCAACCTGGTAAAAGAAACCTTGGTAGAACAAATTTTGTTTCAAAATCTAGGACATACAGTTTTACTCCCAGTTCTGGAATCAAATAAACTAATTCAATCCATGATACATATTCTACTGTTTCAAGTTTTTGTGGACCAAATACAGTTTATTTTTCAAATACTTTACATAATGCTTATAGGAAACCTATGAGGAAAATATGGGTTCCTAAAGCACTTATTGCTAATATTACTAGACCCAAACAAGTATGGGTACCCAAATCTATTTTTGCTTAATCTTTTTGAAGGAAAGATATTTAAAGAGCTCCTGCAAAAGTCTATGGTACTTGGACAGTGGATGTTCAAGGCACATGACAAGAGACTACTCATGCTTCAAGAACCTGATAAAAGTAGATGGAGGACATGTCACATTTGGTGACAATGCCAAGGGAAAGATTATTGGCCTCAGCCAAATCGGTAAATCTAACTCAGTTTTAATTTCTAAAGTACTATTTGTTGACGGTTTAAAATACAATCTTCTTAGTATCTCACAATTATGTGATGATGTATTTCATGTTAGATTTGAAAATGATGCTTATAATGTCTTTAATTCTAAAGTTGAATTATTATTTTCTGCATTAAGAAATGAAAATGTTTATTATGTTAATTTAGATTCTTTAGTTTCTAAAAATGATTCATGCTTAAGTGTATTTCATAAAGAATCATGGCTCTAGCATAGGATACTAGGACACTGTAATGTTCACTCCCTTAGAAAGCTATCTAGAAAAAGGCTAGTTAAAGACTCACCCAAACTTGAGTTTCCAAATGACAAAGTGTGTAATCCCTGTCAAAAGGGAAAACAACACAAAGTTTCTTTCAAACCAAAGAAAGAAGTGTCAACTTATCAACCTCTCGAACTGGTTCACATGGATTTGTTTGGACCATCTAGAGTTTCTAGTTTAAATGGGAAGCATTATGTTTATGTTCTTGTAGATGACTTTTCTAGATATACTTGGACCTTCTTTATGGCTCACTAAAGTGAAGCCAGCTCTTATTTTACTAAATATACCAAGTCTGTAGAAAATCTTAGTGGACTTAGAATTAAATCATTAAGAAGTGATCATGGCTGTGAGTTTGAAAATAAAGAGTTTGAATCCTTTTTCTCACAAAATGGTTATAGTCACAATTTCTTTGCCCCTAGAACACCTTAGTAGAATGGAGTTGTAGAGAGAATAAATAGAACCCTGCAAGAAATTTCTGGAAGAATTCTTAGTGAATATGACCTAACTATTTATTTTTGGGCTAAAGCTGTCAATACAATGTGATACATAATCAATAGAGTGTTGATCAGACCTATTCTTAAGAGGAATCCTTACGAATTATGGAACAATAGAAAACCCAAGGTTAGATACTTCAAATATTTTTGGTTACAAAGTCTATATTCTTAATACCAAAGACAATATTGACAAATTTGCATCCAAAAGTGATGAAGGTATCTTTTTAGGATATTCCATGTCTAGTAAAGCCTATAGAGTGTTCAATAAAAGAACTAAATGTGTGGAAGAATCTATTCATGTCAAATTTGATGAAATAGAACCACATGAGCCTAAACCCATCCTAGAGAATCTGGAGGATGATGTATCAAATATGAACATCAATTCAAAATCCTCAAATTCTTATGTGAAAGAAACTGTGAAAACTTACAGCTCTGGAAATTCCTTAGAATCAAGTCACAATGAACCTGAATCTGTTGATGAACCTGAAATTACTAGTCCCTCTTTTTCTAGAACTATTAGAACCCTTAAGAACCATCCCTTAGATGTTGTTTTAGGAGACTTAGACAAAGGAACTCAAACTAGAGCTTCTCTTAGAAATCAGGTTGAACATAAAGTCTTCTTGTCACAACTTGAACCTAAAAACATTAATGATGCTATAAATGATGAATTTTGGGTGATGGCTATGCAATAAGAACTTAACTAGTTTGAAAGGAACAAAGTTTGGAAACTTGTTGAAAGACCCAAGGACACATTCACCTTAGGCACTAAATGGGTTTTTAGAAATAAGGTAGATGAAGCTGGTAACATAGTTAGAAATAAGGCTAGATTAGTTTCACAAGTCTACAGTCAAGAAGAAGGAATTGACTATGAGGATACCTTTGCACCAGTAGCCAGACTTGAAGCCATCAGAATCCTGCTTTCCTATGCTGCACATTTGAATTTCAAACTATATCAAATGGATGTTAAGAGTGCATTATTAAATGGGTATATAGCTGAGGATGTTTTTGTTGAACAACCCCCTGGATTTACAAACCCCCATTTTCCAAATCATATTTTTAAACTATCAAAAGCCTTATATGGTTTAAATCAAGCTCTGAGAGCTTGGTATGATAGATTGAGTACTTTTCTTATTTCCAAAGGTTTTACAAAATGAATAGTAGATCCTATCCTTTTTATAAAACAAATTTCAAATGATGTTTTAGTTGTTCAAATCTATGTAGATGACATTATTTTTGGATCTTTGAAGAATTCTTTGTGTTGATTTTTCTAAAATGATTCAAAACGAATTTGAAATGAGTTTAATGGGTGAACTAAAATTCTTTCTTGGATTTCAAATCTTTCAAAATAATTATGGAATTATTTTAACTCAAAGTAAATATTCTAGAGATCTTCTAAAACATTTTGTATTGGATAGCACTAAAATTAGTGACACTCACATGAGTAACACTTGTAAGTCAGATCTTGATGAAGATGGACAATCTATTGATCGAACCACTTATAGAGGAATGATTGGAAGTTTACTCTACTTAACTACTAGTTGTACTGAAATTATGTTTAGTGTGTGTATGTGTTCTCATTTTCAAGAAAAACCTAAGGAATCTCATTTAAATGATGTAAAGATAATTTTCAAATACCTCAAGCATGCACCCAATCTATGACTGTTTTATCCTAAAGGAAAGTCATTTGATTTAGTTAGTTATTCTGATGTTGAATTTGGTGGCTGTAAGTTAGATAGAAAAAGCACCTCTGGAAAATGCCACATTTTAGGCAAGTCACTAGTATCATGGTGTAGTAAGAAACAAAATTCCATTGCATTATCTACTGTAGAAGATGAATACATAGCTACTGGAAGTTTTTGTGCACAAATTTTGTGGATGAAACACACATTACTAGATTATGGATATCAATTTAGACATGTACCTATAAATTGTGACAACACAAGTGCTATTAACATCTCAAAAATCCTATTTCACATTCTAGGACAAAGCACATTGATGTAAGACATCACTTTTTGAGAGATCATTATCAAAAAGGTGATATCACTTTGGAATTAATTAGTACTAAATATTAACTTGCTGATATATTCACCAAACCATTAAATTTTGAAAGAATAGACTACATCATAAATGAACTAGGCATGATAAATCTCAAATAGATACCTTACTTGTTACTGTTTCAGATCTTACTGTTCGATATCTTACTATTTTATACTTTACTGTTTCATGATTACGGTTTCTCAGCTAGTGTTTCATATTATTGTCTCATCATAATACTCATGTTTACTGTCTCATCGTAAAGTTCATGTTTACAGTCTCACGGTTAGTATTATGTGATTACTGTCTGAAAGTTACTGTCTCACCGTAACGCACACTGAGAAGTTCATTCACGGTATCACCGTGAAGCTCGTTTACTGTATCATAGTTTACTGTCTCACCTTAATGACCAAATACGGTCTCACCGTAAAAATTCTTTGTATTTTTTTTTAAAAAACTCATATTGCGGTAATTATTCTTTTCACCTTTTTTGGTTTCCCACATTTTTTTGCGATGTTTGGTATTCCTAAATGATAAAATAAAGAAATTATCACTTGACTCTTCACTCGGGGTTACCTATTTCAAACCCTTCTTCATCCCTGGAACTCTTCTCTCGCTCAAACCTTTAGTGAATGCCAATAATGAAACGTCTGTCATCATCGACACCTGAGAAGCACAACTCAAAGAAGAAGAAGATTGCACCTAAGCTAACACCCGAAGGACCTTTAAATATGAATATGGTAAACTGCGTTGTTGTACGTGAGAAAGAGATTTGACCCAAATGGCTTATTTCTAGTAAGTCTCTGGTATTGAAAGTGTTAGAACAATAAGGATGGTTAGAATGGTTCTCGAAGGAATATAGACCCATCTACCCTAGGTTAGTGGCTCAGTTTTACCAGTACGTATAGTTCTCTTTCTATTCTGGTGATAGTTATGTTGTAAGAAGTTGGGTCAATGTCCAGAGAAGCTCATTCTCTTTGAGGTTATAGGCTGAATGGGTTAGGATACCTCACAAAGGCATCTGTGAGGATTATCAGAGAGGACCTACACCTTCAACTGAATTCTTTGATTTAGAAGATGCTATGAAAACCTTAACTGGAAATGGAACCCAGAGGAGAACCATTGCTGCTGAATTAGATGGAGAATCAAAGCTTCTGTTTAAGTTTATAAAAAATTTGGTTAGTCCCAGAAAGGGTGATTTTACTATTTTAAAATATCACGATGTGTTTCTGATTCACCTTATGAAAATGGGCATAAGATCAAACTATGAAAATATATCATACACCATATGTGTGAGTTGATCAAAGTCACATCCAAGTCAACTTCCCTATTTTTCTCTCGGTTAATCTCAACCATGCTTCTTACCAAAGGTATGGTTGGACCCAATGAGGAAGTAATTGAGGATTGCGAATTCTGCCTCTCAAAATCAACTATCAAAAGAATGAAGATAAACTGGAATCCTTGAAAAAAGGAATGGGTGGAAGAAAATGATAGAATTTATGAGAAATTCAATCCAGTGGAACATCCCTCAAGACCAAGAAATATTTCTGATCCTGGTTTGGAACCTGATGAGATTGTTGAGTATCCTGAAGAAGAGGAAAAAGAGGCTGAAGTGCCACCTAGGTAAGATATTATTGTTGAGGAAGACATGGCTATTGTTCCTCATGTAGTTCTTGAAGAATAATTCCCTACTCCTAAAGAAGCTGTTATTCTGGAATTTCAACCTGAAGCTGTAACAGAATCAGTTGTCAAAGAACCTGAAAAGCATGCCGTGGAAGAGACTACAATAGAAGATCCAATAGTGGAAGAGCAACCTGTTATGCAGGAAACCAATCTTGAGGAACTCCCAGTGAAAAAATCTATTCCTAAAATAACCCGTTCAGCTGAAGAATGAATGGAGCTAGCTTTTTAGATGGCTAGATAGGAAATGAGTGAGGAACTTAGAGCTGAGACTGTGGAATTAGACCGAGATCCTAAGCCTCTCAGTTCTGAGAAGGAGGTATCTGTTGAGGGGGAGAAAACCCCAAATATCGAGTCTATTGAAGCTTCACATCTGACTGAGTCAAGTCCTGTAGACACTCAGTATAAATTCCCCAGTTTATATGATGTGGATGACTCTCAACAGGTTATAACAACCAAACTTGATCTTTCTTCTATATTTCAGTTGAAATTAGTCTCCAATATCGCACCTGAGAAGGAACCTGAGCCTGTACTAGTCCCTACTCCTGAACCTTTATCTGAACAACCATATTTTTTGAGTAATAATGATCTGAAGAAATTTGGTGCTACCCTCTTATCTAGGGTTGAGAAACTCATGAATACCCAACCTATTCCTATGACCAAGCTAAGTGAGAGAGATGCCTCACTATTATTGGAGAAAATTATTTGGAAAATACAACCTAAGATGATTTATGAGATTCAAGAAGTAAGAGTTGAAAATAAGCTGCTCAGTAATAAAGTGAAGACCCTAATAAGTATGGTTGAAGACATGCAGAGAGAGATGCATTCAAGATCTGAGCCTATTTCTCCTCCTATAGAACCTGTTGTCCCTCAAATCCTACAGGTTGTTGTGTCTCAGATTCAACCTTATCTAGCCTCCTTAGATGAAAATATCGCTGAAAGGAATAACCAAATTGTGAAGGAAATGAGAGAGCTTGTTGCGAATCTTAATAAACTCACTGATGAGTATACAGGGTGTCTTCAAAAGGTGCTAAATCAACTCAAATCTCTGACCACAGCTGTAAATGCCTCTAAAGCATCTGGTCAATCCTCCAAACCCTCCTTAGACAGCGATCTGCTCCAAACTATAGTCAAAGAAGAGCTTCAGAATGTACTCAGTGGTTTCAATATGGCTTCTCTATCTGAAGTTGTTAAGAACAGTGATAGAGTTCTTGACCTAGTACAAATCCACTCTAAAATTGATAATGATACTCAGCAATATATTGCCAAGAAAGTGGATTTCTACTTCAACAGAATCTTCTCCAAGACCGATATGACAAACCATTTCAAGTATCTTGTAGAAAATCCGTGGATTCCTCCCACGACTCAAGCTTTCAAGACCCAAATCCAAAATCTCACAGAGTTTACTCGATTATTGGACAAGTTTATGGATAATAATGATGATTTTGAGAAAGTCATGCAGTATGGCGGAGAGATCATTACAGGTTTCATCAAACTCTTGAGGCCCTATCTTCGTGTCCAGAGTACAACCATTGTTGCTCCAGCAGCTGCACCTCTAAGACCTGGGCTGCCTACCTTCACCTCTACCCTAGCCTCAACCACTATGTCTATCGGCCAAGCGCTAAGTCAGATCAGGCCTGTTATTCTCAATCAACAACTGCCTAAATCTTATACTACTCCTACTTTGGCTCCATCAGTCTTTGAAGGCCTTCATTTGCCCTCTTTATCAACCACCTCACTACCTTCTTCTACCTCAACCTCTGCCCCTATGGCTTCCTCTTCTGCTGCCGCTAAAGGCAAAGAGAAGGACACCCCATGAATAAGAACAATGATCACTCTTTTTTGATAGGGATTTTATTTCTTTTTCATTGCTCTTTTGTTTTGTACTGAACCTTATTTTCTATTAACGAAATGTGCATTTTGACTTCTCTTATTCTATCTTTTTGATAATCCCAAAAGGGGGAGAAATTTCTATATGTTAGCCATCTATCTCTATAGTTGAATCCAATATACACTTTAACTTTACATGATTTGTGATCATAAAAAAGGGGGACATTGTTGGACTCCTCATGTATTAATCCTGTTTTAATGATCAAAAATCTTATTCAACCTAGTTAACTCCTGTAAATTATATCAAATCATGTGTATTAATGTTTAAAGTATTCTCATGCTTTAAGAAGAGCCATTCAAGATCTTAATTGCACTACATTCAGTTCACTTACTTTATAATATCCTTGATATCCTCACATAATACCTTCTTTGAAAATTTTTTAAGTCTAATCCATTCTATTATCATCATTGCTTAAGTATGAACACAGTTACTTTGACAAAGTCTGAGACACCGTGAGTCTGCCACTAGTTATGTCTTTCTGGCACTGTGAAGCAAGACACTGTGAAGCAAGACACCATGAATCAAGACACCATGAACAAGGCACCGTGAAGTAAGACACTGTGAACAAGACACTGTAAAGCAAGACACCGTGAAAAAGACACCGTGAAGCAAGACACCGTGAAGTAAGACACCTTGAAGCAAGACACCGTGAAGCAAGACACCATGAAGCAAGACACCATGAACAAGATACCGTGAACATAAGACACCCTGACCATGAGACACCATGACACTCAGACACCGTGATCAATCTATACACCGTGTGAAGGAGACACCATTTCCATGACTTATGTGACACTGTTTCTTAAACTATTTTGTCATCTTCCAATTTAATTTCTAACGGTCATATTTGAAGATTTTAATGCACTGACATAATTAATGTTTCTTTGTAGACATATCATCGGACAGTACGTGTAATGTCCCGGACCTCTCCGGTCCATTCCTTTGTGAAAATGTGGTGCTATAGGTGTGTCGAGAAGTCAAGGTTAATTGGGGGTGCGTCTGGGTGGACTTTTAAGGAAATCTAAAGGGTAATAGCTTGCGCACGGTTGGCGCACGGTTTTCCTAAAACGTGCGGCCAAACCATGCAAGGATGGTCTTGAGGGCAGTGGCTAACGCAAGATTAGCGCACGGTTTGCCTAACCATGTGGATTAACCGTGTGAGGAGGGGTTGTCGAGGCAGAAGCTAACGCACGATTAGCGCACGGTTTGTTAACCCGTGCGAACTAACCGTGCAGGCACTTAAAGTTAGATCCTAAAATTGTGAATCTAACTCGTTTTGCCTTTAATCACCTTGTTTAAGCCCCTAAGCGGCCATAAATCGGGATTACCCTTCCTTGGAGGTGGAAGAACCTCTCCCAAGCGTTTTGGAGGCGATCCAGAGTCTTCTCTTCATGAATCGAAGCTGGTTTCTTGAGGTAAGTGATCCTTTTTGTTTGGTTTCTTAGATCTACCTAGATCTACTCCTCCTTTTCTCTCGGGATCTTAGATCTACGACTGTTATGGGTAGATCTAATTGTGTGGATGTCGTTTTTGATGAGTTTTGGTCTTGGTTGTGTTAGGAGAAGAGATCTAGGGAGGATCCTTGGTAAATCGGCCGGTCTTCTTGGGCGTTCTTCAACCGTTGTGGTTTCCGTCAAAACCGTTGAGGTAGGGGATTCGTGGATTCTTTAATTGTTTATGTGCAATCATAGAGTTAGCATGATTTATCCCTTTGGATCACAATGAAATTGATCTAATTAAATACTTGAACCGGATTAAAAGAATTGGTTTGATCGCATATTATTGCTTTGTACCGTGATAACGGTTTGCCTCATGTTTTTCTAGATAGAGTGATATCTATGCTTGCTTTGTTCAGTTGTTCATTCTTGATGGAAATTGATAAAGAATGTAAATCCAGAATTAATTGATAATCAATTGGATAAATATAAAGAGTCATGTAAATGAATCCGGTTGTTTCCGTTGTTGTAGTTGTTCTAATTTGATGTTAATCAAATTGGCATAGTAAGCATGTTAAATCTTTTGTGATAGCTTACTGATTAGGTTTCCTAGAATTGGAACCTACGAATTGAATCTGTTAATTCAAGAGGGATTAAAGAACTGGTTGGTTGATAAAAGATAAAACCTGGTAGGGTTTTTAGTTACCCTATTGTTTGTAAGGCCGAGTGCCTTGTGCTTTAGATCCATGAGTGCTCATTACGTATGAAGGTTGGATGCCTTGTTAAAGGGCCAAGAGCCCATTTTATGTGATGTTTGATTTCCTGCTGCTTGTGCTGTGATGTTACCTTGTAGGGGGTGTTGTGGTATGTGGAGGTAGGGAGGCCTTGTGGTTGTGGCAGTGGATGATGCCTAGAGTGGCGAGATGCATCAGTTTATGCATGTGGGTGTCAAGGAGGACACAAGTGATGATGGAATGGGTTGGATGTGTTTGTTGGATGCGTGGTGACTTTGATTGAATGTTTTTCTGCTTTACTTTTCCCCACTGCTCAAGGCAGTTGGTCTTGCTTACCCTTCTTCCGAAGGAGATGAAGATGTGCGGGGTATGCCACGTGCTTTCCATGTCTAGCTTCTCAAGGGAGGATGGGTCTAATCTCTTGCTATAGGCGGCAAAGACTCGACGGGCAGTACATCTACTCACCGTGTTGACCCCCCTTGTGTTTAGTAGCATAGGTTGCTTTTCAAGAATGCCTGGGAACATGGGAAAATAATTTCTGTAATGAAATATTGATTAAATGGTGATGATCCACGAGGATGGAGATGCTGGAATTTAAAGGTGATGTTGAATAATTAAAGGAACAATTGTTTTTAAATGTGATGCCAATGAAGTTTAATGTGGTTGTGTCCATGGTTAATTAATGTGCAAAGAATTAATTAACATAAAGTGGAACTGATGAAAAAGGTAATGAAGTAACCTAATGAAGTTCTTTAATTGGTTGTGTGCTTATAGGATACCTAGTCTTAGAAATAGCAGCCCGGAGTCCGAGAGACATTATCTGCAGTTGAGACTAAGACTAGGTTATTCCCATAGTGTGGTTGTGAGTTATATATATTCTGTACTTTTTGTGTTTCTATACACTACTCCACCCTGTCATTAAGGGAAACTGGCACCCCGGGGATTCTGAGCCCTGGGGGGGGGGGTGTTTTCCCCAACATTCCGATGGGAGGGTGAATGGCTGACTACCCCCTTTGACCCCGCTCTCTTCTCTTGGTAGATACTAGTGCCATTGGGCACAACAGTTAGTTTTCCCCATATATGTGTGTAGAGGGCTGTAATGGCTTGTGGTTATTCACACACATATATTCTGGATATAGTATCCTATAGACTACTATAGGTGTAACGTGTATAGGCTGTGATGGATTGAGGATCATTACTCGGTGTATGGGCTGTAATGGCTTGAGGTATAATACCCGACGTATGATATACGTTATGTGAGCTGTGGTGGCTCCCGAAAACTACCTGGTTACTTTTGGTTGTGAGGATGGTGTGTAGCTTTGCCCAGGTGTCTGCGGGCAAGGCTTTGTGGTGCACGTGGTGCAGATTGTGGAGATTAGCCTAGGTGTATAAGGGAAAGCCTTTGGAGAGAGATGCACAAGACGTATGTCATTGGGGAAAAGTGGAAAACTAGTGGGGAAGTAGTAGCGGGGTACCCTTGATATCCTTTTCTATATGATATATTCTTTTCTGTGTTACTTGGTGAGAGTAGCCATGGTGAGGTTGGAAACATAGTATACCTTCTTAGGGGACGAGTTAGTTTCACTTTTGTTCACTGTGATTTAGCATACTTTCTTTAATTTTTCACGAGAGGCTTCAGGGAGGATTCTACTGAGTATATTGTTATACTCACCCTACGCATATATAAACTGTTTTTCAGGTCACTTGGAATAGGTTGGAGATCAATATGGTTACTACTAGCTTGTGGTTGGAGGAGCTGTTCGGTCTTGTGGTCGTTGCTGTTTTACTTTCTTTCGAGTACTTGTAGTTTTCCCTTTCAGTTGTAGTTCTTTTGCATGACATTTCATATATGTACATGGGTTTCTTTTATATTTCAGTTCTGAGTCGGAGTTAGTTGGTATCTATCTTATCTATCCCTTCCGCATGTGTTATCTTAGAGGGTAATGACTCCCATTTTTGTGTGTTACTATACCCTCGGTGCTAGTTGCCAACTCGGGGCCTACTGGAGGTGGGAATCGGGGGTCATTATCTCCCTTCTCACATTGCTGGCCCAGGAGGGGTACACTTTGTGGGGAGGGGGTCGTGACAGAGTGGTATCAGAGGTCAGGTTGAGGGATAGGATGTAGTTTGGAGTTAAGCACATGTGAGGTTGCATGGGTTGGTATGGAAACAGTGTCATTCATGTTTAGAAATTGCGATAAACACTGGAAACCGGCTAAGACATAGGAATTTAGGGCCCCCTATGATCTGATGTACAAACCTTCAAGTTTACAATGGCTAATAAACAAGGTGATACTGGTTGTAGGGTAGATACCTAGGAAAGGATCATGCATAATTCTTCTTTGTGCCTGTGTTTGAATGGGTAGACCTTGGGATATGTTAACCTAACATGAATAAAAGAAAATAATTAATTAATTAATGTTGAGTCTTCCATATTCCTGGCTTAGGAGCTCTAAGTGTTTGTTATTTTTCAGGTATGGCTCTAGGTCGACGTCCTCGTCAGGTTTGCATAGAAGATGTCCAGTAGGCTATTCCAGCAGGTCACCGTAGGGTAGAGGTTGACGAAGACGACACTTGGAGGAAGACACTCCGAGAGTTTCAGCACCAGAGTCTGCAGAAGTACGAGAGCTCCGTTTCAGATACAGTCACATAAGACTGGTTGGAGGAGGTCGAGATAGGCTTCAGTTCGATCCGTGCTCGGAAGGAGCACTGGGTGTCCTTAGCTATGACGATGCTGCGTGGAGTAGCGAGGCAGTGGTGGTTGTAGTTCCTCGGGGATCGTGAGGAGTCAGCGATCTCATGGGAGGAGTTCCGATATAAGTTTAGAGTCGAGTTCCTTTCCTCGACTGCGAAGGCGTCCAGTCGCCAAGAGATCCTTACCCTTCGACAGGGGATCTCCAGTGTTCGAGAGTTTGGGATCCATTTTAGGAACCTTTTACAATATGATTCGGACCTGTTACCAGATGAGGAGGACAAGGTGAGACATTTCGAGGAGGATTTGCATCCAGAGATCCAGCGCCAGGTCACCCCATTTATGCTGAAGACATATCTCGAGGTGTTGATGAGGGCAGAGGTTGTTGAGAGGACTTTATCTAGGACCAGATCATCAGGAGAGGGGAATCAGCATGATTCCTCCCGAAGCAGAGCTACGGTCCGGGGTTCCCGGTTTTCAGGGAAGAAGAGTTTCTGTTCAGCCGGGGGTAGGTCCCAGCCCTTCACATCTCATTTCTCTGGAGGCAGCAACTCTCGGGCCTATGACAAGGGATCAGGTGCTTGCTTTTCTTGTGGTGGTCATGGTTATCAGGAGCGGGAGTTCCCGACCTTTCAGAGCAGTCATCGTGCACCAGGAACTACGATCTAGGTTCCTCCGTTGAGGCAGTTTCCACCGAGGCAGCAGCAGCCAGTTGCACCAGCTTTAGATCACCAGAGGGGAGATGGGGTAGGCATAGGACAACTCCATGATGCTCCTCATCCTTAGAGAGTAGAGTGTAGCCGTGGTGGTGTCATCATCAGGGTCAGAGAGGCCGTGGAAGAGGTCGTGGTCAGCTTCATTCTCTAGCGTTGCCAGCACCAGGCAAGCCAGATGTCGTTCGAGGTACCCTTTTCTTGTTTTCTACCTTGGTGTATGCCTTGTTTGATTCAGGAGCGACACAATCCTTCATATCACCTACCCTTGTCCATGCTTTGGGACTTGAGGTAGAGAGGCTTCTAGTTCCCTTGGCGTTGACTACGCCAGTTGGAGGTTGAGCTGACTTGTTTGAAGTATGTAGAGACTGTGAGCTAGTGTTGGGGAAACACCGCTCTTATGGATAATTTCTATGTTTACGGATACAACCATATGATGTCATCCTTGGCATGGATTGGTTGTATTCGGTGCAGGCTATTGTGGATTGCTTCAGGAGGAAGGTCGTCTTCATTGGTGCATATGGAGAGCAAGTGGTGTTTGTTGGTGAGCGAGATCCTCAGATGGGTCATAGGCGCGTTCCATCCCTATCGTCCATGGCAGATGAGATGATGCTGAGTTCTTCAGAGGTTCGATAGTTGGCGTTTCCTAGGGTCGTAGAGGAGTACCCTGATGTCTTTCTAGAAGAGGTTGTAGCATTACCCCCTCGACGAGAGATCGAGTTTGGGATCGAGCTACAGCCAGGAGCGTCTCCTATCTCTATGTCTCTGTATAGGATGGACCCTTCTGAGTTACGAGAGCTGCGTATACAGCTTGATGATCTGTTTCAGTGCGGTTTTGTTCAGCCAAGTGTGTCCCCATGGGGTGCACTAGTTCTGTTTGTGAAGAAGGCTGACGACAGTTTGCGGTTGTGTGTCGATTATCATCGCTTAAACAAAGTGACAATAAAGAACCGCTATCCTCTTCCACGGATTGATGATTTATTCAATCAAATGAAGGGTGAAAGTTGGTTCTCAAAGATCGACTTATGGTCAGGATATCATCAGATGTGTGTGAAGGATGAGGATATTCCGAAGACTGATTTCTGTTGTCATCATGGGCATTATGAGTTCGTTGTAATGTCGTTCGGCATGACGAATGATCCAGCTGTGTTCATGGGATTGATGAATGATGTGTTTCGTGAGTTTCTAGACAAGTTCATGGTAGTCTCCATCGACGACATCCTTGTGTAATCCACATCTGAAGAGGAGCATGCAAAGCATCTACGATCCGTTTTGGGAGTTCTTCGTCGACATCAGCTGTTTGGGAAATTGTCGAAGTGTGAGTTTTGGGCTCGAGATGTCCGTTTCTTGGGGCATGTTGTGTCCCAATAGGGATTATCTGTGGATCCATTGAAGATAGAAGCAGTTGTATCTTGGGCAGTCCTCAAGAAAGTTTCAGAGGTACGAAGTTTCCTTGGTCTCGCAGGATACTACAGGAGGTTCGTAGCCAATTTCTCCCGAGTTGCAACTCCTCTGACAGCTTTGACCAAGAAAGACCAGGCTTTCACATGGAATGATCAGTGCCAGTCATCTTTCGAGTATCTAAAGAAGAAGTTAGTAAGTGATCCATTCCTTTGTCTTCCAGCTGAAAGAGTTCAGTTTGATGTCTTCTGCGATGCTTCACATCTGGGGTTAGGCTATGTTCTTATGCAATAGAGGTCAGTCATTTCTTATGGGTCTCGGCAGTTGCATCCCCATGAACGAAACTATTCCACCCATGATCTTGAGTTGGAATCTATGGTGTTTTCTCTGAATTTGTGGAGAAATTACCAAATTGGTGAGTGTTTTGTGGTTTTCACCGATCATAAGAGTTTGGGGTATGTTTTCTCCCAGCGTGACTTGAACTTACGACAGTGTATGTGGATGGAGTTCTTGCAGGAATATGACTTTGAAATATCGTATAAACATGGAAAGGGGAATGTTCTAGCTGATACACTGAGCCAAAAGTCACGTAGTGATGTTGTGCGTGAATCCGGTGATTCCTGGAGAGTAATGGAAGAACTATTAGCATTGAATCTTGATATGAGAGAAGTCGGAGGTAGAGGTTGTCTTTTTCAGATGACGGTGCAATCATCCCTGATGCAGAAAGTAGAAGAGTCCCAGTTGGGGGATCTTGAGGTGGAGGTCTGGAGAGACCGATTTTTTTGTGGTGAGGCCCTTGATGGTTGGACGGAGGATGAACAACATCGAGTGTTGTATCATGGACGACTTTTTGTTCCCTTGGCGATGCACGATATAGTTCTCAGAGAGTTCCACAGTTCGCCTTTAGCAGTACATCCTGGTGTGAAAAAGATGTACTGATCCTTGAGGAGTCAGTTTTGGTGGCCTGGGCTGAAGCGTGCAGTTGCGGATTTTGTGTCTCGATGTTTAGTCTGCTAGAAGGTGAAGTCCGAACACCGTGTTCCTGGTGGTCTTCTCCAACCATTAGAGATTCCTCAGTGGAAGTGGGAGGACATCTCAATGGACTTTATTACTGGTTTACCTCAAGATCTGGGAGGTTATGATGCTATTTGGGTGGTAGTGGATCATTTAACGAAATCATCCCACTTTATAGAAATCAAGGAGTCAATCTTAGTGGAAGTTTTGTTGAGGAAGTATCTAGAGGAGGTAGTGAGACTTCATTGAGTCCCAAGGATGATCATTTCTGATCGAGATCCACGTTTTACCTCCAGGGTGTGGAGAGGTCTCCAACATGCTTTCGGTTCTCAACTATGCCTTAGCATTTCTTTTCATCCTCAATCGGATGGTCAGACGGAGTGAACCATCCAGACTCTTGAAGACATGTTGCACTCTTGTGTTCTTGATTTTTGAGGTTCATGGATGAGGCACTTAGCCTTGGTGGAGTTTTCCTACAATAATAGTTTCTACTCCACCATCGGTATGGCGCCGTTTGAAGCCTTGTATGGCTGGCCTTTCCGTTATCCGTTGTGCTGGACTGGGGTCGGAGAGTCAGCAATTCTCAGACCATAACTAGTGCAGAATACAACAGAGATGGTTCAGGTGATTCGTGAGAGGATGAAGGTAGCACAAGATCGTTAGAAATCCTATGCCGATCAAAGAAGGATACCCTTAGAGTTTAATGTTGGGGTTCATGTGTTTCTGAAGGTGACTCCCCGTTGTGGGCAGTGAAGGTTTGGTCATGGGAGTAAGCTTTCTCCCTACTTTGTTGGGCCTTTCGAGGTGTTAGCTTGTGTTGGAGCTGTGGCGTATCGAGTAGCACATCCCCCTCAGATGAGTCGGATACATGATGTTTTCCTTGTATCACAGCTACGTCGTTATCTTCATGACGACTCCCACATCATCGACTGGGGAGAGATTGATGTTGATGATGATGCCACCTTTGAGGAGCGACCTGTGGAGATCCAAGACCGTAAGGATAAGGTGTTGCGCGGGCGTTCTATCCCCTTAGTTCGTGTCTTGTGGTGACACGGTGGCATGGAGGAGAGTACATGGGAACGTGAGTCACAGATACGTGCTCAGTACCCAGGGTTGTTTAATGTTTAACTCTTTCATGTAATGATGATTCCTTATGTGGTTATGAAACCTTCATGTTTATGATATGGAACCCTTTGTTTCTTTGATGGCTTGCTCTCTTTTGAGAGGCATCTCGGTGGGTGGTTTGTTCAGACCCTGTTTCGTTTTCTCTTTAGGTGGGTTTTGGATTCTCGAGGACAAGAATGTTTTGAGAGGTATCTGATGTAATGGCCCGAACCTCTCCGGTCCATTCCTTTGTGAGAAGGTGGTGCTAGAGGTGTTCTGGGAAGTCAAGGTGACTTGGGGGTGCGTTTGGGTGGACTTTTAAGGAAATCTAAAGGGTAATATCTTGCGCACGGTTGGCGCACGATTTACCTAAACCGTGCGGCCAAACCGTGCAAGGATGGTCTTGAGGGCAGTGGCTAACGCACGGTTAGCGTACGGTTTGACTAACCGTGTGGACTAACCGTGCGAGGAGGGTTTGTCGAGGTAGAAGCTAACGCATGGTTAGCGCACAGTTTGTTAAACCGTGCGAACTAACCATGCATGCACTTAAAGTTAGATCCTAAAATTGTGGATCTAACTCGTTTTGCCTTTAATCACCTCGTTTAAGCCCCTAAGCGGCCATAACTTGGGATTACCCTTCCTTGGAGGTGGAATAACCTCTCCCAAGCGTTTTGGAGGCGATCTAGAGGCTTCTCTTCGTGAATCGAAGCCGGTTTCTCGAGGTAAGTGATCCTTTTTGTTTGGTTTCTTAGATCTACCTAGATTTACTCCTCCTTTTCTCTCGATATCTTAGATCTATGCCCGTTATGGGTAGATATAAGTGTGTGGATGTCGTTTGTGATGAGTTTTATTCTTGGTTGTGTTAGAAGAAGAGATCTAGGGAGGATCCTTGATGAATCGACCGGTCTTCTTGGGCGTTCTTCAACCGTTGTGGTTTCCGTCAAAACCGTTGAGGTAGGGGATTCATGGATTCTTTAATTGTTTATGTGCAATCATAGAGTTAGCATGATTTAGACATTTATATCACAATGAAATTTACCTAATTAAATACTTGAACTGTATTAAAAGAATTGGTTTGATCGCATGTTGTTGCTTTGTATTGTGATAACAGTTTGCATCATGTTTTGCTAGATAGAGTGATATCTATGATTGCTTTGTTCAGTTGTTCGTTCTTGATGGAAATTGATAAAGAACGTAAATCCGGAATTAATTGATAATCAATTGGCTAAAGATAAAGAGGCATGTAAATGAATCCAATTGTTGTCATTGTTGTAGTTGTTCTAATTTGATGTTAATCAAATTGGCATAGTAAGCATGTTAAATCTTTTTTGATTGCTTACTGATTAGGTTTCCCGGAATTCGAACCTACGAATTGAATCTATTAATTCAAGAAGTATTAAATAACTGGTTGGTTGATAAAAGATAACGTCTGTTAGGGTTCTTAGTTACCCTCTTGTTCGTAAGGCCGAGGGCCTTGTGCTTTAGAGCCATGAGTGCTCATTACGTATGAAGACTGGATGCCTTGTTAAAGGGCCAAGATCCCATTTGATGTGATGTTTGATTTCCTGCTGCTTGTGCTGTGATGTTACCCTATAGGGGTGTTGTGGTATGTGGAGGCAGGGATGCCTTGTGGCTGTGGCAACGGATGACACTTAGAGTGGCGAGATGCATCGGTTTATGCATGTGGGTGTCAGGGAGGACACAAGTGATGATGGAATGATATGGATGTGTTTGTTGGATGCATGGTGACTTTGATTGAATGTTTTTATTCTTTACTTTTCCCCACTGCTCAAGGAAGATGGTCTTGCTTACCCTTCTTCTGAAGGAGGTGAAGACGCGCGAGGTATGCCATGTGGTTTTCGTGTCTAGCTTCTCGAGGGAGGATGGGTCTACGCTCTTGCTATAGGCGGCAAAGACTCGACGGGTAGTACATCTACTCACCGTGTTGATCCCCCTTATGTTTAGCAGCATAGGTTTCTTTTATAGAATTCCTGGGAACATGGGAAAGTAATTTCTGTAATGAAATATTGATTAAATGGTGATGATCCACGGGGATAGAGATGCTGGAATTTAAAGGTGATGTTGAATCTTTAAAGGAACAGTTGTTTTTGAATGTGATGCCAATGAAGTTTAATATGGTTGTGTTCATAGTTAATTAATGTGCAGATAATTAATTAACTTAAAGTGGAACTGATGAAAAAGGGAATGAAGCAACCTAATGAATTTCTTTAATTGGTTGTGTGCTTATAGGATACCTAGTTTTAGAAATAGCAGCCCGGACTCCGAGAGACGTTATATACAGTTGAGACTAAGACTAGGTTATGCCCATAGTGTGGTTGTGAGTTATATATATTCTATGCTTTTTGTGTTTCTATACGCTACTCCACCCTGTCAGTAAGGGAAACTGGAACCCCGGGGATTCTGAGCCCTGTGGGTGTTTTCCCCAACATTACGATGGGAGGGTGAATGACTGACTACCCCCTTTGACCCTGCTCTCTTCTCTTGGTAGATAATAGTGCCATTGGGCACAACGATTAGTTTTCCCCATATATGTGTGTAGAGGGCTATAATGGCTTATGGTTATTCACACACATATATTATGGATATAGTATCCTATGGACTAATATAGGTGTAACATGTATAGGTTGTGATGGCTTGAGGATCCTTACTTGGTTTATGGGCTGTAATGGCTTGAGGTATAATACCCGACGTATGATACACGTTATGCGAGCTGTGGTGGCTCCCGGAAACTACCTGGTTACTTTTGGTTGTGAGTATGGTGTGGAGCTTTTCCCAGGTGTCTGCGGGCAAGCCTTTGTGGTGCACGTGGTGCAGATTGTGGAGCTTAGCCCAGGTGTATACATGCAAGCCTTTGGAGAGAGATGCACATGACGTATGTCATTGGGGAAAGCGGAAAACCAGTGGGGAAGTAGTAGTGGGGTACCCTTGATATCCTTTTCTATATGATATATTCTTTTCTGCGTTACTTGGTGAGAGTATCCATGGTGAGGTTGGGAACATAGTATACCTGCTTAGGGGACAAGTTAGTTTCACTGTTATTCACTGTGCTTTAACATGATTTCTTTACTTTTGCACGAGAGGATTCAGGGAGGATTCTACTGAGTATACTGTTATACAACCTACACATATATAAACTGTTTTTCAGGTCACTTGGAGTAGGTTGGAGATCAAGATGGTTACTACTAGATTGTGGTTGGAGGAGTTGTTCGGGCTTGTGGTCGCTGCCGTTTTACTTTCTTTTGGGTACTTGTAGTTTTTCCTTTTAGTTGTAGTACTTTTTCATGACATTTCATATATGTACATGGGTTTCTTTTATATTTTAGTTCTGAGTTGGAGTTGGTTGGTATCTATCTTATCTCTTCCTTCCGCATGTGTTCTCTTAGAGGGTAATGCCTCTCATTTTTGTGTGTTACTATACCCTCGGTGATAGTCGCCAACTCAGGGCCTACTGGAGGCGGGACTCGGGGGTCATTATCTCCCTTATCACATTGCCAGCCCAGGAAGGGTACACTTTGTGGGGAGGGGGTTGTGACAGTATGAGGTACGAGGTGCAGAATACATGAAACCTGTCGGATCCAACACATGCATTCCAAGATAAAAGTGAAGTGTGGCCAAGAATCAAACAGTGCGATACAAAATGAAAAACAAGGTCATGAGCACAATAACAAAGAACACACTTAGAGCAAGTTTCAAAATAAAAAGGCCTACTGCATGAAACTCGACACTAATGAAGAACACACGAAGCATATTTGAATCTTAGGGAACATCTTCACTCTGTTGAACCTCATGACGAATACAAGATGAATCACGACACCCTGTTTTACAAACTAGGACTCAAGATCTGCATTTTCTTCATCTCAAGAAGTCCAAATCTGCAAAGACTAACACTCAGATCATTTCTAAACCCATATCCATATTTTTGCTATGTTGTGTATCTGTTTATTACCTTTTGAGCAGAGTGTGTACCTATAAAAAAACACACTCTGTCTCCTGCATTAAACTGAAGGATACAAGATATCCTTACTCAACCATTCACTTACTCTTGTGTATACCCACAGATAAGTGTGGAAGAGGTCCCTGTGTGGCCTGGTTATTTTTTCCCCATGAAAACTGTGGAAGAGGTCCCTGTGTGTCATGGACAGTCTGTGTATTGTTGTTAACCCCGATCCAGGGTGTGGATCAAAGTTTATTATATAAAATTCTTGGTGGAAGGTTATCACTAAGTGGAGTGTATTAGGTCTCATCTTGAGACTGAACCACTTGTTTCATATACATTGTGCTGCTTAATTTAGTTTTCTCTGTTTTATTGCTTTACTGTATAATTCAGAAATCACTAATTTCACTTTGACGGTTAGTCTTGGAAAGAAGTTATAACTGGCTTGTCTTAGTAGAATAACTTCAAAAGTAATTTTAATAACACAAATTAAGATTACCGAGAATTAATCAATCTTCTAAGAAGTTACTTAAACAGTCAAAATCTTATAACAGTATAACCTTGATTAACTGGGTTATATTTAATCTTTGGGGAAACCTTTTTAGAAATAATTTTTACAGAAATTTTTATAGTTACTCAATTCACCCCTCCCCTCTTGAGTAATATACTCCGACCAACAATAGGGTTCGTAACATGGTCAAGCTCAGAAGGAAAAAGAGGCAATAAATAACCATAGATTCAAGGTCACTTCATTTCTTGGATTAAAAAAGGAATTAATAATTTTTTAACAACATAATTTTATTCCTTTTTATCATACATGTCATGAAATTTAAGCACAGTTTAAACAAGAAATTTCATATACGGTAAATAAATCCTGAGCATGAGCAATGCATGATAAAATATTCCATTATGTGCCTAATATGATGTATTCATATTCACCTCATGTTATACTGGTGCATGAGTAAAATATCATAAATCAGTAACATCACATAATAAGTGCATCATCCCAGGTGAAATAACATAATCATTGTAATAAGAAAACCTCAAGAACAATGATCCCATACCTGGTAACTTGGGTTTCCCCCTGCACATGGGTTGGATACTCCCATGCATGAGATTATTACCAAGACCCAACACATCCTATTCTCCCATATACCTTTCCCAAATAGAAAATAGAAAGAAAAAGACTGGCTCCGATACCACTTTGTAACGTCCCCAACCGAGTTCTCCTTTACATGACCGTGACAGGCCACCATGAGACCTCAAGCATGCCTCTCTGTACGCCAAAGGTTGTCGAATAGCAGTGAGAGTCTAATAAATATAGTGGATAGACTATACCCTATGGTACATGACAACAATCATGACTGAATCATGATAAACATATCAATACAAACCAACTCTGGTAGTTAAATCGAAAAGTTAAAAAAAAATACAATATAATAAAACCATGAAATGTAAAACTGTATGTCATACTAAATGTCATACAAACAACCAATTAAAAGAAAGAATAAAAAAAGACTCCCAAAACCAGTCTTGAACCCCATGCTTGGTCCCATCTCTAAGATCCTATCCAAACTAGAAAATCCATCAATCAAGCATAGGGAACCTTTCCCTTGGCTAGATCTTACCCTTGAGGTATACCCGAGTACTAAAAAAACTCAGATAAGGTGTGAGTAAAACTCAATAGGCCACCACTAATGATGGATAAAAAAAATCCAGTTCGAATAATAGTGCATGCAACATTTTGATAAAAAAATTCATCAATTATAAATTAAATGCAGAACATCTAAATAAACCCTCCGAACCTCAAGCTCCAGGTTGACACTTGGGGTCAACCATACCTACTATGACATGATGCCGAATGTCTTTGTCCATACCCACAAATGGGTCCTGTATCAATATCCATAATATCCATATAAGATAACATAATGCATATAGACCCAAGGTGAATTTCCATGCTCAGATTAATTACACAATCATTTCATATCAAACCCGAGATGAATTTCCATTCCAGGTGTTAATTACTTATTCAGTTTACAACAGATCCAAAACAAATTCCTATGCCCCATGCTAATTATATATCCATTTACATCGATCCCATTGCGAATTCCCATGCTAGGTGTAATTACACATTCAATTTATCAAGTATAAGAAAGAACCAAAGTATATCAATATACCAAAACATGATAAAAATGTTAACTATATGTCATTTTGGTTAAATCATGCCAAACAACAATAATCATGTCAATTATAGTTACATGCCAATATTTCATTACTATTAACATGCCAATATACCCATTTACCAATTTCATGCTAATTATCCAATACAAGACAATTATTCATTATAATACCAAATACTCAATTACATTCCAAGGATCCCTAAACCTCCCCTCATAGTCTATAATATTTGGCTACACCACTACATGAAGGGCTCAAGGTAGACATTTTGTTGGCCAACCGCATTATCTCATGGTTCCTTGATCTGTTGAGTGAAGTATCAGCTTCTAAAATCATAAACTTGATTTTCTCAATAGTTCCTCTAAAATTAAAACAATCTAGTTTTGAATACTTAACTTTAGTTAAGTCAACCCATCACTCTTAAAATAACACCCTGGTAGTAAGAGGTGCCCTCAGTTTTGGTATGACGAGCACCTCAAACACTCAATTTTTTTTCAAATTTGAATGATGGAAGATGGTAATGGCTTAATATTTCTTTGAGGGTTTTTTGTCTTATGTGGTTTTTATTCCCACTTATGTTTTCCAAAAAGGCTATTCAAATAACCTTTGACAATAATAATAATAAAATAATAATTTATTATTATTATTATTTATTATTATAATTATATAATAATAATATTTTTTCACAAAACCGGTATAATTTCCGGTGAATGAAAACTGGCCAGATCATAGCAGGATCCCTGATGCGGTGACATTTGGCGGAGGATGACACCTATCTGTTGTGCCTCCAGGAGGTGGAATCCCCTTTGCATGCAATTTTTTCCTGTCGTGGGGTGGAAGGGGTGTGGAAGGCATGGAAACAGGATTTTGGTTTGTTCTTTGATCTTTCAACCGGGCTGGTCCAAAATTTGGTTAAATGGGTGGCTTCTCTTGAACCGAGAGTGGTGGGGTTGATCTACACAATTTCTTGGTTTGTGTGGACTCGACGAAATGATCGAATTTTCCAAATGAAGGTGACCCATGACCGTCTTTGGGGTGGATAGGGCTAGGAAATGGATGAACGGTTGGAAGAATAACGATTCAGTGCCTCCTTTGGGCAATACTCGGTAGCCGGCTCCTTGTTGGTCTCTCCCCCTGAGGGTTTCCTCAAGATCAATACAGATGCTGCTGTCTCTGCTAATTCCAAGGTCGGTATTGGACTTATTTCTCATAATAGTTTTGGTTAGATTGTGGAAGCTTAGTGTCGGGTTGTGCCTTTCTCATGGAGCCCTATGGTGGCGGAGGCCTCTTCCATCCTCCATGGGATCATTTTTGCCCGTTCAAAAAATTGGCCCAAGGTTTTGGTGGAATCCAACTGCCTCGAAGTGGTGAACTCTCCAGCTTTAAAGGACAATGCATCTCAACCGTATGGACTTATCTTGAGGAAGATCTGGTCATTAACCAAAGGATTTTTTGCATGCAAATTTTCTGTTATCAAGCGAGGAGGGAATATGGAAGCTCATTGTTTGGCTCGTTTTGGGAAATCTTAGGGTGATCATTGTTGGGTGGACTCGTTTCCTGATTGGCTTTGTAGGCCTGGTTTTCTTGATTGGTAATATATCTTATCTTTTCTCAAAAAAAAAACAATCTACATTAATTTTTTTGAATGACCATAACTTGGCCATTCAAAATCGGATCGACGCGCGGTCTATTATGTTGGAACCAATTTAATACCCTCTACTTAATTTAAAGAAATTTTAATTTTTCTTGAACCAGAAAATTTATGCGCTCGCTCTGATACCAATTGAAGGTACCAGGGTCGTAGTGGAAGCTTGTAGGTCGGGAATTTTTAAATTTTCAGCATCGGGATGACAAAACTTTTCTTCACTGATGATTCGAGCCCCGGTATGGTCCAAGGTTCTCGCGTAAATTAAAAGAGCACATAAATTAAAACTAAAAACATACCTGTTTAGATCTAAAGTTTCACTCAACTGAAACTCGTTGTAGGCAATCGTTGCTTGAAATATCCAAAACAGGATCCCTCTAGATCATCCACACATGCTTCAAAAATCTGCTGGAACATCGATCGTCGAATTCCTACTGCTAGCGCGGAGATCCGATGACGTATTTGATGTACCAATGATTATTGCGGCGATATAACTTCGATGCATGGAGATGAACTCAATAAATATGTCTGGATCGAGAGATAATCTCTCTAGAAAGCAGGATAGGAGAGAGAGACTCTGGATTTCTCACTATGAATAATGCATGGCAAGAGCCTCTCTCCTCTTATTTATAGTCTACTAAATAAATAATTATAACGAAGTAAACTGCATTAATAGTTTTTTTATCACATACCTATAATATATATAAAATATATTACATGATAAAACCCAAGTCATTAACTTGACTCAAAATTATCACTTAATATTAAAGGAACATAGAATATTAAAATAATATTCGTTCGAATAATATTTTCTCATATTTACTTAACTTTTAAATACTTTTAATAAATAAAGTAAATATCAATTATTCTTTTAATAATATGAATTTATTTATTTTTCGGTGATCGATAACTTGTACAATACTCAAACCCTGTGGTAGGGCCCACCATGTCCAATATACCTATTCAATTGAATAAGACGGATTCTTGAATGCGCTATTGTGCGTGACCCTATAGGTCCTTATCTCGATAGTAGTGAATAAAACCCACATACCAAGAGCGGAGTCTAGCAACCCATCAAGACCCTGAAAGAGATAAGGAAAGTCATAGCAATGACTACCAACCTATGAACATGTACTGTGTAATATAATCTCTCTATCTTTAGATATCTCATAAAGCAGGACGCACACTTGTGTCATCACTCTTTTCTTACTTTATTATTTGTTGATCTAACTGGATGGATTTAACTTTCAACTACCATAACCAAGGATTTATAAAGGTACTACCATCCTGATTAACAAGGCCCAAGATATATTACTTTCTCAACCCAAAAACGTTAAATCCTTTCTTTACCATTCAACCAATGTCATACCACCAATGACACACCCAACAAAATATACCTTGCCATGATTTAATTCTCATGGTTTTTTTCTTGCATCAAAGTACGTGATCAAATGACATACACTGGTAATGATCTCAAGTCAGGAGATCAATACACATGTCTGTAGATAAGAATAACTAATGACACCTAAAACATGTGGTGTTCCTATTGACGAGTCTGTCCACATGATCTCACTAAAAGAGATCACCAAGAGCGAACTTCATGAGAATAAGTATCAATTCTTATGAACCACCAACACCTGATAGTCAAACATCAACTGTGTCCAGTTAGTATGATGTATCTAGATAATAAGACCTTTGTTTAAGATTAATGTCATAGTATCTCAAGGATCTCATTATAGCATGAGATCTGCTATAATCTTTTGGTACGACAATCAATCTATGGACATTACCATTAAATAGTGGATGTAGAAAAATCTATATTATAATGGTAAGAATACATCATGTATATCTAACTATATACACGACATGGAAATCAAAAGTATTGTTCAAGTTGGGTCTAGGGCACCCACTATTACAACATACTGCTAAAACAATTCTCAAGTACCTCAAAGGAACATCAAATTATGGGTTAATGTATAAAAGAATAGGATATTTGAACTTACACAGATTCATTGATTCTGATTTGGATAGAGATTTGAATGATTTTAAATCAAAATCAGGAGATACTTTCTTTTTAGGATAAAGTTGTGTAAGCTGGAATAGTAAGAAATAAAATTCTTATGACTTTAAGTACAGCTAAATCTGGGTATATTTATACTACTAATGATTGTACTCAAATGTTATGGATGAAAGTTCACATTGAAGATCTAAAGGTGAATGTTAAAAGACCATTGAAAATTACCCGTGATAGTCAAAGTGCAATTAATCTCTAAAAAATCCAGTGCAACACTCTAGATCAAAACACATTGATATTAAATATCATTTCATCAAGGAGAGAGTAGAAAATGGAGATGAGAAGTTAGAGTACATTTATACAAAATATCAAATTGCTAATATATTCAGTAAAGCTATGCTAAGAGAAGTATTTGAGGAACTTAGGTTGAAATTCCATGTTCAGCCTTCGCCTCTCACTTAGAGAGTGTTGGGGACGCCCCTACTAGGATTTGGATTTTGATGTCAAGGGGGAGAAGACTACATAATTATTTTTCTATATTTTATGAATCTAGAGTTGAGGTTATTGTAAAAAGGGGGAGTAGGTGCAAGATTGGAGGGGGAGAGCATCTGAGTCACCACTGAGAGATGTAATTTCGTGCCATAATATTTCTGTGATTCGATGTCTTCTGAAGAGAATTGTTGATGTTGAAAAAAAATCCAAAGGGGGAGATTGAAGTACCTCATGAAAGTATTGATTATTTTTTACTTGTTTTTAACCTTTAATGTGATGATTGTAGAGTTGGTTTGTAGTTCAAAAGACTTGAGTTATTGGTTTAAAGTGATACATTTTTTACAACAGTTTAAGAAGATACCATGAAAAATGGTGTTTATTTTGTGTGAGGATTTGATGTTGTTTGTGGTTTAGTTTTGAGTAGTTTGGCCTTGAAATTAATATAGAATTTTTATTAGTTTTTTAATGGAGTGTATACCAAAAAGTGGCCAACCATACCAGCTAGCTGAGGGACCTGCAACCACTGCTAGATGGGCAAGTGAAACCTCAGTCAGACTAGCATGGCGGCAGAGGGGCATGCAAGGCACACCTACATGGAGGCACATACCAGTAGCGAGGCACCGTGTGGGACAGCATGATGGTGGTTCTAGTGTAATATGTGAGTGTTCAATAACCAATTCTGGATGGATGCTGCAGTACTTTGTAATATAAAGGAGAGCACGACTGCCTGTCGTTTTGATGCGAGATAAAAAGAGTGCAGGTACTTTAGCCCCACCTTTACCCTATGTTTGGTCATATTTTAGTAAAATAAAAGAAACTATTTACTAATTCATAAAAGAAAAGAAAATAAAAGAAATTATTTTGATTTCTCTTCATTTTGTTTGGATGTGAAAATTACTAAAAGAAAAGAAATGATTATAATTTTTCTCCATCTTGTTTGGTGACAATTTTTAAAAGAAAAGAAAAGAAATGTTTTGATAATATGAAAAAATAACCCTTATTAAAAAATATAATTTTTCAATATTCAATTATTCCAAATAAAAAAATATTATAATCTTAAATTGTATCTTTGTTTTTTAAATAAATATATATTTATTATAAATAAACATCTTTATAAATAAATAAATAAATAAATAAATATATATTTGTAAATATATTTATTTATATATAATTATATAAATATGCATTCATAAATAAATATATATATATATATTTATAAAATAAATTTATTATATGTATATATTTTTTAATATATTAAATATATATTTGAAAATATATTTATATGTAAATATTTAACTATAAACACACATATATTTTTAAGAAATATTTATATATTTATAAATATATATTTATAAATATCTTTATATAATTATAGATAAAAATACATTTATAAATATATGTATAAAAAAATTAAATTTGAAATCATTATATAATTATTTAATGGGGTGGGTTCAGATAATATTTTTTTTAAAATATAGTTTTCCAATACTCAATTATTTCAAATAAAAATTATTATAATTTTAAATTGTATCTTTTTTTATATCATATCAGTTATATAGATATTTAATTTTAAAAAATATATTAGCAATGATTTTTTTATATCAAGTCAATTATATAAATAATAATTTTTATTTTAATCAATCATTGTATTTTGTGTCACCAAAATCAAGTAAACATTAAACTAAGAAAAATATATTAATAGAAATTTTAATTTTTTTTAAACAAATTTGATTTCATATATTCATGAAATTCATTTGCACAATCCATATATTTATTTATTTGAAAATTATTTATAATTATTTGTTATTATTATTTATAAATTACGTTGAATAAAATATTTATACACACATAATCAAAATTATTTATACACAGAATTATTTATACACGCATAATAAAAATTATTAATAAACACACAATTAAAATTATAAATTAAAGGTAATCATAATTATTTATAAATTACTTATATAATTTATTAATTCAAAATTATTAATTCAAGATAACCAAAAATATTAATTCAAAATATTTATTAATTAAAATTTGTTTATTCAAAATAATTACTGATTCAAAATTATTAATTCAAAATAAATACTTAATTCACAATGAATTCAATTCAAAAAATATTAATTCAGAATTATTATTAATTCAAAATTATTTTTAAATTATGTATATAAATTATATAAATAAATTATTAATTCAAGATAATCAAAATTATTCATAAATAAAATTATTTATAATTGTTTGTTATTATTAAAATGATGGTTCCATGAACTATGCATGCTACAGAATAAAACCGCCCGGGGACTCGACCCCATGACGAACACATGAAAATACTATTATTAATAATAATAAAAAATATGATAGTTATTTAAATATTAATTTACAAAAATATTGAATAAAATAAAACTATCACACAATGACAATATAGGGTATTTTTAAAAAATGGCATGTAGGGCCTTCGTTTCCTTCCAAATCACCTCGATTTTGGGGTCATTTGAAACCTGCAGTTGGGGAGAAACATTTCTCTCCATTTTTTACTGAATCATTTCTCTTCGTTAGTTGAGCCACACCAAATAGGAGATGTGAATTTCATTCTTTTCAAATCCTTTCTTTTCCTCCCATTGCTGAGCTGCCAAACGAGGGCGAAATGAATTGTTCAATTATGATATTGTGCTTAAATGAATATATCAATTTGACGTCATTTTCACTCCATACTGCTTGCACTCGATCACTATAAGCAATTATCTTAAAGTCTAGGATGAAAATAATTAATGAGATCTGGGATCCGATTTGTGAGATAACGGCCTTCGGATCACATGTACATTGTGTTCAAATTTGACATTTGTCACAACCACAATTAGTTATGCCCAAACCGGTGTCTAGACACTGCATAACTCCATTAAGTTAACACTGTGTTTGGACATGTTTTAGTAAAAGAAAAAAAAATGATTTCCTAATTAATAAAAGAAAAGAAAAGAAATGACTTTGATTTCTCTTCATTTTTTTGGATATGAAATTTAGTAAAAGAAAAGAAATGATTATAATTTCTCTCGATCTTATTTGGTGACATTTTTTAAAAGAAAATAAATGTTTTGATAATATGACAAAAATAACCCTTATTAAAAAATATAGTTTTCCAATATTCAATTATTCCAAATAAAAAAAATATTATAATCATAAATTGTATCTTTGTTTTTTAAATAAATAAATATATATTAATTATAAATAAATATATTTATAAATATCTTTACAAAATTATATATAGATATTTATTTATAAATATATATATTTATATACAATTATATAAATATGCTTTTATAAATATATATTTATAAAATAAAATTATTATATATATATATTTTAATATATTAAATATATATTTAAAAATATACTTATATGTAAATATTTAATTATAAACACACACACACATATATTTTAAAAGATTTATATAATTATAATTATATATTTATAAATATCTTTATATAATCATAGATAAAAATATATTTATAAAAATATGTATAACAAAATTAAATTTGAAATCATTATATGATTATTGATTTGGGCGGGTTTGAATTCCGATAATATTTTTTAAAAATATAGTTTTCAAATACTCAATTATTTTAAATAAAAAAATATTATAATTTTAAATTATATCTTTTTTTTATATCATGTCAGCTATATAAACATTTAATTTTGAAAAATATATTAGTAATGATTTATTTTATTTTATTTTTATATCACGTCAATTATATAAATAATAATTTTGATTTTAATCAATTATTGTATTTCATGTCACCAAAATCAAGTAAACCTTAAACTAATAAAAATATATTAATAGAAATTTTAATTTTTTTAAAAATATTTAAACAAAATTGATTTTATATATCCACTAAAATCATTTGCACAATCCATATATTTATTTATTTGAAAATTATTTATAATTATTTGTTATTATTATTTATAAATTATGTTGAATAAAATATTTATATACACATAATCAAAATTATTTATACACATAATTATTTACACACATGATCAAAATTATTAAAATACAGACAATCAAAATTATTAATTCAAGGTAATCAAAAGTATTTATAAATTACTTATATAATTTATTAATTCAAAATTATTAATTCATGATATTCAAAAATATTAATTCAAAATAATTATTAATTAAAAATTATTTATTCAAAATAATTATTGATTCTAAATTATTCATTCAAAATAAATACTTAATTCAAAATGAATATTAATTTAAAATAATAATTAATTTAAAATTATTTTTAAATTATGTATATAAATTATATAAATAAATTATTAATTCAAGATAATCAAGATTATCCATAAATAAAATTATTTACAATTGTTTTTTATATTACTTATAAATTATGTTGAAGTTATGAAAATAATTATTTATAAACCACATTTAACAAAATATTTGTATACACATGAAAATACTATTATTATCAATAATCACAATGATGATTATTTATCTAAATATTAATTCCAAAAAATATTGAATAAAATAAAATCCGTACATAAGAATAATATAGAAAATTTTAAAAAATGGAATATAGGGGATTCGTTTCCTTCCAAATCACCCCGATTTTGGGGTGATTTGAAACCTGTAGTTGGGGAGAAACATCTCTCTCCATTTCTTCCTGAATCATTTCTCCTGCTCCAATTGAGCGACATCAAACAATGAATATGAGTTGTAATCATCCCAAATCTTTTCTTTTCCTCCCATATTTGCAATGCCAAATGAGCTCTTAATGATACGTTTAAAACTATGACCGTCAAATCAGTTATATCTGAGCTGTTGGATCAACCTCTCCAAGATCATCTTTAACCTTGATCACCCGAGGAGTTCTGTGCGTCGGGAGTTCACCATGGAACGCCGTTCGAAGATCAACCCAAGGCACTTGAACAACGTCTGATCATCCCGAAGATATAAACATGATCTAATTCACATGATACTTTGTTTTCATGTTAGAATGAAGATCTAATCAAGGATATACAATCTGTAGAAAATATGGTTTTATGAAGACAATGATTCCCAGTGTTACGAAACTGAGGCGGTGTACTTGAAGTGAGATGTGAACATGAAGAGAGGCGGTGCTCATCGTCTATAAATATCAGATGCACAGATGCCAAGTGTGCTACTGATATACTGAGAGAGGCCATCATTTTCAAAAAAACATAGCAGCGCAAAACAACAATTCCACATTGAAGAGCCTCTACTCATGATATTATTACATGAAGGATAAGAGTTGCGGGGGACACTCCCTAATTTGGAAGTCTCCTTTGTTGGCAACCACTGCAGCGGGTCTTTGATGGTGGACAATTGACACAGTGGACAACAAATTTCGTGGACTGTAGCAGACGGCAGGAGGAAGTCTTAGGGGTAGATGAACTGCCCCAACCACCGGAGAAACTCATGGTTTTCCTTGATCTATTTAAACGGGATGAAAATCCCATGGTTGTTGTGATGTAATCATGTGTGTGTTGTGATCCTCCGAAGTTTGTGATCCAAAGAGAATAAATATTGGCTCTGTTTCTCCTTTGGATGTAGGAAAAATTTCCGAACCATGTTAAATTGTGTGTTCTTTGTTTCCTTATTATTTTTTGTGCGTTTGTGTTTCCACGCACCTCCGCTGCATCCCCTACAAGTGATATCAAAGGGAGCTGGAGTGAGCATAGTCAAAATAGAGAATTGACATCAAGTTTTCTGGTGGCCGGAAAATTTACATTGGTCAAATTTTTTTTCTGAGGCTTGATCCGTGAAGAGGATGACGAGACGATTCAAATGGCGTAAGCAATGTTGAAAACAGTGCTGAAATGAAGGAGATAAGCTCGATCAAAGTTTGGTCAAAACCGTGTGTGAACTGTAACCCCGTGCTAGAGAAGATGGTACTATTCACGTTTCCAGAGAAAATTCTGGTGGGATTTCGGTAGCTGCTTCGATGTGCCACGTCAGTGCCATGTCAGCACCACGTTATTGCCATGTCAACAAGCAATATAGACCGTTGAACTTTTTTTGGCCATATCTCGTTCAATTGGTGTTCGATTTCGACGATCCAAGAGTCGATTATGACTATTTCAACCATTATGGATGCATCCGTATTGTTAATTTTTCAAAATTATCACTCCATTAGGTGGTTTTATAAGAGTTCTACATTGACGATTGTGATCGCGTTTTGCGACAACAACGATAGTTGGTGGCAGTGCACTGGTAAACTATGAGATTGATAATTTCGATGGTCAGAACAACTTTGACTTTTGGAAAAGCATGGTAAAATATATTCTTGTGAAACAGGGCATTATTAGACCTTTGATCGGAGAAAAGCCCGAGACAACCAGTGATGATGATTGGGAAGATCTCGAGATGCGGGTCGTCAGCACAATTTGACCGTGTCTGATGAATGAGGTAAAATACTTAGTGTTGGATGGGACCTCACGAAAGAAGATCTGGAAGAATTTGGAGTAGTGATATATGGAAATGTCTCTCACCAACAAATTATTCCTAATAAGAAATTGTACCAGTTGTGCATGGACAAAGGAACAAATTTGTTGGATCACACCAACGAATTCAACAAGATCTGGACAAAAGTATTGGGGGTCGGTGTGGAGGTTGAAGAGGAAGAAAAAACACTTTTTCTTTTGTCATCAGTACCAAGTTCATTTGATGGAATTTTGACTGCATTTCTCACAGGGAAGGAAACATTGAATTTGGATGAGGTGATAACATCACATCAAGATTCAGAGTCATTCCGAAGGCTCGTGATGCATTTAAGCGAGAAAATCATGTCGATGAAAGATGGTCAATGTGGGAGGAGATGATATCAGAAGCCATGAGGTAAATAATGGCGGCCAAAATTCTAGGGATGTGATCCTAGATAAATCACATGTTTTTGGTGTGAGAAAAAGGGTCATTATAAAAGTGATTGTGGAGAGCGCAAACAATACATTGTTGGGAAAAGGAAAGTTGAAGAGAAGGATGTGAACATCACATAATTATTAGTAGATGATGAAGTTTACGTGACAACGGGAAGCTCACACTCATATGGGGGAGTTGAATGGGTAGAAGTGCAATGTAATTGGTACAAAAGATACGGGCACATGAAGCAGGAATGTAAATTTCTAAAAAGAAAGAACGAACGATCTCAAAATCCAATGGAAGATGGATGGGGTTTGGATTCGGGGATCTCGAAACACATATGTACGACCAAAGGTGCATTTCATACTTTTCACCAGGTGTGAGATTCAGCGAGACTTGGTGATGGGTCAACATGTGAGGTTCGAGGAGTTGGGATGGTAAAATTAAAGACATCCAATGGAAGAGTTCATAAACTGGTTGACGTGAAATTCGTTCCAAGGATGAGACATAACTTGGTATCATTAAGTAGGATTGATGCAAAAGGGTAAAATATTTCCATAGAAGGTGGAGTGTTGGAAGTCTCATGTGGTGAAGCAGCGATGCTTACTGGGAAAGAGTCCCAAGGGTTGTATCAGCTACTGGGGACCATAGTCAGCCCAAGATCAGTTGAAGATAGTTGAATTGACACGTCATATTATGTGAAGAAGCGTGTTTGATTTACTGATGAATTTTTCAACACCTGCAAGGAGACTATAGGTCTGGTTTCTACCCCAAATTGGTCATGAGGGGGAAGTTTGTGGGGTCCACTCCCTAATTTGGGAGTCTCCTTTGTTGGAAACCACTAAAGTGGGTCTTTGATGGTGGGAAACCGACCCAGTGGACAATAGCTTTCATGGATTGTAGCAGGCGATGAGAGGAAGTCTCGGGGGTAGATGAACCACTCCAACCACCAGAGAAACTCATGATTTTCCTTCCTTTATTTAAATGGGATAAAAATTACATGGCTATTGAAGAGGATCTCCTCATGATATTCTTACACGAAGGATAATAGTAGACATCGTAGGCCTTCGATAAGTGTTTAACACTCTCAGAGTCGCTTCGTGAAGAACCTTGTTCCATAAATCTATTTGGGTTACCACAACATGCGAAATCTACTAGGTTTGCATGAAGAAGATTGTGAATTTGTGTAATCAACCATAATTGGTTTGCACAAAGCCTATTTCATGTAGATTTCACACTTGGTTTTCATGAAGAAATTGTTGTGCGAAGATCCTTGTGTGAATATATTGTGTGAGAAATAGAAAATGTATGCACATGTACTATTTATACATGAATGAGATTTAGTGGAAAAGTGTTTGAGATTGAGAATATGTGAAGGTGAAACAATGTGACGACAATGAGTAGATATGTGAAGAGACTTAGTTTGTTTATGGAATCTGAGTATTGAATGATATTTGAGTTTTCAAAGAGTGTATCCATAAGAAACATTAGTATGAATCAATTGCACTAGATAGTTTTGTGTTACAGTACATTGATACTCAGTTATAGGGATTCTGGAATTAGTGAGCAAGTACAATATAATCTTATTACCGAGGCTCAAAGAGAAAGATAAATTTTGGGTTGCATGAGTGGTTCGGAATATTTCTCAGTGTGTATGTGTTTTGTTTGTAAACTGGTGTGAACCGGTACAATCTTTCTTGTTAGGAGACATTGTATTGGGAAATGGTTGATACCTAACCTCTATGGTTTCAGGGTGATACTTAACCAACCCACTTGTAATTATTAATTTATTTATAGTTGATAATCTATGGCTTGGATCATCCCAAACACAGCAAGGATGTAGTCACTCATCTGAAGGGTAAACCTTATAAAATATTTTGTGTCTTTGGGATCAGACTCTAATAAGTCCCAGAGGTTTATTTCAAAGAAAAGAAATTCTAAAACTATAGTACCACCAATTCAACCCCCCCTTCTTAGTGGTATAACCTATTCTTGGATACTATAATAATATGATATCATTTTCTTAAACCACATAGTTTTTCTTCTACTATGGTTATGAATGTGGTTCACATGTTTAATTTTAATTTCCTCTCTTATTTATTGAAGAAATATCAATAAAGTTGTTTTTAAGTGATATTGATCTTGTATCTTTATTTTATATTAAGAACCTTTCTCTTCCATATTAATATTTTCTTAAATGTTTTCAGAAGTGATCTTTTCTAAAAAAAATGATTTCCTAATGCAATTTTTCATAATCTTTGACCTTATTTAAAAGTTTTTTAAAAGGAAATTTCTTAGAATTTTCCAAATGGTTTACTTTGACTCCATTTACAAATATTTGAAAAGAATGTTTTTTTAACATTTACAACATGAATGTATTTTCAAACTATCATGACTAATCAATTGTTTTAATGATTCATTTTTATGTTTCAAAGGTTATTTTAAAATAAAATGATTTCTTTAATGTTTGAGAAATTTTTAGATCTAACTAAGTGTTTTAAAAATGGAAAGGATATTTTCCTCAAAAAATGCTCCAAGTAATCTTTCAAAATCATTTTCCATCTAAGATGACATCCTTTGATGTAACTCAAAGTGAAAAGTTTATTTTCTTAAAGAATGTTTTAAATGGTCTTTTAATGGTATTTCCTTTCATCAACATCAATAACCCTTTATGTTACTTATTTATCACTGGGATATGTTGAAATGATACCATGCTTATTATTTCTTTCGATGGATTATGATAGTTTCAAGATATTTTCATAGAAACCATTTCTTTTCCACAGGTTAATCATGTTTCAAAGAGATTTTTATGGAATCCATTTATTTTCCAAGGGTTAATCATGCTTCAAAGAGATTTTCATATAACCCGTTTCTTTTCTGTGAGTTTATTAAGTTATGAAAGGAATAATGGATGTTTTTATGATTTTTATGATGTGACGCAAGTTATATATACTTTATTCATGTTATGGTTCTTGGAAATTGTTTAAAAAGGGTTTATCCCCATTATAGATCATAGTTGAGCCCAATATATCTTATACGATGGGTGCGCTTTGATAGCGCTCTAATGCATTGGGTACTGCTCCTTGTCTTTGGAGGCAAGAAAGAGGGAGTTACCAGAGGGTTTCTCTTATAGATTTAACTAGGATCCAATTATTTCTGATGTGTGTTTAAAATGGGTTATGAAAATTACTTACCAAGATACAAAAATGTTTTATTTATGATTTCTATGGGTTTTAATGATTTCTTAGATCAAGATTGAAATCACATGGCTCATAATTATTGATTATTGTAACTATTTACTTTGGTAAAAAATTTTCCATGTTTCATGATTGATTATTTGAGTATTTATGGGTATGAATATTCTTATGTGATGCTCACACACTTTGATTATGTCATCATACCCTTATGCCCTTCTGATCCTCACTAATGAAATTCAATTGTTAATGCTTATGTTTAAGCTTATTGAGAATTTGATCTCATGATTCTTATGTTTCCCATTCCCCAGGGTATGAAGAATGATGATTAAATGTTTTGTTTCTAGAATTTTTTCTAACGTGATGATGTTTGTGGGAAATGTTGAAGACTTAATATGGAATATGAAAAATTGGGTATATTGGAAAAAATACTCCCTTGAATTCATGAATGTTTCTTATGTAAGTGTATTTCCTAATTCTATAAAACTCTAAACCTAAAATTTCTTTGGTTATGTAAGTGATTCAATATTTCCTTTTAATGTTTTATATTTTGGATGATGAAAATTGGGTCATCTTCATCGATATCAAATCCAGAAATCTAAAGTTTATGTTTTTAGCATCGGATCAGGGAGTATGGGTTTGAGTCTATTATAGTTGGTATCAGAGTAGAGTTGAAATAACTTTCCACTCCAACATTAACTTTTTATTATTATTTCAAGATGGGAAAATCCCTACACATAACAAACCTAAGGAGGTCTAAAGTATTGGCGACCCAATTCATCTGCCCTAACAAAGTTACCACATGCATGTGGAAGAGACCCCAGCCTGGAAAACAAAAAATTACGATCACCATTAGTAATTCCTGAGGCGAGGAAGTCTGCCACCATGTTCCCCTCGCGCCATGTGTAACTAATAATCACCTATGGATCCAATAGACGTTTTCACTTATGAATGATGTAGACAATGGTCCAAGGGATTTGGAACTTCCCCTGCAGCGGACCATGGAGCATAGACGAATCGGTCTCGATCGATTCTAACTTAATGTTGTGCGAGTGACAAAGCTCAATACCTTTCAGCATCGTGGAAGCTTCCGCCATGAGGGAATCTCCCGCTATAAATCCATCACTGAAGGCCATAATCACTGCCCCTTGGGGATCACGAACCACTCCCCCGCCCCTCATAAAACCAGACACACATGACCCGTCCACGTTCAGCTTCAACCCACTGCTCGGAGGATTCCATTTCACCCATCTGCCTCGCCTGTTAGCATCCTGTAAGGTGCGAATATCAGAATTACCTGCCATGAAAACTCTCAATGTAGGAATATTTGTCCATCCTTTGATTAAAGGAACCAATTCGACCACGATGCACCTGGTTCTAACCATCACTACCCCTTAGGATGTTTCATGTGAGGTTATCTTAAGATTTATGGATACCATCATGGGTCTATAAGATGAAGGTTGATCATAAGTTCAAAGTCTTAGACACTCATTTTTTGGTTTTAAGTAATGAGATCTTAAAGTGATTAATAAAATTTTGGGAGATACTTTATTAGGTTGAATTTTATGTAAATATTTGGTTTGATATGAAGTATGAGTTTAAATTTTATGGATAAATGTTTTAATGTATTGATAACCTGTAGGGTTTATTTGATCTTGGATATTTAGGTAATTATGGGGACACATGTTTTATCATATAGATGACTATGAGATTGAAAATTGATTTGGTAACTAAGTGATTAATGTTATTTCAGAAGAATATCACTACATTTTTGGGCTTTTAAGTGAAAAGGTATGAGATATCCTTTTAGGTTAAAACACTCTTTAATAATGAGGTTATTGAGGTTATTTGGGATATAAGGTTATTCATTTATGGAATGATTTTGTTTGAACTTTGGGTATTACTGTTAAATTTTGGAGGTTTATTTATTTTAAGAAATATCATACCATATAATAACCATTTTGGTTTTCGTTAATGTCTAAATATAGGTGTAATATCTTTATTATCCCTTTTATGGTTATGTGGTCCTTTAAAAGTTGATTTTAGTGATCAAGAATGAAAAATTCATCTTGAAGACACATCTTTGAAGAAAAAGATGATATTGGGGTGATAATTTATTAAAGGATGAAATTAAAATTTTCAATTAAGTATATTTACTTATGTTTTTTTATAAAGATGGTAAATTAATTCCTCAACTCTAGGAAAATGATCTTGAAATAAAAATGTTATTCATTAAATCGATGGTCTCTTCTCTCTTAAAAAAAATACAATGTTACATCCTGAATGGATATTCTTCCCAAATACATGTTTACACTTCCCAGTAATGTTTTATTTATGTGGAAACATAGTATTTTTTTATTTTAGATGACCTTCACACTTCTTTTTCTTGCATTTTAAGAGAAAATTTTATTAACCCCTTTTACGATGTGGGATTTCAACAAAGGTATTTTCAAATGTAAAACCTTTAATTTCCGAGATAAAGTTAAAATTATGGGTTTGGAATTTATTAAAGTTGGGGGGGGGGTATATAACACAATTATATTTATAAAAAGGAATTTATACTCAATAGCGCACAAGAAATGCAATACCAAGTTTAAAAGAACCATGGAGTAATATTATTTTAAATATAACCATTATAACCTAGCCACAAAATTGGAGGTTATGAATAATATTAACTAATTTATGAAATATATAAATATAAATTTCATAATCAATATAAATTTATTGATAAATTATTATCAAATAATCAATCAATTTTTAGTAAAGTCATTTTATTCATTAAAAATATGTTTTCTTTAAAAATGATTTTTGTTTATTTTTATGAGAAAATACTATAATAATTTTTTAGAAATTTTAGAAAAATTATTTAATAAAATTAAAATTATTTTTTTAATCAGAATATAAAAATTAACTTAGGTTTTTTTTCCAGAAAATATTGATTTTTCAGTGAATAGTGAAAAATACTCATTTCTATAAAACTGTCATATTTACCAATAAATCAAGTAATTTAAAAGTAAAATCATAAATTGAATTTTATTTAAAGTAATATAATTATTATTTAGTTATATTTAATATAATTAATTACATTTGAATCATATTTATACTATCTTTTAGTATAAGTTTATTTTGGGTTTAAAAACATTTTTTTAAAACTATTTTAAACTGCATAATGTTTCTCCATTTTAATTAATTAAAAAAAACTCTAACAAGAAATGAATTAATTGAAATTTATATATTATATATCCATAAATATTAATTTAAATTCATATAATGATGATTACTGGTCATAAAGTTAATATAAATTCATCTTATGCATAAAAAATATATTTCTTGAAAAATTGTTTTTTCATCATGTCTACAGGTTTTATTTTTAAATTAAAATTTGAAACTTATGTAAATTGAATTTTGTAAAATGGATTCCATATTTTTAATCATCATAATTTATATTATCTAATAATACAAACTTAATTTTTGGTTATAATGAATAGTAAAAATAGTAAAAATCTTTGTCCGCAGTTAAGGTAAAAACGAGTTTACCTAGGGGTTAAACTAAAAAGATAAGTGTTAAAATGACCTAAAAACTTTTCTAAAATCTATTTGATAACCAAATTTTTACCTTATAATGTATAGTTCTCTATAATGGTCCATTTTGGATCCTTTTTCCATGTGAAAAATATTGGTATATCTTTTTCTTTTCAAAAATTAAAAGTTTTTTTTAAAAGGTTGGGGCCGAAGCCTCAATTTATTATTAAAGAAAAGACCACTTTAGACTGGGTAGAGGGTGACCCATTACATATCCTGAAGTCCCAAGTCCAAGTGGCCTGCATACAGGGCTAGAAAGTCCATTTTTTGGCCCAAAGGACCCCTCAGTGAACAGTACTGCTACAGTACCCACACTGCTACAGTACTGCTGCCGCTACAGTACCTGCAACAATCCCTCCGCCGCTACAGTGAAACTGCTGCTATAGTCCAACACTACTACAATACTGCTACAGTGTCCTGCTACAGTACTTGGGAATTCTCCCCTGCCCGGATTTGATCCTGGGTCTTTTGGATCCTGGGTCTTTTGCTCACCTCACTTATAAAAGGCCACCTCCTATTCTCTCCTCTTTAAACATTTAAATCTATTTGGACCAATCAATCCCTATCCAAATAACTTCCTTAATTACATCCCTATGACTTATATCCCATGGGTTGATCAGAAAGACATCCTATTAAGGCTTCTAGTTCTAACCTTAAGTGGTTGTCTGAAGAAGAGGTATCATGCTTAACTAATCATTTTTATTTTATTTCTTCTTCCACATCCTTTAAATATTTTTAAACTATTATAATATAATAAAAATATTATATCCCATATACTGAGAAGTTATTATGTTAATTTAATAACCTAAATCCATCTCCCATTCAATCAAATGGGAAACAAAACCACCATTTGCGTGTATGACAGATTACCTCCCCGTGAACCGATGTAATTCATTTTTCATCATCACCTCTCACAGATTGTTATAATGATGGATTTAATGTATATATATATATATATATGATATTTTTAAAATAATTATAATTATTTAATTTCATATCATATATACCTTCTTACTTTTTATTCTGTGGGGGATACGATAACGTCACTTGTGTGTACGACAGACTACTGCCAGACAATGCGTTTTTATTTGTTTTTCACTAACACTTTACATGCAAGGTAATAAGGATAATGTTAATTAATATATGTGATATATATGAAATAATTAAGATATTTATGACATATTTATCATTCTAAAAAGGTAATATATCATTTTATTTCTCAGCGTTCTACCCATTGAAAAATGATAACATCGTTCACACATATGTGTGGACTACCACCTCCATAAAGCGATGTGATTATTTTTTCATCACCACATCACATGGATGATATATATAGTTATATTTAAATCAATAATATGGTATTTAAGATATTTTTATAATTATATAAATATAAAATAATACTTAACTTCTTTCCATAATGATCATTAATAAATAGAAATGTTACTCATGTGTACGCACGACCTACTATCTCAAGGATTGAAACACAGTTCATTTTTCATAACCATATCTCACGATTAGTTTTAAAAGTATAATTTACGAATAAATATGATAAATATTTCATTATTATTATTCTAAATATGTTTAAATAATGACCACTTTGACCACAATCAAAATACTAAAGTTATTTTGAAATAATGAACCGAATGTCCTCAAAACACCCGATGTGGACTAAAATGATTAAGTATTTAAATATTCCATTAAAAATAAATAAAATAAATTATTTAATTAAAAGTTATTAAAACTATAAAATATTCTTAAGAAATTAAATAATTGATATAATTTTATTATAAAGTGTTTAAAGGACATATGGAAATTCTAGACTCGAGGTAAGGGACTTTATCTTGATTTTCCTTCATTGAGGAATATTTAAATGTTATACACATAATTTCTTTTGTATAGTTTACATAATTCAAAGTTTACATATAATATCATTAATAATTCATATATCATGGTATTTTGAGTTTAAATTTTAATTATTTCATTTAAGGGGATTTGACTTGAAAGTTACCAAGTGGTAAAAAATTTTATAACTCAATTTCTTTTCATTGGGTTATATCACTTCTTCACTATATTTGATATCCTAAGATTATGCATGCAAATAATTTTTATTATATTATGTTTTATTTCCAATTTTTTATTTTTATTTACATTTGATACAAATAATCTAATCATTGATTCATTCTCACTTCAACGTTATGATCATTGTAAGGGTTGCTAATCTCAAATTGTCTTCTTTGGGATATATGTTATGTTTTACACCTATATTATTTTATAAGGTGTATCTAATACCCATAGATATGTTTTATCATCAATATATTTATATTAATGATATTTAAAGTTTCATATGATTTTATTATTTCATGGGGCTTACAATTGAGGAGTTACCAAAGTGACAAAGGCTTTATGATACAATCTCTTTTATTTTCGAGATTATTTATGTTGAAGGTTATTTGAGAAGAAATAATATGATCTCAGATTCTTAAAAAACATATATTTTCTTCTCTATGGTTATGAATATGGTTCACTTTTTCAATTTTCATTTTCTACCTTATTGATTGAGTAAATATCAAGAAAGTTGTTTGTAAGTGACACCGTTTTTGTATCTTTATTTTAGATCAAGAATCCTTCTCTTCTATATTGATGTTTTCATAATTTGTTTCAAAAGTGTTATTTTATAAACATAAATGATTTCTAAAATATATTTTTCATGATCTTTTACCTTCTTTTTAATGGTTTTAAAAATGAAATTTATTAACATTTTCTAAATGGTTTACTTTGACTCTCTTTACAAATACTTGAAAAGAATATTTATTTTTAACATTTAAAACATGAGAATATTTTTACACTGTCATGATCACTCAATGTTTTAAGTATTCCTTTTTTATGTTCCAAAGGTTATTTTCAAAGAAAATTATTTATTTAATGTTTGAGAAAATTTTATATTTTAAATAAGTATTTTCAAAATGGAAAGGTTATTTTCCTCAAGAAATGTTCCAAGTGATCATTCAAAATAATTTTCCATATAAGATGAAATCCTTTGATGTTACTCAAAGTGAAAAGGTTATTTTACTTAAGAATTGTTTTAATGATATTTTAATGGTATTTCCATTCATCAACATCAGAAACCCTTTATTTTATTTATTCTCTACTAGGATATGTTGAAATGATACAATCCTTATTATTTTTTTGGATGGATTATGATAGTTTCAAGAAATTTTCATCGAAATCATTTATTTTTCATGGTTTAGTCATATTTCAAAGATATTTTTATGGAACCTGTTTCTTTTCTATGGGTTAATCATGTTTCAAAGATATTATCATGGAACCTATTTATTTTTCATGGGTTAATCAATTATGAAAGGAATAATGGTTTTTTATATGTTTTATGATGATATTCATATTCTATGTACTTTATTCATGTTATGGTTCTTAGATATTGTTTATAAAGGGTTGAGACCCATTATATATCATGGATGAGACCAATATAGAATATACAATGGATATGCCCAAATAGTGCTCCAATGCTTTGGGCAATGTTCCTTATCTTTAAAGAGAAGAAGGAGGGAGTTATTATATGGTTTCTCCTATAGATCTAAATAAGCTTTAGTTATTTCTGACACGGGTTTAAAATGAGTTATGAAGATTATGTCCCTAGATACCATCACATTCTCCTTAAACTTGCTATGGGTTTTAATGATTCCTTCAATAAATATTGAAATAACACAGCTCATGATTATTGATTCTTATAACTCTTTCCTTTGATAAATATTTAATCCATGTTTCATCATTTTTTATCTAGGTATTTATGAGTATGAATATTATTATGTTATGCTCATGTACTTTGATTATATCATCATACCCTTATGCTCTTATTATGCTCATTGATTAAATTCAAATGTTAATGATTATGTTTACCCTTAATGATCATTTTATCTCACGATTATTATGTTTTCTATTCTCTAGGTTATGAAGAATTATGATTAAATGTTTTGTGTCTAGAAAGATTTCTAACATGATGAATTTTGTGGGAGATGTTGAAGAATTAATATTGAATATGAAAAACTAGTTATAGTGGAAAAAATAATCCCTTTAATTCATGGGTATTTTTTATGTAAAAAGTTTTTCCTAATTATATAAAACTATAAAACTAAAAGGTCCTTAGGTATGGAAGTGATCCAATATTTGCTTTTGATGATGTAAGTTTTGGATGATGAAAATTGGGTCACCTTCATCAGTGTAAAATCCAGAAATATAAAGTTTATATTTTTATCATTGGATATGGGAGTGTGGGTTTGAGGCTATAATAAGATAATACTAGATGGGGAGAGCTCCCAATGAGGCTGGGTGTAGTTTAGTCAAGTGGTTGATGCTTTTTGGATGCAACGTAGGATGGAAGGTTGGTTCTTATTCGGTAAATTTTATGACTGTCTCACGTTAGAACTTGGGTTAGATCCGATGACACATATTTATTTTGGTGGTTTATATAGAATATTCTCTCCTTGTGGTGTACCATTGAGTTTGTTTGCTTCAAACTCCATTTATTATATATTTAGTTATATTCTTTTTACATAGTGGTTCCCCCTCTTATTGTCTTTTATTCCTTATGGTTGTTTTGGTTTTTAAAATGACTTTAAATGTGACTTTTGGGAAGTTGTTTTAAAATGGAATAGGAAATGTTTTTAAAGGGAAAGGGTTGAAATGAGAGAAAATGGATTTTATAATTTGTTTTAATTTTAAGGCTCTAATTACAGATTTTAAATCATTTTACCACTAAGTTGAAATCCCACTTTTTTATTTGAGAATGAAAATTTGTGCATTAAAGTGAGAGTATGTGGTTTGATTTCATTAATAATTTGTTAAAAATGAAAACCATACTTTCTATTTTATTTCTGTTGTACCTCTCGAACCCCTCGTGGTTTAATTTTCATGATCACAATCACTCTCTTATTTTACTAATCTTGTTTCAAGTGTTTTTGTTAATAGGCATGATTTCAGGTGGCCAAGGAATTGGGCCAAGAAAGCAAGAAGCAAAAGTGGACTGAAATTCAGTCCACTGGCCAACCGGTGGAAGACCACCGGCCAGCCGATGGAGGCCTGGACATAAGGCATCTTTCTGTCCAGACCACCGGCCAACCGGTGCCTCACCAGCGGCCAGCCGGTGGCACCCAGCCAGCACAGTGTTTGCTACTGCCTCAGCACCGGCCAACTGGTGGCCTCAGCACCGGCCAGCCGGTGGAGCCTGAGCCCGAGCCCTCTTCCATTTTGCAAGCACCGGCCAACCGGTGGACTTGCACCGGTCAGCCGGTGGAGCCAGTCAAACTAGCCGTTGGGATTTTGACCAGCCTGTCCACTTGGCCTCTAACGGCTCCGAAAGCCTCTCCAACGGCTCCAAAGGCCTCCAACAGCCATATGAGGGTTCCCCCTCTATAAATAAAGGACTAGGAACCCCCGGAAGCCTAAGGAATATAGCCGAAACTATTGTGAAGCCAGCGGACACATTTTCCATCATTTGGCGAACCTCCGGCGGATTGTTCCAAGGGAACCCCACTTGCTCCAACACACTTCCACATCCAAGGAGCACCGTCAAAGAAGCTTGGGAGCGCCCTTCATCAGCTCCATCAATCCATTGGCGCCCAAGACTTCCTCATTACGGTTTTTATTGTTTTATTCATTTTGAGCATCATTTTGGGTTTGTGCCTACAAACCCCATCTCTTTCTCTCATCCTCTCTTTTGGGTTCTCACACCACCTTCAAGGTGTGAAGAGGTTGGTCAAGCCTTTCCTTTAAAAGGCTTGAGACATAGGTGAGCTAGCCTTCACCTGTAAGAAGGCTAGTGGGTTCTTGCTCAACCATTGAAAGCAAGTGGGTTCTTGCATAACCATTTAAAAGCAAGCTGTAATAGGTTCTAGACTAACCTTAAAGTCTAGTGGGTTTCTTGCTAAAACCATTGAAAAGCAAGCGGTAGTAAATCTCTCAACGGTTGAGTTGGGAGCGGAGACGTAGGCTTGGGTTTAAGCCGAACTCCGTTATCAATTGCGTGTCTTGCCTCTTTTATTTCCGCTGCACTTTCAAATTTGATTTTAATTTGTTAATTAATTTTTAAAAGGCAATTCACCCCCCCTCTTGCCATCACTTCCTTTCTTTCTCCGCCCAACAATTGGTATCAGAGGCAAAATTTGAGTAATACCTTCACCGGTTTCAAATTCAAGATCCATTGTGATGACTTCAACCTCTTTCGCCCCCGAAGGCTATTCTTTGGGTCGTGCTCCATTTTTTTATGGAACCGACTATACTTATTGGAAAACCCGCATGACCACTTTTCTTAGAAGCATTGGTTATCCGATTTATAAAATTGTCATGCATGGTTATTCTTTATCTTCTCCCGATGAATCCAAATGGACCCAAGCTGATATTAAAAATTTCGAGCTAGATGGCAAAGCCATGAACGCTCTACATTGCGGCCTTGATCGTAATGAATTCAATCGAGTTTCCACATGCACCTCATCACATGAAATCTGGAAACTATTGGAGGTTACCCATGAGGGGACCAACAAAGTAAAGGATACTCGATTGGACATGTACCGTCAAGATTTTGAGTCTTTTACCATGCACCCACATGAAAATATTACTGATATGTTTACTCGCTTTACTGACGTTTGCAATGGTAGAAAGTCCCTTGGTGATGATGTGTCTGCAGAAACGATGGTCAAAAAGATCCTTTGGATCCTACCAAGAACATGGGATCCAAAGGTAACGGCAATCCAAGAAGCAAAAGACATCAAGAACATGCCGGTCAAAGAGCTCATCAGATCCCTCATGACCTATGAGATCACCATGAGGAGGCAAGCTGAAAAAGAAGGCAAACCAAACAAAGTTCCAAAGAACATCGCCTTCAAAGTTCAAAAAGAAGAGAGATCCTCCTCCTCATCGTCTTCCTCTTCAAGCGGCGATTCCAAAATGGAGAATCTTGCCCGCAAGATGCACAAGTTCATGAAAATGCACAAAAAGAAGAAATCCCGCAAGG